>CP130734.1:11783505-12383505 GCA_030553155.1 Nippostrongylus brasiliensis | reverse complement strand
TTGAACTGAATTGAAATTACCTGTAGAGATTGGTCCTTCTCGGCACTGGCCGGGACTGAAAGACATTTTCGTTTTTTCAGCCGCAAGGCCTCTTTCTCAACAGCATCCAACGCCTTCGACAAAAATTCGTGAGCGTCCTAAAACAATACAGCATTTACCCACATGAAGAGAAAACCCAGCGGGTCTATATAAAGTATAAAGTAAAGGATGATGTAAACTTCGTTGAAACAATACAGGGTGTCCCAAAAAGATGTATACACTGTTTGAAATGCCATACCTTCGGCGAAAGTGAACCAATCGAAACGAGTCATAGCTTGAATGAAAGCTAAGAAAAAAGAAAATTTTCCGATATGTGTTTGGTGAAGATTGCGCCACGTGCTCGACCGTGGACTCGGATTTTGTAATTGATTGATATTGCATGGGTTATATGCTTGCTCTACTTTGGTTGTAAATAAGTGATATCGCTAGGATGAGTTACTTCTGAGGCAGTAAACATATCGATTTGCCGCAGTTTCTGGTTAATCATGGAACAATATCGATATCGATCGATAATTGTAACCACTGTTTGAGAAGCTAAAACTCTTCCAACAGTGATGCAATCATAAGAGAAGAAGTTAGAGGAATGTAAAATGTATGATCCATGGAGATTGCGCCACGCACCTGCCCGAATCGTCGGATTCTAGACCTGATTGAAAGGTCACGGATAGCATGCTTGTTCAACTTTGGTTGCCAACAAATGGTATCGCTAATACGCGTTTCTCTTGACGCAGTAAACATAGAAACATCAAAACATAAAAAGTTTAACAACATAACAGTTGTTATTACATGCTCATTACAAGAATCTTGAGTTTTTGAACAGAGTAAGCCGTATTGTGCAAAAGCATCTTAAAATGCATGTTTAACTTGTTACGTTTTGATGCTTTTGTGTTTGTTGCATCAAGAGAAACGCGTATCAGCGATATCACCTGTTGGCGATCAAAGTAGAACAAGCATGCTATCCGTGAACTTTAAATCAGGTCTAGAGCCCGACGATTCGGGCAGGCGCATGGCGCAATCTTTATGGTTCATACATTTTACATCCCTCTAACTTCTTTTCTTATGATTGCATCACTGTTGGAAGAATTTTAGATTCTCAAACAGTGGCTACAATTATTGATCGATATTGGTGTTATTCTATGCTTAACCAAAAGCTGCGGTAAATCGATATGCTTACTGCCTCAGAGGCACCTCATAGTAGCGATATCACCTATTTACGACCAATGTAGAGCAAGCATATAATCCGCCCACTATCAATCAGGTACAAAATCCGAGTCCACGGTCGAGTACGTGGCGCAATCCTCAACAAGCACATACTGGAAAATTTTCTTTTTCCTTAGCTTTCATCCAAGCTATGATTCGTTTCGATTGGTTCACTTTCACCAAAGTTATGGCATTTCGAACAGTGTATACATCTTTTTGGGACACCCTGTATACCTGCTGCCCGCTCGATCCGAAATCTGGGTCTGATCCGAGCTCTCGCCCTGCAGCTTCCTTCAGAGCTTCGAGTACCTATAAAAGGGAAAGGATCTTTTCATATGGAAAAGTAGTAGAAGGGAAATTATGCAAAATGAATAATCAACAGACTGATAAGATTGATAACAAAGAATCAAATAGTGTAACTTGCCGACGACTTTATGGCGGAACCGTACTTGTTATCGAGGACTCTATCAGGAGAAACAAGATGTTGAAGGACAGCATTGAATCTCCTGTAAATCTCATAGAGCTTCAGACAACGTGACAAGCAAGACAACACCTTGTAGATAAAAATGTACCTCACAAATTCGGAGCAACCATATCCTTTCTCGCTACACTGTTGTATCACCTGCATTCGGTAGTAGAAGGGATATACGGTAGCGAGTGCTTGCAAAGTGGCGTTCATGTAGCACGAATTAGACAAGTTCTCTAATCTAAATCTTCATCCATGAGATAAAAGCCAAAGTCAGACGCCACAATACTGTACCTACCCTCGGTATGAATATGGAGACGACTCTGTGTTACTCGAAGGCAATGAGGCGACAGGGCCTTCATTAGTGGTCTCCTCTGCAGGCATTTCGTTCTCCTTTCTCTTTCGGACAGGTGTCATAAAATCTCTTAAAATGACGATATTCTCAACAAGGAAATCAAAACTTGAGAAAAGGTAAATCAACGGTAGATAAGCACGGTGATGGTAAACTTCCAGCCCAGATAATATTTCTTGAAAGTTCAATGCGGTTAAGAAAGCTTACCTGTTGAGCGAGTCTTCCTGAGTATTTCGCTTCCTCGAAATTGGGCTCACGAGGCAACGGGAGGAAGAAATCTGAATTCCACCGGCTTCATCACATTTGGGCGGGCAAGAAAGAAAACAATTTTAGAATACCTACCGACTCGGCGAGCAAATGGGGACGAGGGCTAGCTATTTCTCCCACACGAGTGGCACGAGCGGGTCGAGGAGCAGATCTGTTGCTAAAATGGCTTTACTGCCTACACATCTACCGTTGTCAAACGAAATATGTTAGAAAAAACAAGAAACAATAAAAATACCTCGGTGAATACCTCGGTGTTGACCTACTGGATCCGTAAAATGATGTGGAACTGAATCCATCAGAGAAAAGGTCATCATCATCGACATCATTCTAGAAAATATACACATTAACAGGGCTCAAAATATTACAAAAAACCGGACTAGCCTTCTCGGCGCTGGAAACATGCGGTGGTCTCTTCGAGCTCGAACTGGAAAGCAATGTTTGTACGGGATGCAATAAAAAAGTTACTAGCAAACGCTGTAAGTAGAAACTTTGAAAAAACGGCGTATTTTCATACAAAGCATAAGATGGTCAGAAAATCAAAGGCACTCCGGATTTGAAGACTAAATGCCATAGGAGTGGTCCCTTTGACAGAGGCCACATCCCCGAAAATGACTTAGAACATAAAACTGACATACATTGATGGTGAGGTCGAAGCCTTGTGGCTATTGCGGCTGGCGTCGAGTACGATAGAAGGTGTGTGGGGCTGAGACGGTTGTTCTGACACATTGATAGAACACTTCTCGGAGACGCTCGCCTCCATGAAAACAATGGCGCTTCCTTGCGAACCCAAATCCGAGCTGGATTTCCTGCTCAGGTTTTTGGCCGCTGTCACCCTTTCAACGGGAGATGGCGTGCAGTGATTTATAGTGTCCGGCTTTACCGTCTTCGTTGGTTCGGATGTGTCCATGACAATAATATCCGCGGAACCGCTTGGCTTCTCACTTAAATCGACCCGATCGGAACGACCTGTTGGCGCCTGTGGAGCAGAACTTTCTTTAGAAGGTTCCTCTTGACGCTTGGTGATCTTCTGGCTAGCAACCGACGGCGCCTTCTGAGATTTCGAACAGTCATCGAGATCAATAACAATTGGGTTGTTCAGACTGCCCACACGCTTCTCTGACCCAGCAGAAGATGAGGCGCCTTAAGTATTAGTATATAAAAATCTCGAAAACAACAAAATCTAGAACAACTGTATTGCTACTGCAAATCTAGAACAACCAACCTGCTTTGCTTGGCGGCGGCATGCCGCGTATACGAGGATTTTCAACCTTCACCCCGAAAGAGCGACTGAAAATTAAAAATCTCGTAATTTCTACGCGATCGATAACAAATAAATTGTAAATCCGTCTAGACGAATAGTATTTTTCCTCCTTCTTTCCTAAGCTGGACAACAATTTGATTTAACATGCTTATGTCCTTCTGGAGAGGGAATATCGCTACCCTGGTTGTGAAGCACAAGCGGAATTGACAAAATCAATCTGCGAACCTGATTAATTCAGCACGCGAGGGCGGTTTGGTACCATGGGAAGGGTGACTGCGAAGAATCCCTACTGGTGAAGTTGACGGACGCGATACTTCCTCTACAGGACCTACAAATAAGCAAATGAATGGAAAATAAGTCACTTGAGAACCTTCAAAGTCGCCATACTTGTTGTCCTGGGGAAGATCTTCTTCAGCTCGTCGTACACTTCTTTAACTTTGTGTGTGAGATCGGCCATTTTGAAAATTAACCGCCGCTTTCTGAATGGTAAGTATTGAAGTTGTACACAAAGACATACTGATTCCTGTAAAACGTTACCGAATATGATGCCGAGCTGAAGGCTGCTTGGTTAGATTGAAGTCCAACGAAAATATCTGCGCCGTGCTCTTGCAAGGCGGTTTGATCAAGCGATTGAACTCGTTAGCGAAAAACTTGTACTGAAAACCAGCACAAATGATGTACGGTAAATGGAAACTGGAATGGATTCAAACCTGTTCTTTGGGTCCCACAATTCGAAACGAATTTTCACTCGGATCGACATGCAAGGCTCCACTGAAGTGCTTGACAGAAGTGGTGTCGTAGTGTTCCAGTGTGCATTTCACGTAAAGGTCCATCTAAAAGTCACTGGCTTCTGTCACTATAAAAACGAAGTTGCCGAAAATCATATTCGGACCTTTAATTTAGAGTCCAAAAACCTTGACTACTGAGGGAAAGTCTTCTACATCAAAACTGTTGTGAGCTGCAGCTGCTTCGTGATTAAACCAACAGCGAAGAGTTCAGGTAAAGTAACAAAAGGAGTGAAAGAAGAAAGTAAAAATGTATAAGGATACTACGTAAAGAGAGACAAAAAGATAAAATAAAACAACAGATAGGGATTCAAGAACTTTGCGATGCAGAAGCGCTCAGGTAACTATTCCACTTCTACAACAACGAATGAAATAATGAGCTTCAAAAGTACGCAATTGGGACCCTTTCAAAGCAAAAAATAACTCACCTATCTGGTTCTTATTTGAAAACGAAGTCCATGAGTAAAAACAGCACAATAAACTTCAGCAACCAATACTTTAGGCGCCCGATTAGCGCGCAATTTAAATCTCACTCGCGCTACACCACAACGGGGCTACCGTAAGCCAAAATAACTTGGATGAGACTTGAAGGAACTGAAGGACGTGCCAGGGTTTGATGAATTTGGGGATCATTGGAAAGCGAAGGAAAAAAAGTAGTCGAGAATTTTCCCAGTCTTCATTAGATCAACACCTGCTTCTATTATACATAGCAGTAGTCCGCAAAAACGCGAAAGGAAGGTAGAATATCAGTTTTCATTCAGATCGGGGCAGTTTTGACCCGACGAACCCTAGGGTCCATCTTTGGATCCCGGTTGAAAACCACTCATTGCAAATTAGCTTGGTCCGTAATACCGATTTGGCTGGAACACTGAAGGCTTTGTGAGGGTAAGTTTGTTAAATGATACGGAATATCGTTGAAATGGTAAATCGACGACGATTCTTGGAGCCAAGTGTTTAGTGTTGCTTAGGTAATATACCAAAGCAACAGCATTTAAAACAAAGCATTTAAAACAATAATCACTTTATCACTGGTACCTATCAACAAATAGGAACAACCGGATTAAGTAAAGATATGTGCATCGGCTAACAAAATCAATAACAATAAGAAACATTGAAACCGCGCTTAACAATCATTTTCGTTGCAATTCTTCGAGTCATCACGTAGCTGCATTCGACGAACGAAATCTGATAAGGATGACTCGAAAATGTCGAACTGTGGATAAACGACTAGTTGCTTCTGGATCCACTTTGATACCCGTGCTGAGGATACCATACCTGTAAACCATTTTTAATTGTCAAGTAGCATGCGGTACTTTCTCCTACCTGGGTTTGCTTTATTTTTACCATAATTTTCACTGACATAGCGAGTCTTCAAGGGACTTACTTGCAGGACTCCTCGACGCCTGTTCAGTCAGACGTTCATCGACGAGCACCAGCGCACCCCAGTCGTTCCTATGTCGCAGACACCTCAACTGCGAAGTTTTCAACAAAATTCAGAAATCGGGGCTTTTTTTATTTGTAGAATCTGCTCCATTATGACTCACCTGCCAAGTGCTTGATTCAGAGCCCGATATGCCTGTGAGATATACCACTGGTCACCCGATAGTAGGGATTTCGTTTTGCAGAAGTGGTCATTGTAAATCTTTTTCTCCTTTACCTGAAATACTATGGATTATCGAGATTCTTATAGAATAAGTTAACAGCTATTCTCACCAATTCATCCATAGCGTTGGGAAACGGAATCCCAACGGAGATCACCAACCTAGCGAGATCATCGGCGAAATCTATTCCTTCTGAGACCTGAACGATAAAGAAAACTTAGAAAAAATTTAAACAATAATGTTTTCATAACATTCCTGTTCTCGTAATATGTTCGCAAACGATGGTTGCATTCCTCAGAAGATTTGCTAGAATGAAGTAAACTACTCTTCAACCGTGGCCCACTCTTCCATCAGACCTTTCGCACTCGAAAAGAAACAATGAGCCCTAGATACCTATTGAATAACTAACCTTTCCTCGAAAGACTGCGAACATCAAAGCGCCATCAACATGTCTTCCGTAATGTGAAGGATTTCTAACCCCAGTTTCGTAAACTTCCATTACTGTCGGCAAGTCCGATGAGCGTCGGGGTTCCTTTACTACCACCTAAACTACAACTTATGCAACATAATTCCACGAAAATAGAAAAAAGGAATCCAAAAAATTCTTAAGTTTCAGGAAAAACTCACTTTTCGGGTCTGAACTTGTCGAAGGATAGAGGTGTTCTCCATGTATTCATAAACGAGGGTCAGCATACGGTAACTGGGAAAGAAGCACAGAATACCACAAGGTACCGTCATACAAATTGCACTGGAAACATCTTTTTAAAATGCTTGCTACTCAATATGAACAAGGTCAGGTATATCTTACCGAATGACTAGTGCAAGCTCGCTGATAAACTGACTGTTGCTGTCACTAACATTTCGGTACGTCGCACAAAGTTTATAGCCTGACGGACCCTAAAGTCTTGTGTTCGATGCTAATACAGTAATCGGAAACATCAAAAGGTAACTGGAAACCTACCACAGGTAGAACTCCAGCAAAAATCTGATCTGAAGGAATCACCTGGTCGCCTTCCATCTGGAAAGCGCATTGACATGAATTTCATTATGTTTCACACGGTACCCCCTCTAGGGGATAATTACACTAAGATAATAAAAACAAAATTAGTGAAATAGGTACCAAAAATAGTACCTGTGAATGGAACTTGAGGCCAAGCTCTGTCTTCAGTGTTTCCACTGGACATAGGGTTCCAGATGCCAAAATAACAGAACGACAATCGCTAAACGCGCTCGTAAATGCCTTAAATATCAGATTATTTCAATAGAAAAATAAGCTTATAAAGATTTACCTCACCAGTTCTGGACTCATGCACCACATACTTATGCTAGTCCGGTATCCCATACGTACAGGACTGTATCCGCTTGGACCTTCTGTGGATGAAAGCCAAACATCGGTCGGATCGCCGCCACCCATCTGGCTGTAGTTCACATTCTTCGATCCACCAGCTTGACCGTCTCTCCGGGCTTCTCCGGGAACAAATGATTGGCGGTCGTTATATTGGTGCACTTTCTCGCTGCTGACATTCATTCTAAAAAGCACAGCACATAGTTTCGTTTGGTGTGGTGCAGTGGTAATGGGCGCGACGGACATCTTCAAGGTCGAGCGATCGATCCTCCATCGACTAACCAAGCCTTCCTTCTCTCCGGGTCGGGTAAATTACAATAACAGACTTGTCAGGGAAGGTAGCGACACTGAGTTGGTATAGCTACTGGGCCTATGATTTGAGGACTCACTTATACATGTTCCGCTTCGACTCTTCTTTGAAATAATCAATAAAATACATCCATTTCTCAATACAAATCACAGCCGCTGCACTGAGTTTGTTTTCGATTTGTCGATTTTCCTGTCCCTCCCTATCGGGAGACGTCAAACCTTTGTAAGCGGCCTAAATTTAGTGTACATACACTCAAATTGAAAGGAGGCATACACATAAAACCAATGAATGTCAAACTACCTGCACTCGCTCATATCGAAAATCATCAGGATGCAAATGGAGTTTTTTGAGATCTACTTCCAAATATGCGTAATTGCTAAACTATGCATATTATTTTTCCAGAAAAATGGTTAGAGGAAAAATTTATGTCACATACACTGTGCTCGACATTTTCCCCACACCGTCACTTCTCGCATTTTCCAATAACTTTGACGCTGTCTCACGGAACCACTTGTAGAGATCGTCCACAAATAGAGCTAACTTAAAATTCAAATTTCTACATTGTCTTCCAGATTCAGAAAAAATAAGAAACTACCGTAGTCATATCATTCAGATCTTCAGTGTAACTGCAAATCGTCGCGTTAGTCGCCTCTTTTTCCATACCGTCCATCAGTTCGACATTGCCGGCCATCTTCTCAATGAACTTTAATGTCACCGTTTCTGAGAAATAATATACTAAGCACGAACTGCGGATTTATTAGATATTAAATGCAACGGCAAAAGTACAAAATGTAAAAGCTTACCTTTTTCTCTCAAATTACACAAAGTATCAGCGATTTCCTTCTCGTAAAAGGTAAAACTAGCAGCCTCACGACAGTTATCTTCAATATTGTGAGCCTCATCCAAGATCACCACACTATTTTTCAAATGTACGTCAGATGAATTTCGGATGATGGGATCTGAAGCCTTAGTTAACTATCACAAAACTTAATTACAAACATGTCGTAATATTGAAACTGAACAGAAATTCTAGGACCAACCAACGAGGTAGCTAAAAGGACAAAAAATCAGATCAGCGTCTTGTGTGAGTAGACGAGTTGAGGAAAAGTAGGGGCAGATTGGATTTGGCATCGAAGACAGACTTTCAACCAGCTGCTCTATATCAAATACTACCGCACCCTGGAATTAGGGAATCAGAGAAAAACAAGGATCAGAAAACATAGGGACGTACCATTTGCACAAGAGCATCACGTAAGTTGTAAGGTTTTTCATAGCGAGGTTTCATGGCGTCCTTATGGCGGCAACCCATCTGGAATCGGAAAAACGTCGATTCAAAAGCAATTGAAACACTTGTACATACACAGGAATTTAAGACATTTCGTTTTCTAAATGTTAAGGTGTCGGCGTTAATCAGTCTTCTGAGAACCCAAACTTCAAGTCAGTGTCTTCATCTCCCCACACAGGTCCGGTACTAATTACCCGACCACGAAGGAATTAATGGCTACATTATCCTAAAGCAAAGCCGATATTAGGACAGTGCGGGTGTCAGCAGAGCCTCTTACCACTGGACCACCCGCGCCCATTCGTTTATTACTGGTAGTAATGCAGTTAGAAAGATGGCAAATAAAATGGAAAAATTAAAAATAAACTTTGTAATGCAAAAGATATGCCCTATAAAGATCTTACCCCGCCTGCTGAGATCAGCTCCTTACAGTAGGCAGACACATCTCTTGACTCTCGTGCGGCTAAATTAATACACGACTGTTCTCGGCTGGCTAAAATCGTGTGACTGCAAATAGTTTCCATGAAAAACAAGCACCAAAGATTAAAACTGATACAAACGAGAAAAATAAGCTGTCCCAGCAGAAAGTGAAAGACAAACGATAATGAAGATGATGATTGAATTAAAGCAACACCTGATTATGCCACCATAGGGCAAACGCGAAAACTCCTTGACCACTTGTCCGATCTGCTTGTGCGTACGAGTCCCGTAGTAAATTCGCGTTCTTCTAAACGAAATGAACACAATTATTGGAAAAAAGTGTATAAACTGCGAGGCAAAACTCACGGCAAGCAGCTGCAAGTTTTCGGCTCAGTTTTTGAAGGAGGGGAAGGCTCTTTTGATGTTCCGTTCTAGTAAGTATAACTATAGTCATACAATTCGATGTAGGCAATTGAAAAGTAATCACAATTTGCTTGCCAAGCGGAGTGCTTTCGAAATCGGAGAAGAACTCGGTGTCATCTGAAAAGTAGCATTTAAACATTACTTAGAAGGATAGTACCACTAAAAACTGTACCCACATGGTAGCGCACTCTTGATACCAAACGATTCCGGCTTCATCTGAAACCATAACTGTATTACTCGTTGTATCTGATGAAACCGGAGCTCTTCAACTCCTCATACCTCCTCAATTTCTTGTTTGATTTGGTCCCCGCCAGCAGCGGTATCGTATGAATTTTGTTTCGCTGAAAGCTGTATTTTTATAGTTGAGAACCGTCAGACAACACAACCACCGAGGGTTCTTGGACTCATGGAAAAATAGTAAAATTAGATCCAATACGTATAAGAACAAAAGGTAAACATACTCGAATTTCAAACAAAGGAGAAACATTTGCAGCACTGGATTTTACGCTTTTTACCGAGCTTATCGCTACATTGCCTATGGTACTTAAAGTTTCCTTGGCGATTAATGTGACCTTTGATTGCAACCAGCTGGCTGCCCAAGATAGAACAGCAAGGTAAAGGTAAAGTCGTCGGCGTTCACAAGGCCCCTAAGAACACGTCTCCCATTCAGAAGCGTAGAGGCATGGTGAATACGCATTTATCCTGTACTATAACTTGTGGGGCCAGCCGCTCTTCAAGCCCCTTAACCGTGCAGGTGTGAGTGGCACTCATTCCAGTGTTTCACGCACCTTGGATTTCAAGAAAGGGCAACAAGTAAATGGGCAAATAAAGAAAGCGGTTACGGTTAAAAGTGAGATGTAATTTCTTTGTGGAAGCATTTGTAGTTTTAAGATCGACTACATAAAGAAAAGCGTACTAGAGTCCAGGGCCGCGTTTTCCCCATGTACGGGACATTTAGTCCTTGCATCTTGCCGCTTCTTTCGGTAATCATCAAGCCACGCACAGCTAGATGCTAAGAGGGCAAGAGTCTTTCCTGAAAACGAGAGCTATGAATTTTGAATTTGGGAGTGAAAAACCTGATGGGTAGGGGTAATGACACTTACCACTTCCTGTAGGACTCTCAGCGAGAAGATTCAATCGTTTCGATATCGACGTGATCATCCGCACCATCATTAGCTTTTGAGAAGGATACGGTTTCAAGCCAGGTGGTAAGCGCACTTCTATGCCGCACATGGGCATACTCTCGAAATGGGAATTATCTATTAAGACTTTCTCTCTGAAAAATGAAAAGAGCTGATCAATTTCACTCAGATGAAATGTTTTTAATAGACGATTGAACCTTTTCCTCTTGTTGGACCTGAAGACTGCGGCCATGGTTGTTTTCGGAGATTCGGATACCGGAATGTAGTTCCCATATTTGTCCTCACCATCCACGCTCACGTCATGCCACGGAGATTGTCGATCTGAAAACTATAAATGCTTTCTGAAGTAGTTACATTTTACTTTAAACCAGCTTGCATCTGTCAGGACGCTTCGCTGATGTGGAGTGGTTAGAGGCGCTACTTTAACCCGTACGGTCAGGTGATCGATCATCGGCCAACAAAGCCTTCCATCCTTCCAGGTTCGGGTAGATTAGAACCAGACCTGAGAAACGGTAAAGGCACTGACTTGGTATACTGGCTGACCCCCGCAAGTCATTATGGAGGCCAAAGATGCATTCATCATGTTTCTATAATATTAGGTTGTTGCAAAAGTAATTCCCGAAACGGACGTCTACCTTCAAACTATCATATCTCTGTTTAAACACAACTTTGTCTATCGAAATAAAAACCATTCGATTCTACACATCTTTCTCAACGATTATTCAACAAGTGTATGTTTCTATGATAGAAACTAACATCACAAGAACTAAAAAACTGACGAAGCTCTGATTCGAGGTGGTCAAGATTATCAAATTGCTGCTGCCGCAGGTGCGGGTCTAAATCCCGGAAAAGTGACAATCAGTTGGGGAGAGATCTGGTGAATGAGGATGATGAGGGAGAACCTCGATGCCCAACTCCTTTCATTTTTGTCGGGTGACTTTCGAAGAATGAGGCCGAGCGGTGTCCTGAAGTAAGACGGGCCCCCTTCTATTCACGACTGCCGGCCACATTCTTCGCAGCTTTTCCAACATTAGTACCAAGCCACAACAGTACGTTTCTACTGTACAGGGTGCGCCATAAATATGGTTACACTTTTCGCACGTTATTTATCCCCGTTCTTGGTGCTATTTTTTGGCACTTCTTTGCAATCATAAATTCTACATACAATCTCGAACCTACATGAGGATTCTCTCATCGCTACATTGGTTAATCCTAAAATGGTTGAGGCTTGTCGCCAGAGAGCTGCCATCTTGCAGCGCACAAGAAGCGGACGCTCTGTTTCGGGCATCGCTCATCTGCTCAATTTGCCCAGGATGACTGTCTGTTGTTGCGTGAAGCGTAACTCCCTGAACGGTTGTCCTCGCTTTGGATGTCCCATATCCGTAGCTACTAAGTGCTTGGAAAGAATCGTGAAAAGCTGAATCGACCGGAATCCAATCTGTAGCATGAGAAGACTGGCAGCCAAGCTCCAAGTGCCGGCAGCAACAATGAGACGAATTGTGCGGAATAAGCGTGGACTGTTTCCCTACAAGTTCCGTCAGCGTCATGGATTAACATCTCCTTATAAGGAAGGAGGAAAGAAAAAATTTCGTGGACTCCTGGCGCGCGCCGAACACTGCACGACGCTCTCCACTGACGAAAAACTTTTTCTACCCAAGAGTCGTACAACCGCCAAAACAATTCGATATTTGCTGAACTAAGTGAAGATGCCAACACGAAAGGAAGAATCATCCAAAGGTAGTCCCACCCAGCTTTTCTAATGGTTTTGGCAGGAGTTTGCGCTACTGGACGGACGCCGCTGGTTTTCATTGACAAGGAAATCAAGATCAGCACTGATATAAACCTCAACGACCTTCTGAAGAAGAAACTACTTCATTGGGCTCATAATCCTTTCCGGAGTTCAAGATGAACCTCTTAACAGGAAGGTGCAGTTGCACATAGGTTCAAAAAACGCAGGACTGGTGCGCGAAGAATCTCACCAATTTCATTGCGGCATCCGAGGGGCCGGTAAACTGGCCAGATTTGAATGTTATGGACTATTGCGTATGGTGTCTTCTGGAGGAAAAAGCTTGCTTCAAAAGATGCGCTACAATTGAAAGTCTGAAGTCTTCCCTGGGGAAAGCGTGCAAGGAAATCCCACAAGAAGCCCTGCGTGCAGCCATCAACTCCTACCCTAAGCGTCTAAAAGCTGTTATTCGTGCCCAATGAGCCCATATTGAGCGAAAGTTGCACCTGTTGTTAACTAGGTTGTCAGTAAATTGCTGGAGCAGATTCATTGTTTCCCGATCAATTTCTCGCATGTTATTCACTTTTTATCGTGTAACCATATTTATGGCGCACCCTGTAATTGCCTGACGAGGTTGGAGGAGCTGTAATGGATCAAACCCTTGCTACACCATCAAACAGCATAGCTCTCTTAGAGTGGAGATCCGGCTTTGGAAAGCTTCTTGGTTAGCAATCCATATCTACCCAGACATATCCTCTCTTCCTGTTATCGTACATGACCCACTCTACAGTTATTAGCCGGTCCAAGAACGGGTCGTTTTCGGGCGAGAAGTTTGGAGCAGTTGTTGAATCGGGTGAGGCGCTGCTCCTCGGTCAGTTCGTGGGGTTTGCCTTCGATATTAAAATCTCCGGAGGAAAACTTTCCGAACTAAAGCCGTACTGTGCGTTCGGTGGGTGATTCCATCCCGAATGCAAAGCCAACATTGCGAGCTGCCTCGGCTGCAGAATGTTCGAGCTTGAGCTCATACAACACAAGCACTCGAAAGTGACGTCTGTTCATCGTTTATTCGGACCCCTATAATAATGCCCACGATGAAGATAGAGGAAATTTGAAGGCGTATTCTGGAAGAGGAGAAAACATCAACTTTAAAGTAGATACAGCTCTATTTGAGCTGGTAAATCCCCACGAAAATTAGTTGTCTAATTCAACACACCCCGAAACGGAGAATACTTTTGCAACAACCTAATACTATTCTGAATTGAAGATGAGTGCATGGTGCATCCCCAGAGAAGTGATCAACGCCGGCACCTTTACATTTGATTAGTTAATTAGTCAAAGACCACTCACTGGTACTTTGTCTTCCTCGTAAACCTTGATTTCTGCCACCTCGTCTCGACAACGGAACGTACTCCGCTGAGCTCATTTCCCAAAGAGGTCTGGAAAAAGGATTTGAGTCTATCAATCTCCTAACCTGGAGTCGCATCAATCAAATACCCTCGATGTCCACAATTACGACTTTTAGATAACAAGCTTCCATATATTCACACATAATAGTGTTAGTGATGGCAATCACCTCCCATTCAAGTATCTGAGGCTCTGTGCAGCCTGATTGATAGGGAATTCAGCTCATCTTCCGAAATCAATAAATTTCGTAATAGGTGATCAATTGGAGCTGCTGACTTTCCAAAAGCTAAAAGTGGGGACGGTCCCTTTCTTTGAGTTATTTTCAACTAGAAAACGTGAAAGGACTCAAAATGAGGTAAGGAATGGTTGGATGAAGTGGAATTGATAAAAGGAGGGCAGTCTGCGCTCCGTTCGAAATCTCCCGCTTCGCGGTTGATGTCCGCGCGAGCGGCTGCGTCGCGCCGTGGGCAATCGATGCCGTGAAGGAATTCCAGCACTCGGTTCCAGCTTCACAATGCTGACGCGGCATTGCGACGCTCGTAGTGATCATTTTCCGGCTTTCTGAACGTTACAAAGTCTAAATTATTCTAATTATTCATGTTTTTTCCTTTAAGTGTTGTTTCGGTCGTCGGTGATCTTTACCCCGTTTATCTCATTCCTCTTCTGCTTGGAGATCAAATATGCTCGTCGGATTTCTCAACGTTCTCTCGTCTTTAAATTTCGGCATTGACGATGATTTGTGAAAATCAAGTACTTCTGCCGCACGAGGTTGTTAGGTGCACAAACTTTATTTAACGGATTAACGTTACGACCTTCCCGTCGTCTTCGGAGGTCTGAACACACATCGAAGTTAGTGACTTACTAGACTGGCCCACCAAGTCTAGTAAGTCTAACTCCAAGACTAACTTCGATGTGTCTTCAGGCCTGCGAAGACGACGGGAAGGCCGAAACGTTAAATAAAGTTTGTGCACCTAACAACCTCGTGCGGCAGAAGTACTTAATTTTAACGAAAGCTCTTCTTATTGTTTAGAAACCACTCTGAGTAGAGATAGGGAGGCTCCGTCTAAGGAAACTCCAGAATTGAAATCTTTAAGCCTCTCACTGTCGTTGTATTCCCTTCTGTTTATTTTTGTATGCAAAAAAAAATCGGCCACCGGCTCAGTTGCACTTTTCGAGCTCCACAACCATTTTTTTAAATATAGAGCTGATAAATAAAGGACATGGGAAGGTAGCCAAGACCTCAGTTGACTATGCTGAATCACTATACTTTACCGTTACCCTTTGTAGTCGGCCGGTTTTTTTTTTCAGAAGCGGTTTTCACATTGGCACTTTACTATTTCTGGAGATTCTGATGGATGGAACAGCTCTGTGTTAGCGGCCGAAAATACTGGTTGGCCTTCTGTTGCGTGATTCCGATTCTTATCTCTATTCCATCTGCCGTTCCGTTCACCCAGTTTGACGTAGACGAACCCAGCTCCGATTTGATTATCAATATTGAGAGAAATGATTGCGAGAGAGGCTGAACTGATTCTTTGGAAGAACGGCGTTCTCTTCAATGATGAAATAGAAATCAGACCGTATGTGAGATCCGTCCACTTCGCGATGTGGTCATATGCTCATCGTGTTAGAAGTAATGGAAAGGTAAAGGTAAATAGGTCGACGTTGATCGGTCCACTAACGATGCGCCACACATTTGGGTTAGAATCGTAGAAGCATAGTGAAGGCGTACTTTCTTTATACAATGTGTTGCGCCGCTGTACCTGGTGAGTGTTTCTACCTTCTCAGACAAGTCTGGTACCAATTTGCCCGACCCCGGAAGGATGACCGGCGTCACTAGCGCTTCTTCTTCCAACTGAGCCATGGTCCCCCTTTAGTAGTGACGCAATCAGCTGTTCCATGACGACTGGAACAGTAACCTCATTATTCTCACCGCTAACGTGCGTGGCTCATCCCGTCAGCAGAAGTTGCAACAATATGAGGCGATTATGCCAGAAAATTCGCGCATTCAGGTGAAATGCCATGGCTCATTGATAATAGCAATTCTGGTAATTTTTTTCGTTGTAGTATTTCTTGGTGACTCATTGTGCATCTTGATTGAGTGAATTTGTCTATTCAACAGTTTTAAATAGTTCACAGAATTATCGGCAGTTGACTGAGAACTACCTTGTCCTTGCTTGCTTGCGTCCAACGACACGAATGAGCTCGAAGTGCTAGTGCAAGCGTGGAGTGATTGACTGGCGCAGTTCTGTCTTCGCCTCAATGCAAGGAAGACGGAGTACCTTTCGACCGAGGTGAATGACTCTGGTACAGTTACGATTGACGGAACAGAAGTTGTAAGGGTCAGCACCTTCAAATATCTCAGTTCAACGGTAACCTGTGATGGAGACCTCAGCGGCGAGGTGAACGCTCGTATAAACACCGCTTGGACGAAGTGACGTGCGTCTGCCGGCGTACTTTGCGGCAGAAAAATACCGGAACGATTAAACTCGAAGATCTACCGGACAGTCGTATGGCCGGTTGCTCTGTACGGAGCGAAGTGCTGGCATGCCAAAAAAGTTGAGCACCGCATCAGCGTAATGGAAATGAAAATGCTGAGGTGGATGGCAGACGTAACACGACTTGATCGTAAGACTAACGCTGAGATAAGATGAAGGTTTGGTATGGCTCCAATACCCGATAAACTTTGCGAGTCCCCTTTGAGGTGGTACGGGAAGGAGACGACACGGTATGCAAGATTGGACTCGGTGTCGACATACAGGGTACCAGACCGAGGGGACGTCCGTAGCAGCGCTGGCTCGATACGATACATGTAGACCTGAAAGCATAAATAATTCATCCGAACCACGCGCGTGATAGAGCGGTACGGCGTCAGAGAATTGGTAAAGCCCGCTTCAAAGCGGGGCAAACGCTGAAGAAGAGGAAGATCGAGAACTACCTCGAGTATAACAGGTTTCGATCCACGACACGGGTGAATTCCATTCCCTATCCTGTTAGCCTCTGTAGTTCATTAAGATAACGTTATTACCTAGTGGCTCAGCGCACGCGTAGTTTTATTCTAACGTTTTAGCTATTTGGTTTATTGAAATTATTAATCTGTTTCGAATTTCACAGTGGGATCCTCCGTACCTACGGGCGATATTGGTACTCTTGGGAGCTGGGGCAAATCCTAGTTTTTGGAGCCTACACTTGCATTGAGACTCTGAATCCGTTCGCAGTCAACACGTGTCTAGTTTCCCATCCGAAACCCTTTTTATCGTGATTGATTCGGATCATCATTTATCAGTTCTTCGCGTTCATCAATCCAAGATTGCACTCAGAGTCTTAGAATCTATTTTGTTTTATTCATTTATTGTTGTGCAGATCACACAAATTTGACCAATTTCCAAAAATTTCCATTGATTCTTTCAGTTCTTTTTATTTTCCCTCTAGGCTGAGTGCTGGTAGGTCTCCTCCTTGTAATCCAATCGATGAGTGTTTCCTTTCTTGTCCGGGCACTCTCAAACCCGTTCCAGCTTAAAGCCGTTCGACTCGCCTCCCACCACCCGTAAAAGGAAGCGGTTTCCAGTTGGAAATCGATCGATTAATTTAGTTGACTGGGTGCGTGAGTGAATTAAAACAGCATTCGATAGCAACCGTAGTTGACAGTGTTCGTTCCACATCACTGCACACTTGCTTAGATATCGGAACTGGTCAGTTGATCAACGAACAGGTTCAGCTTGTGTGTCTACGAAACTTGTAATACAGTGTTGTCTAGGATCTGTGTCGTGTCACTAACGAAGAATTACAAGAAATTCGATAGATGGGTCAGGAATGGGTTGGGTAGCGGTTTGTGCTTCGAAAAGTCACTTTGCTCTGCTACTTAGAATGTTGGACCTATTTAGACTTAGAGTACTTGGAGTTACTTTGTGCAGTCATTTTGATGTTGCTTGCTTACACCACTACACTTAATATCGTTGTCATTTACTGGGAGTTATCGATGACTAGAGCTCAGATGATTATTTTTCAATCATAGTATAGGTCCACCGGATTCTAGGGTAAACCAGCGAAATCCTTGTTTTGGCCTCAAACATCACTGCAAACTAGCTGAAGCTGGAGATAAGTTCATGGTTTATCCGTTTCCTTTCCCTTCTCTTGTTATAGCTAGCCTGACTATTCATTAAGAAGTGTGCTTCCTTTATCTAGTTTTTTCTTTGTTTTCTTCTTTGATGTCAGTATTTATTCCGATCACTTTCATTACGGTCTTCATTTGGTTATTGCTGATTTCACCGAATAATAAGTGTACTCCATAATTTGTGTGCTCATGATTCATTATTCACACTTATTGAGGTCATCATCAAAATATTTTGATCACTGCGCTTCATATCGGCGTATACTAGGCTGGCATACTGTATAGCGTGTACTGTACCAGTATGGTGCTTCTGCACTTTTTCTGCACTTTAGATGTTTTAACGAAAACGAACCATTTGATCTGTTTAGAAACGAATTCATACAAAACACAGGACAGACCCCCCGGCACCAAGAGAGTAATCATTAATCTTGTTCCATTGGAATTGCTCTTGTTCTACATCCGAGGGGGAGCTTCGGTTTTTTTCTCTCACTGGACAAAGGCTCACGTGTTCACTGAAACCCTTATTTTTGGAGTCGTGTTGTCAGAAGTTCTTTCGTGTTATCTTATCAGTTTCCAATGAGAATCTGTAAAATAGAACACCGAGGCGATGTCGTCACTACCTTAGCCCTTCGTGCTGTTTTTTTGGAAAAATCTGTTTTTGAACTGTCTCATATTGAAAATGTTTTGATTTTTCTTCCATCACGTTTGATCAAATGTATGAATTGCTATTCTTGCTGTGAAGTAAGCAAATTCTACACGTGGTGCCACACTGAAAACGTGGAGTGCACCGAACAAAGAAACTGCGTAAATAGTGTGCCCCGGGAGTATTTTTTATCGAATATGACTATTTCTCTTGTGAAACGTGTTTTGTTAACAGTAGTTCTGCGCTATTTCTGATGACAGCTGTACTTATTTGCATTAAAAATTAGTCTCGAGATAGCGATCCGTTACTGAATTATCGACTTTATGAAAGTCAAATATCTTCTACTGCGTATTTCGGGTTTAAAAATTCCACGTTCTGTGTCACGAGACGCTCATAGCAGCCCATATTAAAACAATGACCGTTTTAAAAGCAAATCAGCCATGTCGCCCTGTTTTACGATATCTGTCACATGTGGGCATTTAAGTGTTCTAAACGACATTTACGACGTTTTTATGTGTGATATTCTGAATTAATGTGGTAAATAGTTGCACCAGATTGTAATATGAATATCCTATCTTTCTCGTCGTTTGTGGCCTACTTCTTTCATATTTCCTCTCACTTCTTCCATCCCTATGGAATGAAGAGCCACATAAACGAAATTTACAGTTTTGGCCTCTATAGGATTTGATTCACCAAAATTTTAATAGTAGGCATGGCTTCTAGTTACGTGTGATAGTTGAAAGCTCCGACTCCACGGAGTCGACTTTGGTCGACATTTTCCGCAAAAACTTCGTCTAGGGGGGCGTCTATGGAAGCTAATTACGAACTTGATGTCCGTTCCCCGAATTTTGGCCGACGACCACCCATATCATTGACGTCGTTAACTAGTGTTGTCCGAGCGGTCAGATCAGGTCTGAAATTTCGTTTGGTTGAATTTCTCCGTATACTTCTTTCACGCTCTTCACTTCTTTTAGGTCCTATATTCAAAGAAATCGTGCCAGTAGCTTGTTCTTGCTTCCGATTTCCTCCTCGGAATTCTGTTCTTGGATAGCTTTGCACTCTCGTCGCACTTTCATAGCACTAATTCCCTATTAAGGGAAAGCGATCGATTTCTATTTACATCCGTTCCTTCTGTGTGTATGCTTAGCCGATAGCTTGCTCGAAAATCTATTTCCACATATTGTTTTTTTTTTCATATCGCCACCCGCTATACCGCCACCGTATCCCTTATGCAACGTGTACTAAGCCCACAGGGCGGTGAATTGTTGCCGTGGTAGGCATTCGCTCTCGGTTGCTTTTATCGAACGGTGTGCGTTCATTTTCAGAGCCCTACCTCCAACGATGGGTGACGATCCTTGCGAGTGTCTATTCAATCATGAAGCGGCTATGAGACGATTGCTTTCGTTGGTGAGTGCTTCAAACTTGTTCTAGTTCATCAACATGCTCCAGCCTAACTATGTGAATAAACAATTCCTCATTTCTTTCATTTCCACTCCGTCAAAAGCGAACATGCCTGTTTCAGTTGCGAGACACCCAGGACTACTGTACAGACTCGGAGTGCTTGACTGATGGGGGACCAACGGCGATCGCAAGTAACTCGGTGCTGTTGTGGACGATGCTGTGGGGTTTCCTGGCGCTGGTTCTCTTCTTCATGCGTCCGAATTCGATGCGAGGAAATCCGCACGGTGTAGAGAAACCTGGACCTAGCAATGATCGTGTGAGTTCTTAAAGGTCGCTACACTTCTGCGCTTCCCATTTACCCAGAGCATATCCACTAGACCGCTACCGTTCATTGATGCGAAAATAATGGGTTGATATCTGACACATTACTTATCATGTTAGACTTGTTATCATCAGACAGGATTCTTTGGATTTACGTGTTGAAGCTTAGGTTTCCCGGTTGATGCTTAGTGTTTACTTCTTTCCCATGCTAAATTGTCGACTCATTGATTAGAAATAGTACTAGGCAGCACTAGGTGGCTATAGGCTCCTGGGCGCTATGTGGGTTGGGGTGCAGAGTGGTGGTCCAAAACATTACGTCGAGTCTAACGTGTGATCATTGTCATATCTTCCATCGTTAGCAATCAGCTCGGTCGGTTTTAACATATTGTACATGTAAACCCTACACAATTATTCACACCCCCACAATGAAACAGTGATAGATATGTAAATGATAACATGTTAATCAGCGTAGAGTCGACGCAATATTGCAGACTAGCACGCTGCACATCCAACCCACGTAGCATGGACTCCTTTACAAAAGCACAGTATTTTTCATTCTGAGATGAGACTTTTACTTTACTGTGAAGTGATCAACCGAGTCAGCAGCGCTTGGCTGAAGTGGCGCGCGGCGACAGGTGTATTCTGCGATCGGAAAATGCCGGAGCGACTGGAATCGAAGATCTACCGTACGGTAGTAAGACCGGTTGCTCTGTATGGAGCTGAGTGCGGGCCTGCCACGAAAGAAGTTGAGCGTCGCCTTAGCGTCATGGAGATGAAAATGTTGAGATGGATGGCTGGCGTTACACGGCTAGACCAGGTAACGAACGCTGAAATAAGGGAGCGATTTGGAGTGGTCCCAATCGCTGAAAAGCTTCGTGAAACCCGTCTGAGATGGTACGGGCACGTGCTTCGGGCAAGCGATGACACCGTGTGTAAGATAGGGCTCGCTCTCAACGTACCAGGAACAAGACCGAGAGGACGTCCGAAGCAGCGCTGGCTGGATACGATACATGCCGATCTAAAGGCAGTGGGAGTTCATGCAGACCATGCGTATGATAGATCTTTATGGCGTCAGAAGATTGGCAGAGCGGACGCTGCTTCGAAGCGGGAAAGACGCTAAAGAAGAAGAAGACGAGACTTTTACTATTATCAACTGTCATTGAAGGGATGGGGTGGGCGATTGAAATGGCGTACGGGTATCTTTTCTATCCTTTTTCTTGGTACACCGTTATCGGGCCCCGCATGGTCGAGTGGTCCATAATCTCCCGGTCTAACCAAACCTTCCATCCTTCAGGGGTGGGGTAAATTGGTACAAGGCCTGTCTGGAAAGCTGAATACCCTGACTCGAAGAGTTGCCGACCCCGCAAGTCATTGTATAGGACAAATATGCATCCCAGATGCCTCTACGATTCTGATGCAGCGTACTGGTCTGTAATATTGCGTCGATTCTATGCTGGTTAACATGTTAAGGTGTGAAGAATTCTGAAGAGCTTACATGTCAAACATGTCAAAACCGACCGAGCTGATCGTAAACAATAGCAGGTATAACCATGATAACACGTTAAAGTCGACGTAAAGTTGCGGACTATCACCCTGCACCCCCCAATCCACACAGCGCCCTTTTCCCATGGTAGCGCTGCTGATTTTGTTGATCTGATTTAGTATTTGGTTTCCTTAACTCCCAATCTCCCTAGCTAATGTCTGTCTAGGCCCTTCTTTCTTTGAGGGATTTCTCTCCTTTTGAGCATCATCGTTTTCATTTCAGCAAAACCAACCACCACCACCGCCACCTGGAGTCATGTAAATACAACGTCAGCATGAATCAACTTCAGAACGCCCATTTAGGCATTCGCAGTGTACACACGTTGTAAATATCAATAACGTCTTCCGTGATGCCTTCTTCATTCTTACGTATTAATGGGATAACCATGCACACATCCACCGATATTGTTTCCGTTATGCATACTGGTTTGATCCGACCGTGATGGCGGTCGAATTTATCGCATCTCGGCTGTGATCGGTTGCATTTTTCTTTCCTCCCTCTTCGCATATAGAACGCTTTCGCTTCGTTTTATTTTTTGGTTCCCCAAAGACACAAAATGGCTATGAGACTCCCAGTCTGCTAACAATGGTTGGTATCCGTCCTCACGTACCAGCTAGTCTAGTTATTTGTGTGAGAATGTGATTCGCTAGATGTTATTGCGTCTTTTCTCTTTATGTAAAACTTCTATGTGGTTCAAATAAATCTATAAGGGTGGACGCGAGATTTATACTGATGCATGCATGCCATGTACACATTACAATATACTGTATATCATCCATTATATGAGGTAACTATAAGAGAAACGATGGAATAAGCACAACCTTGACCCGACATAAGTGAACAACGACACACGTTACACGCGTTTTCCTATGGAATGTTTGCGTTTGTTGGTCGTTGCTGATTCACAACAGTGTATTACAATAGGGGGAATCTTCAACCGTGTTTTTTGCTTTTTTTATGTTACTAACATTACATCCTAGTCGGCTATAACCCACTGGATGCAATGTTCAGTCCACAAGAGACTGGAGAAAATGAGTAAATGAATGACTCTACTATTACAAAGTATGAACATTACATGAAATACGGTGTCACGACTTTTTCGGGGATTTCTCGTCGATCCGCCGGTACAGCTGTGAAGTATTTCACGTCTCGTGAACCATCCTCGGCGATCGATAGCACCGCGGCCACATTCCCACATCTGTAGCAATAGTTGGGCGCTGAAATTAAACAATCGAATGAACAGCCGCTAGAGGCCATCTGACATCTGCCAGAAACACAACTGCTGCGACATTTCGGGGCAGAAAGGGCAATTTAGAATCGTCGGCTTCTTGAGTTACACTTGTGATTCACTTATCCAGCTGTTCCGAAAACAAAAAGCAAGCATACTGGTAAAAAAGCCACGCGCACCGCAAACCGTGGTTAAGCAGATGTACACCCAAACAAAGCTTTTGAACCATATGTGCTTAGAATTAGGTGGAATGCTACGAATTTTTGCTAATAATTAAAAGTTACGGAACAAGTGAAACTTAAAGTACATGGAAAATACCGAAAAAAAATATACACATCGCTTAGACGAATTCGAACAGGAGATCGGATGAAGTATGGGATAATTGTATGGTTTTAATATTTGGAAGGGGCTGGTTTCCAAACAAGTATCTTGTGATTCTTGAATTTACCTTCTGAAACAACTATTTATTCTACATACCTGACCACACGGTGCACAGCCGTTCATTGAAAAGGTACCGAAATCCCTCATCAACGAGTTGATGCGATCGACATATCAATTCAAGTCCGTTTGAATGTAAAAATTTCTTACAAGCAGTTCCTCCGAATATCTATAAATGCCTTTTTAAGACTCCAAATCATTCACAAGACCGATCGAAATCAAATACAAAAGTAAAACCTCACCCATCCGGCCCCTCGTTGGCTGACTATCCAGTCTTCTTCGCTTTCATCTGGATCTGACCACATTAAATCGCACAGGGGTCCCTATTATAATAACAAGTTTTAAAAAAATTTATCTTCACATCACCCTGTTCACACCACCCTCACCTTTGTCGGAAGTTCAACGGCTCTGTTAAGACTTAGCATCTTATCGATCGATTTAATTTCTGGTGAGAGACCTCCATGAACACACAATATAGAGTCGTCTATCAGAGCACCAACGGGTAAAACGTCAAAAACCTGCAAATAGGATCTGCATAGAAATAGGAGACCCAGTTCATACTGCTGCCAATAAATTGATCACAAGAACGAAAACAGTGGCAAAAATTATGCATGGTGTGCTTACTTCCGTGTTTAAATACAACCCAACGGAGCCTACAGCACTTGATCACACGGTCAGGTAAGATAATTATGGAAACCCATGCATATGACAGCGGGTTTCAATGAGGTTGGAAATAAAGTTCGTGCCATTTTTTTTATTCAAGCGACCGTTGCAAGCTTGCTATGGAAGCTTTTGGAGAGTTTGATGCAACATTCGAAAGAGAATTATTAGTTCCTTCAGATAACGCTTTAGCTGTTGGTCGAACTTCAAAATTTTACAATTTTTGCCCTATAAAGCGGAAAGAGAAAAAATGTGAAATTGACCCCACCGACTTCAAATTTTTCTGCTCTGGTATGGAACGGTCCTCAAAACTTGAAAGAGGATGAACATCTCTATAAGATGGTGCACTCACTATGTTTTTTGCTCCAGAATTCAGGCTTTCAGTGGGAACTTTCAGGCCACTAAAAAGGGAACGTTCAAAAAACAAAACAAAAAATCCGATGCTGCTCTTGCCCTCATCGTGAACGGTGAACATGACCTCTGAAGATTATTTTGGAGAGAATTCTTAACTCTATCTGTGTAACAGAATGCTAAATTTGAAAAAAAAATTGCAGGAAAAAAATCTTCGTTTTCTTACGAGTGGAAAATCTCCAGTTTCAATCGTTTTGCTAAACCTGGCATAGCTGCTGAAATAAGACGAGCCGCTCTACAATATGGTGTACAGAGCGTTCTGGAAAGTCTTGCTTATCAATGAGCGCGGTATTCGCGCGCCGCTCCAGCACGCGCAGCAATGGGGACGGCGCCGCCCGCGAATACCGCGCTCGTCGCGCGACGCGGTGTGGACACTGCCAGAAGCGCTGGTCTATGTCCACTTTGGTGGCCTGAAAATCAGTGATAAGCAAGACTTTCAGGAACGCTTCATACACCATCATGTAGAGAAGCGGCTCGCCTTATTTCAGAAGCTATGCAAGGTTTAGTAAAACGATCGAAACTGGAGATTTTCCTCTCCAAAAAAAGGAAGATGTTTTTCCTGCAATTTTTTTTTCAAACTGAGTATTCTGTTGAATTAAACATACAGTCAGACGGAGCTAAGAACGCTCTTCAAAATAATGTTCAGAAGTAATGTTCACCGTTCACAATGAGAGCAAGAGTAGCATTGATTTTTTTTTGAACGTCCCTCATTAGTGGCGTGAAAGTTCACAAAATCTGGAACAAAAACGGCGAGTACACCAGCTTCCATAGCAAGCTTACAACTTCGTTTAAAAAAACGGCACGGAATTTCTTATCAACCTAATACATCTGGACTAATGAATCATTCTTTTTAATTTATTACACAGGCAGTTTTTAAAAAGTTTCCACGATCAGATGGTGGTGCGAAATCTTAAAATAGCAAGGAACCGACGAGTTAGGAACCGAAAGAAACGTTTAAAAGATTTGGCAGTATTGTAGCACATTAACAAATGAATGAATAATTATCGAAACTAGAAGATTTAGACTTGGATTTAAAATAAATTTAGCACATGAACGAATTTCTTCGCGGAAACTGAACAAACCTTACAACACCATCGATAAACCAAGCTGTGACCGTACTTTTGCAAACATTCATCATAGAAACCATACACGGATGAGATCTTTCGTGATTCGTGATTACCACGAAGCAGTGTCATTCTGTCAGGATACCTAAATGGTATAAATCAAAGGTTTTGGAGAAGAGTGGAGAGAGAATTTCATACCAAAACGAAAGAAGTCCTGAAATTAGTCAAAAAAAAACTGCTGAGACTTGTGAACATACTTCAGCAGCAAAAGGAATAAGAGTGTGGCCGTTTCAAGGCTGTAATATCCACGATCCACATAGTCACCCATAAATACGTATTTTGTTTTCGGCACTTCGCCACCTTAAATAGAAAAATAATAAAATAAATATACCGTCAAATAAAACGAATAAATGATTACGTTAGAGGCAATATTTATAGTGACAAAAACAACAAAAATGATTACATGTAAAAGGGTAATAGAACAGAATACCTGTTCGAAATAATTCTAACAAGTCGTAGAATTGTCCATGAATATCTCCACAAATCGTTACGGGTGTATCAACAGGCACCACATTCGGCTTTCGTGAAAGACGATCAATGAGACTGAAAGATACCCATGAGAAAAGAACGTTGGTATATCACTCAAACGTTACCCTTACCAATTACAAAGTGAGATCATATCTTCTTCTGACAAAAATCTGCAAGATTTTGCTAGAGACAGCCACTCGTCGACGCGAATCGAACGTTTCCTTAACATAAAACCTTGAATTTTGAAAAATATTGCAAATCGGAAAATTAACATACCCGACTCTGAAAGGCAGTTTGTCCTCATCCATAATTTTTCGCACCTCCTCGGGAACGTCGGCATCAGAAGGCATCTCTGTAGCATCCTCAGAGGACAATGTGAAAGTCGAGTTCAGGACACCGTCATCCATACCGAGTATGCTCCAACGTGATCACTACTATCTGAGTACTGATAGAACCAAAAATTAACTTTTGAAAATGTCTAAAAAAACGTGAAATGAAACAGGTACGGTTGAAGAAACACGATTCAAATCAAGAAACCTTAACAGATAACAACTTTCATTAAGACAACAACAAAAACAACAACGATCTAAGCTCCTAATTCTTACAAAATCAACTTTTCGAAGGTGACAATCAACGTAACTTTGTTAAAATGATGAACAATGAGGCATAAAAGAAAAAAAAACCGCAAGGAAAACTAGGACACCACGAAATCAGCTGATGATATCAATGATATAAAAATTCTAAATCGCTCTATTAAGCACTAAGTGATGAGCAGTATTTCCTTAATATTCATCTGAATAACGTCAATGGGAGGCGCAGCCCCTTACGTCGATAATAAGGAGTTCGAAAATAAAGAAACTACAGCTGACCTCTGACAGGATCGTCAGCTCCTCCACAGTAGACGCATATCACAATGACTTCCACATTTAGAGATAAATGGAAGAAAAATAGAAGATACATATTCTTCAAAACATAATATCTCAGCTATCCATAACAACACCCACTTGAGCCGCTCGAATTGGTCGTTCCTTCAGGCAATATCCTACTTTTGCCACGTGCATGATGTGCCCCGGCTCGGCTTCCGTTCCCTGAAAGTGCTCACACGAACTTTTTGAAAAAGCACGCAGAAAAACAGAGGCAGAAATATGCTTTAAGAAAAGAAAATGCATAAAAGATTCACCTGTCCTTGAGGAACTTGGAAAACGGCTTCGTGCAAGTTGGGATCGAATTTCTCTCCCATTGGGTTAACTTGCACCAAACCGTGGCGTTGGAAGGTCTTCAGCAGGACATCTTTCGTCATAACAACGCCCTTGTGGAGATCGACCAAATTTTTGTCTCCTGATTCGAGTTGTTCCTTCTTTACAGAATTCACGGCGAGGTCAAGTATATCAGCTACCTGAATTTGAACAATTTGACACATAACGCACCAAGCAATTTTGCCGCTGGCTGGCATGTGGGCCGCGCGCGCCTTTCCGCGCCATTTTCCGTTCATATTTGGCTCGAATTTCGTCTAGAAGGGTTATTTCGCACACTGATCACAAATATGATGTTGGTTTCACGAGCCCCGGTCGTCATGAGCAAGATCAAGCAAGCAGTGAAGGGGCGGGGGCGCTGTTCGCCATCGGACTGCTCGATTGTTATGATGTGGTAGAAATTTATTGTTCAATTACCGAAGTTGATGAACTTCGATTGTTTAGTTTTGCTGGAGTTCATGTATTTCGATTGTCCATTTTTCACACACTTGAAGGAGAAACAAAAAAATATAAGATCGTGCGCCACCATGTGGCGCACGCGGTCCGTTATGTGTTAACCGAATAATTCCGAAAAAACAGCACAACGGCGTACCTCTAACAAATCTTTGCAGAAGCCCTGAATAGCGAACACCTTTGCCTCCTCTGCTTGCTTCATACCGCGCTTTCGAACATTTTCCGTTTCCGCAAGAGACCTTTGATATTTATCCTGAAAATAACATAGAAAAAGAAGGAAATCTGAAGTAAACTCAAAAAAGGAGCCAACTCAAGAGAACTTACCTTCCACTCCGAACTTTCTCCCAGTAATGTGTCATATTCGCTTAGCAATACTTCGAAAGCATCTTTCGGAACCACAAATTCTTCACTTTCTTCTTTTACCGCAACTTTCTTTACTTCTTCAAAGAATTCGGCACCTAAAAAGTTGCACTCTATAACGAGCACTGCATCAATGATAGACTAAAAGTTAAAGAGTGCAGGCATTGATCGGAGGACCCCATCGAGGAGGTATTGTTATATAAAATGTTATAATAAATAAGAATGTTATTGTGCTAATGTTATGCTATGTTATAATAAAATAAGAAGTAGGCTCTATCAGATTGATGATGTTCTGGGACGCCAACAAAAGAAAACAACAACAAAAAGAAACTACAATGAAATCTCACCACTGAATCGTTTACCATCCGATTTCTTCAGCGTGAATTTCGGGGCATCTTCGTTGTTCTCCACGCTGCTGTCCGAAGAGGAGCGAAAGAACGCTGTCCGTAGGGTTGGTCTCAAGCTTATAATCGGCCTCAAAAATATTTGTAAGGTGAATACAGGGTGTCCCAAAAAAATGTACCCACTGTTTGAAATGCAATAACTTTGGCGAAAGTGAACCATTCAAATTCAACTATAGCTTGGATGGAAGCTAAGGAAAACGAAAATTTCCTGGTGTGTGTTTGGCGAGGATTGCGCCATGTACTCGACCGAGGCCTCGGATTTTTGGACCTGATTGATAGTGCGTGGGCTATATGCTTTCTCTATTTTGGTTGTAAGCAGGTGATATCGCTGCTATGAGTTACCTCTGAGGCAGTAAACGTATCGGTTTGCTGCAGCTTTTGGTTAAGCGAGGAACAACATCAACATCGATCAATATTTGTAACCTCTGTTTGAAAAGCTAACACTCTTCCAACAGTGGTGCAATCATAACAAAAGAATTCAGCGGAATGGAGAATGTATGAACTATAAAGATTGCGCCATGCATCTGTCCAAATCGTCGGGTTCTAGACCTCATTGAAAGTTCACGGATAACATGATTGTTCTACTTTGGTCGCCAACAGGTGATATCACTGTCACGCGTTTCTCTTGATGCCATAAAGATGAAAACATCAAAACACAACAAGTTTAACAACATAACAGTTGCTATTACATGCTCACTACAAGAGTTCTGGGTTTCTGAACAGAGGTAGCAATTTTGTGCAAAAGCATCTTAAAGTGTATGCTAAACTTCGTACGTTTTGATGTTTTCATGTTCACTGCGTCAAGAGAAACGCGTAACAGCGATATCACCTGTTGCCGACCAAAGTAGAACAAGCATGTTATCCGTGAACTTTCAATCAGGTTTAGAATCTGGCGATTCGGATAGGTGCATGGCGCGATCTTCATGGTTCACACACTTTACATTCCTCTCAATTCTTTCCTTATGATTGCATCACTGTTGGAATAGTTTTAGCCTCTAAAACAGTGATTACAATAATTGATCGATATTGATCTTGTTCCATGCTTAACCGAAATCTGCGGTAAATCGATATGTTCACTGCCTCAGAAGTAACTCATAGCAGCGATGTCACCTATTTGCGACCAAAATAGAGCAAGCATATAACCCAAGCATTATCAATCAGGTCCAAAAATCCGAGGCCTGGGTCGAGTACACGGCGCAATCCTCACCAACCACATAGCAGAAAATTTTCGTTTTCCTTAGCTTTCATCCAAGCTAAGAATCGTTTTGATTGGTTCACTTTCGCCAAGGTTATGGCATTTCAAACAGTGGGTACATTTTTTTGGGACACTCTGTAGTATGCAGCTGCTGTAATGTTTGTATTAAGTAATATATTAATTCCATAAGGTCATAGCCGCGACAGGCAAGTGATTGGTATAAATTGAAGCAAATCAATAATAAAACCCATCAGCAACAGATAAGAGAGGAGTAACTTAGAGTGAAAAATTGGGAGCAATTTCTTGCAGTGGACACTAAATAAACCGCTGTGAAATTGTATAGAACTGGTGATGAACTGCCAACTTTTTACTTCCAATCTATCCCATTCAAACACCTTCTACGCCTTTGCCCTTCTATTTCAAACATGAAAATTTTCCTGGGAATGGAACCCTTCCATACTCTTTATCCTCTATCTTCTTTCATTTTCACTAACATTCCGTATGGAAAGCCCCTTGTTCTCATTCTTCTGAAATGCAACACGTTTCCCTCGGCGCTCCAGCCACTCGCAATCGGATACGCATGGCTAATGGTAGCTTAGCAAACTTGCACAAGGACCAAACGCACCCTAGCTCGGCTCACACCGGATGAATGAAAATCAAAAAGAAAAATTGAAAATGAGCGTTACAGATGCGGGAAGGAAAATATTGTTGAGGTGTATTATTGGGAACAAACAAAATCGAACAATTTGAATCGAAACTGATTGCAGACACAGACTTCCTTACAGCATCTTTTCGACAGCATACTAGGTTACTAACGATAATACTGACAGGTCAACTGGAAAAGGGAACGATTGCCTTCGCCGCCAGTGATTATGATGTTACCGAGGAGACAAAACACGCATTAGCCACAAAAACAAACCGCTCTCGCGTAATTAATGGTGATCAGTCCTTTACGGGATGGGCATGAGGTAAATATTCTAAAAACAAATAATCCATTGAAAGATATGGAATCATTTTATCCTTTATGAGACTAATCACTCCTTGATTTCTCCACTCCTCTCCAGAGAAGCCCGAAATATCAAGTCTTTCGGCAAAGGAAGAGATGAGGAACATCGCTCGATAGGCAGGATTAGGTAAATGGATGGCGAAGGGCGATAGCTGAGGTGTCGTTAGACGAAGAACCTTTTTCAGCTGATATTTGAAACAATGAAGACTGTGCTGGATGTGTTCGCGCTAAAAGGTCATCCCCCGAAGCACCTAAGGAACCCAATCATTTGCAAAACTTAAAGAAAGTAGAGGGGAAAGTAAGAGAAAGGTTGGAAGCATAAAGGCGTAAAAGGTGTACACAGAAAAACAAAAAAATAACAATGGAAACACCGCTATCTAGTACATCAAGGACAATTAAAACTATTTGAATCTAAGATATCTAAAACAATTAAAACTATTTAAATATAAGATATTTTGGCACTATTCCACTTGTTGGACACCAGTCATAAAAAAATTTTCCTTCGTCAGATTTCGTCCAAATTTGGTACCGGGGGGTAATCTGGGGCGCTGATCACGAATGTAGTTTCCATTTTTCACCATGATGGTCTGGGACCACCAACGACGCTACTTGGGTGGTCCGGTTAGGATCAGCGATTTCGCTGAAACTTTGTATAGAAGGGTTATTTGGTGTCCTGAACACGATGGTGCAGTCCGTTTTCCAGATGGCGGCCGAATACGGTAGTTATAGGTGAGCCTCACCAGGTAGGGTCGGTAGGTACTCACCTAAACTACCTTATTCGGCGGCAATTTGGAAAACGGACTTCACCATCGTGTTCAGGACACCAGAGAACACCCATAGACAAAGTTTCAGCAGAATCGGTGATCATAACTGGACCACCCAAGTTTTCGATATGGGTGGTCTCCGACCACCAGGTGAAAAATGGACACCAGATTCGTGATCAGGGCCCCAGATTACCCCCGGTATCAAATTTGGGCGAAATCTGACGAAGGAAAAAATTTTTATGACTGGTGTCCAACAAGTGGAATAGTGCCGATATTTTTTCCGAAATAAAAGCTGATGAAATGTTGCGAGTTTCTAACGAATAATGATGCAAAATTGACTGTATCAGCTATGCCAAACAAAGCCACAATAAAAAGTGGTCTCAAGTCTCCAGCAGGGTTTTCATGTAGCGAAACCAAGGACATACCTTGAATTCTTCGACAACGAACATGGCAGATTATGGAATTGACTCCGAAGTGCAGCACCCACAACTCGCTTAGCAAGCATTCTAAAAAAATGGTAATGGACCCGAAACATAGCATAAAAATTGTTATTCTAAGAAGTGCCTCTACAGAACAGAAAATCTAGAAAGAGTACAAAAAAGAAAAACGTAATAAATTACCAGAATTCGAACGAAAAAACTAGCACAAGTTCCGGGAGCTGCCAAGGCTCGATACGGTGTCGAAATAGGCGTGAGAAAATAGGCTGCAGAACAGGCGCATTCACGACTGATTTTGAAAATTTCTCAAAACAGCCTATCATACACTCCTGAGGGTTTATATTCGACTCGACAACGATGTGGGTTCATTCTATCCTTGGGTAGGGAAAGATCTCAACGTGATCAACAATAGAACCAAGCGTAGAAGTTGCTCGCTAGGTTGTTTTCTTGGTTCCTGTATACGGTGTAGATTCCATGTTTCAAAATGTCTTTGTTTATTTTTCTCCATTTTTCTTTCAAAATTATAAACTGAGGTGGATGCTGCGCTTTTCCAGAGTGACGAGGCTTTTCACTGGTAGATCACGACTTGCTTCGGCACTATTCCACTTGTTGGACACCAGTCATAAAAATTTTCCCCTTCGTCGGCTTTTGCCCAAATTTAGTACCGGGGGTAATCTGGGGCGCTGATCACGAATCTGGTGTCCATTTTTCACCATGGTGGTCGGGGCCACCCACGACGCTTCTTGGATGGTCCAGTAAGGATGACCGATTTTGCTGAAACTTTGTCTACGGGAGTTCTGAGGTGTCCTGAACACGATGGTGAAGTCCGTTTCCGGAATGGCGGCCGAATACGGTAGTTATAGGTGGGTATCTACCGACCTTACCTTGTGAGACCCACCTATAACTACCGTATTCGGCCGTCATTTGGAAAACGGACTGCACCATCGTGTTCAGGACCCCAAATAACCCCCCCCCCTATGCAAAGTTTCAGCGAAATCGGTGATCCTGACTGGATCTCCCAGGTTTTCGATATGGGTGGTCTCCGACCACCATGGGGAAAAATGGACACCAAATTAGTGATCAGGGTCCCAGATTACCCCCAGTTCCAAATTTGGGCGAAATCTGACGAAGGAAAATTTTTTTATGACTAGTGTCCAACAAGTGGAATAGTGCCCTTGCTTCTCTTCGCGCTCTCAGAACATACTGACTGGGTTGCATTTTAAAAACCTTCCTGGTCAGGGGGGATTCGTCTTCTTAACAAATTTTTAGTAGCATACAGTGAGTTAGGTTTTCTTTAGGATACAGTGAAATAGGTTTTCTTTCCAAGGTTAATTAGCCTTGGGTAAATAGGTTTGTTGAGAGTTAGGTGGGGTCTCAATGTTGATGTCTTAAGTACACCTTTGTGATTCGTGGAACAGTGGTATTATTGACACTCATTGTGTGATTTTTATTATTTACGACATTACTGATTATTGACCATCGCATGCATCAGAACCAAGTATAACCTTACGTTGTCAAAATGAAAGGTGAATTTTTGAGAATGAGATTGTAAATGAGAGGTTATGAACTTTTGCGGTTATTGTAAACGATCGTTAGCACCCTATTGTAGTTCTACCTTTTTTATTTTTGCCTTGAAAGCGAAGAATTTACTAAGGTATATTTTCAAATAATGGTTTTCCCAGGGCGCACAAGATGACGGAAGACGACGAGCAGAAAGGATACACATGGGAGGCTGGATATGCTGATGGTACGCCTTTGGGTTCATTTTTCTTTTGCTCTGCCGTTTTATCTTTTCTTTTTATGTTTTTGTGTTCCTTTCTCCTTTTTATGCAAAAAAGCCGAGTTTTGCATATTTAGGATTGAATATCCGTGAGGTCCTAGAGGAAGATGAAGGAGGATCAATCGAGAAGTCAATAGCAAAGCTTGTGGCGGAGGCTCGCAAGAGGCAGCGAACGGTTGAGAAACCTTCCAAAATTCGATTAGGAATTGTGAGGAATAGATTTTCATTTTCCTTTCTTTTATTTTCATCATTTTTTTTCATTATTATTATTATTATTATTATTCAGATGCGGTATGTGTACGTAGCGGTGGACTGCTCGCGAACGATGACGAGCAAGGCTATGCCTCCCTCACGTTTTTTTGTAACAATGAAGGTGCGGTCCAAATGCATTTCCATTTCTATTTGTATTATTTATTTCTTAGTTTTATTTATTTCTTTGTTTGTCTCTGGTACCTAATCTTTTGAGCGACCGATTGACTTCGCATAGTCATGGAATTTTTTTGAAGCACTTGTGAACAGTTGGACCACTATCTGCGGGTCCTTTTGTTCATCCTTTCGTAAAAGGTCCAAAATGGATTAGTAGAGCCTTCATTGTTGTGGCTTATATGAACAATTAATAGTCGCAGCTCTTCAAATTGTTTCTGAAAATTAAATCTCTTCTAAGCTATTCGGATGTCTGTCGTCCCTTTGCCTTTATTCTTATCGATCGCCTAGTCCGCAAAAACGACTACCACTGTGTTCGCATGTTCCCTTTGAGGAAAGGGATTCTGATATGGAGTGTCTCTTGAGAATAATACCTTTCAGGTTTTGAGCAATTTCCTGGACAAGTTCTTCGAACAAAATCCAATCTCACAACTTGGAATTATAATCGTTAAAGATAAGAAGGCTGAGCGTTTTACCAATCTCACAGGTACTCTAGTTTAGTCGTTCCGATTGTCATATGTTAGTTTTTGGTCAATTATCAGACGTATCGTTTAAGGCAACGTAAGGATATTAAAGGAGAACTTGGCTTCGCTGACCGAAGCAATATGTAGCGGAGATTTTTCACTACAAAATGCCCTACAACTTGCTCTAACGAATTTGAAGTACGTTCGGGTTCTTGATGTTTCGTTTTTTTATCCTAAATCGTATTGTGAGTTGCTGCTGATCCTCTGTCTTCAGAAGTTTGCCTGGACATGTCTCCAGGGAGGTTGTGGTGATAATGTCCAGTTTGTCAACGGTAGACCCCGGAAATATATTCTCCACCTTCGAGGTAGGGCGCTTCGATGCAATATCATTATTTACTAATAATATTACTATTTCTGAACTGTCTATTATCTGTTATCACTACTTTTATAACTGCAGGTTCTGCGAGGGCATAACATCCGGTGCTCTGTGATTGGCATTAGTGCGGAGCTGTTCGTTTGCAAGCAGTTGGCGAAGATTACGAACGGTTAGCTAGCTTTAGTATCGTAATCATTTGTGTCTTCCGGGTTAATCTCCGACGGAGACCTCCAGTTATTCATCTTTTTATTCGTTTAATTATGTACTTAACTATTCATTTGTCAACACTACAGGGTGGCAAAAAATTACGTACGCGCTGCATTCGACAAATTTTTAACCATTGTACAGCATCTTTCTGCATGCTTTTTCCTTCTAAAATATTTACTAGACGCCCATTATCGGTTTTTCAACAGAGAATTTTTATTTCCAATCCATTTAGAAAAAATATTGAACTCGAAACGCAATTGCACAATAACCGGCAGGTGGGTTCTCATCGAGGCTTGGTGTTTCTCTACGAACCGTCAGGAGATTGTGAAGCAATGGTTTGATGAAGTACATGTTCAAACAATACACATAAGTGGATGTAAATGTACTGTCAATGCATAAGAGTGGAATGGTATTCTTAAGAAGGGGATTAAGTAATAAAATGATGTAAAGTTACATGAATAACTGCAAGCGAAAAACCACCGTGAAATTTTAATATCCAATGAACTCAATGGTTTGAAGCGATTTCAGTGCTTCAGGCAAGACGTTTTTCATTTTTATCGATAGAAAAGATAAAAGCAATACGAAAATCTATGGAGAAGAGATTATTATAGAAGCTGCAGTGTCTCGGAAGAATCTTGAAGCAGAAACATCCCAATTCCACCGTTAAGTAACGGTATAAGCAGCCAAATCGGTAGTGCATCTCCATGAGACCGAAAACAGCTCCATTTCGTCTACGGGTTTGTAGCCCTTTAACATCCGTTAACTGAATCCGTTGGTTTTACCCGTTTGAGTAATTACAGAAGAGAACTCAGACGTTCAAAATCTGAAATTAGGATAGATTGTGAGAAGAGCTGATCAAAATATGAAACAATATAGAAAATTACTACTTGCGGCGCACCATCGAAGTAATAAAATACCATTTATATAAAAACTGAAGCCAGCCACCTTGAAAACATTTGGTAACTATGAGATGTCATGCTCTGTTCTTGAATACGAATAAATTTTTTTGAGCAAATGTCTTAAGAGAGAAGAATTATGAACACTTTTTATGACGCACGTAATTTTTTGCCACCCTGTATATTAGACAAGCCTGAAAATGGTGTAGCAAGCGTTTATCTTCTGTGGATAATCGCCCTACAAATCACCGTATTCTGAAGATGATTTAAAAAATCTCCCCGTTTTTCAAGTAGTGGAGGATCACGAAAAAACGTCATTGATGTGTTTCATTCCCTGGAGTGTTTTGAAACATTTGAAAGCTATCCTTTTGTTGGTGTTTCGGTTGAAAATCCTATCAGTAATCGTTATATTCAGGTAGCTACGATGTGGTTCTCGATCCAGACCATTTTGAACTTTTGCTGTCTCAGCACACTATACCACCGCCGTCAACAAAAGCAGCTGAATGCAATGCGATTCGAGTCGCGTTCCCACCTCATGCCATCATAAAGGAGCGTTCTTTTTGTGTTTGGTAAGATTTCGGTGTATTTAAGGCCCCTGTTATACACTATAGTCTTGTCCTTGGGAAATTTTTTCGAATGAACGAATAAACGAATATATTCGATTTTTCAAATTTCGAATGAACGAATGAACGAATATATTCGATTTTTCAAATTTCGAATGAACGAGTGAACGAATAAATTCGATTTCTAAAATTTCGAATGAACGAATGAACGAATAAATTCGATTTCTAAAATTTCGAATGAACGAATGAACGAATAAATTCGATTTTCCAAAATTCCGAATATTCGAATAACGAATATTCGAATTTTCGAATTTCATTCGAACATTCGTTCGAAATTATTCGATTCGGTCCGAACTATATTATACACCCGTTCCCGATCGCCGATCGCCGGCGGTGGGGGAAGGCAACTCGTACAGATCGTGCCGGGACCGTTCAAAATGACACTGTGAACGGCAGCTTCAGGACGAGTTGTCTCGGCAGCCGCACCCCCCTCCGGCGACGGGCGGCGATTGGACCCTGTTAGGGCTCGTTTAGTGTGCACGCGACGCGCGGCGCGATAGGTGGCCGATGCGATGTTCCCATCGCGCCTCCGTCATTTTGCACGTGTTGCCGCAGCCACACGGCAGACACCACAGCTTACGTGCGGTGCAGTTGTGCGGCTGCGAATGGCCGGAGTGAGGTCCCATGACCTTCTATAACCTCATCCTCTGATAAAGAAAGTCCCTCAGAAAGGATTTCACGATAAGAGGAATTTGAACCCATCATACAGCCTCGGTACAGATGAACAAATTTCGCCCTAGATTTGGCGGCTTATAAACCTATTATAAACCTTATAAACCTTATTTATTGGGTCCTTCAGACAGACCTTCATTTTTTTTCTCATTTTTTTTCAGACCTTTAGACAAAATAAATAATATGTACTCTACAGCCAAATGAGGTTTCCAAATCCTGGCCCGCAAGTTTTTTTACAGGTTTACCTGGGGCCCAGTCAAGAAGTTTACGTTTAAAACACAGAAGACGATCTCATAATTGATTTTTCTCATTTCTGAGATTTGGAAATCGTTCTACTTATTGGGTCCTATAATACATCAACGTCATTAATTTTATTTTTGTCTGTGTTTGGATTCAAATAGTTCATTACCTAAGTGCCAGAAAATAACTTGTTCCAACTAATTTGGATCGACTGATGTCGCCAGAAATCTTGAATATTAGCAGAAGTAATGGTTGGAGATAAACTTGAGAAGATATCATTTTCGTATGTATCAAGCAACGCAGAAGCTACCCATTCAGGGGACCATAAATCATTAATTAAGCTACTATGTGCAATGACACATGACGCAGTTCAATTGACGTCTACGATACGGTCCGTGCGACGCACACTAAACAGGGTGCGACGCGAAGTCGCGGCGCGAATTATTGATTTTGCATCTTTTGCATGGGTTCGCGTCGCGCGTCGCGTGCACACTAAACGAGCCCTTATAGTCCCGTCGTCCGATCGCCGACGATCGCTGCGCTATGCACGGCGATTGGCGATCGCTGTGCCGGGCACGGCGACCGGCGATCTCCACCCTCAACGGACGGTGGTTTTTGCGCCAACAACTGCACAAAAACGCGCTCGAATGTGACCAATAGCCGGCCGTCGCCGTCGCCGCGCATTTGCCAGTCGCCGGCGATCGGCGACCGGGAACGGGTGTATAACAGGGGTTTAAGAGTTCAGAGGTTGGGTAAAGTCTCCGTCAAGCAGCGTTGTCAAAGTGGAAGTAATTTATTGCCATCTTTAAGTTTTCAGCCTCTATTTATCTTTTTATGAGTCTTATGAATTGCGTTTCTGCTGTCACTAGTAGTGTCCTTGAGCGTGAAACACCAACAGTAAAAGTGTCCGACCTTCAGAAAGAAAGCCTCGGCATGGTAATAAACTCGAGGTCTTCTTTTCATTTTTTTTCGTTTTGGGTTGGAAGGAGTAAGTGATTTTGAGTAAATGTAAGTTCAATCGGCTCTGTCAAGTGCTAGATATCTCCTTCCGCGACGAGCCAGAATTTAGCGCATTTTTGCGGAATTCCTGAATTTTTCTTCAATTGAATCAATTCTATCTAATCGGTGAAGTAATGAGGGAAATGTCTATTTTGCAGTCATCCATTAGCAGCTCCGTTGTCCACATCTCGAGGTTTCCTATGTGAACAGTGTGGGGCCCGACACTGCTCGCTGCCGGCGGAGTGCCGGGTATGTCGACTGACGTTGGTGGCTGCTCCTCAACTGGCTCGTGCTTTCCGACATCTCGTTCCGTTGCCGGCATTCTCGCCGGTAACCGTTACCGAGGGGTAAGGATTTATCTTACATTTATATCTATTTTTCTATTTATCTCTAGTATCTTCCTATTTTGTTTTTCGAGCGATTCTTAGACTTCACCTAACTGTGGGGTCTTTGGGAACTTCACTTTGAATCTTATTTTAAGGTAGCCAAATCAAATAATTTAAATTTGAATGTAAATAATTTCAGAGAATGTATGGCATGCGAACAGTCGTTGGCTGGCGAGGGTTTCGCCTGCAAGACGTGTGGTGCTATTTTCTGCTTCAATTGTGATGTGCTCCTCCACGAGAGCCTTCATGTCTGTCCGAATTGCGTCTAACTGACTGGTGATGTCACGTTCCTAATATTACGGTTTTCTACGTTGTACGGGTTCTAGTCTGAGGAGAATTTCCTGTGTACCTCTACTGGGATGTATTTGGCATGTCGATTTGTTTAATATTTTCATATTTGTAATTTATATTTTCCTGAATTGCTGCTGGTAGATCAGGCATGAAGAGTGAGTTGTGATAGATAGACGACTGATAAAGCTATAGCAAATATTTTCGATAGAGTCGGACACTTGAGCGTTCTGAAGGCATTTTCTTCGATTGAACCCTAAAGTTGTTGGCTAGGTAGGTTCCATATGACTGGGTAAATGAGAATATGAGATTTGTTATAGTCTTCCATTCGATACTGTGTTCATTATCACCTGGTGTCGAACAACGAAGAAGAATGGTTCATTTCATGTTTTACCCTCGAGGATTGTGGCTGGCGGTCATTTTTTACCGGATCGTAGACGGCGCTGGAAGTTGCTTCATTCTCAGCTAGCAAAAGGCGCTGGTCATCTTCTCATATTCAGACACCTGTGAAGGAGGATTGGTGACAGAGGAGTACATAAGAAACACAATAGAAGGCAAGAACTGTAGAGAAATCAGTGGTGGTCTCTATTTTCTGAAATCAAACTGGCAACGTACGTTTTACTGAAATGAGTGTTAGGTATACGTTTACCAGGGTCTAGTCTCACGAGCGGCCTACCCGAAATAAACCCTAAAAATACTTTGTTGGCGCAGAAACCGTAGTTCATTGACAGAAGCCGCTAAGTTTACCTATTGTTTATTCGGGATCTAGTGCAACTCATTAGCGCGTGGCAGGATTCGGGTATTCCAATCCTGCCACGCGCTAATGAGTTGCACTGGGGGGGGGGGGGGGGGTTCGCAAACGACGAACTAGTAGCGGCGTACATACCTCAAATAAACCCCGAGTAAAACCCAGGGTGCGTCAATGAATCAGGGTTTACGCGCAATTCAGAGCTTATTTAAGGTATACCTTCCCACTTTCAACAACATCGATTTCAATAGCGGCCTTGCAGGCAACAGAGATATCCTGAACGTTTTCAAAAACATCACCACCGTCCAGGGACCACTTCATTTCTCTCAGACAACCGGAATGGGGCATATCGATTTTTTCTCAAATCTCGACACAATAAGTACTTCAGGTGAGGTGTTAAGTAACAGAAAACAATAGAAGAGAAGTAATAAAGCAAAGAAAAGGCCCGCTTGGTGCACTGGTAAGAGGTGCCACTGACACCCGCATGGCTGAGCGATCGATCTCGCCCAGGGCTGACTAAGCCTTCGATCCCTTCGGGGTCGGGTGAATTGGTACCTGGCTTATCTGGAAAGGTAATGACACTGACTTGGTATAGCTGCCGGCCCCCACAAGCCATTGGACAAGCCACATGCGCATTCACAGTGCCTCCACGATTTTGAGTGGAAGGAGGCATGGCGCGTCCTTAGGGCTCCTGCTTGCATTCACACCTTTACCTTTAATGACCTAAAGGGTAAATGATGGGCTTAAGTAAAAGAGTTTGGCAAACGGACTACTAAAACAAATGGGGTATGGCGGGTACCAACACAGGATAGGCGGAGGTTCGAGTCTCGGCTAGGTCGCAGTGTTAACGCTTTCACTCTGAACTTTTTAATACCGTCGAATAAATCGTTTCTCTTACCTCGAGTTAACCCATAAAGTTGTGTAATATTTTGAAAAACTATTTCCAGGTCCTCTTGTTGTGATTCTCAACAATCACGGTCTCAAATCCTTGAATCTCTCTAGTCTCATGGTAATGAAATACGAAAAAACAACAAAAGTTATCATGCTTCACAACAACGACGAATTCGATCAGGAGAAATTTCTAGAAGACATGAAGAAGAAGGGAATAAGTGAAGATGAAATGCTTCATACATCGCAGACAGGTGAAGTTCTGTCAAAACTGTAGTAGCTTAGGCAGGGGTAAGTTTGTAGGAATAAATTTAGGAATGTTCAACAATATATGGACGGCTATCATTTTTCAAATAATATTTGTAATTATGGTGTTTTTCGTCGTCATTTTCGTATATTTTGTATATAAAGAAGCGAAAATGTATCGGGCTCTCTGCAACATGGAGAAGGTAATGACTCAAAGCGGTTACCCAGAGGTAACCCTCTAAATAATGACAGCCTACCTTCAGGTTTACAAGCAATATAAACCTCCTCAGGTCCAGCGCTGAATTTTTCAAGGAATATAAGTTATCTGTAACGCACGAAGTGAAAGCTATTAATAAATCAAATTGTGTTCAGTTTTTTTGTCTTGATATTGTATGTGACAGCAGCATCTAGTGAAGTGACAGAAAAGCAGTCCCCAGAGGCATGGCCAAAGTTCGATCCCGCTCGCGGCCTCACCGTGGAGTTGTGAAACCGGAGACAATTACGCTCACCCATCGGTTCAGTCGTTGTTTCGATTAATTCTGACAAAATGATCGATTGAGCCATACACATTACTTCCTCTTTCGCTGTTTATAGAGTTGTTATAGGGACTTAACAACTCTATGAACACCAATCTGACACCCTAATCTGAACCGATGGGTGAGTGTAATAGTGTTCCTTTGGTCCCAATACCCCGCTTAATCTCCCGTAAGCTTCATTAAGACTGGTTTGGACAATTGGAGCGTTAACCGATACCCCAGAGATGTATGGATAAAAGGTAGGTAAACGCAAGTCACCGACTTTATCACCATATCTCTGATTGTCCATGATAATTATGAGTTCTTAGCATTTAGGGTAACTGCTTGGTTCGTAATCACGGGTCATTGTAGATGCGTAGTAGGCCCATACAGTGACTTATGGGGCTAGCTGGTTGTCTTTACTTTTACTTTGATGAGACGTGGACATTCCATTCCACGTAAAAGAAACACATTGGCCAATTGAAGAAAACAACTCAAAACACGATTCTCCTGAGCAATAGACGTAAGTGCAACGAAACGGTAATAAAGAAAAAGGAACAACAGAAAAAACAGTAATAGCAAATTTAGCACTAAGATGATAGAATTGTTGCTGTCGGTGGTTAGGAAACTTTTAAAATTATCCGTGGACAATTTTAGAGCCCCACTCCTTGATAATGGGATGGAACAACCGCAATGTTCTGTGGGACAAAAAGTTTGCTCTGATCTGACTTTTCGCCACCAAGTCAGAGAGTCTTATACCGCCATGCCTGGTCCTAGTTTCATCAGGTGTAAAATGAAAGAAGTTGGCAAGGTCAACCTTAGCAATACCTTTGAGAACTTAAATACCATAATGATGTCAATTATAGTCCTTCTCGTTTTAAGTGACAACAACCCTGTTTGTCGAGCTCTGTCCGCGCCGCTAGGAAGTGGGGAATAATGGAGTTTGAAACATCTTAAAGTCATTTTGCGAGTGAAATTATTCTGTACGCTTTCAAGCAAATCAGTGTCCTTTCTTGAATGGTTAAACACCGTGGTACCATTTTCTACCACGGAACGAACATACAGTGCCGGCCAAAAAGGTATTCGTTTTCACTTTTTTGCATGTAACTCCTTAGGGACTGAGACTTTTGAAGTTACTTTTCTACAGTTAACGGAGAGTGGTAAGAGTGTACATATGCTGGTTTTGTTTCGATGACGGCTTGAAATGTAGTGAATTTTTCCATCAATAAAGTAAAATGCACACTTTTAGAAAAGCGGCCCCATTGACAAAAAATTTTTCCTATTCTAAAACAAATTATGTTCTCGCAACCGCTTATATACCGCTTGAAAGAGGAAGATTTTTCCTACAAAATGTTTTATTGGAGTATTTTGTTACTCTTAGCTTTTATTATTATTTTAGGTGGTCCAATGGGGGCGTGTCCAAGAGGTATGAGTTACCTTCGGATGCAACTGGTGCTTTGTATACAGAGGCATTCATAGAGTACTGCATGCCGTTTGAAAGAGGATCAAATGCGCTATCTGATACTACCTTCATTCTCTCGTGAAGCTTAGTTTCTAGGAATTTATTCAAGAAAAACTACAACTTGGAGGCGTCATTTTCGCCCCCTTTCAATTTTTTCTGTTTAGAAGATTTTTCAAAAGCTCAAACAATTTTCATAAGAAGAAACCTCGCTCTATGCGGAGGTGTTCTTGAAAAATTTCCGCATATGGTATTTGTCCGTTTTCAAGCAATTAAAGTGAGTGCGTCCCTGACCACCGAATTCCGCGCGCGATCACTACGCGTCGCGTGCGACGATGACTGCACGAGCCTCCGACGTCGCACGCGGCGCGCCGTCGTCGCGCCCGGAAATCGGTAGTCCAGGACGTACTCACTTTAATTGCTTGAAAACGAAGAAAAAACGAGATATGGAGATTTGTCAAAACACTCTCGCATAGAGCGAGGTTTTTTCTTACAAAAGGCGTTTGAGGTTTCGAAAAATCTTGTAAGCGGAAAAAATTGAAAGGGGGCAAAAATGACGCTTCAAGTTTGTAGTTTTTCTTGAATAACTTTCTAGAAACTCAGCTTCACGAGAGAATGAAGGAAGTATCCGATAGCGCATTTGATTTTCTTTCGAACGGCATACAGGACTCTATGAATGCCTCTGTATATAAAGCACCAGTTGCATCCAAAGGTAAATCACACCTCTTGGACACGCCCCCATTGGACCACCTAAAAAATATTAAAAGCTAAGAGTAACAAAAAACTTCTGTACATCATTTTGTAGAAAAAATCTTCTTCTTTTACAAGGCATGTAAGCGGTTACAAAAACTTTTCTTGCTCTAGAGAAGGAAAAATTTACTGTCAATGGGGCCGCTTTTCTAAAGGTGCGCATTTTACTTTTTTGATGAAAAAATTCACTAAATTTCAGGCCCTCATTGAAACGAAACTAGCATATGTACATTCTTACCACTTTCCGTTTACTATAGGAAAATCACTTCAAAAGTCTCAGTCCCTAAGCAGTTACATGCAAAAAAGTGAAAACGAGTACCTTTTTGGCCGGCACTGTATGTTTCGTAGGCTTGCAACGGAACCTTTGGATTTCTGAATTTCAGCATCTTAAATAAATTATACGTTCGACTAATTGCCTTGTTTGCTATCATTTTTAAGAGATTAGAGAAGTCCAATGAGGTATTATATATGAGGAAACCCAGGAAACCCCCGAGCTTCGCTAGAAATAGATAACGGTGTGCCATTTCTATGGTATGCAGGAGTGTAGGGCCTGGGGCGACGCGTCATTGGTAAGATGAATGTTGTTTCAACAGAGAGGGGCAGTTCCCAAACTTTAGACTACTCGCTGATATAGGTAATAGCCGCCTGAAGTTTCTCTACGTCGCTGGGAGCCTCAGTAATTCCGAAGATATAGATGAGGAACAGTATTGGGGACAACACGCCGTCCTGGGGCAGTCCAGTGCTAGTTTGATATACCGAGGAGAAAGCTCTCCCAACCCGCACCTGATAGGGCGAGTTTCGTTTGTTCGCAATGTAGGCTCGACCAAGGGAGGGCGCCAGTTCCTGTGGATACAATTTGTTGCGACTCGCTCAGCGACGCACCTACCGCGGTGGCCGCGTGGACGGTGACTCGTCGTTGACGCTTCAGATTTTCATTCTCTATCGAACGAGCTAAGCAAGAACACACTTTCAGTAACACTAACGGAATTTATTAATAATTCATGAAAGAAAAAACGAAAGTAATAATTTCATGAGAAGCTAAGTTCTCTTTCTAGGGTGAAACTGCAGTTTATTAAAAGTTGGAATGAAGAGCGTGAAGTAACCATCGAAATATGAGGCGCGTGTGTTGATTGATAAATGTGACCTGGACAGGACGAGTAAATGATAAACAGATCAAAAAATCTACAGTAAGAGCGCGTCACTTGAAGAACTACTTGAGATTGAGGTTTTATCTGCATACAAACATTCATGGTGTCATGTCGCGAATTTCATCCCTTACGACTACTCCTACATTTCTCAATTGATACACCTCTGAAATTTTTCATGAACTGGAGTTTTTTGTTTCAATGAACGGTAGTCTTTTTAAGAAGGGCTAGTGGTTTAAAATTGGAAAATGTGGATGTTGTATAGGATTTAGAGAAGTTTAGGAACCACAGCCGTTAAGGTTACTGAAAGAGTGTTCCTGCCTAGCTCATTCGACAGAGAATGAAATTCTGAATTCCACGCGGCCACTGCGGTGGGTGCGTCGCTGGGCGAGTCGCCAGTAATTGTATCCACAGGTACTGACGCCGGCCCTTGGTCGTGCCGACATTGCGAACCCCGACATCCCTCACCCCACCTGATACGATCCGTTCGTAAGAAAATTGTTTCTCCACTCAAGTATCTTGGGATTAATTCCTACCATTTTCAGTTTAACGATTTGTGTCGTGAAGGGGACTTTGTCGAAAGCCTTCTTGATATCAAAATAGACAACATCTGTTTTGTGCTTGCGATCAAGGGCTCTAGTCTAGTCATTCAATGACGAGAGCACCTCGAGTTCTGCAGATCTACCTTTTAAGAAACCAAATTAATTAGACGAGATAATAACGTGCTCTTCTAAATGGCCTACAATGCGCTCTTTCACTGTTTTTCAAAGATCCGAGCGAAGATTGATGTAATGCTGACTGGACGAAAATTGTCTGGGTTATTTGACAACGTCTTCTGGCCGGTTCACCAAGTCAGTGTCTTTACCTTTCCGGGAACGTCTGTTATCGACTTTCCCGACCCTGGGAGGATTAAAGGATCGACAGGGTTGACGAGCGCTACCACCAAAAAACAAGAAACAAAAGTGCGGACTCTTGCTTGATTTAAAACCTATGCGAGGGCTGTTGGATTCCAGCGAAAGAGAAACTTGCTCAGAATGTTTGCCAATTTCTCAACTCTGAAGAGTTTTTGGACATTTTACTCCACACTGGATGGAGGGCTGGTTGTAGCAGCTCCACCGTTCTGTCGGATGAATCGGGAGAAATGTCTTGCTTGCGGGATGATAATCAGCTTATCCTTTTATCCGAGTCAGAATCGAGGCTCAGTAGGGTTCATTTGTTAACGCTGCGTCCCGCCGGCAGCATGCTACTAACTGGTGTGTTTCACGTGGTGTCTCCTGAACCAGAAAGCCTGTCAGATTTTACCCCTGTCCGTTGGGTTAACGGACTCTACCTGGTTGGAGTGCCGCCAGCAGAAGATTGATCCCAAAACTACCGTCCTCAAGACTTCCCTCAGAGCTTGATAAGTATCTTTCAGACCTACTAACCCTTTTACTCGTGGCAGCTCATTGCGTCTCGGATACGAAGAATAACAGCTCGGTAAGAATTTTTACCATCAGGGTATGGAGTAGAGGCAGAGCCGATGGGAGATTGCGTTTAACATAGGAAGTTTAGGATAAGTAGACAAAGGTGGGCGCCGTTCGGGCAATATCTCGGGGGTTTATCGAGGGCTTACCAATGATAAATCTGAGCCCACCTCTTACGAGGTTTGTTCCGATATCCGATTCATGTAGATCGTGGCATCAGATACCCCGGAGCTAGGCACAAGCCCAGTGGTGCCAACGCTGAGTTACCCACGCGTTCAGTATCTCCCCGCGTCGCGCTATATTTGAGGGTTAATGCGGGATAGTCAATCATCCCTCCACTCCGCCTAGGGTATATCCTTACCCAATCGCCAGAGTTCACCTTTTACAGCAGTTCAAGTGCCTACAACCATCGAAGTGCTGTACGCGAGACATTGCTGACATACCTCTCGCGCCGTCACCAAAGTTGTGCGTTCGTTCTGATTCTTTTGATAGCGTACTCTTCTACAAGGGTAACGAGTACGGTAAAAGATATAAACTTTAAGAGCGAAGTGGAATGATTGCAGAACAGCACAAGCACGACCGTTTGACAATTGCTTCCCCGTCAAGACCAAGTCACTTGGGGAAGGATGCAAGGCTCTGAACGGTACTGCCTGCAAAAAGAGGATTCGTCGTCACTCTAGTCCAGCTAGTCCGAAGAAGACCACCGTATACAGGAAGAAAGCACCTGTAAACGTTTCGGCTAGCGACGGTGAGTCGTCGAGTTCCTCGCTGAAAAGCTGAAAGATGAAAAAATAAAATAAATGCTGTGGAAAGGAGAGGCTTAGCCTCTTATCGTTAGTTGAGTCTCAGATTGATGGAAATCGATGAGGAGAATTTTTTGAAAGATGGAAAACATTTTCAGAAAAGATCGTGAAGAGCTCTCGAGCTGAATTCAGGAAACTGCGACGATTCCACTTTGGAAGGTAAGTCTGGAAGATCAGAGTAAACCCAAGCCCCTTTTTTGATGAAATGATAAGAGGAAGCAGCTCAATGTTCTGGTTATGCCAGCGTATCACGGAGGTCGTGGTTGGGACAGGATTTGAATTTGGTCCTTTAGGAAGGACTGAAATGCTAACCAATCCAATCCAACATACCCCGCCCCAAAGTTCTACTTCGCCTTTAAGTAAACTGAAAATACAAAAAATGATGAATCTGGGTAACGAATGGTCTAAAGAGATGTTCGGAGCTTCAGGGAAGTGCCAGTGTTTGGCATATGCATGTGTGTGATTCTCGACTGCGTTCTCATCGCCCTGATCTGCATCGCTCTTCAGTACGAGGAAAATGAAATTGAACAACAGGTATAAGTATTTATTTTTACACTGAAAAAAAAGAAACCACCGAATTTTGAGTAGTGTTACGTAACCGCCCTCGGGCTGCAAAACTGAGATTGGGGAAAGCCTGTTGATCCGGGACGCCTACATTTGATCAATTTCAAACCGCTAAAAACCTTGAAAAAGAAGTGTTTTTTGCTTTCAGGAAGCTGAAGCCTTTGCAAGTTTTGAGAGTGTCCATGAAGCACTACTTCGCGATGCAGCCACCCAGACCTCTCTAGAGGTTGTGCCCACGGCGAAAGTGGAGAAAACCGTGACTGCTGCTCCATCGGTCAACAAGGAGAAGTCACCAGAAGAGATTCGAGCCGAGAAATTGTCAAAGAAACCAACCCTCCGGCACCAGAGCGACTGCTGAACGAACACTTTGCCACACTGATCTTCCAACCAGACGCAATGAGCTAATAAACGACTAACAAGGGCTGTTATTTATTTAATTTAACAAGCTTATAAGTGTGCATGAGAAAAGAGAACACAAAGGGACATGAAACTACCTAAAATTTTTCAATGGTTAGTGGAACAACCACAAAATTTCATTCGAAAGCACTAATCTCCTATTGTCAAATGTAGGTTGTTGGTGTTGAACAGCTGATGTCTTGCTAGACCAATCGTCTGTATTGAACTTACCATTCACGAATATCCAATCAACAGAACTTAGAAGAATAAAAAAGAACACTTGTACAACATTCGAGTATTGGACATGATAGTATAAATATTATTATTATTATTATTTGAATACGATGCTTAAGGCATACGTAGGAAAAACATCCACACAGCAACACATAAGACATCAACTTAAGTAGTACATCAATTACATGAAGCAAACTACATTCCTACTCAATTCAGCCATTCAAAAGCTCAACAGTCGTTGCTTTGCGATCCTTTTGAACCTGTGTATTTCATGAGGCGCAAATGGCATGGTGGTCTTAAGAGACAGGAAAGCCGAACCCGCCCTACAGGTGAATGAATGCAACCTTACGCCCCGTTTCGGTACTGGATACCAGATTTTAGTGGAATTACCTCTAGTTTTGGTGTGCTTGATCGTATAAAAACTAGATACGTTAGTTTTAATAATCCCCGCAAGCAGTTTAAAAACAACCATTACATCGTTTAGTTGTCTGCGGGACTTCAAAGTATGGACCTTGTAAGTGCGGTTCCTTTGGGAGACCGACGGGATACTTACATTGTAGACCCCTGAGCACCTCAAAAAAATCTTACGCGTAAAGCCGTCTTGAACACTCTCAAGAAGCCTAATGTCTTTAACTTTGTGAGGAGAGAAAATCGCAGATCCACTTTCCACTATAGGGCGAATATAGGTTTATATACTAATATCAAAAATCAAAATAGTGTCAAAATGTGACTCGTAATGATATTTGATTCAATGACATCGATATATTGATATTAAGAAAATTATTGATATTAAGAAAAAAGGAACCAAATAAATAAGTAAATAATAAAACGTGGGTATATGAGAAGGAGGGCCAGTCGAAACACTAGTTTTGGAGGTCAACGTACTCGTGAGCATGAGTGCAGTGTAATTCGTGAACATCGAAGAGCGATCATTGACATAACATAAGGAGTGAGCTAGCCTAGCATACTACTGCAAACAAGGTGCCTAGGCAGAACCTGTTGTTAGGGGTTTTTCTGAACTGGTACGTACCTTGGCAAACTTGTTAGGAGGTCCTAGGCTACTCGCATCCGGGGTATTATCAAAGTCATCGCAATATCATAATATTTACATGTACAATTGGTGTTAGACTGACCGTAATTCTCATTAGACCATTTAGTTTATATAATATGTTTATGGATTATAAGAAAATATGGCACGCGACTTGTTATGATTATTCAGTGGATTATCCAGCGGAAGAAAATTGCATGACTTACTGTTAGTGAAATTGCTCAAAAACCAAGTAATTGAGGTTTTACAGAAGAAGGGAGACATCGATGAGTGCCAGCGGCGATGATTGTTGTTAGCTGCCAATCGATCTTCTCCGGTAGTTAGTTCAGGTCAAAACTATCGGCTCATAGTTTCCGCTCGGGACATGCGGGTGGTCCGTGCACTCGTAGAGCCGCTTGGAGTTTCGCTATAAAGCATTTCAGTGGAATTTTACAATGTCGTTAAGCTTCTTCTTTGCACGTTTGCAGCGGAAACTGCTTAGCAAGGTCTGCTTGATACGAAACTTTATTTAGAATACCTCAAAGCTGATCTGCTGCGCTCTATTTTCTCAATAAGCTGCAGTCAATAGTACCACTGAAAATCTGGGTATATGGGGAATTACATAGTAGAGTGCCGATCCAGCCGCACGGTCTATATGCCAGTGGGTGTCGAAAAGCGCCTGGGGGCGGGACCATGAAAACTGCAAAATGTACGGAGGATGGATCACCTACGGCGGGCTGTACATCGTGGTGAAATTGGTGGTCCGCTAGTCTGGCTGATCATAACACTCTGTATAATTTTTTAACCGTTGTAGATGTTCATCTGTTTGAACTTTAAAACTTTCTTGTGGCACGGTCTGTTGGTATAGTAATCTCTGTCTCTTTATTTTACACACCCCTCCGAGTAATGAATAAATAAATTCATTAATAATCTCAATACCTGGCTGCCGTAGCCGGTGGCTCCCTCACCGCCGCACCCGTCGGAGGGGGAACGAGCTGGCGACGACCACGGGCTAAATCCCTCATTACTCGTCCTTCCTCTCCGCTAGCTACTGAATCATTCATGACGTTCTGCTGCCTGGTGGCTCCAGCCAGAGCGGTGTGCTCCATGCCCTCGGGCACTGGGGGCTCTCCTCGTCGTACTGGTGCTCTCCCCGGGCCGGCTGTTCGTCTGCTGTTTCGCCATGTCAGAGCCCTCAGGGCATCGATTCAGCTTCAGCTCCTACTGTATCGCATGTCTAGCTAGCCGCTCGTCCATCCATTCGCTCTATTACCGTGGGTATGTGTGTGGTGTATGATGTGCACTTTTGTGATTCACAAAACGTCCACCGGTGAAATTAGACTCGAATTCCACCAAATTGATGGAAAACTAGCATGTTTGGTTGTTGATTCCGGGACAAAAAGCCATCATACGTATCTTAAATAACTTCATTAGAATATAAATTCTTTACGTGAACAGATATCGAATCAATGCACACAATCAATCGATAATAATATTTTGATACAACGATACATCAATCTATTTACAAAGAAGTAGACCCTGACATGGAGAGATTTCGAGTTGAGCCAACTCGAATGAAGAAAATTATTCAAAGAAAATAGAGAGATCGCCAAGATCGAGAGATTGAGATCAATCAGTAACTGGATACCAAGTGAAGTGGAATGGCATGGCGTATACGTGTTGGTCATTTGATGAGAGAACCGGTACAGTAATCCACACTTGTTAGGCTTCACACGGCCTGTCAACATCATTGCAACTACTACTACTATTATTTAGCACTCGTACTCGAATCTACGCAACGAAAAGTGGCACTGTTCATCTTCAGGCACTCCAGCAATTTTTTCAGAAAATTTTTCCTTGGAACCTCGCCTAGGGTTCTTGGATCTTGGATCAAGAACCTGGCAGTCATATCCGACTTCGAGAAATACAGGTTAGTATAGGTAAGTGACAGGGAGAGTTGGACGACCTTCTATTCAACTAAATCTTCTGGGTTAATTTCGTCAAAAGACATCATACTAGTTTGATATTCCACTCCTATTACCCCTGTTGGATTGATTCAAATTGATGCCAGACTTGTCTAGGAAGGCTAAGTCCCTGACTTCTACCTAGGTAGCTTCCGTAAGTTTTAGTGAGGGTCACTTATTCAATCATCATGCTTTTACCACTCTGAATGGAAGACGAAATTCTGCTAAATTCGAAAAAATCCAATTTTTCTCAAATACCGTGGAGTGCAGTAAGTAGAACAGCGCCCCTCGCGCAGTTGCCTCTGGTACGGTGTGTTTGAACTTCGTCGGCCAAATCGCGTCGCGCGGCGACTGATGAACCCGTAATGTATCATCGCGACTACGGCACGCGGTAGTCTAGTGGAGTCTTGAGACGGATTATTGTACTATATTATTGAAATTTGAGTTCCTGAGAGAGCGTCTGGGCCGAGTGCTGGTTCTGATCGAAGTAGCCGGGTAAGGCGGTGAACGGCGGTGGACACTTGGCCCCTGCGGCGACCGCACTCTGCATCAGTCGTGGCGCCTGAGGGGCACCGTTTCGACAGCGAAACTGCGACCTGAAATCTCTGTAAAGGAATAGCGAGGTGCTCAGAGACTTTTAAAATGTTTGAGAAATTAAGTAAAAATTTCGCCAGTGGCGCTTATTGTTAGACTTTCATCGCCTCGCGAATGAAAAGAAACACCGAGACATTATTTATTTATTTATTTATTCATTTATTTATGAGTATGTATCCATTTCTAAGCTGGGAAGCTGTCTACGTGGGGCGGGAGCTTTCAACCCCGATGATTGAGATCATGAACCTAGGCTCCTAACATCTCGGCCATCCCACCATGGGCTGATGTCCGCCAAATGGCTTTCCTCTCCTTTCATAAGCGGAAAATACGGTACGAAGGCTTCAAACTTCTTTTGAAAGGGTATGCGACTCAACTACTACATGAGCAGGTATTATTTTACTGATTATGACAAATAATCAGAAAGCCATCAGAGTGATAGAATTCTCAAATCGAAGGAAAATAGAATTTCAAATAAAAGTTATCAATATGAAGGGAAACCTTTCCAAATCCTTAGTCGCTGTGATTATAACCCGAGAAAAAGGGGAGCCAATGAATAAAGCAGGCGTACTCATTGGTTAAAAAAGATCAACAGGGTCATTTCAGGAGGAAAACGTTTGAAATTCAATTCAAGAGAGCTTTAAAGTTACCTTTTTTGTTTCTGCCGCTGATTACAGAACCACACCCTGACCACATTCTTCTTCAGGTCCAACTTGTCAGCGATCGCTGCTATTCGCTCACCGGACGGTCGAGGTTGTTGTCTGCAAGAGTAAACTGAACCGACGCATACCCTTGGTAAGGTAATAATTTACCTGAAATAGTCCTCGAGGAGTCGTTTTTCGGGTGCGGCGATGCTCGTCCGCTTTCGTTTTTTGTCAGTGTTTGGCAGAATACCGGATATGTCACCACAGCCGTCCTTTTGTTTGACGGCTTCCTCGGCCTGAATAGAGACGTTGTTCTTGTGGTAGACGACACCCAAGTAAAGGGTTAAAACATACCTTTTCGAGCCAACTGTGCAAAATCGGCTTCAGCGCCACCATGTTGTTATGGGAAAGGGTTAGAGATTCAAAACGGCAGATCGTCGACTGGGATAGTGATCCGACTCCAGGCATTTTCAGATGCGCCAGAGCCTTACCGACGTCGGCCTGAAAAGAAGGTCGTTATATAGGTCTCAGGCGACTTTCTAAGGAGGTAAAGTGCTCCAGGGTAAAAGATAGAGTATTGTCGAAGTTTCAGTAACCCTGGGTCAAGTACAGTCTACCGGGTCGGGGTTTCGGCCATATCCACTTCGTTAGGGTAAGATCTCGACAGGGTAGCCGTTAGACCATGCCAGGTGGGAAGTAGCTTGAAGAAAACACAAAATGAATAGGTAAAAAGTCCGAGGAAAAGCGGTAATCAGTCCACTAAAGATGGAACATGCACTTGTCTTCCATTCGGAATCGAAGATCAAGGTTGAAGCATATGCATTTTCCAATTGAGACAAAAACTATCGATTTTTGAGGAGCTCAACTTCTGATCCGGATTAATTTCCAGACAAAACCGTCCAACATTATGAACACTCACCTGAGTCACTCCCAACTTTATCCGCCGTTGCTTGAAGTGCTCCGCGAATCGCTCCAATTCTCGAGGATCGGTGTCGATTTCTGGAGTAGAAAAAAAGTTGGTAAAATGAAATAAAAATTGAACATTTTTCAGTGCCTACCTGCTGCAGGTGCGGCAAGAGGGTAGCGAGCCACTTGGGGAGGAATCGTCGACGGAAACGTGGACGCCATTGGATACTGGGGAAAATGAGCCGATGAGGCGCCGTAGTTCTGCATGGCCATCACCTGAAAGAATTGAAATTAATCCAATTCGGTTAGAAAAGGGATGAACAGGTGGATTACCTGCTGCAGAGGGGTCATTTGCTCCTGCTCCGACGAGGTCGGCACCAAAACCGATGGATCGAAGCCTTCGGAAGCTGGAAGGCCATGGTAGATGTTGGCTGGGTCGTGGGTAGACGTCATAAGATAGTTGCTGAAAAGAACAAAAATTTATTCAAAAAAACAATGTGAAATGGTCAGTCGCAGCTGAGGCAGGTGTATGAGGCGCTAGTTCCAATTGTACAGTCAAGAGATTGATTCCCGGCTAGCGGAGGCTCTCATTCGTCTGATGCTGGGTAAACTAATACCAGACTTGTCTGAGAAGGTGAAGACGCTGGCGTGTACAGCGGCTGGTCCCCGCAACCCAGAATTAGCGTTCAGTAAGCTTCCAGGATTCTGGGTGAAAGATGATTGCATGGCGCATCCTTAGGTGAGTGATCGACGCCGACTACTTTACGTATACCTTCTATAGTTCATTTTTTACAGTTTATACCTTACCTGAACATGTCTTGCGGTCGCATGAGCGGATTGGTGATGTTCACCTTCACATCCATATCGGCAAGCGCCACCTGCGCCGCCCTTGCTTGAAACAGCGGATCGTCGAACGAGCCGAACAAGGAGTTGTTGAACTGAAAATCAATAATTTATCTATGAAAATGATTCTCAGACCAATAAGGTTAACCCTTCGGAATCGTTGGTTTGCTTGAAATCAACCCAGCCCCGAAAAATTACCCAGAACAACCGGCTGTCATCGAGGTGGGTAAGTGCACCTGTGTGAATCGATCGTAGTGATGGACGATTCTCGAGAAAACATCTGCTACTACCGTAGTCAACTAGCGTGTGTTTACCCGATGTGAAACCAAAAAGAAAAAAATCACTTACATCATCGCTACACTCGGATTAAATGTGGCTAGCCATGGGTAAAAAATACTTTACCCTTCGCATAGCAACGGAAAAGCAGCTGCAGGTGACGGATTAGGTGAATTCGCTGGTTTTTTTACTGGTTTACTCAATTTACTGGGAACATTACGGCTACCGCCAGTAGGGTTAAAGCTAACCAGAGAAAATACGCCTGAGAGGTGGTCGGGTCTGGTAACATTTACCCAGTGGTGTTTGGTGCGTAACCCCGGTTCTGCCTGTCTAATTTCCCTCCCTGAGACAGACCTGGACATTTCCTCTCCCCGGACCAGATTCATCATTGACAGACCTACTAGTGAATCTCAAATACTAGAATGATTCGTAATTCGTCAAAGTGGTAACGGATACCAGTTGATCATGTTCGTGGCCCAGCCATTACTCTAAACCTTCTCATGCCACTATCAGGGGTTCATTCCGATACCACAATCTTGGTGAATCACATTTCGTGGATGAAATCCTCTACTGACCTTAGGATACATATACATTTTATTGTCTTTTCCTATGGTAAAATATTGGCATTCTGCGACAAATAGTCGAAAAAACTGGGCCTTACGAAGAATGGAGAGTGAAACTCTCTCTTTCTGAATGATGAAAGGAAGCTGATCTTAGCTAAGAACTTTCGAGCAGCAACATTTCCAAGAAGATTATAGACGAACTTAAGCAGCATGATCTCTTGCAGAATCGTCTAGAGCACTCGTAATCTACTTGGAATTAGTAGCGCTGCGTGCAAAGCAGTAAAACCCTGACAGCGCAAGTCGTTTGAGGATGTTTATGCTCGGTGCGATTACTTCTAAGCTGCGAAAAACTCTCAGATAAATCATTCACGATATTCATGACCGCCTCACCTGACTGCCTATGATTTCAAATTTTCCGGACAACTTAAAATTATCCATCGGGGTCCTTGGGGTAAGAAGAAACCCAAGGGGCTTTACCCAACTTCTGATAGGGAGTAAGCGGTTTCAAAGGCGGACGAGGATCACCGACTAGTCGCGTCACCCCCGTCCAACTTGGCAATTCACATTTCCAATGCAGTGTTAGTGAATAATTGACTAATGTTATTAATTAAGTATCAAGTGTTGTTTTTCGCTACACTTGTAAATTTATGAGGAGAATCAATTTTTAATGCCAACGACGCCGTAAAATACGCGATGAATTTGAATAATGCATAGAGGCGATGAGATACGAGGAGAAAGAGATACGAGTGATGGATTGGATGGGTAGCTGGGTAACTGCTGGGATGCGGAGTATGAGGGAAAGAGGTGGCTAAGCGGTATGAAAGGAATGAAAGAAAAGAAGCTTAAGGAGGCCAGGTGGAAGGAAGAGACGAGGTAAATGTTTCAGATTCTAGCGAAAAAGCCACGTACCGGTTGCATTCGATTTCTGTAGGCTGCCGAGGGTGAGTAGCGACCGTTGGCTGGGTTTTGGGTGATGGAGTTACCCAGTTGTCCCTGAAGACTGTTCAGGGACGGGTAGAGCCGTTGAGGTTCCTGCATAGCAAGTGCGGTCCGTTAGCGGGCGGTGTTCGGACCGCCCCCAGCAGCCAGCCAACGACCAATCGCCGACGACCGCCAAACGCACTACAGGTACTCGTCGGAGGGCGTGCGCCTTCTCGGAGACTGTAGTCGGCTCCCCGGGAGAAGCTCAGGAGGAGGAAAATCTGAAAAAATAAATTTTGTATCTCTATGCTCCCTCATGGAGGGGATCGCTCGAGAGAAGGTAAAAGTCAAGAAGAGAGCCACTCATGAACACAGCGAACCCAAGAATGAGCGCTGAGCCGCGGAACGGTCGGCTGAATGTGACTTATTTATGAATGCAAAACAATATGAACGAACGACGTTGGAATTTTTCAGCTGCCAGTCGGCTGCCGCCGACGTTATGGCTCGATGTCTCTACGTGTGTGTGCTTGATTACATGCTGAAATATTAAACGCGCCCCGCAGTCGACAATTGACAAGTTGCACCCTCCGCCCGTCCGTCCGTCCGTCTGTCCGTTCCTGGTTCCATCGCTTAGGAAAGAGTACGACTCTAAGATACCCTAAGGTGATTGGCGGTGTTCTAGCAAGGTTTTCTTGATTGTGAGCTCAAAAACGATGATTAGTTGTCGACATAGCTCTCAGCCGACATCGATTTCCAACTGGACAGCTGAGCGAGAAGCGGAAATAACTTAACGACTTATGAAGGTGAAATGGATGGCCTAGAAATATAAAAAATTCAAGTGTTAGAGAAAAACTAGAAGTGTTTTCTATCGAAAAAAAGTGGTTAAGGATTTTGAAAATGAGCAGGAATAAGTCCAGTGCCTCGGAAGGTCTTTGGAGCAAACCATTTGATTTGATCTAGTGACCCATTTTTGGAGCTACCTCTCTACACCGATCAGAATGAGGAAACGCTATTACTGAGCAGACTAAAAAAAGATATCAAAATAAAATGGAAATGGGAGATTGAATAGGATTAAGAGAAGGAAAAGATGACAGGACCAATAGGGATTCTTGAGGACGATTAAGAGCACCGAGAGAGACAAGGACTCCGAAGAAAAACTCACTAAAGGACTCTTTAATCGGGACCAAGCCATCATATTCCATCAGAAAATACAACATCAGATTTTTGTGATATCTTAGGTCTATTCTAGTGTATTGAATGGGTAAAAAATTGGAAAGAAAAGTTAACAAACTTCGGGAAAGGCCAAGACTGCGTAAGCGTCATCAATAAAAATGGGATCTTAAAAATAAAACAAATTAAAAACAGTGAGGAACAAAGGCATGAAAAAAGAATATCCTGAAGCAATTTGTCCATCCATCAGGTATCCATCTCCCTTTCGGAGTCCTCACCTTTTGTCTTCTTTTGTTCAATACCGAAGACATAATATATAAAGATAAAGATGATAAAATAGAAAGATTGATCGAGTTGCAGAAACCAATTCATAGTAATAATATCCTTCATTCCTTCTGAGTTCTTACTGCACATCATGCTTAGAACGACAGGTGCAACACCTAGCAATGACGATTGAACCCTTGGATTGGAAATTCCAGCGATAAATCGTCGCGATTTCTCGCGAGTAGCAAAAACCTCAGGAAGCAGGTGAAGGGTACGGTGGGGTGATGTGAGTGTATATATTTGCAGAAAATGGACTACGGTACACCATCGTCACCCCTGAAGAAAGGTCAGAAGCCAGCTGTATCGACAGGGGACGGCTAGTGTGCATGTCGTTAATCGCCAGGTAAAACACGGTGGATCCGATTGCATCAGAGCGCCGTTCGCTGCCGGGCCGGCTGGGGTCAAAGCCACTTAATTACTTCCTTCTGGTTTTCCTAGTTGACCAATATAAACAGCAGAAGAATAAAAACACAAGTGAATTAAAAGTTGATCAAGGTGCTCGAAAGTGAGTCCGTTTCCCCACTTCCATATCTCTAGACCGTTATGAAGTGCTACAGAAGGGAGAGGTAACATGGATCCTTTCTAGTCACAACAATGTCGATGGAGGGACATGAGAAACGGAACTGAATGGAAAACACAAGACGGTGAGAAAAGATAAGAAGAAATACATAGAAAGGTATGAAACGAAGGAGCGAAAAAAGATAGGCAATGGTTGAGCAGTCACGACGGTGGTTTATTATCCAAACCTGGATGAGACTGGGATGAACGCTGTCGAAGAGGAGCACTAAGGAAATTCCTAATATGTACCGGTTTGTCTTCTCTACTTATATTTAACTTCTTTTTTTACTTTTACGCACTTTCCCATCTTCATGAAATTCATCTTTTTCAAATCTATGCCTTGCCCATGATGAATCCTGGAGTACCAAACTCTCCAGAGGGCAAATCTCAATTATAGTTGAAATGAAACAGCAAATTTGTTTAAAAATGGAAATTTTGATGTTTTGGCCGAAGGCTCATTGAAAAGTCGTTTGAAGACAGCACACAATGTAGAGGTGAAGGTGAATGTCACTGATTAGGCCCCTAAACACGCGCCATGCATTCGTCTTCCATTCAGAATCGTAGAGCTGTGGTGAAGGCGTATTTGGCCTACACAATGACTTGCGAGGACTAGCCGCTGCACAAGTCAGTGTCTCTATCTTCCCAGACAAGTGTGGTTACCCGACTCCGAAGAGGATGGCTTGATATGCTTATGGGAGGGTCGATCCCTCGTCTGTGTGAGTGTCAGAAGCACGTGACTCATCGGCCTGGGTAACAACAGGTGGGCATGGTATGGGGCAGATGAACACGGCTGTGTCGTCGGCGGGCAGTCCCTCTGCGCGCCACCCGTATCATTGGATATGAACGCCTCCAGCAATAGTCTATTCTCGGTGGACGAATAATTCACTATCGTTTGGACGAAAGCAAGCCCACGAGAACACATACACACACGGACCCGTCTCCAATCGTCGCCCACAGTCCGGACGGACTCGAACGGAGTAACTCGTCCGAACGCGGACGCAGTTCCACCGCTCCTCTTTCACCTATCGCAGACCCCTCAGTTATCGAATATTATCAATGTCAGTCTTTCCTGAGATACTGTATACTGATACATCTGCAGTGATCGCTTGTGGTGCAGTCCTCGCCTGGTCGGACAAACCAAGCCTTTTATTCCTTCGAGGTCGTTCCGGTTGGTATCAGACTTGTCTGGTAAGGTGATGACGCTGATTCGGTATAGAAGCTGACCCTCGCAAGTTATTGCATGAACCAGATACGCCTTTACCATGTCTCTTCGGTTCAGAATGGAAAAGGAATGCGTGACGCGTTCCTGGGAGGCTGATCAACGTCGACATCCTCACCAGGGGTGTGCGGATAAAAAAATTTTCGCAACCCGGATAACGGTGCGGATAACGGAATAGCCAAAATCGACCGGCTAACGGATAACGGATAACGGATAAAAAGTTTCGAGGCTAAACCTCTTATCAAACTCGACTATCACGTTGTATAACTCGATAAATGTTTATTTGACCCACAAAATTCACGCATTGAAATCCAAATTCTAATAGAAGTGAAGTGACATTTTTGTTTAAATTTAGTAGGAAAATTTTTAATTTTTGAATCTAAAAATTAATTAACTTAAATTATTATTAAAATTCAAATCATCTATTAATTTAAATTGGATTTCAAATTTTTTAAGTTTAGTAAAAAATCGATTTTTATCCGTTATCCGGCCGAAAAAAACCGGATAACGGTGCGGATAACGGATATGCCAAAAAAACCCCGGAAACCGGATAACGGATAACGGATAACGGATAATCCGCACACCCCTGATCCTCACCTTTACTTTACCTTTACATCTACAGTATGACAAGGCACAAGCTAATAGGATCGTAGAAATGATTGGTGCTATCGGCCCAGATTCATGATTGGCAAACCCCCGGTAAACCCAGAGATATACCCCGAACGTCGCGCAAACCATCTACAGTACATCTACAGTACGACGACTCGATTCGTGAACGATTCGTGAACGCGCGCCGAGGTTTGATCGGGGCTTCTCACGGGTGTATCACAACTCGCGCTGAGGCAGAGTTTGGGCGACCTGGGCGGTATCGAGCGGGTTCATTGCCGACGGGGTTTCGGAGACCGCTCGTCCGTTCATGAATTTGGGCCATGGTTGCTAGGTTCGTAGCAAAAATCGCGACAACTTTTGTTTTCAACGGTCATTTCTAATGTCCATTTGCTGTACTCGTGTTTACATTTGAGCTCTACTGCTCAAATGCTCGAAAAGCGAAGTCGCAATCTATTGGTTAAAAATGTTCTCGAATAGCTGTTGGTTAGTTCAACATTCATTTTTTAAGACCGTTAGACATTATATTGTTTTGTGCATAGCGTATACTCTGGTACCGACACGGTTTTCAGCTATTTCTAAGCAAGGCAAGGGTTTCTGCCCGCGACGAGATTGAATACTGATCAACGAGAACTTGAGTGTATAATGTATCCGAATGCCATTGCTCTTCTTTGAAAACTTATTAATTTTGATTCTGTTTAATTTTATTTATTTCTATTTTATTTTTCAATATGAACACGTTCTCGGTCTAGGCTCTCGATGCGGATTCAAACGGCTGAAGGCGTCGTCCATCAATCTGCTGCCACGCGCGCGCGTATGTGTATGTGTGGTGTGCCGGTGCTCGCGTTAACAATTCATGAACTTCTATTGTGACATCTGGTGGTGTGGGGTGTATGCGTGTGTATGTACGTATGTCGCTGAGGAGACAAGGGATGAACGAGGAAGGTTCGTTGCGGTACGAGCCGGGTAGAAGACCTAGGCTACATCGATCTGCTGACAACCTTTATTAGGACCCATTCAGACTCTACTATGGCATAGAACCGAATATTTAGAGCTTTGATGACAATATGGATGATTTTCGTACCCAAACTTGAAAATGGATGTCAGAATCGTGACCAGCGCCGTCGATAACCCCTCAAAGAGAATTCTCCGCGAAAAGTAAACTAATCGAGATCAGATCCGATTTTGGAATGATATATTGCGCTGCTGCAGCGCATGCCGCGGGTCCCTATCCTTCATTATTGCTACGTTGCTGCAGCAGTAAAGTGTGAAGAGGCATTTGCTTGCGAAAGAATTATAACACGAATAAGTAATGATAAATCATTTATTTATTGCATACAGACGTGCGCAACAAGAAGTGTAAGCTTCCAAATAAGTAGACAATGACTTGAATCGAATCGAGGTGAATAGTGAAGACAAATACTAAACGAAAGCTATTGGATCTCCAGCGCATCGGACAACCGCCAAGACACCTCCAAAGCTCGCGAGCTGACTATTTATATTCGCGAACCACATTTCGGAATGTAAGCTCATCCTCGAAATCAGCTGTAACTCATGGGCCTAGAAGCTGCTGACATTGAAAAATTTCTATCGGCTTGATGATGTCATCCTCTCTATGGACAGAAATTCCCAATATGCGTTAGAAACTGCATTCAACCGCTTATGACACCTACAGTACTCCATGTTGGTGGATATGATCTGCGTCTGCCCTAGTGGTTCCCACTTCACTATTGTCTATAATAATTTGTAATACTATTCCTCTACCATTGTTCCTTTCGTTTACTAACTGCGTTGCATTGTTTTATTACTAGCACGCCTTCATGTGGCGTAGGAATGCTTAAAAATAATATTCGTGCGTTTTTTTTGACTGAAAGTCCAACAACAAATTGCAAGGAATAGGGCAAGAGTCGGAAAGCACTTTTGGACGTGTACATACAATGCACAAGAGAGCGAAGTAAGGAAACCTTTAGACCTCCAACTGATGGACGATTGATTTGATATATAGTTACTATAGTTCGGACCGAATCGAATAATTTCGAACGAATGTTCGAATGAAATTCGAAAATTCGAATATTCGTTATTCGAATATTCGGAATTTTGGAAAATCGAATTTATTCGTTCATTCGTTTATTCGAAATTTTAGAAATCGAATATATTCGTTCATTCGTTCATTCGAAATTTTGGAAAATCGAATTTATTCGTTCATTCGTTCATTCGAAATTTTAGAAATCGAATATATTCGTTTATTCGTTCATTCGAAAAAATTTCCCAAGGACAAGACTATAATAGTTACGTGTTACGAAATACCCTGCGACTATAATATCGATTAGTGAGTAACCCTCACAATGGACGAAAGAGAGAAAGGAACCGAAGAGGGCCGAAAGTACTCCCGTCTGAAGCAATCGGTTTCGAACAATGCCGTGGTATAAACCAAGAAAAGTTTTCCAAGTATCTGTAGACCTTCTACTGCCTCTTGCTCTTTTTGTCAATTTCTTGCCCTTTTTGTCAATTGTTAGCAAGAATTGTTTGTTTCGGTTGAGCAAGATTTCTCGCCTTTTCACGCAGACTTTCTTTCCATCACCTTCCTTTTCCTCCGCCTCCTTACAGCGCCTCCTCCTCCAGTCGTCCATCCATTAGCGGCTACCGTAACACCGGCAGCTTCGTCGTTCCCACGCATTCGTTTTTCTCACAGTGAAGAGGTCCAGGCTTGCCGGTCGATAAGGAGCCAATACATAATGAATGAAGCGTGTGTGTGGTGTGGTGGTGGTGGTGTGAGGCGAGCTGCCAGCTCGACCTGCTCATATTCTATATAGACACCACCACTGGAATCGAAGCGAATTTGGAGGTGAAAGAGTCTGGCATTTGCAGACAAGTTGCTGAGTGATTCATGTCTTTCACCAGTTTTAGGACAGTTTTTTTAACAGCTGGGAAAATTTGCAGTCAGTCGGCCAACCGACACCGCCCAGGTTCGTATGCATTGCTAAAATCGACATCGATTCTATTTTAAACGTTTCCACACCAGTGAATACTCCTTCCATGGACTGGTTACCGTTGTTTTCGGCTCATAAGTTTATGCTCTGATTTACACCTCTTCTAAGGGTTGTTCTAATCATCTTCTTACGAGGACTTCTCTCACATCCTTTTGAGATAGACTATCGATTTGAATTAGTCTCATAGCTAACTCACCTTACCTTCAAAGACTGTAGAATGTAAGATTGTTGGCCAATACATCTATAGGGTGGTCCAAAACTACGTTTACACATGTTTTATCATTTCTCTTGACTTACGGATCGGAAATGAACTGCCTTTATTTTCCGCGCTAGCTGTGCTTATGCTAAACTGAAACATCTTAAGCTAGGCTAAAATTCTTCACTCGGATGTCTTTTCTGCCCGTTCTTATGATGGGTAATATTTGTAAACGTAATTTTGGGCCACCCTGTAGATCTAGTCAGCGAATCTGTCGATCTCTTCCGAAATGAAATCAATCACACAGGATTTTTTCGGTCTCTTCCAGTAGAACAGGAAAGGGTCTTGGGTAAAAACCAAACGGTTAACTTGGATATGTAGACCTTTGGACTTCGCAGAAAGGAAAGGCTTGCCCGGTACTGAGAAGAAGCTGAAAGGTGCTCTCTCGCTAACAGACCCATTTACGACTACAACCCGTAACAGGTGCGGGCTTGCGAGCTTGCAACTGCTGGCGGCACCGCTACCTTTGAGGCTCGACGGACGGCCGAGGTCGTTTAATCGGAACCTCATAAGCCTCGTCATGGATCGTAATATGTACAAATGTCCTCGTTTGATGTCCACGGTCCATATGTTGCTGGCTGTTGCCACTGACCAGTCGGGCCAGTGGTTGGCTGGGCGGTTGTGGCCTCGCGCGATCCCTCGCCGGCGTTAATTAAGAAAGAGGCGGTGGAGGAGATCGTTAATATAAAAGAATGTCGCAACGCGGCATGAAACGAGCCGGAAACATGCGACACGACTGATGGCCTGTCTCTCGTAGTGTCGCCGAGATGATCTTGACGAAAATTGGCCCACAGGGATCCGACTCCACTGATGAAGGAGGAGTGCAACATTGGAATGAAGTATGAATTAGGGGGCTACTCTTATAGCTTTTTTTCACCAGAAATAGTTGAAGGAAGTAGTTCTGGCCGGATATGGGCTCACATAGTCTTAGGCTCACCAAATCAACCTGTTCACGTAATTTTTTATCTTTTCTTCATGTCGACCGACTTTGTTTCAATATTGGCATGAACAGGCTAAAGGTAAAAAATGTAAAGGGGTCGGCGTTGATTGATCTCCTAAAGACACGCCACGCATCCATGTTCCATTCAGAATCGTAAAGGTGTCATGAATGCCTGTTTGGTGTATACAACGACTTGCGGGGCTATATAGAGGCAGTGTCTTTACCTTCTCAGACGAGTTTAAAACCAATTTATCTGACCCTGGAGGGATGGAAGGCTTGTTTGGTCCGAGTCGGGATCGATCGCTCGCTCGTGCCGATGTCAGTAGCGCCTCTTACTACTGCACCACATGGGCCCATGAACAGGCTAGCTCTGGATAAATGAACCTAAAACTGCCTGGGCGGTTAGGCATTTCCGATATCAGAGCGCCTGGTTGAAGTGAATTTCACTAGTTTGGCCAAATTTTGTTAAAAAGGCCATATGACTGGGTTAATCGTGATCCTGATTTTTCTTTTGAAATTTCAGCTATTCAGAGTATAATAATATGTTGTTCGTGAGGGAGGCAGATTCTGTAAGTAACTCACCATAGATTAGATTAGGTGACGATTTTCTAATTTATTTATTGTTTTATTTATTTAATCATTTGCGCCTATCATAGACATGCTTAAAAAACAAATGCATTAGTTAAAAGAAACAAAGCGATTTCAGACCTAGTTATTCCTAATTATGGAGACCCTTAAGCCTACGAGACCCTGTCACCTTCATGAGTGTGGTAAACCCCGAATAAACCCCAAATCATCGTGAGTGAACCTTTACGATGATTGTTGATTCGGGATATTTTGATGGTTCATCAAGGTCGTCTGGTGAAACTCCTGGTATTCACCTGATTTCTTCCACTGATCCTGGTAGCTCGCAGGGTTTCAGGGATTTCTATTGAGCTTTGCACCTCCTTTTAAGGAAAATCTCTCAAAAATGTTATAGTAGCGATGTACCAGGGATAGGATAGATGCCAATTCTTTTGAAAGTTCACCAGTGCGATGTGTTTGTCCAGACGACCACCGTACTTCGTCTTCGAGAACAATGACGCTTCTTCGTCGGCCCACTGAATGTCTCTGTTGAAGCGATGGCAAACGGCTGCTCGAAAAAACGCCCAAGGGGCTAGGGTTGACGCTATATGTACCTTTCTGCCGCTTTTGAACTTCTACAATTGTCCCTGGCTACCGTAATACGAGGCTATTGTTCACCTATAACGTGGTGCTCCTTAGCTCGAAAGCTATTCAGATCGGTGTGTTTGAGAAATGCTGGAGAATTTCCAGAAGAAATAGTATTGATTGATTGTGAATCAGCGTGGCACTGACTTTATCGGATCAGTAGTTAAGGTTCAATATCATTGCTGCGGAAGATAAACTAGATGTCTATTTTTGATATATGGTACTTGCACTTGCCAGATATAGAACTTGATGTGGGTTTTCAACGATCTCTTGCCACGCAGGACCTCAAACTTGGGTGATTGAATCTTTAATAAATTTCTCAAATAAGCAATATACATACACGATACATGAATTCGTACAGTTGAATTTTTACGATATTCCTATATGAGTTAACGTTACATGAAATTTAGAACAAATACAATAATAATAAATCTGTGCACCCACCAAACTGCACTTCGCTGCACGCATGACAAGCAAAAGCTTCTTCTGAAGCCTTTGCTCACCTGTTGATACAGCCAGTGCCGCTGTCTATAAAAAGATCTATACAAGAATGCGCGGCGAGCCCTTTCTAACAAAGTTTTCAATTTATTCTTCATTCTTCAGCTTTAATCGCGATCCTCGTGATATACCTTTTTTCTCTGTCCATCTGTCTATAGTCTATTTTTGCTACTTTTTTTTAGAATTTCTCTGTCTGTCCACCCATCTCTTCGACTATTCAGTGAGTATCTAATAAGTAATGAAAATCTATCCTTTTGTTTACCTTCTCATCCGAACGACTGCTTTGATGTCCATCCTCGATGTATTCCAGAGTTCGGAGGGAGTCTAGTTGATTATTATCCATAGATTCTCTTTATTTCACTTGAGTTATTGTTAATTTTACCCTTTCAACTCAACAGGCGGAAGCATATGTGGTTTGTCTGAGGACTGAAGCTGAAAGCTTGTCTGCTGGAGTCGGCTGAAGACGATTTCCGAGCACTTAATGGGCCCTGAATTTTTCATCACCCAATGCTTTCGTAGCCAGAATGGGCAGCGGTTAAGTCGACTCGCAGACAAGAAATTCTAGAGTTTGGCCACATCGAAGGGCTAGTCCACCCATGAGGGCGTGTGGAGCTCCTGAAATTGTAAATAATTCCACAACCGTCTGGCGCCACTGTACCGCTGGTGATCCTCGGGTTCCAATCCTGGGCTTACTAAACTTATTACTCCAAGTTGGATAAGTTGGTACGAGCTTTGTTCGATAAGGCAAAGGCAAAGACTTGTGTGGCGATTTTTATTCGAAAGTCGTTCATAGGCCTAGTGCGCCCTTACCATGCCTTTCGATTTTGGAACAAGGAACACAAATGGACTGGCGCATCCGTGGGGTACAGATCTACGGACCACTTTAATTTTCTTACCTTCATGCTTGGTTTGCTTCTTACCTTGATGCTTGGGCACGCGTGGTGCAGTGGTAAGAGCCGCTACTGACACCCGCACGAACGATCGATCCCCGCTCGGGCTTACTAAGTCTTCCATTGCTCCGGGGTCGGTAAATTGGTGCCAGACATGTCTGGGAAGGAAGGTAAAACACTGACTTGGTATAGCGACCGGCTCCTGCAAGTTATTGTATAGGCCAAATACGCATTACTCGTTTCTCTACGATTATGAATTGAAGGCGAATTCATGGCGCGTCCTTCGGGGACTGATCAACACCGACAGCTTTACCTTTTTTACCTTTACCTATATGTTTATTCATTGTACTTAGCCTATCACTAAGACCGTTTTGATATATAACAAAAATTCGAAAATTGAGCGACTCTAAGTGAATGAAAGTCACCTACGGTACAAGTACAGACTGGAGTGACCTTATTACTGGAGTGACCTGGAGGCGAACCATCCGCTCTATTTTTTTAATTGCCCAATAAATCAATCTCTTCTAAAGGCCAACTTAATAATTTCTTGGGCCCTATCGGGTCCTAAGGTGAGGTGAAGGTTAGGTCAGGATGCTGTTTAACCTCCTTGTAACCTCAGGCACTATTCATCTTTGGTGCATTGACTGGCCGCGGTGACAAGGAAGCGGTGTAGTGGCGTGTGAGAGATTTCTCGTTCTACTAATGGATTCGTGTGCGTGGCGGTGCTGATGCTGATGGTCGGGATGGCAGCCGCGTCGGCCACTGTGGCGGATTACGGTGGGCTGGCATATGCCCTCGGGGCAAAGGAGGACTAGTACATGCCGAAGAGCTTCAGATGAAATCATGCACGCCATTACACTCAGTCTCACTCATGGAATCGTTGAGCAGCGGCAGCAGCTGCTGAAGTGGCCGTTCTCTCAAATGGACGGTGAACGAGTCTGTATTGTTCGAATATGAAAAGAGCTTGAATTTTTCAAAATCGCATCTGAAAACGCTTTTGAAATATCGCAACCGATGGAGCTGAAAATTCGACTGCTCATTATTGCCTTCTTTCGATTTTCATCGTCTAGAGGAAAAAATAGGGGTTTGGTAAGGGACCTTGTCATGGAAAGCACGATCAAAGATTTCAGTACCGGTCAAAAATAGATGTCACTTTTCACTTTCATGCACAAATAGTTCAAATCGAAAAGAACCTGATAGCAATTGATAGTTCTGACCAGTCTATTTGAGAATAAGTCGAAACATACCGTTGTTACGGGTTCTCTATTTTTTGAAAATATTTTATGGTGATTTTCATATGCTCTTTTAAACGGAAATATCTCGCAAATCGCTGAGCGTAGGATCAACCTGAGACGATATTCTGATAAGGCATGGTCTAGTTATCACAGTGTGTGACAAACATCGATCCTTGTCTGGAATCCTGGGTGTATTTTGAAAGATCGAACAGAAAATTTTTTATAAAAAATTGTCGTCTTTCCCGAAAAAGTATACCAACGAGGGGAAGTCTGGTTAAACCCCATCGTATCCATTCGTCCTCTACTCCTGAATCGGTCTGTCTCCATATGCTGCTGCCAGACAAAGAGCCACTATTGAGCCAAGGGGTTAGCTAAATGGCGACGACAATTAGCCCATCGAGAGTGACTGAATACCGTACTAGGCGTCTAGGACGACCTTTAATTGCGATGCGTGGACGGGGACCGCTGTTTGGAGGGTCCGACGGGGTCCATCGAGCTCATGAGCAGTCAGCAAGCTGGAGCAGATGGCACGGTTCGCACACGCCAAGCCAGCCATGCAGAATGCGCGACGAGCTCGACCACACGCGAACAGGTGAGAGGACTCATCGACCCTCAAAAGTGGCCACGAGGGAGCAAAAGCCCCTCGTTTTCAATTCTGGGCTGACCTCGGGCCCTGAGGGCATTTAGAGGCAAAACACAAGGATCGTTTACTTCATGAGCTTCATGAGTAAGAATATGAAGCAGCTTAGAAACTATGTACGTCCGCAACACCACAATTAATTGTTTCTTCCATCAAAGACAGCTCGCAGGACTATATAAAGGTAAAAGTACGTTGATCAGTTCCATTGGGCCGCGCCACGCACTCGTTTTCCATTCAGAATCGTAGAGACATTGTGAATGCCTATTTGGCCTATACAATCACTTGCGGGGCCTGTTGCTATACTAAGTCAGTATCTTTACCATCACAGACAAATCTGGCACCAGTTTACCTGACCCCGGAGGGATGGAAGGCTTGGTTAGACCGGGCGGGGATCAATCGCTTGACCGTGCGGTTGTCAGTAGCGCCTCTCACCACTGAACCACGCGTGTCCTGAAGGCGTTTACTTGAGAAAATCAGATGGTATGAAAGGTAGAGACAAACACTAATGGTTTGTGCGTCACTTAAAACTATACTTAAGGACTTATTCCAGGTAAATAACTCGTGAATCTGGGCCCTGGTGAAAGTATGCTTACCCTTCACTGCCGGAAAACGAACGTTGTCAGTTTGATTTTGGAAAATAGAAACCGTCATTCATTTCTTCACAGTTTTTGTCTTTGTGGACGTGCCATGCAACCGCCTTTCATTCAGAATCCGTATTTGGCTTATACAATGACTTAATGTCACTACCTTCCCGCGCAGGTCTGAAACCAATTTATCCGGTCCCCGAAAGGACGAAAGCTTGGATAGCAAGGATCGGTCACTCAGCTGTGGCACTGGAAGTAGTGCCTCTTAGCATTGCACCATCGACATATAATTCAGCGTGACGAATTTAACTGATCAAACAAGAGGCATCATGTGTCACTTCGTCTTCCAATGCCTTCAAAGACCAGTACTTGTAGATTTATATAGCGCAACGAAACCGATCTCATATCATTCATGGCAGCATATCACTCGAATGTTCTGCGCCATCCCGCATAGCGTCCCCAGCCGAAGTTGTCGCCAGGTGGTACGAATCGTCTGTATGAAGGGATTCTTCGTCGTGTTGGACGTGGTTTCGCAGTGGGGGCTCTGGTGGTAGCGTCAGGAATCGCGAATTTGATCTCCCTACATTCACAGATGATGGCGAGCAGAGGAAGAAGAAAAAACAACAGCATGATTGTTTCCGTTCATGTAAGCGCACCCGTTATATAGCATCAGGAGTTTAAATTCAACGTATTGAGACGTTTCCATCTAGAATTTTCCGTGAAATTCCCTTTCCCTTGGCGTCTAGTAATATCTTAATGGATGCTAATGGACTCGATTAACGTTTATGAAACGCATTCAAACAGAACCGCACAACGAATGACAAAATCAATGATCGAATACGCTCGAAGATCTGCTCCGCCATCTACAGTGAGCGAAATGTGAACAAGGATAAAAGTAAGGCGATAACTAAACTGGATAAACTGAAATTGGGTATAACTCGCCGCCATCGAGTAACATTTCACCACGTTCACCATAAACCCAGGTGTTTGGGCCGGTATTAGCCTCGTAATGTTTGTTAGGTTGTTTCATAAGTTTGTGCCGTTTTTTTTCAAGTGACCGTTGTAAGCCTGCTTTAGAAGCTTCTGAAGAGCTCGACACAGCATTCGAAAAAGAATTATTTGTACTTTCAGAAAGTGCTCTAGCTGTTTGTCGAATTCTCAAATCTTACAATTTTTTAGCATCTAAAGCAAAAAGTGAAAACGTGTAAAATTGACATCACCGACAGCGAATTTTTTCTGCTTTGGTGTGAAACGGTATTGAAAACTCAAAACATTTCTATTATAGAAAGAGAATAAAATTCTCTATGAGATGATGTACTCATTGTATTTTTTTGCTACACATTTCGTGAGCTTTCAGGACACTGAAGGTGGACCTTAAAAAACAGCAACATTTGTTTCGATGCTGCTCTTGCTCTCACTGTGGACGGTGAACATGACTTTTAGGAATCATTTTAGAATTATTAGCTCTATCCAACCGCATGTATAGTCTTACAGATTACTCAATTTTGAAAAAATGGGAAAACATCTTCGTTTTCTTCGGGGAGGAAAATCTCCAGTTTCAATCGTTTTGCTGAATCTCACACAGCTTTTGAAAGAGGACGATACGTTCTACAAGATGGTGTACGAACCGCTTTTGAAAGTCCTGCTTATCACTGATTTTCAGGCCATCAAAGTGCCCCGGGGAAACGGATCAACGCCGCGCACTTTACCTTTACAGTTGCCAAGCTTATCTGTGAAGTTGTTGTGGTGGATTCTACTGGGGAAGTTATGCTGAGAACTGGTATAGTTGTATTTCTCTTAGAACAAGTCTTACAATCCAAAAATGTTTACTGGAAAGAAGCCGGGCTCTGATAGTAAACCAGTAAAGGTAAAGTTAGTCACAATGTCGACCTCGATCGGCCCTCTAAGAATGCGCCAAGCTTTTGTCTCCCATTCAGAATCGTAGAGGCATGGTGAATACATCTTTAGCTGACACAGTTACTTTCGGTGGTCAAGTCAATTACTAAACAGGTCCGGTCGCAACTGATCCGACGCCGAAGAGATAGATGGTCTGGGTGAGGATCGATCGCTCAACCTGCGGGTGGAAGTAGCGCCTCCTACTAACACATCAAAGAACCGCTATTATTAGCTGACCCAGCCGGTCAGCAGTAACCACAAGGTTGAGAACACCCGGCCGCAAAGGTCATCAAGGGACAAACGGTCGCAGTCGGTGACGGTGAAAAAGGGCCGTTCCGATGCATATTCGATCAAAGTCATGTCATCGCCGTGGTTTTGGGTTTATTCCCGAATCGGACGACAGCGATTCGTGGCCGGTTCGAGCTTTGATGTCTTTGTGTCGTCGCCGTGCATGAACAACGTGAAATGATCGATGTGCGCGGGTGGATTGGGTTGCGTAACGGCCGCTTACCGTAACCGTTGGGTTGTTGATCGTAATTGTGTAATTATATCATTACGATCATCATCATCGGTATGACGACATCATGACAGTTGAACGGGATCACACCGATCGGCTCGGCTTTGATTTCGACAACGACTGAACGCCAGGAACCCCCTAGGGATTTCATGCTCTCACACAGTCTCTTGAACTCTCTATCACAAGCTCGAAAATCTTCTCATTTTCCATTAAAGTTTTTCTATAACCTGAATTTTATCATATTCTTCCCAAGTGAAATCTTCTGAATTTAATTGAAAAGGTTATGCGTTAGCTAACTATTTAAGAGGCCTGCATAGACTTTCTGGATCGTTTCCTGTGTTGAGTTCTCGTCTTTTTTGCCCTCTGCTATCTTTGTTTTAGGCGCGTCATTTGACGTAATAAATAAATAAATAAATAAATAAATAAATAAATAAATAGATAAATAAATAAATAAATAAATACTCTTCCTTATCACGCTCATGCTGCGTCTATGACTCCAGACCGAAATCAAGGGCATCTCGTATTCCCCTGACATAGAATACTACATTTTTACTGCCTTCTGGATTACTTGCCAATGATTCGGTGCGAAAGGGTTATTGTATGCGGTCAATAATGATTGAGAAGGTTCGTCCTAATATTTTTTCGCTCAACTAGTGAGGATGGTTCAGTCCAAGTTTTGACCAGTTTAATTCGAGAAAATTTGGGAAATTTTTGATGGAAGGGGTAGTGAGCCGAATATGGAGAGAATCTAAGATATGAAGCTTCAAGCTAGGATTGGCTAGGTACCTCAGGATCCCTTTTTAGATTGAAATGAGATTGAAGTTCAAGAGATTTTTTTGAAGATTTTTCTGGAACTTTTCAAAGTTTCAGTGGATCTTCATTGTCTTGAGAGTCCTCACCTCGGTCACCCACCAGGGCTATCATCTTCAGCCTCAGCCCATCGGCAATTTCGTCGATAAACGGCGCTTACGAGAGACGGACGGACGGACGACGGCTACCGTAGGCCAGTGGTGCTGCGACGACGGCTGACTTCGTGTATTCGTATCGTGTTTAGCGTCAATTAGAGGCGGCGGAAAATGGCCATTGTGAAAACAAAGCACAGCCGACAACGACGACGACGTCGGCCGTCCCGTCCCACCACCAAACTATTGACGCTGCCTATAGGAGAACTCGTCCCCGCTTACTTTGAATTTACACAAAATGCAGTAGAATCACCGCTATACAGGCTCAGCAAGTAAAGCTCAAAGGCAAGATTGTGGTCTCGATCAGTCTCCCAAAGATGCGCCATGCATTGGCCTTCCATTTCGAATTGTAGGGTAACACTTATTCCATGGCTTGCTGGAGCAACCGTTATAGAAGGCCCGTGTCTTCACCTTCCCGTAACTTACCCAAGCAACTCGAATAGACATCGCATGCCAAGGATTACTGTAATCTGTTAATTGGTGTGTCGTCGTATGCTGGTGGTGTTTGCACAGAACGCGGATTAGTGCATATCGGACGATTATCGCCGTGGCTGAACACCGGCCGGACGGCTGGCTGCCACTGAGGAACACGGGTCACTTGGGGTCAATTGAGGCCCACTAGGAGCCAGTCGGTCAGATTAGGGCCTGAAAAGAAAAGAAAAAGCTGAACATTGAATGGAGAACTCACTAATCTAGTTGTCTGCGTACTTATTCATATGCGGCTCTTCATTCTATAAGAATTTTTCCATAAAATTTTGTCTAAACTTTGCCTTTGTAAGATATTCAAGGTAAGGAAAATGTAAAGGTGTCGGCGTTGATTAGTCGCATAAGGACCTGCCGTCTTGATCCATTCCAGATCGTAGAGGCATGGTGAGCACGTGTTTGGCCTACACAATGACGCGAAGGCCAGCCATTAAACTAAGTCGGTATTTTCACCTTCCCAGACAAGTCCGGTACCAATTTACCCGAAGAAATTGAAGTCTTGAATAACCCGAGCGGGATCGAGCGCTCGACCGTGCGGGTGTCAGCAGCGCCTCTTAACTGTGAACCACGCGGGTCTACGTACGAGAATATAGCCTGGCACTTTTATCAGAAGAAAAAGCAGGTGCTTGCAACTGCGTAACCTCCACTAACCGTCGACTCAGCGACCTGTAACTGATCTGCTCAATTTCTGCGGCACCCATACCTGTCGGAAGGGCCCCATGAAGCCACCCGGCCACCGCTTCGGAGGAGTCCATGGGGGCAGCTGTAGCCAGCCAGCGTTATCAATGAGCGTCCCGTGGACAGGTGGTGGTGGTGACCGCTTCCGAAAGGTAAAAGCGCCCCAAACACCTGGGATTATGGTAATTACTGCCTCGTCGGCGCGATTAAAACGTCCACTTCCGAATTACTGGACGCGGATTCGCGCATTCTCGGGGTAAGGGTTTTTCAAGGTACGTTCATACTAGGCAGCAAAACAGCATAAACTTAGATGCAACAGCTCAATGAGGAACAAGCTTGAGGTCATAAGAGACTTCTCTCAAGAAAGATGAATTTCTGTTAACAAGAGAGGAAGATAAACTGATCGATGTTGATCAGTTCAACAGGGACGCGCCACGCATTGGTCTGCCATTCGGATTCATAGAGATATAGTAAACGCATAGTTGACTGATACAATAACTTGGAGGGCCAGCAGCTATACCAAGTCAGTGTCTTTACCTTCTCGGACAAGTCCGGTACCAATTTACGCCACCCCAGAAGGTAGAAGAGTGATTAGCTTGGGCCGGGATCGATCCCTCGACCATGCTCGTGACAGTAGCGTCTCACTTCGCTGCATCACACGTGCCTTAAAAGTCAGGTGGTACTCAAGAAGACAGCAGCATCCCACAAAAACCGTACTGTTCCTAATTCTGCGTGGTAATATAGATCATTATAAATATTATTTACCCGAATCGCACCAAGAGTTGGACGATGGGGGGCCCATTGGAGGTTAGTTTGTAGTACTGTAGATGGCGGGCAAATATTCAGGCAACAGCAATGATGGATTAAATCAATTTTCTGCGATTCCATCTGAATGCTTTTCATAATCGTTAATCGACTCCATCAGCTTCCATTAGAGCATCACCAGGTTTCGGCTTTCAGAAGGAAGGCTGTTCAAGAAAGCGTTGAAATATTTTATAGTAAAGGAATACGGAAGCTATAAAAGGGAGATTAGCGCCGCATATCAAAGAATATTCATGCAGCTGTTTATTCTCATTCTTTTGTTCGCGTTCGTCTCTCAATTCCAGCAAGTACAATCGAAGGCGATCACCGACGCCAAAACAGCGAAACCTTTCCTGACTAGAACGAAACGACTCGGCTTCAAGGCTATACGACCGTCGTGTTGCGGATGAGCCCTCCGTCAATTGTTTCTCATAAATCTCAAGATATTTGTGTGCTTTTATACATATTACGCGGAAAACCATACAAAGCAATAAAACATGACACAGAAGCACACAACCGTGTAACATAGGACATGACCTGACAGTACGATAGTCAATGAAAAAGTGCCAAAGAAATTTCCGGAAGTTCTGCCCTGGGAACTATGCGACTATCCGTCTGAAAGGAGGAACCGCGAAGTGTTATTCAATTGAAGACAGAAGGAAGAAGAGAACTAGAAAAACAGAAAAGTGGAAAAGAAACATGTTGGTAAACTATATGGTTGTCGAAAAATGTCAAAAAGGCTTTCCTAAGACACTGATTCGGTCTTCACCTGAATCCTGTGAAATTCTACCTGTTCAAGTTAAAAGTTTCAGTGAAAAATGAGCCATTCAGTGAGTAAATCGAAAGAGGTCGATATCGCGAATCGAAATCAGGGAAAACCTTCCATAATAACTGCTGATATTCGGGGAAACTCAAAGTCTTAAATCATAAACGGTATCGGAACAATTTGGGGAGGGATGAAGAGAAACAAATAAGTGATATTCGTTTCACTCCTACTTTTGGATGGATACCAGCACAAGCATTCTTCACAGAGCTCCTCAAATGGAACTGTAATTTGGTGAGAACAGTAATTTGCTAACAAACTTAGAAGGACCTTTCATTTGGAGTTAATTTTCTTCACAATGCTCCCGTACGGTTGTAATTAAATGAATGATTGAACAAACAAATAAATAAATACTTGAAAAAATTTGAGCTGGAGATAGACGTTGCTTACTTACCTTCGACGAATGATGAGATAAGAGATCCTGTTACATTTGTCTTTTCTCCTTTTTTTCTCTGGATTTTAAATTCGCGTAAATATCCTCGTATCTGCTCCTCGTTCATAGTTCTCTTTAGTCTGTTCTCTTACCTGCACCTTGTCGTGCTTTTGGGAGTTGGACCGTTGTTATTGACATGTTGTTGGCGCACTTTGCGTGCATTTCAAATAAATAAATGAATAAATAAATAAGTAAATAAATAAAGAAATAAAGAAATAAATAAATAACGACGTTTTTATTCCGTCCTTCTTGATGATACCCTGTGGCTATGGCCAACTTCCGCGGTCAAACCATAACAACCACCTGTTCAGCATAATCATAGTGGTTATATACCATGGGGCACGAGAGGTACAGTGGTGAAGTTTGCTAATTCCACCCACACGGTCGAGCGATCTATCCTCGTTCAGGTTCACCGAGTCTTCCATCCTTCCGGGGTCGGGTAAATTGGTATCAGTTTGTCTGGGATGGTATAGACACTGACGCGACTTTAACGATTTTTATGATGAATCCCTCTCCTAGTGAAAAAGGTCAAAATTCTGAAAGACTAGTAGCGATTCCATTATAAGAGGAACCGCTACCAAATTGCGGATCCCTCGAGTCAGGACATCAGCTCGCTCCAACTACTTCATTTGCAGAGCTGGAGCTGAATATGTGAAGTTTAGCAAACGATTTCCCACTCCCGCTATTTCAAGGGCTTTCAGATGGATTTTAGGCAAATATCAATGAATTAATAGCAAGGGTGTGCGCAAATTTTTTCTGGAAAAGCGGAAGACAGAACGGAAATGGCCACAAATGGCCGGGAACCGGAATACGGGACACGGAAACGGAAATAGTGCAAAAGTCACCAAGTTCTTGGGATTTAGCCAGAACTGGACCACAAAACTTCTTCATTTCTGTTTCTAAGGGTACTCATGAAATGCTCGGTTTGTTTCCACTAGAATGTGTCCGTTATTCTGGTGAAGGCGTTCAACGTTTGGTGATAGCTTCAAAGTAAACGGTGAAAATTCTTCACAAAACCCATATCAATTTCATTTATCTTTATAAATTTCATTATAAACCAAAGCGAGCGCAAGTACGAACAGAAAGGCAAAGACTTTTTTTGTCGTGAGAGAGAAGAGTGTTTCACAAATAGAATTAGAAGAATGAAACGGGCATGTTATGGTGGAGATCGGCTTCGTTGAATCGGTTTCATGCGTCCAGAATTCGAATGGATCATATCGACATCAGCACGAAACTTCAGTCTCCCTTGCGTTAGCCTGTGCAGTGGAACTCTTCGATTTTTCCCGCCTAAAAAAAGGAACACGGATGCGGAACGGAAGGGCAAAAACGGCCGGAAACCGTAATTCGGAACACGGAAACGGAAGTTCCACACATCCCTGATTAATAGGTCTCTTTCAAGAGTTTTGTTGTTTTCATTTTAACTTGCTTTCGATTGCTCCGGAGCTAGTATGACCTTATGTTGCCGCTTGCTGCATTTCGTAGTTTCAACTGTTTTATCATTAACTAGTGATTCCGTATTGAATTTTTTCTCTCTCTGTCCGATTTTTTAGGATGCTTTATTCTTCGGTGCAATGGTGATACTGTCACAATGATCGCCTTACATGTGATTATATCGCATGCTCAATAAATAAATAAATAATAAACATAATGTGCTAACGTCTATTGATGGAATAGTGGCACACGAATAGCATATGTAAGATGTCGAGGATGGTGTTTTAATGGCTTGCCATTGCTTCAGATTGCTCGCTTTTGTTTTATGAAAAACGATTAACATTCAAATGTTGTCAGATTCCTCACAAATTTCGCATTCATGCATGTTTTGTGCTGTCACGCTACGTTCTCTCAGTTGAGGTTTTGCCCGAAGGAAAGAAATTGAAGTTTTCCAGGATTGAAGAGAACTTAGACGGACAAAGAGCATTGTCGTGAGGTCAAGGCTAGGAGACGAGTGTGCTCTTATTTTCAAATTCTCAATCAACCCTGTATGAGGAATTACTCTGAAGAAACGTTCTGAAACGCTTCTCTTGAGAAAGAACTCATGAGCCGTGTAGTACATACCTTGAATACTCGAAGCGTTCTGAATATCATTTGAGAGGAATATACCCGGTCGGTTACCCAACAGCCGACCCCAATTCCGAGCGAGTTCAAATAAAGTAGTAGTTTCATCTGAGGTCACCAGATTGGATGATCTATTTGGTGGAATTCATTCCGTCACACATGAACTGAGCGAGAGGGTGACTGGTGGTTGGTGGAACCACGAAAATGACCTCAGGAGAATTATTGTTAAATAAAATTGTGTTTGAGTGAGTGAATTCCAGTTGCCGTCAACTCACAAGGCTCTGGTGAAGTCCACCACACTGAAATATGGCCAAATAAAGGGTTTATAAGATTATCGGGTATGAAATCAGAACGTTGGAACAACTGGTGATCGATCGGTTTTCGTGCGTAGATAAAATTCTTCTCGAGCACCTACTCAGACCACAAATCTCTTATGGAAAAGTGTTAAAAGCATCTCTTATCGTTCCTCTATTCTAAAATTCCATTAGGAAATATGAATACCATGCTGACCAATCCATTAGTTACCGTCGGAAAACCTTAAAGTACAATCAATTCAAGTTTGAATTCGAAATTGAGCATGGTTATACGAGATACAGGGAAACGTTAAGATGGTATTATTGGTGATGGATGGAGGACGGGTATAAAACTGGGGTCTCGTCAGCTGTCCAGCACAAGCAACCATGAAGCTATTTCTCCTGCTAGCTCTGATCGTGGTCGTCGTTCATTGCCAGGACAATGCGGCTGAGTCCAAGGACGCGTCTGGAGACAAAACTGGCATCGTTACACAAGAACCCGCTACAGCTCCAAAGGAGACCGGAAGCAGATTCGGTGGATTCCGCGGCTACAGACGTAGACCGATGTTCTTCCGGAGAGGAGGCAATTACGGCGGAGGCTTCAGCGGATTCGGCAGTCCATGTGAGTGACATTTTAGTCATTTACAAACATTAGAGCGCTTGGCACAGAGGTGAGAGACGCTACTCGCCCGGTCGAGCGATCGATCCTCTCCCGGGCTAACCAAGCCTTCCCACCCTCCGGGGTCGAGTAGACTGGTACCAGAGCTCTCTGTGAAGGTACAGACACTAACTTGGTACAACAGATGGCCCCCGCAAGTCATTGTATAGGCCAAAGAGCCGTTCGCTATGTCTCTAAGATACTGAATGGAACACGAATGCGTGGCGCGGCCTTGGGGGACTGATCAAGGCCGGCACCTTACCTTTACCATAACGAAATCCTACGAGCTGTCATTGATGGGAAGACAACTAAGTCAAGTAATGCGGACGTAAATACAGTACCGGACGCGCCGCAACGATAAAACGGCGGTAGCGGCGCTCCGGAGCGCCGAAATGCGCCGTTCCGGTGTCCACGCATGGTGACCCAAGCAGAGCCGGCCCCAGTTCATCTGCGCCGCATGCCCAACGGGGGGGGGCACGTGTGCTAGCCCGTTCGAGCCACCCCGTGGGGCCCCTGCTCCTGGATTGGGACGATAGAAAAGGACGCAGCGCGTATCTATAGGCGATGAGGAGAGGGCGGAGCCTAGTCGGTGCAACGGGCGCCGCATATTTACGTTCGGCAACGAGGAGGCGGAGCCTAGTTGGTGGTGGGTCACCAAGCGAGGGACCGAAGCGGCAACGGGATCCGAAAATCAAGGGGTCAAACGACTGAAAACAAGTTTCTCGAATTTGAGGAAAGTGTACATGGAGAGATAGAGCTCAAGGTGCTAAGCTCGAATATATACTTATTTTTGCAAATAAACCAATTTCAAAGAAGTTATTGAAAAACGGCGGGTTCCGGCGCTCCGAGGCGCCGCTACCGCCGTTTTATCGTTGCGGCGCGTCCGGTACTGTAGTTCCTAAGCTGCTTTATATTCTCATGTACGAAGCCATGAGCCGACCTAAGATGTTTTTACATAAAAATGCTAAAGATATCACATTTACAAGCCATCATTTCAGGGTAAGCGATCACTGTAAGTGGGCGAAGTAGCGATCGAACTACGAGAAACGCCGCTCGACTTTTCTTTAGTAAGGCAATAAAATAAAAAAAATAAATTGGAATGTTCATTTTCCTATCGTGTCTCACATTCCTAACAGTTCGCCTCGAGAAATAAGTGGAGGCTGAAGTAAAGAGCCATTTGGACTTCTCACCAGAAAACCAACCATCTTGAAGAGAGCACATGCAACAAATCAACCGTAGGTAGAAATCTGTCAGAAAAAGGAACAACGAACATAAACCACGAAACACAGCGGACAATAATTCTTGTACAACGCTCACGTATATTTAAGCACCAGATAGAATGGATCCGAATCACAATCAAATATCGCACAGAAAATTTATTCTTTATACGGTTTTACACCGAAAAAATGTACCAAATAATAATGGAAAGGATCAAAACGGGACCGGCTAGGAATCGATGCTCACAGTGCAGATCAAATACACTGACCCATTGGTTTACGCTCCCGACGTGAATAACGACAGAAGGGGAAGCTGTCAGAAAGGCTACAGCTGTGTATTTCACCGTTCGGATCAAAGTCACCGACCCCACGACTACCGCTGCGGCGGACATGCTGGTGGTCCGGCCACCAATGGAGCCGCTTAAAATTCCATTTCAGGAAATTTTTATTGAAATTTTCGCGCTCCTTTACCGCGTCTTTGCGCTGGGAAGTTGTTCAATGAGGTCTTCTTGAGATAAAGCTTTGTTTAGAGCGTCTCCTAGGTGATCTGCGGAACTCTATTCAACACGATGACTACAGCCGCTGTTAGAAATTAAAACTTGGAGTATGGTAAGGGCGGGTAAGTGAGGTGCCGGATCAGAATAACCAATTTCGTCCAAACTTCGTACGTGGGAGTTATTTGGGTCGATAATCACGAATATAACATTAGTTTTTGAATTTACGTCCGTTTAAGGTAAGTTACGACGGATATTGGCTGTCCATATTAGTGTTGCCATTTACTAAAATATGTGTCTTTTAATCTGCTGCAGACATGATTTTCTTCAATCTCCATGACAAAATCGCAAAATGAGCACCATTTGGTATCAATGCGATTAGAGCAAAACAAAATCGCACCAACAAGATCCAAACCCGTGACCGTCTGAACGAGAGTCCACTGCGGTACAGATGAGCTGCCGAAGCACACTCCGGAGTCTCTCACCTCAGGGACTATTCAGCGCCCCTAAATAGCGGTGTTTTCTTTTGTTGCGATTCTCGGACCACCCACTGCCATTCAGCAAAAATGGATTACATATCTGTGATCTAAGCTTCGAGCTCTATAAGATCATATCGGTCTTGTTAAGAATGGTCGGGAGAAGCTCGCTGACCTCTCTTGTTAGTGAGGTTGTCGAGGGCGCTGATCACGAATCTGACATCCGTTTTCTAGTTTGTGGGCGAAAACCATCCATATTGTCAACAAAGTTCTGAATATCTGGTTTGCTGCAACAGTAGAGTCTGAAGGGGCTCTTAAACGGAGTCTATTGAAAATGTTTTGAAATAGAGCTCCAAGCTGGGTGGCCGGACCACCAGCATGTCCGGAGAGTAAACCAATGGATCGGTATATTTGATCCGCACTGAGTAAAATCGATTCCTAGCCGATCCCGTTCTGCTCCTTTCCATTATTATTTAGTACATTTTTACGGTGTAAAATCATATGAAGAATAAGCTTTCTGTGCGGTATTTGATTGTGATTCGGATCCTTTCAATCTTTTGGTGCTTAAATATGCGTGAGCGTTGTACAAGAATTATTTTTCGCTTTGTTTTGTCGTCAATGTTCGTTTTCCCTTTTTCTGTTAGATTTCTGCCTACGGTCGATTTGCTGCATGTGCTCTCTTCAAAATGTTTGTTTTTCTGAAGAGAAGTCCAAATGGCCCTTTACTTCAGCCTCCACTTATTTCTCGAGGCGAACTGTTAGGAATGTGAGACACCATAGGAAAATCAACATTCTAATTTATTTTTTATTTCTATTGCCTTACTGAAGAAAAGTCGAGCAGCGTTTTTCATAGTTCGATCGCTACTTCGCCCACTTGCAGGCAGTGATCGCTTACCCTGAAACGATGACTTGTAAATGTGATATCCTTAACGTTTTGATGTAAAAACATCTTATGTCGGCCCCCAGCTTCATATTTATGCCCGCAACACTTGACTTAGTTGTTTTCCCATCAAAGAGAGCTCTTAAGATTTCGTTATGGTAAAGGTAAGGTGTCGGCCTTCATCAGTCCCCCAAGGCCGCGCCACGCATTCGTGTTCCATTCAGTATCTTAGGGGCATTGTGAACACCTCTTTAGCGTATACAATGACTTGCGGTGGCCATCTGTTATACCAAGTTAGTGTCTTTATCTTCACAGACAACTCTGGCGCCAGTCTACTCGACCCCGGAGGGAAGGCTTGGTTAGCTCGGGAGAGGATCGATCGCTCGACGGTGCGAGTAGCGTCTCTTACCTCTGTGCTAAGCGCCCTAATATTTGTAAATGACTAAAATGTCACTCACATGGACTGCCGAATCCGCTGAAGCCTCCGCCGTAATTGCCGCCTCTCCGGAAGAACATCGGTCTACGTCTGTAGCCGCGGAAACCACCGAATCTGCTTCCGGTCTCTTTTGGTGCTGTAGTTGGTTCTTGTGTAACGATGCCAGTTTTGTCTCCAGACGCGTCCTTGGACTCAGCCGCATTGTCCTGGCAATGGACGACGACCACGATCAGAGCTAGCAGGAGAAATAGCTTCATGGTTGCTTGTGCTTATGGACAGCTGACGAGACCCCAGTTTTATACCCGTCCTCCATCCATCACCAATAATAACATCTTAACGTTTCCCTGTATCTCGTATAACCATGCTAAATTTCGAATTCAAACTTGAATTGATTGTACTTTAAGGTTTTCCGACGGTAGCTAATGGAATCGTCAGCGTGGTATTCATATTTCCTAATGGAATTTTAGAACAGAGAAGCGATAAGAGATGCTTTCAAAACTTTTGCATAAGAAATTTGTGGTCTGAGTAGGTGCTCCAGAACAATTTTATGTGTGCATGAAAACCCATCGATCACTAGTTGTTCCAACGTTCTGATTTCATACCCGAGAATGGTATAAACCCTTTATTTGGCCATGTTTCAGTGTGGTCGAACTCATCAGAGCATTTTGCGATTTTGTCATGGAGATTGAAGAAAATCATGTCTGCAGCAGATGAAAAGACACAAATTTTAGTAAATGGCAACACTAATATGGACAGCCAATATCCGTCGTAACTTACCTTAAACGGACGCAAATCTAAAAACTAATGTTATATTCGTGATTATCGACCCAAATAACTCCCACGTACGAAGTTTGGACTAAATTGGTTATTCTGATCCGGCACCTCACTTACCCACCCTTACCATACTCCAAATTCTAATTTCTAACAGCGGCTGTAGTTATCGTGTTGAATAGAGTTCCGCAGACCACCTAGGAGACGCTCTAAACAAAGCTTTATCTCAAGAAGACCTCATTGAACAACTTTCCAGCGCAAAGACGCGGAAAAGGAGCGCAAAAATTCAATAAAAATTTCCTGAAATGGAATTTTAAGCGGCTCCATTGGTGGCCGGACCACCAGCATGTCCGCCGCAGCGGTAGTCGTGGGGTCGGTGACTTTGATCCGAACGGTGAAATGCACAACTGTAGCTTTCTTCGCTGCTTCGCCTTCTGTCATTATTATTTGATGAATGAACTTGAATTCACTATTGGCAGGACATTTTCCCTCTTCTATTTCCTAAGTAAGATATCTGAGCTTATACCGTGCGAATGAGGTCAGATAGGCTACATGGTCTACAGTCCTCTCCTGTACTGAGCGAAACTGAAAAAGCGCTGTGCTAGATATTCCTTTGAGGGCTTCTTTTAGAATTTAGAGTTTTTCAGATGTTTTTTAACTTTGTTTACTGAGGATTCACCTATGAGCTATCCCCCAGGATTCACCTGTGAGCTATCCTTCGAGCTACCCCACAGTTTCTGTTACAGATGTACGAATGGGTATTCAAACGGGTAATCATGAGGAAGGGTTAATAACTTCTGGTAATCTCACTAAGCGGACACTTATAATTAAAATTTATTGAAAACATGATGATACATCATTAATAACACTGCTTATTGCACATATCGTATCGATATTAAATAAAGTAGCTCAATTTCCACGTTGATTCTGTATTTATAGAGCAGTTAGTATTTGAATTTGAATAGCTCCGCCATCGCCGGTCCCAAGCCCGGATGCGAAAGGAGGAGGGTTGGGCGATGGGTCAGCAGCCCGTCCCCGTAAAACTTCGCCATGCTACAGAAACGATGAACTATATGGAAACTGCTGAAAAGGGAAAAACGAGGGCGAGCTTGATGACGGAAGACCTGATTCTGGACTCGTTCTTCTCCCCTAAAAACATCACGCGTATTGGAACCTGGAACATACGCACGTTACATCAGACAGGGCGTCTCGCCCAACTACTCCAGGAGTTCGAGAATTACAACTTGGACATTCTCAGGATCAGCGAAGTCCGATGGACTGGAAGTGGCCGCCTGATGAGTGATGGAAAGACTATTCTGTTCTCAGGCGCTGAGAGGACCCACGAGAGAGGAGTCGGAATCGTACTCAACAAACGCGCGACAAGGTCCCTTATTGGTTGGAAGCCAGTAAACGACAGAATAATTACTGCACGCTTTCGAGCGAGGCATGCACGTATTTCAATCGTACAAGTCTACGCTCCCACGGAAGACGCAGCCGAAGATGAGAAAGACACTTTCTATGATTGGCTTCAGAATGTTATAGAAGAACTGCCTCGGCGAGATTTGAAAATCGTCATGGGCGACTTCAACGGACGAGTAGGAGGTGATCGAAAAAGCATTGGAAGAACGGTCGGAGCTTTCGCAGCGTCAGATATTCTAAGCGACAATGGTGAGCGATTGGTTTCCTTCTGCGATTTCAACGATCTGTGCATCGGGAACACGTTTTTCTGTCACCGGAGCATCCACAAGAAAACCTGGAGATCGCCAAACGGTTCGACTGCAAATGAAATCGACTTCATATGCATCAGCCGGAGATGTAGAACGTCACTCAATGATGTACGAGTGTACAGGGGTGCGGATGTTAGTACTGATCACTACCTTCTCAGAGCGTCACTGAAGCTCAAGCTCAAACTGCAAAAGAAGCAAGTGGCCTCGCCTCCGTTTGATGTCGACAAGTTAAGAAACCGTGCGATCGCAGGAAACTTCCTCTTGGAACTTCGGAATCGTTTCCAGATCCTTGGCGAGTGTGAAGACATTGATGAACACTGGGAAGCCTTCAAGGATGCGATGTGCAAAAGTGCTGAAAACACAATAGGACGAAGAAGAGGAAAGCGAAGGGAACAGTGGATTCAAGAGGATACCTGGAATGTGATAGATGAACGCAAACGAACCAAGCTGCAGAGGGAGTGCGCAAGGTCGACTGAAGAGTTGAAGGAGTTAAGTGAAGCTTATTCAAAGCTTGACCGGCAAGTCAAAGCCCTAGGTCGCCGTGATAAGAGAGCCTGGATCTCTCAGAAGGAGAAAGAAGCACAAGCAGCAGCGGGTCGTGGCGACTCAAGGACGCTATACCGAATAGTTGCGGAGTTGACAGGGACACGATGCAATACGTGTGTTCCAGTTAAAGACAAAACCGGCAGACTACTGGTTAGCGAAGCTGAACAAAACAACAGATGGATTGAACACTTCCGCGAGGTATTCAACCAGCCGCAGCCAACAGTGGCACTGTCGTTCGATGACGGTGAGGCCATGGAAGTGTTGAGCGTCATTACTGGTCGCATAACGGTGGACGAAATAAGGGCAGCACTGCAAAGCCTCCAAAACAAGAAAGCGCCTGGGCTTGACGAGATTTCAGTGGAGATGCTGAAAGCTGGAGGAGCATTGGTACTGAAGCAACTTGCCACTCTGTTCAACGAATGTTGGCGAAAATCCAACGTGCAAGAAGATTGGAGAGGAGGTGTAGTTGTGAAACTACCAAAGAAAGAAAACTTATCAGATTGCGGGAACTGGAGGGGCATCACTCTGTTGTCGGTGCCGGGTAAAGTTTTCTGCACCGTCTTGCTGCGAAGACTTCGAGATGCAATTGACAGTCGGCTGCGTGAGGAACAAGCTGGATTCAGAAGTGGAAGATCGTGTTGCGAGCAAATTTTTTCGTTGCGTAACATAATCGAACAGTGTCTGGAATACCGCCACCCGCTACACATTAATTTCGTGGACTTCAAAAAAGCTTTTGACAGTGTTCACCGCGAATCGTTGTGGAGAATTCTCGGTTTTTACGGAATACCTGAGGCGTATGTCACGACTTTTAAAAGCCTGTACATGAACTCCACCTGCTGTGTGAAAACGAATTTCGGAAAGACTGATTTCTTTGAAGTTACCACAGGAGTTCGACAGGGGTGCGTTCTATCACCCATGCTGTTCAACATCGCCTTGGACTTTGTAATGAGGAGGACAACCACTGCAGTGCAAGGAGGCATCCAATGGTTCGGCGGACGCCTTGTAGACCTGGACTTTGCCGACGACGCTGCAATTCTGGCCGAGGATAGCGTTGCGCTCCAGAGAACAACTGAATGTCTTGGCGATGAAGCAAGCAAGATTGGACTGCGTTTAAGTTCCGAGAAGTCAAAGGTCATGCACGTAGGAAGTGGGACCTTCGGAGGATATGTATACGTAGGAACAGGTCGATTGGACGTAGTCAATACTTTCGCCTACTTGGGAAGCACGATTACCACCGATGGTGATGTTACCGTCGAGGTTCGCTATCGAATTGCGAAGGCGACGGCGGTGTTTCAACGACTAAGGCCACTGTGGACATCGTCTTCAATCTCAATCGACGTAAAACTGCGGTTATACTCATCAATAGTTGTCCCTACTGCGATATATGCTAGCGAGACATGGAAGATGTCAACGAGTAACGTCAGACGGCTGAACTCTTTTCACTGCAAGTGCCTGAGGCGAATAATGAAAATACGCTACGCTGATCGCATAACGAACGTGGAACTACTACGTCGCTGCCGTTCAAAAGACCTAGCCGAAATTGTCGCTGAACGAAGACTACGATTCGCCGGCCACATCTTGCGCATGTCGATGTGTCGCCTGCCAAGACTAGCCATGGAGTGGATCCCGCCGAACGGAAAGCGACCCAGAGGTCGCCCGAGAAACACATGGAGAAGAACATTTTTGAACGACTTGAAGATGATGAATATTCCTAGACAGGAATGCGAAGAAGTCGCCCAAGACAGACAGCGGTGGAGAGAGCTCGTCGCCCTATGTGCTCAACGGCACGGGAGGAACTAAGTAAGTAAGTAGTATTTGAATGGACCCGTTTCTCTTTTTAAAAACAGAGTTCGGTGAGAACTATTGTCCGATCAAATCAATCAATCATTATATAATGACGTCAAGACGAAATGCTCCACTGGCCATCGACATCGGACTGACTGCAGTTGCTGCCAGGATTTCACCAGATCCAGTGGTCCCACCGAGTGCACTGGGTATCCGATGAGCGTACCCACTCCGCCGACACATGGCTGAGTCCTTTTCTGGAGAAAATTTCCTTTAAGAAGAAAAATAAATTGATGCACGTTGATCACTCCCTTAAGGGCACGCCATGCCTTCGCCTTTCACACAGAACCGTAGTGCTATGGTGAATACATATTTGGCCTATACAATTACTTGCGAAGCAATTCAATGTCTTTACCTTCTCAAACAAGTCTGGTACTAATTAACTCAACCCGGAAGGATCAGCCTAGGATAGCCTCAGGCAAAATCGGTCGCTCGACCGTGCGGGTGTCAGTGGTGCCTCTTACCCCTGCACCGCCCGTGCATTGTAGACATTTACTCATACAAAATCATGGAAGTGGAGTTTGGAAAATCAGTGGAGAAAACTAAAGTTTCACTGAACGTTGAGCACACTTCTCTATCTACTTTTTAATTGCTCGATCCGTAAACCTTTTTTAAAATATTTCTTCCGAGTTCTAAAAATTTATTAAATCTCACCGGTCGACACCAAATGCCTCGTTTAACTCGCCGCTGAACACCCGCCTGTTGAGCTAGCACACCAGTGAAAAACGCGTCTTCTACTTCGAAAACCTGGGTTATAAAAGTAAAATTGAAGCAGAAAAAAACAAAAAAGGACAACTGAAAATTAGAAAAATTTACCTGTGCTTTTGGTGCGAGTGCAAGAATCGCAGACAACGCTGTTGGGCTCATCATATAAATCGGACCGCTACAGTAATCGGGCAGATAGTGGGGAGGGTATATCGATGGTGGAATATACCTTAAAATATGAATTATGAACTAAAAAACTAGGAGTTAGAGAACATTTTGGAAGGAAATCATTACCATCTACTACCAGGTTGTCGGTCAGGCACACTAAAACGATGTACGAAGCAGTACATGGACGGCGCCGATGTGTTGAAGTTAAGCGTTTCGATAACCTAACTTGCAAAGTTACTTGAAAAAGTTTACATAAGCAAACTGCTCGAAAAAATCATTGAGGGAAGGCAACTAGACCTTGTCTAGGAGTATAACAACATCTGAGTCGACTTTCACGACGAACTTGCTTGAATGATGGGCTGCAATCCATCTATAGGCGGCAACGAGCTGAAGTTGTCAAACGCATTGTATAAAATAGAAAAAATGGTATACACGAGATTATTCTGCTATTTACCTCTTTTTGTTTAGCAGTTTATAGACGAGGTCTAGTTGAGTGACTTATATATAAGTCATTCAACTGGAAAAAAATGGAAAAGGATCTCGCACAAGTTCCCTCAGTACAGGGCAGCCTATACAGGGTGCGTCAAAAGTTTTTGACTCAGATAATTGGCCGCCTTAACGGCTATTTTGATGCAAATGAAATGAAATTTATAAAGTTTATTACTTCAAGCATTGCACACGTAAAAACATAGTTAGGTTTCAAAACGGCCTCCTTTGGCAGGAACACAGGCCTTAGGTCTCTTAGGAACGCATCTATAGCGGCGCGCAGGACTTCCTCATCAATTTCTTCCCAGACTTTCTTCAAAGCTCGTTTGAGCGACCCAATGTCCGTGTCCGGTGTTGAGCAGGCCTTGCTCTATAATATAGACCAGAATGAGGCGTCCATCGGATTGAGGTCCGTGCTGTGTGGTGACCATTCTTTTGCTAAGATGAAATCGAGAAAGTTGTCGGCGCACCACTTCTGTACGACTTTCGCCCTGTGGGCACAGGCGGAGTCCTGCTGGTTTGTCCAGCTGGTATTTCAAAAGTGCCCAGATGTCCAGGGTAGAATATCCTTTTTTAAATTATGTCTTCGAGGTAGTTCTGACTATTGATTTTGAGGTCTTCACCCACAAAAATCAGTAGCGCTTTTCCATCTGCTTTTATCCCTGCAAAAACCACCACGAACGTCCTAATGTTTCCGCCAAATTCCCGTGCTGATTAGCTTCTCCTATATTTTTAGCAAGAATCCTGTCGTTTTGGTGATTGAGAAATTGTTCAGTCGTGAAAACAGACTCGTCGGTGAAAAGGATCCTTAGGTGACGCGCCGCTGTGGATGGGTTCCCTAAGAGACCTAAGGCCTGTATTCGTGTCAAAGGAGGCCATTTTGAAACCTGACTGTGTTTTTATGTGTACAATGTCCAAGGTAATGAACTTTATAAATTTCATTCCATTTGCTACAGAATAGCCGTTAAGGCGGCCAATAATCTGAGTCCAAAGACTTTTGACGCACCATGTACTGCTGATATTGGAGAAAAAGGAAAAGTAAAAGAGCGAAAAAAGAAAAGCGAAGAACATCCTCGTTACCACTGAAGGTGAGGCTTCTTGATTGGTTATAGCTCTTAGAGTGGCTCTTTATTATATCTTATTGTTCTTATTTCTATTCTCGTCTCTGGTTCGATATTTAAATATTGAACTAAATTATTGACAAAGAAACAAAAATATCTGAAATGCGAAAGTTCTCTAGCTCAAATAAAATCAACAGTTGGAGGATTGAAAGGGCACGAGAAATATTAAGTTGAGTCATAAATAATCAGACATTTGCGTGCGTTCGGATTCAAGATGAAATTTCTAGTCAACGAGGGCACCTCTCCAAATGGGTAAGATATCATTCGATAGAGGGAGAAAATTGTTGCAGAAACTCCGACCACATTCGCTTTAGTACCGTTGACCACTGTAACAATGGCTTCGGAATTCGTTCCATTCAAATCTCGTATTTACAACATCCTGCTTTTTCTCTCTATATCTGGTCACTAATTGTACCAATTTTTTAAAAGCTTAGACTTTATGAAGAAAGTGCTCCTGTTCGAAACACTGTCTGCTTTTTGTTCTCAAACTTCTGTATTGGAGACTACATATGCTATCGAGAGAAAGGACAAGTCAGGACGCCCGACGGAGTTGGATCTGGACCTATTGAGGAACGAGGTGTAGCCCGATCCATGCCAAACCACACTTGAATTATCAATCACCCTTAGTGTTCTCCAGTCATCTGATGATCACGGAATAAAGTCGATCGGTAAGGTTAGGAAACTTGGTCGACGGATACCACAAGCACTGACCCAGGGGGCGCTGGTCGCAGAGTAGACGCGGCAGTTTTTCTTCTCATTCTCAAGCACAGGTATGAACAATCTAGATACTGGAGATGAGAAACGAGTGCTCTACTATAACCATCCCATCGTGTGCAGCTGGTCGACAAGGGTACAAAGGCCGAAGACGATTTGAATAAGAAAGAAGTATGGAAACAGGAAATGTGTATGTTATAAAAAAAGAAAAGGAGAAAGACGCCTGTTTCGCCTCTAAAAAAACATCGGTAAAATCAACAGAGTAAAGTTAGAGATGAGGAGAGTGAATAGTGCATAATTCATTAGAAATATTTGTAGTATTAAGAGACCAGAAACCTCGTAGGTTATTCCGTGTGAGGTTTGTAATGTTAGCGTAGTTTTTAAAGTATGTTTTTATATGATTTAGGATAAGGGAAAGTTCTAAAGCGACTGGTTTAATGCTACTTTTGAGGCTCTAGTTATAAAACGGAATTCTACAGGTATTTTATGTAGTTTAGGGATGCAATATAGCAAGGGTAGTTTGAACGTAGTCGTAATAGAAGCGTTATATAAATTTAAGTTTTTGAGAACCCTAAGATGTCTATTTAAAATATTGTGTTCGGTGTCAGCAGAAAGTTGATAAGGGGGAATGTTATTGTAGGAACTGATTCCTGCAAACAAAATAGAAACACACAGTTTTTTTTATTACAGATGAAACCGTAGTTGTTAGAGGCTTTATCTAAGGGAGTGATGACAAATTCTTTTTGTATACACTGCGTCTCAAAAGTATAGGGATACACAAAAATTGCATGGTTTGTGCGCCGATCGATAGCTACCGATTTGATGTTCTTCTATTAAATTCAACACTGCAAGAAACACATTAGCGAAAGATTTCACTGGGATCCGTTGATAATGAACCAAATGATAGAGAGTTTCCAAAGTCACACTGATTCAACTGTCTCAAAAGTATAGGGTCGCTAATAAAAAACAACTTTATTGTTCTGGCGAAAAACAATCATTAACAACTAGAAGTCAATTGGTCCTCCACAATTCATTGTCACATCTACAAGTCAAGATGGCATCGAAGCAACATGATTTTGAAGGGTTTGTAGTGGGAGTTCATCACTAGCGTGAAGAATCGCAGATCGAAGCTCCCTAAGGGACGAGTATGTCTGGTTGCTCATAAATCCTTCTAAACAGGTGCCTTCAAATGCTTTCCATTGGAATCAGATTGGGAGAACATGCAAGCCACTCCAAAACATCAACAGAATTTCTTCAGAAGAACTCCTTAGTGGACCAGCTGACATGCGGGGGTGCATTGCCCGACTAAAAAATTCAACCCTGACCAGCATTTTGTGTCGGTATTCATCGGTATTGATATTCAGTCGTTCGTACAGTCGTTGGTATTCAACTGAGTTCATCTTTGCTGAGGTGAGTCCAAGCGGGAGTTCTCCTTCTGCGTTAAATGCCGCCCACAACAAAACCGCGCCGCCTCCGAAAGTCCTTCTTCGAAAAGTCACTCTAATATTAACGTTCTCCATCTGAACCGTCGAGAATGAATCGCTGTTCGTCGAAGATCATCTAAACTATGCAATGCTAAAATTCTTAACGTAGGATTTATCAGTGGGAAATCTGTATTAATCCAAGTACGTCTTTTATTCCTGGAAACCTGATCTCTTCCCATTATTTACTCCCCTGGGGAAATCGCTTCTTTTTTCGTGCATACGTTTTTTTTTTGACGTGACGAATGTCACGGAACAATTTCCAGATCACTGTCTGCCTGAGAGCTAACAGAATATGTGATTTTTTTGGTAACCCATACTTTTGAGACACAGTGTCTTCAGAAGGAAGTCTTCTGAAGCAGTGTCTCCAGAAGAAATTCTTCCGAAGCTCTGGAGTGGCCTGCATGTTTTCCCGATCTGAATGCAATGGAAAACATTCAAAGGCACCTATTAAGAAGGATTTATGAACGTAACCAGACATGCTCGTCTCTTGGGGAGCTTCGATCTGCGATTCTTCACGCTTGTGATGAACTCCCACTACAAACCCTTCAAAATCATGTTGTTTCGATGCTAGCTTGACATGTAGATGTGACAATGAATTGCGAAGGGCCAATTGACTACTAGTTGTTGATGATTGTTTTTCACCAAAACAATAAAGATGTTTTTTATTAGTGACCCTCTACTTTTGAGACAGTTGAATCAGTGTGACTTTGGGTTTTCCTTATCATTTGGTTCATTGTCAACGGATCCCAGTGAAATCTTTCGCTAGTGTGTTTCTTGCAGTGTTGAATTTAACAGTAAAACATCAGATCGATAGGTATCGATCGGCGCACATACCATGCAATTTTTGTGTGACTCTATGCTTTTGAGATGCACTGTAGTTTTAAGGTCGTTTTTGAAAAAAAGTATAGTTATTATCAATTCTTTGAATACAAATTTGTTCATTAAGCTGATGAATGATTTTTCGTATATTGCAATAATACTATCAACAATAGATTTGTTTAATTTATATCTATTTTTAATTTTATTAATGAGGTTTAATGTTTCATGGATGGAATTTTTCTTAATTCTTGTCTGAATCTCGTTCCTTTAATCAACAGTTTATATACAGATCGATTTTTAAGTAAAGTGAGATCTCCAGCTACTATAGGTTTATGGTAAGGATTAACATAATTAGGGTATTTGGAACAAGAACAAGGGTGGTTTATAGAATCGAGGTGTTCAAGAAATTGGCTATAATTCTATAGTATAATTCTTTAGTTCTACGAACTGAAAACGGCATATTTATATATCAATGTAAAGGGTTTATAAGGAATAGAATTGTAATTTCTAATTAGATTTTTACGTTAGGACTATTAAATATTCGGTTCATATTATGTTGTTCTATAGTGCTATCAAAATATAGGAAAGTGATATTGATGTAACTCGAGTTGTTGCTATTTTTCACAGAAGGTTCAATGTCTATGAAACGAAAGTAACAAAGGGAACTAAGGAGAAGAATTTTATGCTCGCTATGTATAGTTAAGGTATTAATGTCATAAATAGTAAGTTTGATAAGAGTTTGCAAATAACGTTGGTTTTTGGTTTTTAAGAATTTTAATAGTTTCAAGTGATCGTTTTTAATGGAGTTAGAAACATTATGAATATCATTAATAATGTTTTAAATAGTGAACTGTTTTTTACGTTTTGTTTTTCAGAGCCTCTATTGTTCCTATTTCTAGTAAATTTTAATGGAAAGAAGGGATGATTACTTTTATGGTTTAAAGGGCTGATAATATCAGTTATATTACCATATCCTTTAATATTATCATTAAACCCATAAGGGTGAGCAGTAGCTAATAGTTTGATCTAGAAGAATTCTTTATCTATATGTATTTGTAAATCTTGATTATCAGGATCTCAGAGAGAGAGGGTTGAGCTCGAAAACGATCAGTCTTCAAGCGATAATTCAAATAGAAACGACATACCCACCAGTGCCGCTGTCGGTACAGAAGAAGTTGATCACTCTGAGCAAACCAACAATCAGCCCAGAAGTGTATGTCGTTCTATTAGACCTCCTCAAGCCGCGCTACCGAAATTTTTCGGCAACGCAGAGGAGTTCCCAGAGTACTGGGCAGTATTCGAGACTCTTGTGCACAACAGCAAGGAGCTCGACACAATGGAGAAAATCCTACTCCTAAAAGAGAGCCTGCAAGGGAAAGCCCAGGCATCCATAAAGGGTATAACACTCGTACCGCAAAATTACGAGTGGATTATCCGAACACTGCAAGAGAACTACTGCAACCAACCCATAGATCGCTCGCAGGTAGTGCAGAAGCTGGTAAATTTGAAACCGGCAAGCAATGTCTCGGACAGTTGTTCAACTGTCTTCGACCAAATCCAAATATTGGTCAATCAGATGGTCTCAGCAGGCTACGACGTGCGGGACACTTGCCACCCCATGTGGTGCGAGTCCATTTTGGCCAAGTTTCCCAGTGATGTGGTCAAACCTGTTCTACTGTCAAACCATTCACAGGCAGAACAAACAATCGGCAATCTTATTGGTCAGCTGAAGAAAGAGATAGCGGCTAAAGGTTACGTCGAGAAGAGATTAGGTCAGTCAGCAAACAACTCAACAGCAGAGTACCGACCTTATCGCTCTGGTGCCACTCAAGTCTGGCACCCTGCTGGCGTCGGAGGGCGCTCTGGCGACCAGACTCGACCTCATCCTGGCGAACAGCGGCACGCCACTCGTCGGTCGTATAATAACGACCTACAGTAGTTCGCGAAATGATATGTCACCTTGCATTTTTGGGTGCAGATCGCTGAAACCAAAAGGAATTTCATTCCAATTGACAGTTTTGATAACCCTTATTGAAGATACACTGATATATGCCCTTGTTGGAAATTCTACATTTTTTGAAAAAAACTTACACTCATTTTCATATGCATTTTTAAACGAATGTATCTTAGGAACCAGTGAGCTTCTGCTTGTCCTGTGGTGATATTCTGTCAGAGCATGATCAGCTTGTTCCTATAGGCTACTAATTTGTGTTTCAAGTCATTAATGAACCGCAGATTTTTCCGCGTGAATTTTTAAATGGTCAAAAAATGGTGAAATCTTGGGACAATGTCTCATACAAAATTCCATATATTAGTGACTAGTGAATGAATTTGCACCAAATTGGGATATGTGTAAGCGTAAGGTTTTCTCTTTCCAATGCATGTTTGAATGCAGAAAATAGCCGTCAAGTTACAGAGAAAATAGTTCTTAAAATTGCATTTACATAAGCGGCCGTTTTAAGGACACCCGGATAGCATTTGACTCCAGATTTCTCTAGTGCATAGTAGACTTGTTGCTTGTTGAGTGTTGTTGAGTGCTTAACAGGTAGCGTAATAATTTCCACTATTCTGCAGAAAATCGTCCTCTAGTTAGACCGATGGAGACTACCGCGCCAACCCGCACGGCGTACGGTAGCGGGAATAGGGACGCATGCAACATTACGACATAGAAGATGGTTTCCTGCACAAGAAAGAAAATTAGTCTGCTACCTGCTAAGGACTCAACAAGCAAGAAGTGTACTTTGCACTAGAGGAATTCGGAGTCAAATGCCCTCCGGGTATTCTCTAGACAACCGTTTATGTAAGTGCAATTTCAGGAGCTATTTTCTCTGTAACTGAACGGCATTTCACAAAAGTTAAATATGCATTGGAAAGAGAAAACCTTACGCTATCATATATCCCAATTTGGTGCAAATTTATTTACTAATCACTAATATATGGAATTTTATATGAAACATTGTCCCATGATTTCACCATTTTTTGACCATTCAAAAATTCACGCGAAAAAATCTGCGGTTTATTAATGACTTGAAACACAAATTCATAGCCTATAAGAACAAGCTAATCATGCTCTATCAAAATATCACCACAGGACAAGCAGAAGCTCACTGGTTCCTAAGATACATTCGTTTAAAAATGCATATGAAAATGAGTGTAAGTTTTTTTTCAAAAAATGTAGAATTTCCAACAAGGGCATATATCAGTGTATCTTCAATAAGGGTTATCAAAACTGTCAATTGGAATGAAATTCCTTTTGGTTTCAGCGATCTGCACCCAAAAATGCAAGGTGACATATCATTTCGCGAACTACTGTATGTCTGTTTTGCCAGAAGGGCAATCACGGCTCGATGACATGCAGGTCTGTTACCGATCAAGGCGCCCGCAGAAAAGTGTTAGCAGACGAGAACAGATGCTGGAAATGCTGCTCATCAGCACACAGCAGCTTCGAGTGCAGTAAACCAGACTGCTCGAGATGTGGGCAAAAGCACCACACAAGTCTCTGTTTTAAAAGAGAAGGTGGACAGCCAACTACCCAGACACCACCCGTCAGGAACTAATCACAAAGAACAGGTCTAAACACTCAAAGACCAGTTCGATTCCAAAGGGAACAAAGAAATTTCCCCAATCAGAATGGGCAAAGCAGATTTAACTTAAATCATCTGCAAATGTGTTCCAAAAATGGTGAACCAAAACCCAGAAGCACTCCAAATTCCTCACAGCTCGTCTTAATGACAGCCGAAGGCAATGTTTGGAATTATAACAAGAGAGAATACGAGAAAATTCTCTTTTTCTTCGATATGGGCGCACAAATAACCGTCATAGAAGAATCACTAGCTGCCCGATTGGGAGTGCCGAGGCAGATCACGGAAATCTGTACCATGTCAGGTATTGGTGGACACACCGAAACCTTCAAGAGCCACACAGTTAAGCTCCAAATAAGCACCGGTTATGGTGAAGACCTCAGTCTGGAAATGCAAACCAAGCCTACCATTACTAGTGGTTTTCCAGCCGTCAATCTCAGTCCAATTGACGTGCCCTACCTGAAGGCAAACAGCATTTACCTGGCCAACTCAAAAACTCGCGGCGAATATCAAAAACCGCTTATTCTCGTGGGATTGGACCACTACCACGAACTCATTACTGGCCCAACTGATGTCGTGAAGACTCCACCAGGCCTACAAATTGTCAAATCAGTATTTGGGCCTACCGTATACGGTAAAGGATCATTCCCACAAAGGAGTCCTGAAGGTGTTTCCTTTGAAATGACAGCTATATGGGAATCAAAAGAAATCCCTACAAACGAACTCATTTCTGGAGCTAAGCAACGGCAACCTTCCATAGCCCCGATTCCAAGCCAACAACCAGCCTTCAAGAGATCGCAAAACCTTCAATCTCGATGCACCGCCGTAGAACGTGAACAAAGACGTAGCATACGGAACCGAGATGATCTTTCTTCAGAAATGAACGCGAAAAATTACTCATTTCTGCGGAATTCCGACAGAAAATTATTGCGATTGTCGGAGGAACCAGTTCCTGGTGCTTATCACAAACTTGTGAAAAAGAAGGTAAAAGCAGTCATGGCGGCTAAGCGGGTCCGACTCAAAGGCGAAAGTGCAAGGCGCCCAAATCCTGATTCCATGACTGAGTCAGTACTATCGCAGCGTTACAATCATGGCAACGAATATCTTGATACGCTCAGAAGAGATGTCTATGTGTAGTACGCCTTGATGTTGAATTACAGAGCAAATGAAGAACTACTGGTCGGTTTACTGCTTATCATTTTACAAGTGTGCAGAGTATTCTATTTTATTATATTTGTTAAATTATCTACCACAGATTTTCCACTGAACCACCTATGGACAAGCTTCGTCATTGTCCGGCCGCAGTATCGTCGATAGCGACGATGTCTTCGTGCTCTTCATCGTCGGGCCGGTCGCAGTATCGTCGCGAGCGACGATGACCTCATGCCGACCTCGCTCCGCCCTACTACAGGGAGGTCCGGAGCCGCAACTATGTTCTCATCAGTCTCATGTGATACGTCCACCCAATAAAGACGTTGACACTGAGTTTCCTCTGCACCGACCACTGTAGACCTTACCTTACTAAGAATAAACACGTTCTTTCTCCGGCCTTATCGCAGTCGTCTATCCTACGCTATACACCGGAGGCGTGGGACTTACCCTCCCTTGCCAGTACCCACTTTTATAAAACCGTCGGGTTAGCCCTTTCTTCAGTAATATTATAACATATTCTGAGGATTAAATATAATGCATCCAATATATACGTATGAATTCACATATACCTATGGTGATAATATAGCAACCGTGCTCTAATTGAACAGAAATTGACTGCGTACCGTGCCTGAATATCACGGCTAGACGAGCCAGTGATGAGAAACTGTTATATATTAGGAAATGTCGTTATTTTGTGTTTATATGCGTAGTGAATATGTAATTTGTATAGTATTGGTCGAATATATTGGATGTTGTATTATTTATGTAAGTTGTGACTAGTGTCGTGTAGTTGTTCATAAATCGTAAATAGCGTAGTGAAGCGTATAATAGTTTAGGAGTATGCGATGTACAAAGGAAAAAACCAATAGTATTACAGAAGATGGATGATAGATATGAAAAAAGAATTTAGCAATTCAACAATAACACACAAAATCGACTGTTGTTGGATTCCACTTCGAATAATAAATCTGCCTATTCAAATGAAAGGCGATTATAAAAGGATGATAGAAGAGGTTTTGAGAATTGTTAGGTAAGTATTAATATAAAGATATTAGTGTAGAAAATTGGCAGTAGAGAAATTAATGTTTAGATATACAACTCAAGAGGATAAGGAACCTATGTCATGGCCGGCAATGGTCGGAGCAAACAGTGGGACGTAATTAATTATATATTAAAAATATAAGCAGTATGAAGAATGCATGCTAGGTCAAGGTATCCTATCAGTAAAACCCGACAAGCACGGCATATGGAGAAGATGCGCAATTCCGGAGCCTTTGCTGCAAAGAGGAACGTCACCAAAGGGAACGTGTTGGACAGTTTTGTAAGCACTTTTCTCTCTTTGTCGATTGATCCCTTACTCGCTTTGAAACGCGCCGTCATTGACAGGAAATATGATCTTGAATTCGAGCACAAAGTCCGATTATTTACAAATGACTCCACCAGTAAGTGAGGTGGTGGTACACGGTCAGTCACTGACTTTTATCTGGCGAACGAAATACGACATAAGACATGGAGATCGTGGGTCCGGATTGCGGGTCCTCGGCGTTGCCCATTCGATGTCGTGGGTCCTCGATCGGTTCGGTTGTGGGTATCTCGTTGCTGCCATTGCATGGCACGTGGCGCCTGATCCGCCGCTCGGCTCGCGTCCTCGCACTCGTCTCCCTGATCAAGCTCGCTCGTCAGCCGCGCCTCCGTCCGCTGAAAGCTCGCTTATCAAATTGATACATAACACAGAACGACCAATCTACTTCACTTACACCTTCCCCCTTTTTCTAAAAAGAATTTGGCCCTACTTTGTTAAACTATGGGCGAATTATTCATGCTGTTAGCTATCACAATCACCTTCCCCTTTTTCCTAAAAAGAATTGTGGAGCCGCGTCAATATCAAAGAAAAAGGGGGAAGGTGTAAGTTTAGAAAAAGGGGGAAGGTGTAAGTGAAGTAGATTGGTCGTTCTGTGTTATGTATCAATCTGATAAGCGAGCTTTCAGCGGACGGAGGCGCGGCTGACGAGCGAGCTTGATAAGACGAGACGAGTGCGAGGACGCGAGCCGAGCGGCGGATCAGGCGCCTCGTGCCATGCAATGGCAGCAACGAGATACCCACAACCGAACCGATCGAGGACCCACGACATCGAATGGGCAACGCCGAGGACCCGCAATCCGGACCCACGATCTCCATGTCTTATGTCGTATTTCGTTCGCCAGATAAAAGTCAGTGACTGACCGTGTACCACCACCTCACTTACTGGTAGCAGCGAGTGACGTGGGCGGAAAGACAAGTTCCTCGGTGAGTGGTTTTTCTCTTGTCTTCGGTTCTCAGTTTTGTGGGTTATGTCTTCGTCTGTCTCTGCTCGGTGTCGTTTTTTTCTCGTCTCAGCGACGAGGCCTCTTTTTAGTTTTCTAGTGTTCTTTACTTCGCTTCTGTGAAGCGTCTGCGTGTTTTTTGTATTTTGTGTTAACCCCGGGGTGGTTCGAAGAACCAGATGTCTAATTCTCAAGTCATGACTCTAAACACAGAGTGTGGAGTAGCCGCCAGGTTTAGGGTTCCGGTACCGGTAAGTGGAATTATATGTACTTTCCGTAGTCCAACTACAATGTTTGAAGTGTTTAATGTTGATGACGTTTTTGAGGTTTCAGCGCTGATGAATTGGAAATGTTGAGCAGTTGCGTGGCTGCAAGTCAGGCGATATCGCGAGGATCGGTAGGTTAACTACGTTGATGCGCACTGGATTCAGTGGGGTCGCTCCCCCTCCTTACTTGGAAAAGTAAGCGTATTGTGTATTGTGTATTGTTTGCATGCTTCCTTTTGATTTGCTCGAATTGTGTGTGTGTTTTTTTGTGGTTCCTTTTTGTGATGCCTCATGTGGCGTCCTTCTTTTGTCTTCGTCTTCCTCGGCCCATCGATCGTCTCGATTTGCTTTCCCTCTGGTGAGTTATCTCTCTTCCTCATATTCATTTCATCTTGTTCTCCTTTTCCCAACTTATCTATACATCATGTTTAGTCTCCTGCCCTTCTCTTTTTTTCCTTTTTCCCTTTACCCCAACTAACCTTTTCAGTCCTGCATTTTCTTTCAGAGAGCCCCGACGACTGTATAACGCTTGGAAAGGACGACTTCGCCCTCTTCTCGACCATTGTTTTGGTACGTCCTCTTTTCTTTTCTTTCTCCATTTCATTAATTCGGGATCGCCTGTATTTCCTTCTTTTCTTTCTGACGTTTTTTAGCCCCTCTCTTAGGCTTCCTGCCCCTCTCCACTTTTTCTCACGTGGTACTTTATAGCCAAATCCTCTTTCCCTTCCTTCACTCTCCTTCGTTTTCGTTTTCTCCTCTTCTTTATTTGTGCTCGGACTCGAGCAGTTTTCGCATTCCCGTCTCGTTCGCTTCCCTTTTAATATTTTTATTACTACCAATTCCCTGACTATGAAGCAAACCCATTTTTTTTCTTTCTCATTTGCTTTTTCCGTCTTCTTCGGCTTCTTTCCTTTTCCGCTCCACCCTCTTGCACACGTGATTTTCTCTAATACTCCTCTGCCTTCCTTAGGCGAGTACTTTCTCTCAGTAGGTTCTCATCCTACCTTCTCCTATTTCTCTTCGGCTCGCTCGCTGTCGCCTTTTGCAGATTCCTTTTGTCTTCACGATTCTTTCATTCTTTCCTATCAGTAACTCATCTTGTGGGGGCGCCGATGGCAGGCGCAAACCATCTCGAGGCTACGGTTGTTCACTATCTACATTCCAGCGGCGATCGCGGGATAAGATAGAGGGGATTCTCACAGCTTATGTTTATCTTTTCGGCTTGACATTCCTGCCTTATCATGTTTTCACCAAGCGGCTCTGGGAACCCTTTTAACGTGTTTACATTCCTCTTAGCTTTGTTTTGTTTCGAGCTTCCAGATTCCACGGGCATACATATATATACAACCCGCTTAGTAGACAGAAAGCACTCATTGTCTCTTTTGCTATACGTTGTGATTGGTGTCTTACGACGTTCCTCTGTTCTTTTCTCGCGGGCATGGGGCCTCCTACAACAAGGTCCCAGGCTCGCAAATCTGAATCGTGGGTTGTGACTACCCAGCTTTCAAATTCTCAGAAAACCGAGCCGGAGGCTGGCGACACCGGTTCCGTAGTGGGCCGCGAAGTCGACATCACTCTCGACTCCCTTTCCTCTCTTCTTCTTGACGTTGAGGATTCAGCGGCCGTGCACGGGCGCGAGGTCAAAAGCCTCCGCGACGCGGCGGTCGCTTCCCTTGAAACCATTCGTCATGAGACTCAGACTACGGATGACCGTTTGGCTCAAGAGATTCGTGACAATAATCTATCGCTTTTAACGGACTTGAATGCCTCTTTTGAAGCTGTCGACGCACATATTCGGGCCCTTCCCACAGTGGCTACTCTTGTGCCTGACAGTGGGACTCCCCGCATCCCTTCCTTTTCGGGGGTAGGTGATTTGGTAACTTTTCTGGATGGCTTCGTCGGTTCGAAGATGTGGCGCGTATGCGTACACCTCCTCTCACCGACGAACAAAAGGCTAACCTCCTTGTGGCTTACCTGGAGGGGGTTGCTAGGGAGAAAATCGAGGAGTTATCTGTCGAAGACCGTAAGTCATATCAGGTGATTATATCCCACTTGTGCGCCTCCTTTGAAGGACCACACCAGCGGGACTTAGCCCGTCAGGCGCTGACGTCGTGCCGCCCAGAACCTGCCGAAGCTTCTACTGTGTTTGCAAACCGATTGTTAAGTATAGTCCGAGCAGCCACGGCTGGATTGGACGTAGCCGCGCAGAAAGATCGTATGCTTGAGGAATTTACGTCGCGACTTCGTCCTGACATTCGGTATTTTGTCAAGCTGGAGCGCCCGACATCCTTTGAGCAGGCCGTTATTAGGGCACAAGCAGTCGAGCAACTGTTGGCTGAAGCCATGGCGGACCGCTTGATGTACCCATCAGGGCGACCCGCTGGGGCGGATGTTAGCGCTTTGAGTACCATACCCTAGGGCAGTAGACACGACCCGCGATTTCAGCTCGCCTTCTGACCGTGGTTCTTTCAGGTCACCGCCGGTTCGTTGAGGCCAGACAGCAACGCCGTCAACGCTCTGCTACATCTGCGGTGGACGGGGACACTTCGCCCGCCAATGCCCAACGCCTCCGGAATTTCGTCAGGGCCCGCCGCCCCGTACAGTACGCAGGTTCGATTTTCAACTAACAGCCGTGGGAATCGGACGTTGCGTTCTCCTACATCTTGGGACACCGCTTTCGAGGGGGGACCCGCGGGCAAGGATGCACTGGCCCGGTCTCCACAGGACGTAGGGACCCTCGGGACGGTCTGGTGGACGCTCGGGTCGCCGCTTTATTGGAGCGCAACGACCAACTCACTCGTATGGCGTTCGGGATTACGCCCGCGCCCTCTTCCCCTCGAGCAACGGCGCACGGCAGTGGAACCAGCGGTTTCCCCGCTCCATTCCGTCTTCTCCTGCGGAAGGGTTTGTCACCTCTAACCAATTGGCCGCGCAGCTTTTGGCGCTGGAAGGCGCCATGCAAGGGGGCTCTACGGCGCTGTGCCTTCGCGCTTTGCATTCTCTTTGTGACCATGTGAATTCCGTTGCGTTCTCTCTGCACTCTTCCTTGGCTGCAGACCCCGTCGTCTTGATGAGGGCCTTGCTTCGTCGAGACGATATCTCCGCCACCCACCTTGGAGCAGGGGTTGTCCGGGTACACCGGTGTGTCGCTATTCCACCAGCGAATTATCGGCTTCAACCTTTCAACGGTACGTGTTTTTCCCGTCCGTCCGTCGTCGTGTCCCTTCCGAGCGGTGAGACCCCTCGACTATTTTTGGAGCCCACTACTATGATTCTGGTCCTTTCGGCAGATGTCACTCCCTGTCATACGAATCACCTCTTCTTCTCGGCCTCGACTCGGGGCCTCTTCCGGATAGACGCGGTAGCGGGTACCATTTCACCCGTCCTGGCAGCGGACATTCCTCTGGTAGACTACCCGACTCTGGCTAACTTCATCCTTCCGGCGTCTCCTCTCACTATTTTTCCTGTGAGTGAACTGGCGGAGACCTCTCCGGAGCCTCCACGATCGTCTTCACGACTTTCTCCAGCAATTCGTCTCAACCGACTTCAGCTAGACGCACAGTCTTCGTGGCCTCCACAGGCCGTGGCTAGTCCCGTCGTCATTAACGTTTTAGCTCTACGTTCGGAGTTGTTTGGCGCTCAGATACCCGTTAGAGTAAATAGTGTACGCTTGCTGGCTCTGATCGACACCGGAGCGGCCATTACCATTGCCAGTGGGGGCCTGGCTCCTCTTCTTGGATGTTCCTCTTTCCAACCAAGCCGTACCCCGTGTGCAGTGGGCATCTCGGGGGAGCCCATTCCGCTCCTGGGAGTTGCGGAGGCTCAGTTCCATATTGGGATGTGTTCACTTACACACCCTATTCATTTCACTCGGGCTCCGACAGTTCCTAGGTCGGCTCGGTCGTACAACATCATTTTGGGCAATGACTTACTCCGTCGCTTGCCAAAGTGGTCCATCGATTACGACGTCGGCACGCTGCATGTCGGGGATGCCACCATTCCATTCGCTGTCAAGACGGTTTCACTGGAAGGCGCTCCGTTACGTCTTCATGGTCCCACTCAGGTTCGGTCAGTGGGCACGGCGGTTCTCCCGCCGGGCCAGGAAACCTGGGTCCGGTGCACGCTAGATCCCCCGTGTCTCGGCGACGTCGCAATGTTCGAACTGGAGGAAAGACTTACAGTGGGAACGTCGATAGTTTAAGTTTCGAGAGATTCAGGGCCAATGATTTAAAAGGACGAATATTCCGGTATGTGTTTCTGTCGGATTCTGTTCCCGCCGAAAAGGTGTTGTCGATTACTGCACACTGAACGGCTAGCTCGCGAGAGTCTCTCGACAATTTGTATGAGCGTCTCCTTGTCGCTATGCAGGTACGACCAGTTCGTGCTTCGTCATGAGCGCGTTCGTAGACACGTTCTCACCTGCGTCTGGGTGCTGTTATGGGCACAGGAAAAGGCGTTCAACATACCGCACAATCGTTTAACCAGAGCGTAATGCCAGAAAGCGTCCTCTTTACCTCACTCGGCCCCACCATTCTTTTTAGGAAAAAGGGGAAGGTGATTGGGACAGCTAACAGCATGAATAATTCGCCCATGTTTTAACAAAGTAGGGCCAAATTCTTTTTAGAAAAAGGGGGAAGGTGTAAGTGAAGTAGATTGGTCGTTCTGTGTTATGTATCAATCTGATAAGCGAGCTTTCAGCGGACGGAGGCGCGGCTGACGAGCGAGCTTGATCAGGGAGACGAGTGCGAGGACGCGAGCCGAGCGGCGGATGAGACGCCACGTACCATGCAATGGTAGCAACGAGATACCCACAACCGAGCCGATCGAGGACCCACGACATCGAATGGGCAACGCCGAGGACCCGCAATCCGGACCCACGATCGATCTCCATGTCTTATGCCGTATTTCGTTCGCGAGATAAAAGTTAGTGACCGACCGTGTACCACCGCCTCACTTACTCACCTAATACCAGGCTGGTGCATAAGTTTTGCCCGTGAAGCGGCAAAATTTTAGGTTTTATTTTTCTTTAACAAAACAAACCATTTTTCAACAATACAATTGCCATTAGTGCCTGCTATTGCATACAATTTCATAGGCAGCATTTCACTGCCCTTGCTCTAAAAAGAACGAGGCTGTGAATCGAAAAAGTAAGAGATCTCGTTTTTTAAGTGGTCATAATTATCAAACTTTTTCTGATGCAAATGGTTCTTGAAAGTTTTTAGGTGGTCATAATTATCAAACTTTTCCTGATACAAATGGTGCTTAAACGCCCTGATTAGGTAGTAGTCTGACGCTGCCATGTCAGTACTGTGTGGTGGGTGAGGTACCGTTGTCCAGCCCAGAATCTCTAGAAGACCACGAGTTATCTTCGCCGTGTGAGAACTCGAATTGTCGTGACGAAGGGCAACTTCGACGCGTTCTGATCGCTTTTCTTTCAATGCGTCGGCCAATTTTCGGAGCTGGTTTACATAGATGTCGGCATTGACTGTGCGATTGTAATCCAACATCTCCCAGTGAATCATGCCCTTTGATTCTCAAAATACGGAGAGGAGAATCTTTCGACGTGGCACCCGTGGTCTAAGCTGTGTAGGTGCCTGTCCTCCAATAGGAATCCAATAGGCATGCCGCGTGCCGTTCTCATGGTACACCCGCGACTCGTTTCTAGTAACGATCAACTACAAATAATCCTTTCGATGCACGGGGTATCCATCGAGAAAGTACTCTATGATAACTCATGGAGTTTAGATGGCGGACTACAGTGGAATAGTTGCAGCCAATGACCTTCTCCATTTCCCGAGTACTTGCTTAGGTATGCGCTTGAAGCTTCTTGAGAAGGACATCTTCGTCGACAGAAGGAGGTCGGCTAGTGTGGTGCCGATCTTCGTGATCTGCTTCTCCGTCGTCAAAGCGGTTGAACCAGCGACGAACGGTGCGTTCGAATGTCGTGCCTGGTTCAAATGCTTTTTGATCCTATCAGCCGCATCCTTCGTTTTTGAGCCATATTTGTGCTACAGGTAAAGGTAAGCCAAAGGTAAATCGCACGGAGTGAATGGTTATCCATGAGATGAAACATTCCGACCGCTCGATCGCGGGAGCTCAAATACCCATTGTTTGAAAGCTTCTGGAATTTGCTACGCAGAACTCTAGAAGCCATGCATTGTCATGCGTGCATTCTCCTGAGCATTCTCAAGAAATTTCGAATAAAGCAAAGTGTAGACAAAACTTATGCACCAACCTAGTAGGTGAACGATCACTGCAATCCACTGTGAGCTTGAAAATTGGAGACATTTGTGTATTTTCATTTTGCCTTATTAATAATTAATGTTATCACCGTGCCTTATAAACAAGGTTGGAGTAGGAATCATGAACGTCTACATGCAGTATATCGTTCGACGTTTGAATCTCACTTTTGACCGAATCGCCGACAAAGTCGGTTCCTTTGAGGAATACAACAGAGACAAAATTGTCCTGAAATACAGATAATTTACCATAGTGGCACCGGTACTACTAGGAACAATACTATTTAACCATGTATTTATTTTCTACGATCTTAGGGGGGCCAACTGCATCCTAGTAATGGGTCTTAGTACAACGACCTTCAATTAGTTTTCAGCAATTAAATCCATTCGAAAACCCCAACTTCGTCAAATTTCGCTGGTAATTGCCCTGAGGGCATTATCCCAACGAACTTACATTAACAGCTTTCGACAGCAGCGGATTTGCCCACGTCTCCCGTATCGCCATCCGTATATCGAAACTGTTCGGCTTTGTGCACACCAGCACAATTACCTTCGATTGTTCCGGTATATTCGGTTTTGACAAGATAAGTCTGGAATACCCAAAAATTTCGAAACTCCGTACTTTTTTGAACAGAGCTCAAGCTACTCACGAGTCTAGATCACGTGATAGTACACTGTTATAAAGAGCTCGATTAGGCGGACGCTCCTCAACGGCTTGGCCATTGAATAAGTTTTCGTTTGAAATTAAGCCGAAAAGTCCTGGAAGAGAAATTTATTGAGTAGAAATTGGAGCTGTTCGTCAAAATCCTCAAATGAAGATATCCGTAGGTTTCTTTATGTGACTTGGAGAACGTCTACTCCCGATTTTAGCACAGCCTCCGAGAAATTCTTTAGCTTTTGATATGTTGTTCGGTTTAACTTATTTATTCTTTGCATTGTTTTTGTTATAGATTGTTCCCTTTTTTTAATGGCCCACGGCGCAATGGTAAAAGTCGCTTCTGCCACTCGCCTAGAGCGTGGTATAGCGATCGATCCTTATCCGGGGTAACCAAGCGCTCCATCTCTTGGGGGTCGTGTAAATTGGCACCAGACTCGTATGGCAAGGTAGAGACGCTGACATAATATAGTGAATGTCACCTCACCTGAGGTGTCATACACTACATTCACCTGACGACTCGTTCCTCAGCACGCCGACTAGACTTGCGCGGGTCCCATCTTCTTCTCCAACTTGAACGATCACGGGCAGCAGTACGCCAATCGACACGCAGCTTCATCGAATTACCATCGCGGACGTTGCTTCTGTAAACCAGAGAGTCCTCCCATTGTAATGGCGGGCGACCGTGAGGTCTTTTCTGTCGTATGGCCTCCACTGGATAACGCTCGTACTCCAACGACCGTCGCTGCGCCTGATCACATGGCCAGCAAAATGGTGTTTGGCCTCGTCTGCATGCAGGACAATGTCTCGGTTTTTGGTCATGGCTCTCTCGTCGTTGTTGTGCGTTCTGAGTAGCAGTTGCTTGCGAAAAGTCATCCCGGCCATCCTACGCTCGATTGAGATCTGCACTCTACGCAGCTGGTCCTCAGCTTTCCTCGTTAGAGAACAAGTTTTGCAAGCATAGCACAGTGCCGGAAGAACCGTGGAGTTGAACAGATAGGCACGAAGCTTAGAGTTGCCAGCACGCTCTAGCACTGTTCTGATGGAGTTGTACGCTGCTCAGCCTGCTCTCTTCCTTCTTGCGATTTCCGGCTTCAAATCATTCGTCATATTCACAAGTCGGCCGAGGTGGACGTACTCTCTAACGTCCTCTAACGCGACTCCTAGGAGCAGAACAGGCTCTAATGAACAGAAATTGTTTCGCAGGACTTTCGTTTTGGTGGTGTTGATAGTCAGTCCAGCTTCCTTCCTTCCCCGCCTCGTGTAATCCGTTGAGCATCTGTGATGCATCCTCTGGCGTTTTGCTTACAAGAACGATGTCACCCGCGAACCACAGGTGATTCAGTCGTACACCATTAACCTCGACTCCAAAGGGTTCCCGGTCGCAGCGGCGGATTTTTGATTCTAATGCCATGCCGAAAAGAGGCATGTAGGAATAGGGTCTCCCTGTCGTACGCCTCTTTGGACTGCTACTCCGACATCGCGGCAAAAAGGACGGAAAACGGTATGGCAGCCAGTGTAGCATTCCTGCTGTATCTTCGTGTATCGAGTTTCTACGCCTTGCTCTTCCAGTGCTTCCCAAACTTTCGCGGGTTCCACGGAATCGAATGCTTTCTTGTAATCCACGAAAGTGAGCACCAGAGGCTCATGGTACTCCTGAGAAACTTCTATCAAGCGGCAGCATGTTAGGATATGGTCGAGCGTACTGCAGCCTTTCCGGAAGCCGCTTATTCTACCGGGTGCGCCTCTTCAAGAGCTTCTCGAATTCGAGCGAGAATGCAACGCGTGAAAACCTGCTACAGCAAATAACTAAATAACTAACAATAACTTCGCACTCAGTTTGTCAGTTCCTGGAGACTTTCCGCGGGGCATGCTTTTGATAGCGTGACACACCTCTGTGGCAAGATCGAAGGTACTTCTTCACCTGCTGGCTATAGCGTGCTAAGACGACGATTCGACTTGTAGAGGTCTGTGTAGAACTTCGACACGATAGATACCAGTCGAGAAGACTGTCGCGGTCCATCGGGAGCTTTCAAGCATGGTATAACAAGACGATATTCCGCTATGTCCCGCTTGGCCTTTTTCAAGCTTGCTCTGTTGACTGCGGCCTCTAGAAGATTTCCTCTAGCAAAGTCCTGGTGGTGTTCCGCAATTCTCTGCCGGTACGGCTTGTTCAGCAGGGTGAACTCCAAGTGATTCGCCTGTCGATCCATGTTCCTCTTCCGAGCGAGAAGAGATTTCGTTGCTCCCGAAATGCGTCGAACGCAATGGTTTGGTGCAGCAACTCGCGGCTGCTTAGCAATCGTGATGAGGTAGCTAGACAGTTGTTCGTAATCCTCGTCGATATCAGCACACATTCCCAAATCCACTTTCTGAACGGCATCTCTTTCCAACTTCTTATTGAGCACCGAGACACGTGATCGCCGAGACCTGACACGGGCAAGGCGGATTTTTCCGCGGTCGAAGTGAAAACGCGCACTATCGAAGGCACTACGCCGGTGTCCGTTATCACTCTCCTACTGCAGAGAAGGTGACTCAGTTCATATAAGTGTTGCCCGCTCGGGGACACATGTGTCCATCTCTTAGCTGGGGCTTTGACGAACTGGCTATTTCCATGAAACAGGCGATGCATTTCGCAAAAGTTTGCCAGCTGTTCTCCACTTTCGTTTTGACCTTGCACGCCTTCGGTTCCGATGATGCTCACCAGGTTTCCGAGAACCAACACGCGCGTTGAAATCTCCCATCACTATGAGATAGCTGCATTTCTGCGATCGAACTAGAAATCCGAGTTCGTCGTAAAAGTTCTCATGCTCTTCTTTGCTTCTATCAGCTGCAGCTGTTCCATCACTCCATGTGCACGTTAAAGACTCCTTTCCCTTCGTTCCCTCGAGTCCGATAATGTCGTACAATATCCGTTGTGATTCGTCAATGAGGGCCGTAGACTGAGCAGCTGAGATGACGCTGCGACGATTGGACGTGCAGGCGATCAAATGAGATGCTCGCGCCCGTTTCTTGAGTAGCGTGATGTCCTGAGATTTCTTCGCCTTTGATTGTTTGCTGATCCAGCGTTACCGTACTGGGCAGAGGGGGACTAAGGCGAATAGAAGAAGAGGTCGTAGCATTTCGTCCCACAGGTTAGCCTTGCTGGGGCTCGCCTGTCGCTCAAGGAGAACGCCGACCCACCATGAGCATGGGCGCTTCGGTTTCCTTGGTCAAGAAGTCAGTCAAGGGCAGGGCGGGATCCTTCCACGAAGGAATTCCGACTCCGCCTCAAGCACGTACACCGCGACAAGGCGAAACCCGTGTACGTAAGAGTGTATGTATAGGCCAAAAATACATTCGATATGTCTCTACGATTCTGAATGAAACACGAATGGGTCGGAGAGTTCTCAGGGGAATGATCAGTACCGATACCTTTACCTTTACCTTTCAAAGCAATCAATTAGAAGAACAACTGAGGGGTAGGTCCACTCACCGGTGGCGACGGCAGCTACGCATAGCAGAAGTACTTGCTTTGCTGTAGTGATTATCGAGTACATCTTCATGCTCTCTTCGACCCATTTGCAAAGCTTACATGGGCTCCTACATGTGAACCATAGGTTCTGAAACGACATCATTTTTGTATAATTTTGCTCCAATACTGGTGCCGAGATCGAAAAAAAAAACCAGCGGATTGTAATAATGTGATAACGTGCTTGTTTTCATTGTGGACGGCAGCGAAACGGGCTGGATTAGAGAGTAATAAGCGAAGGATCGTTAAAAATGGAGGAAAGCGGAAACAGAAACAATCATCGCGAACTTGAATTTTTCATGTTACTTCAGGTTAGTAAGAATTCATTCCTTACACAGCCATTTTTTACCTGTTGACGACGCATGAGTATTATTCGACATTTCGCTAGACACCTGGATATTATTCGACATTTCGCTACTTTTTTAGGGTCTAACCAGTCCAAGCAGCATTATTTCTTCCTTATTCGTTCTATTTTTCTCCTGTTTCTTTGGTTTCTCCAAAAAATATAATCAGGACTTATCGCGTTCACCAGACTGCGAAATATAATTCGAATGGCAAAGATTACGAATCCGGTAACAAGATGAGAAGAGAGGACGCTAGAAGGACAGGAGATGATGAAATTGGTCAATTTCATCTATATATGTATTTCTTTCTCATTATCAAGATCATCATCCAAAGGTCTGTGCATCGAATGAACACATTTTCATGAAGTCCAAGCGAGAATCGCTCGTAAATCAGCTCTCCATCCGACCACATACCCATTATAGGTTCGATTTCAGAGGAGAAGGGTTGAGATTGAGATCTTGAATTGTTCTCGTGAATTGGTGAAGTTCAGATTTTGCTTTGTTTCGTTTTTTTTTTCAGTAATCCCTTCCCGAAAAGATCTAGAAGTGGAAGAGATCACATTGTGATAGGGCCGAATGCAAGCGAATCTTTCGGATGCTTGGTTTCGATGGAATGACGATGCGATCGAACTTCATTCGTAATGGTGAAAGCACCGAAAATAAAAGGTAAAGGTAAAAGTGTCGGCATTGATCAATCCCCTAAGGATGCGCCTTCGTGTTTCATTCACAATCGTGGAGGCATGGCGAATGCGTATTTGGCCTACACAATGCGCGCACACCAGTCGCTACACCAGGGCCAACATTCATCGTTGCGAAACCCGCGATAAACCCCTATTAAACCTCGAACGGAGCGTAAACCGAAATTCGTGAACGCGCGTCGGGGTTTAAAGCGGGGTTTATCACACCCCTCGACGAGGCAGGGTTTGCGAGACCTCCACGGGAGAGCGTTGTCTGCTCATCTCAAATTTCCTATGATCTGCACAATCTCTCATCGACTCAGCTATCTGTTTCTGCCCAAAACCGCAACGCAGATGCACTTTTTTAGCTGCGCCGCGGCTCTAAGCTTGAGCCAGACGGCAGAGTCGATGAGAGATCGCGAAATCTGATTGAGATGAGCAGACGAAACTGCTTTGGCAATTTGCCAATTATTCCTTATTCACGGAATTTTGTCAGAAATTGCAGCCTTTGAGGAAGGCGCATAGGTCACTGTTCGGTACTTGTAAACTATCGGGAACCAGCTCGTCGCGCCACCGCGTGCGGCCGTCGCGCTTGACGTGGCATGAATTCATTTCATGCGGTGCTATTCTCCAAATTGGTTGCACCACTAAACTTCTGGAGTCTGTATATGCACAAATGATCGACGACTATTTATTTAATAATTTTAGCTTGGAAAATTCCTACGAAAACAATAAAAACACAGTCAACACAAGCAACACAGAGAATTTTGCACTAAAGCTTATCTATTCACTTCCGGCGTTTTTGATAACATTGAGAACGGCCAGGAATGGATCTTTTTCACCTATCTGAAAAAAAGCAATTTCTCTTTGATTTGAAAAACCGAAAGTGGAGGCGTTACCTCTTGGCTCCATATGAACTCTATCAAATATGACTCCAGATGGGCCCGTGCTGTACCTCTTTGACGCTTATTTCGCCACTTCATTGACCCCCACATTCTTTCTATGGCCTGAGTGTGTACTTTCGTTGTGGGATCGATGAAGTTGTAGCGATGATTTACCGTGAAGTGTTGAAAGTTTGAATTTTCTAAATCCGATGTCCTATAACCTTTCCAGCAGTCAGAGAAGATGGTTGAACCGTCGGCTATATTGTCCTTTATGACGCCTAAGAGGGTGTCGGCACTTCGGTCCTGAACGATTCTCAAAAAGCATTTTTTGATTTCTCTGCATATACCGCCTACAATCCACTGCACTGGAAGTAGTCGGCCTGCGTTGTTTTTCCGCTTCGAAAAGAGCGTTTCGTCCACTTCCACAATGTGACCGTGTCCTCCGATTTTCTGGATCGGTCGCCGGTTTAATTCTTTGGCAATTGCATCACGTATACGACTGCTCCACTTTACGGTCGTCACTCGGCTAATTCCAAGCTGCTCCTTGCACCACTTGGATGCTGCCATTTCGTGCGCCCAAAAATAGAGAAAGCGGATAGCGGTCACAAACGTTAAAGTTGAATTATGGAACCATGTTCCCCTTGTGATCGCAACTTTACGACACGGCCTATGTGCGCATTTGAGCTTTGCAGTAAAAAATACATTCATGTCGTGGCCCAGATCGCACTTTAGCTGCGTCGGAAAGACACCATTCTCCTGCAAGAACTTCACCGCTTCTTCCTCACTGTGGGGGAGGCTGAAGACGTCCATAAGAGCAACCAACTCAATGAGCAACAGCGAACAAAATGGCTCGGAGCGCGACAAGGACGCGCGACGGCGCGGCGAACTGATTCCCGATAGTTTACAAGTACCCACTGTTCTTTATTATTCCTTGATGCCAATAGAACGAGCCGACAAAAACCTTGAAAATTCGACGTTTCAAAGTGACCTGTTTCGAAGTGCTTCGAACGGTCAGCAGAAACAGCACGAAGACCCAACCTTCACGAATCGTAAGCGGCAGCAAACCCCCGGTATCGCGCGGGTTTATCGCTGACGTGGTTTTGGAGACTGCGCGTCCGTTGACGAATGTGGGCTCAGATCACTGCCTTTGCCTTCCCAGACGAGTCAGGTATCAATTTACCCAACACTGAAGGGATGCAAGGCTTGGTTGGTCCGAGGAAGGATCGATCGTATGACCATGCGGGTCTCAGTGGTGCCTTTTACAACTGTACCCCGCGAGCCCTAAGGGGATTGTTATAGATGTGCGAGGGAAGAAAAGAACCGTGCAGTGATAGGCGCTGCTAGTTTCACTACTACGTCCGAGCGGTCGGTCCTCGCCATGGCTAACTGAGACGCCATCTCTCCGTTGTTGGGTATATAGGAGCAAGAACTCTATGATTCTGAATGGAAGACGACTACGTGGCACATTCTTAGGGAACTGATCAACGACGCGAAGTTTTCAAAAAACGGTTCTTCAACAGACGGCAATTTCATAGACTAGGAGTCCTAGGCTAGTACCGAAGCCCTTAATTAGTGACGCTTTGGTTTCAAAAGAAGGAAAAAACAAAAAACGATGGAAATTAAAATGGAAACCGAGAAAAGGCGAAACGGCTGATAAATTGATAGAGCTGGTATAAAGCTGATGAAACGATCCATAAGACACGTATATATACACAAAACCTGAAGAGCAAATGTGTTGCGACTTGTTAGTGAACATGTTCAGACAGATTCTATTGCTATACATATAAACCTCTTCCCATCTTGAATGCTGCTGTACCGAGCGAGGTTAGGTGGATCAAATTTTATTTTCGTCTAACGTCTCGACTCTTCCGTCGTCTTCAGGCCTTTGTAGAACTACTCGGTCAAGCGATTCCTTCTTAGCATTTTTACCAAAAATCTCCCAACGAAAGCGCAAAAACCAAAGAAATCAAGGCCTCACCCGTGAACCACAGCTAGAGCGTTGCCGATGTGGCAACCAATAGATGCAAGTGAGTCACATCAGTCATTCTGGAACTCACAGAACGGATTGAATGACTAAAAGTCATTTCTTATTGAAAGACACTCATTTCGATTGTTCATAATAGGATTCCTTGCGGAAATCCAAAACGCCTCTCATGACTTCCTGGACGACATCACAGCCTCGTAAGAAAGGATTTTGCACATAATGTCGAAGTCATTCTCATCATGCACTTCATGCTTGTGCCTTCCCAGTGATGTTACCCCTTTTCTTATTGGCCAGGTGTTCATTTATACGTGCCAACAACACCGGTGGTGGTGAGGTTCGCTCCTCCACGTTGGTGCCACTGGGAACTCCTCAACTAGTTTGAGATGAGCTGACCGCGGGCTATCGAGTTCCGACGACAGGCTCTGGTGACAGGCCGGCCGATGGAGAAGCCCATCGCGTCATATGGTTAGATGACGCAAAGAGTAATTGTGAAGGATATGGCGTCTACGGTAACCGACGCCCACTCACAGAGCCCGGTGAGTGGTGAAAGTATGCGAGGGTCCTCGACGCAAGGACGGCATCGAGGGGTAACTAAGCTAGTCCGCAAGTGTCAAAGCGATGTTGTGTCGAAGCAGGAAGGACAACATCGAGGGTCTAGCAAGCAAGCCCTAAAGTGTCAGAGCAGTATGAAGACACGTGTTGTAACGCTGAATGTCGGTACGTTGACAGGTCGCTCGAGCGAGTTAGCCGCCGCTCTGGAGCATCGTAGAACTGACATGTGTGCGATGCAAGAAACGAGGTGTTCTGGAAGTAAGTCGAGAGATATTGGCCGTGGCTTCAAAGTTCTGTACTTTGGTAGCCCTAAAACCACGAACGGCGTCGGATTTGCTGTATCCGATCGATTCCGTGACTCAATTGCGGAAGTGAAGCGCTTCAGTGATCGCTTTATGAAGGTCTTAGTAGTCACGGAAGAGAGGCGACTTCATCTCTTCACTGCGTACGTCCCGCAGACCGACTGTTCCGAAAAAGTCAAAGATGAGTTCTGGGCGTTGCTCCACGAAAAGACGATATTCCGTCAGAAGAAATGGTTGTTGTTGCAGGCGATCTCAATGGTCATGTTGGCATATGGAAAGATGGATTTAGATGCCATGGAGGTTTCGGCTACGTGCGAAACACACGAAACGAGGACGGTGAGCATATTCTCGACTATGCGTGTTCGCATAATCTGGCTATCACAAGCACGATATTCCGAAAGCGTCCATCACATTTGATCTCGTTCTACAGCGGAAATACGAGGTCGCAGATCGATTATGTGCTCGTAAGACGTCGTGACGCTAAGCTCGTCAGCGACGCAAAGATAGTGCCTTATGAGACGGTGGCCACCCAAAATCGGCCGCTGATCTGCAAAATGAAAATTACACCGCCAAAACGACAGTGGGTTGAGCGGTGCGGACGTACCCGCATCAAGTGGTGGCGAAGGAAAGGGAACGAAGCCAAGTTGATAGCAGGAATACGAATGCCTCCGATCGTGAGCGTCGAAGGAACGTGGCAGTCGATGAAAACTGCCGCTTGCGAAGCGGAACGATCTCATCTTGGGGTGACCAAGCCAGGTCGCCGAAGGATTGATAGGCAGATGTGGCTTTGGACAGATGAGGTCAAAGAGAAGGTACGAATGAAGAAGAGCCTCTACCACACTTTCTTACATAGCAAAACTGCCGACAACTGAAGCGCGTATCGCGAAGCAAAGAGAGGGTGAACGACGTATTTATCGACTTGCGAGATCCCGACAACGTTAGTCTGAAGATGTTGAGAAGCTCCATAGCGTTAACGATGAAAATGACCAACTCCTAATGGATCGCAGAAAGGTTATGAGGAGGTGGCGTGACTACTTTGAGAAAATTTCCACAGAAGCGTTCCCTTATCCACCGACACCCCAAGCTGAGCCTTTTGCTGATCCCATCCAGCTTGTCTCGGACGAAGAAGTGAATGCGGCATTGAGGAGGATGAAGCCCGGCAAAGCAACTGGTCCGGATGACCTTGCTACTGAGCTGTGGAAGACACGCTGCTGGAATTTCGCTGTCTGGCTCACGTAGTTTCTCAATCAGATCATCGCGGAGAAGAAGATACCCTCCGACTGGCAGCGAAGCTCGACAATACCGATTTGGAAGAAGAGGGGTTGTCCATCTGACTGTTCTACTTACAGAGCGATTCGTCTACTTTCTCACACCATGAAGGTGTTCGAGCATGTTATCGCTATTGCTACCGGTCTCCCCAATGTACTTGCCGTCGCAAAGCCCTGCGTTCAGTCTCGTATACCACTCCCAATTTCTCGCAATCTCCATTCTTTCCGTAAGGACAAACAACCCAGTTCTCGTACGTATCCTTGAAAGCGAAGTTCAGCGCTGTGTGGGGAAGTATCTGATGACGTTGGTCAATTTCCTCTCCACAAGGCGTCGAAGCCCTGCTCTTTTGAAACACGAACAAGGACATTGATGATACCCTTGTACCGCTTATCAACAGCGATGGTGCTGAATGCATCTTGGACCTGCAGTAGAAGCTTCACTCGCTCAATAGGGGCGACTGCAGTCTTGGAAATGGCAGCAGCGGTACCTCCGGAGACCGAGTCAATGAAAAATTTCTTGACGTCAAACTTATTATCCGTCATGGTTTGTGCGGTAGGGAACCTCTGTGGTCGGTGCTTGCTTGGTGATAGACTGATTGTTCAAATGCCCTCCTAGTATTATTAAAACGGCCGTTCATGTGGACGCAATTTCCGCAGCTATTTTCTCTGTAATTGGAGGGCTATTTCTAAATCTTAAATATGCGTTGGAAAGAGAAAATCCTATTCTATCACATATTCAAATTTGATGCAATTTAATCTACTAGTTACTTTTTATTCCACAACGTTTATATCCCGATCAGTTACGGGGTACGTCTTTCATGATAGTCGCTCCGTCTTCTTTCTTCTGGCGCTGCTCCCGCATTTGTTGAGGTGCAACACTGCCATCCTGTCCCGATCCGGACCTCCTTGCGCCATATCGTCCTCGATTGCAGGTTCTTGAGCGCCGCTTCCTTGCATGCGACCATCGATCCATCTTGTGATCGTGACAGTTTTCCTCCATCAGCCGACCTGTCACAAGTGCCTGATGCTAGTACCGACACCTTTTTTCAGCTCTTTCCAAGCTAGGCAAGGGTTTCTGCCTGGGACGGGATTGAACGCTGATCATCGAGATCTTGAGCCTAAGCTCTTAACCTCTCGGCCATCCCGCCCATCTACTAGTTACTAATATATGGAATTTTATACAGTGCGTTCCATAAATATACGCCACTCCCCTGTTTTGGCAGTTGCCACTTTACTGGACGAGATTCAGCTTTTCCATATATCTCATTTTAAGGAGCATGGAAAATAACCACGCTATACACTTTTTCGGACTACGTGAATATAATTAGCATTTTTCATATAAAGTTTTTCGTTTTTCAGTCATGTCACGGTGAGTGGAAGCTCACACTAAAAAAAGCCTTCCTTGTTTTAGCTCCCCACAAAACGAGCTGATATTGTGAACTGTTGTTCTGCACTTACGCCTCTAACTCCACATCTCACTTTTTAGAGCTAGCCGCAGTTTCTACTCTTAACCGTGTCAATCTATTCATCAGCTGGATCTCGGATAATGTTGATCGACCAGACTCGATACTTGAGGCTTCTTGCGTGGTTCCAGAGGCTATGTCAAGAAGAAGTCTAGTTGTCGTTCGCGACAGGTATCCAATGAGGGGGAGGGAGAATTTACAGAGTTAGACCTGAAAGTACTGCAATTCTGCGTCACATCCCCGCAGATTTGAGGTTTCCATCCTCTTGTTCGTTTACAAGGAGAGTGTTCCACCAAAGAGACGAATATCAATAGTTTAGCAATGATGCAGGAATCTTGCCTAGCCAGGGCACGTGAGCTGGTTCGGCATAATTTTTGAGAATGGAACTAAAATATCGACGGGCACGATGTGATATTTTATCGCTTTGCACAATTACGTCCCGAAAGATTTGGAAAATGTCTCAGGCTCATTCCAAATAGTTTTATTTGACGAAAGAAGGCTATTTTAACAGTATAGATTAGGTAGTAGAGTTACTTTCACGTCAACAGAGAAGACCCGTCATTTCTTCAGAAGAAGGAAATTCGGTGGACAGTAACATGTGATTCGGGACGCCTTTTGTGCTCTCATAACGATCGAGGTGACCTTCACTAACACACGGTTGGATGGAGAGATATACCAGCAAGCGTCAGCAGATCATATTGTGCCTTTTCTGGGCCAGAGCCGCACGGTAGAATTCTCGATTCAGGGAAACTGTGCGAAAATCCACCTTTGGCGCTCGATTCAATCGTCCTCTAAAGTCCACGGTGTTAAGATCTTATTGTTAGAGAAGACCGACTGTATGCTGGATCACAATTTAGTGGAGAATGGTTAGAGCATACTCATTCCCAATGTGAATGTAAACAGACATCGCTAAGCCATCATCACGGAGATCAGGTGTGCCGCAGTGACGCATGCGTGAAAATCGGCCCACAAACACTTCAGAACTCGCGCTTCGAAGGACATTTTGCCTCTTCTAATTCCTGAGATATTTATTCTTCGAGCTTATACCGTGCGATGAAGGCTGGATATGCTATGCATGGTCGACTGACCTTTTGTAATGTATGAAATTGAAAAGCGCCCTGCTAGACACTCATTTGAGAGCTTTCTTTGGGATTTAAGTTTTTTAGATATTGTTTTAGTTTTTCTTCAGAGGATTCACTTATGGGGTAACTTTTGAACAGCCTCGTAGTGTGGTAGTGCTGTCCAGTTTCTGCTACAGTTGTACGAATGCGTATTTCAAACGGGTAATCCTGAAGAAGGGTTAATATGTAACTTCCAGTGATCTCACTAAGCTGACACTTCTAATTAAAATTTATTGAAAATATGATAATACATCATTAATAACACTGCTTATTGCACATATCGCATCGATGATAAATAGAATAGCTCAATTTCCGCATTTGTTCTGTTTTTATAGAGCAGTTAGTATTTAAATGGACCCGTCTTTCTTTTCAAAAACAGAGTTGGGCGAGAACTATTGTCAATTCGCAGAAACAGTAGCAACATTTTCCCTAACATCACAGATTACGAAAATCAATCACTTGTTGAAAATCTGACCGATCAAATCAATCAATCATCATACAATAACGTCAAAACAAAATGCTCGACTGGCCATCGACATCGGACTGACTGCAATTGCTGCCAGGATTTCACCAGATCCAGTGGTCCCACCGAGTGCACTGGGTATCCGATGAGCGTACCCACTCCGCCGACACATGGCTGTGTCCTTTTCTGAAGAAAATTTCCTTTAAAAAAGAAAAATAACTTGATGCACGTTGACCACTCCCTTAAGGGCACGCAATGCCTTCGCCTTCCACTCAGAACCGTAGTGTCATGGTGAATGCATATTTGGCCTATACGATTACTTGCCGAGTCCAGCCGCTATACCAAGTCAGGGTCTTTACCTTCTCAAACAATTCTGGTATCAATTAACCCAGCCCGGAAGGATTAAGGCCTATGATAGCCTCATTCAAAATCGGTCGCTCGACCGTGCGGGTGTCAGTGGTGCCTCTTACCCCTGCACCGCCCGTGCATTGTAGACATTTACTCATATAAAATCATGGAAGTGGAGAAGGTTTTTGGAAAATCAGTGGAGAAAACTACTAAAGCTTCACTGAACGTTGAACACACTTGCTATCTACCTTTTAATTACCTAACTTGTAAACCTTTTTGAATTGAAATATTTCTTGGTGTTCTCAAAAATTTATTAAATCTCACCGGTCGGTTCCAAATGCCTCGTTCAACTCGCCGTTGAACACCTGCCTTTTGGGCTAGCACACCAGTGAAGAACGCGTCTTCCACTTCGAAAACCTGTATTATAAAAATAAAGTTGAATTAGAAAAAATAAAAAAGGACAATTGAAAATAAGAAAAATTTACCTGTGCTTTTGGTGCGAGTGCAAGAATCGCAGACAACGCTGTTGGGCTCATCATATAAATCGGACCGCTACAGTAATCGGGCAGATAGTAGGGAGGGTATATCGATGGTGGAATATACCTTAAAATATGAATTATGAAATAAAAAACTAGGAGTTACAGAACATTTAAGAAGGAAATCATTACCATCTACTACCAGGTTGTCGGTCAGGCACACTAAAACGATGTACGAAGCAATACATGGACGGCGCCGATGTGTTGAAGTTGAGCGTTTCGATCACCTAATTTACAAAGTTACTTGAAAAAGTTTACATAAAAAATTATTTGAAAAAAAAAACCGCTGAAAAAAAGCAACCAGACCTTGTCTAGGAGTATAACAACATCGGAGTCGATTTTCAAGACGAACTTGCTCGAATGATGGGCTGCAATCCATCTATAGGCGGCAAGGAGCTGAAGTTGTGAATGATATACTACATATAAAATAGAGGAAAGTCAAAAAGGATTTCACACAAGTTCGCTCAGGACAGTGCAGCCTACACTACTGATATTGGAGAAAAAGAAAAAGTAAAAGAAGGGAAAAAAGCGAAGAAGATCTTTGTTACTACTGAAAGTGGGCTTTCTTGATTAGTTACAAAACAGCTCAGAGTTAGAACAGCTCTTTACTATTCCTTATTGTATTTATTTCTATTCTCGTCTCTGATTCGATATTGTATTTCGAATAAACATTGAATTAGATTATTAACAAAGAAAAAAAATGATATGAAGTGGGAAACTTCACTAGTTCAAATCAAAACCAACATCTAGAGGAATAAATGGCACGAGAAGTAGATGAACGATCACTGTAACCCACTGTAAGGTTCAGAATTGGAGACATTTGTGTATTTATTGAATAAATAATGTTATTACCGTACCTTATAAACGAGGTTCGAGTAGGAATCATGAAGGTCTACTTGCAATATATCGTTCGACGTTTGAATCTCATTTTTGACCGAATCACCGACAAAGCCGGTTCCTATGAGAAATACAACAGAGACAAAATTGTCCTGAAATACTGATAATGTAACATTATGGCATCGATATTAATTCTACGATCTTATCGTTAGGTGGGCTAACTGTATCATAGCAATGGGCTTTTGTACATCGACCTTCAATTAGTTTTCAGCAAATAAATCCCTTCGAAAATCTCAATTTTGTCGAATTTTGCTGGTAGTTGTCTTGAGGGCATTATCCCAACGAACTTACATTAACAGCTTTCGACAGCAGCGGATTTGCCCACGTCTCACGTATCGCCATCCGTACATCGAAACTGTTCGGCTTTGTGCACACCAGCACAATTACCTTCGATTGTTCCGGTATATTCGGTTTTGACAAGATTAGTCTGGAATACCCGAGCATTATAAAACTCCGTACTTTTTTGAACAGAGCTCAAGGCACTCACGAGTTTAGATCACGGGATAGTACACTGTTATAAAGAGCTCGATTAGGCGGGCGCTCCTCAACGGCTTTGCCATTGAGTAAGTATTCGTTTGAAATTAAGCCGAAAAGTCCTGGAAAAGAAATTTTTCGAGTAGAAATCAGAGCTGTTCGTCAATAGAAAATCCTCAAATGAAGGTATCCGTAAGTTTCTCTATGTGACTTGCGGAAATCTTTTCTATTCCCTTTCCCAATTTTACAACAGTCCCCAATCAATTCCCTAGCGTTTAATATTGTTTTGTTGACAATTTTATTCTTTGCACTGTTTTCGTTATGGATTTAGCTGAATGAATAGTTACATTATTTTATGAGTCGTGGTGGTAAAAGGCGCTAAATAAATAAATAAATAAACGAATAAATAAATAAATAAATAAATGCGTCGGCGGGTCCTTAGAGGATCCTGATCCTGTCGATACCTTTACCTTTACCTTTCAATGTAATAAATTAGAAAAACGACTGCGGAGTAGTTCCACTTACCGGTGACGACGGCAACTACGCATAGCACAAGGATTTGCTTTGCTCTAGTGATTCTCGGGTAAATCTTCATGCTCTCGTCGACACATATACATAGCTTACATCCGCTCCTACATGTGAACCATAAGTTCTGTAACGACATCATTTTTGTATTATTCGGCTCCAATAATGTCGAGATCGAAAAAATAACCAGCGGATTGTGATAACGTGTTTGTTTTCGTTGAGGACGGCAACGAAACGGGCTGGATTAGCGAGTAATACGCGGAGGATCGATAAAAATGGAGGAAAACGAAAGCAGAAACAATTATGGCGAACTTCAATATTTTATATTACTTCAGATTATTTATTATTTATTTGTTTATTAAGCCACATAATGACGCGCCAATCATAAATGCAAACATTAACAAAACAAAAAACACCATACCATAACACAAAAGTAAATCAAATGGGCAGTTGGAGAGCGGTTGACCAATAATGAAAGATTAGGGAGCTTCATGTTCTAAACTGAAATCGGATATAATCTACTATGGCCTAATGTGGTTTTGAGAGAAAGAACACCATGACATCAAACAATTAGGAAAACCTATCGATTCCAAGAACATGTAACAAGTCAATCTCCTCCAACTTCTTCTTGAACGCGTAGCAACTCTTGGAACTGAGAACTTTTCTCGGCAACCTGTCTAGCCACCTCACCGCACGAAATAGAATAAAGTTGAATACTTGTACGTATTTTTTGTTAGAAATTCTAGGATACTGAATTTCAAACTCACCTGTCCGTACGCTACATGGGCGGAACCTCCATTATTCACTTACTGGAAGCTTTGCCTCTTTCCTCAACACTAGGAAACAAAACGCAAGGTCGGCTACTATGCGTCTGTATTGCAAGGACTTTGATCCAAGTAACACCAAACGGTCATTATAACTCGGCAGGGAGAGCCAGCCTTAATCAGGGTTGAGCCTAGAGCATACCAACTTTGTAAAGACCTTTTGAATTTTCTCAAGTTTGAGATTATCTCTCTTACTGGAAGGATTCCAAACTTGAGATCCATACTCCAAGTGTGGCAAAACGTACGTTTTATACAATCGACTAAGTTTTAGTAGTTAGGAGTCGGGATTGGCTGCTCACCTTTGCTTAACCACTGGCGTTTTTTTGCACGGTGACTCGCGGTGCTTGATTCGATTCACTGAGTAGGTACGGCACCCATCTACCGCACCTGCTCTCTTTTCAACGCTTGTAGGTGGGCTCTAATTGTTACGTGTCTACACCCGAAATGTGCAGCCAATTCTTTTGTGCTTTGACGCGGATCCAATTCGATGGTTTCCTTGAAGACACCACTGTCCACTGACAAGTCGACGCTCGTCTTTCAGGCTATCGTATCCGTCGCGAAAACGCAGGAACCAATTTCTAACCTGATGCTCTGATAGAACCTGTTCACCAAAAACACTGCATAAGGCCCGATGTGACTCTGCTGCCGTTTTCCTCAATTTGAGGCCATACCACTCGCAGTTGCCAACTGTCAATTTTCTAAATATATTTTTTTCTTCAAAAAATTAATTTTTGGGTATGTAAGTATACTCGGCGATGTGGGATGATTGCGCTTTGAAATGAGCTACGCCAACTTTACAACTCATTTCCTACAGGATAGATACATGTCAAAAAACGCAGCGGACATTCTAAACTTTCCAACCTAATGGAGGGAGAGGTGATGATGAAAATGAAGACGACTCATCTCAACTCAATTTCATCTATATATTCCTTACTCATTATCGAGGCCGTCATCTAAAGGACTGTGCATCGAATGGACACATTTTTATGAAGTACATGCGACAATCGCTCCTAAATCAGCTCTCCATCTGACCACATACGTATTATAGGTTCGATCTCAGAAGAGAACAGCTGAGATGGAGATCTTACATTGTTCTCTTGAATTGGTGGAGTTCAGATTTTGCTGCAGCTTTGTTTCCTTTTTTCAGTAATTCCTTCCCGACAAGATCTAGAAGTGGAAGAGATCACGTTGTGATAGGGCCGAATGTAAGCGAATCTTTTGGGTGGTTGGTTTCGATGAAATGACGATGTCGATCAAATTTCATTCGTAATGGTGAAAGCACCGAAGATAGCGTAAAAGCTAAAGGTAGAAGTGTCGGCATCGATCAGTCCCCTTAAGGGTGCGCCGTGCTTTCGTGTTTCACTCAGAATCGTATAGGCATGGTGAATGCGTATTTGGCCTATACAATGCGAGACTAGTCGCTACACCAGGTCACTGTTTACCGTCCTAGACGAGTCGGGTATCAATTTACCCAACCCCGAAGTGATGGAAGGCTTGGTTGGTTCGAGGAAGGATTGATCGTTTGACCGTGCGGGTGTCAGTAATGCCTCTTACTACTGTATCCCGCGAGCCCTAACAATGAGGGGATTGTTATATTAGGTTGTTAGCTAATTAGTTTTTTTTTCACGCTTCTGTGGTGCGCCTAGTAGAGAAGCTTCCAAAAACATCCACAAAGCATTCGATAGAGAATTATTTGCTCTTTCACAATATGTAATGTATCTGCTATTTACCTTGACGTTTTGATAACTTTTGGACCACTGAAGTTGATATCAAAAATGAGAAAAATTGATCCCACCGACAGTGAATTTTCCCTGCTTCGTTTCGAGAATTCCTGCAAAGCTGTATATAGCTGTATCAACGCCAAGGAACTTTTCTTGTTCTTCTGAATTCTGCCTAAAGCCGCTCGTGAAAGCTGTCGCTCAGAGGTTCAAAGGGAACAAATGGCCTCCAGCCGAAGCATGGCTTTCTTAATAGTTATGATGGTCTAGGCTAAAACTAACCGCCAGGTTTAACGAATTTCAATGTTTCCACTGAGGCTCAGTTGTTCACAGGTTTGCTTTTTTTTTGCTTATTTGTGATTTCGTTATGAGTTATTGTTCTGAGTTTAGTGTTATTGACGCCTTGTTTGGTTCTTTCAATTGGCGCGCAGTTTGGCGCATAAATAAATAAATAAAAAAATAGCGTCTGAAAGTAGACGAATTTCTCTATAAAACAGTTTACAGTTTGTTTTGGTTTTCCTTGGTTTTTGTTTACTTACAGAGCGTCAAAAAGGGGAATTTCAAAGAAAACAATAATTTTTGGATGCTTGTGCTGCCTTTCTGTCAAATGTTTTCGATCAGCTCTAAACAGCTCATGATAGAGCATTTGCTGTTCTATCAGATAGTATGTTTATTTTTCCATGCTAGCGAATTTTGAAACTTTTGTCATAAAAGGGTTTTCGAAATTCCTCGAGGTGTAAAACTTTTCGTTGGGAACCTTTCGCAGAATTCCAGGCATAATTCGAAAGAGGAGGATTTGGGCTATGGGGAGATGCATCACAATTTTTCAATCGCCCCAGGTTTTGTTAACTTTTAGGTCGTCAAAGTGGTCGACAATGTCGCGTTGGGCGTGCAGCGCGGCCACGCGAGCCGTCGAAGTCGCCTGTTAACCCCCTTCTTTGACGACCTAAAAGTTAACAAAACCTGGTGCGCTTGAAGAATTGTGATGCATCTCCTTATAGCCCAAATCCTCCTCTTTCGAACGATGCCTGAAATTCTGCAAAAGGTTTCCAACGAAAAGTTTTACACGTCGAGGAATTTTGAAAACGTTTTCATGATAAGTTTTAAAAAACGGCTAGTATGAAAAAATAAACATACTATCTGATAGTGCAACAAATGGTTTCTCGCGTCGTGTTTAGAGCTGATGGAAAACGTTCGGCAGACAGGCAGCACGAGTATCTAAAAAACTAGTCTTCTGTGAGATACCCCAATTTGACGCTCTGTAAGTAAACAAAAACCAAGGAAAACCAAAACAAACTGTACACTGTTCTATAGAGAAATTTGTCTTTTTTCAGATGGTACATACAGTTTTACAGTAAGTCTCGGAGCGGAGCAGGGAAAATTCACTGTCGGTGGGATCAATTTTTCTCATTTTTGATTTCAACTTCAGTGGTCCAAAAGTTATCAAAACGTCAAGGTAAATAGCAGATACATTACATGTCGTGAAAGAGCAAGTAATTCTCTATCGAATGCTATCTGAAGGTTTTCGGGAGCTTCTCTACTAGGCACACAACAGAAGCTTGAAAAAAAGGCAAATAATTAGTTAACAACCTAATGGATGTGTGAGGGAAGGAAAGAACCGTGCAGTGGTAAGCGCTGCTAGTTACACTTCGTCCGAGCGATCGGTCCTCGCCATGGCAAACTGAGACGCCATCTCTCCGATGTTGGGTATATAGGAGGAAGAACTCTGTGATTCTGAATGGAAGACCAGTACGTGGCACATCATTAGGAAACTGATTAATGACGCGAGTTTTCGAGTCGTTGATCAGTTCTCAAAAAAGGCTTTCCAACAGAAGGCAATTCCACAGACAAGGGGCTCGCTCTAGGCTAGTACGCAAGCCCTTAATTAGTGACGCTTCAGTTTCAAAAGAAAGGAAAAGCAGAAAAAAACGAGGAAAATTAAAACGAAAAGCGAAAATGCCGAAACGGCTAATAGAATGATAGAGCTGATATAAAGCTGATGATAATACTGAAACGATTCATAAAGCGCCTATTTATATACTTAACCCGGAGAGTAAACGTATTACGACTTGTTAGTGAACGTGGTCAAACAGATTCTATAGCTACGTAAACCTCTCCCCGTCTTGAATGGTGCTGTGCCGAACGAGGTTAGGTGGATCAAATCTTATTTTGGCCCAACGTTTCGACCCCTTACATCGCCTTCAGAGGCTCGGAAAGGTGGCTGACCTTATAGAACTACCCGGCCAAACGTTGAATCCTTCGCAGAATTTTCGACCAAAAATCTCTCCACGAAACCTCAGAAAACCAAAGAAATCAGGGACTTACCCGTGATCCACCGCTAGAGCGCTGCAGAGGTGGCAATCTGCTCTTGATAGCAATCGATGCAAATGAGTCACATCAATCATTCTGGGACCCACAGAATGGATTAAATGGTAAGGAGTCATTTCTTATCGAAGGACACTCATTTCGGTTGTTCATAACTGGATTCCTTGCGGAGATCCAGAACGCCTCCAATGCCTTTCTAGACGATATCTCAGCCTCATAGGATAGAATTCTGCACATAATGTCGAAATCGTTCCTCATGTACTTTATGTTTGTGCCTCCACAGTGGCGTTGTTATGTTACCCCTTCTCTTGCTGGCCAGATGTTCATTTATTCGTGTCAACAAAACACGACCGGTCTCCCCAATGTACTTGCCGTCGCAAGCCCTGCATTCAGTCTCCTATACCACTCCCGATTTCTCGCAATCTCCATTCTTTCCGTAAGGACAAACAACGCAGTTCCCTGAAGCGTATTCGGTGTCGTAGCTACTAACTCGAACTATGCATCATCGTATTGCGGAGGAGAATGCATCAGCGATAAATGGAAGACAGGAACCCGGTTTTGAGGGATCGTACCCGTTGGGCAGTGCTCGTTCTCATGCGGTATAATGTACTGTTATAGCCGTTCTGTGAGGCTATTTTGGAAGATAATATCGCTGACTCTTGTCGTTCGTCTACACCTGTGCACGTTGCTACAGTTGTTCTAAACATATTGCGTACAACAGCTCACCTAACAGCAATGTGATGAGCTGATTTTACGTTAATCACGATGTTTTGGAGGTTCCTTTTCGATACCACTTCAGCTGACCATGCTATTGAATGGTTACACCTACGGGTTAGGATACGGGTGCCAAACTTTCGATGATGTCTCTCAAGTAAGTCTAATGTACTTTGGTTGTTGGTTAAGATTGCGAAGGCATTCATCCATCTCAGACTGCGTTGACGTTAATATGAAACAGTGGTCGATGTATCTACAGTACAACGGCACAGCAGCATTCAAGAAGTCTAAGATCAGATCAGGTCAGGTTTTGAGAAAAGAGATGTTTGGAAATCCTCCTCCTATCATTTTCAGCTTGTCGTTCCTCTCAGTCATTCCTTCATCCTCTCTTCGTCCTCTTCCTTCCTCTGACTCTTATCTGTACAGGTCTTAATTACTGCGTATACCTCTCAGTAGCGCTTGGGCTCTACTTCATTCAAGCATATAGAAAAAAGGTGATGAAAAAAGGTAGAATTCGAAAAACTGAAGGAATGAGAATTAAAAATAGTTCAAAAGGCTGGAGAAAAAAGTAAAAAAAGATACAAAATCTAGGCTGTTTGAGCTCCCAAAGTTTTCAAGTGACTACATAGTGTAATAGTTTCAGAAGAAGGCTTTTTTGCTGTCCACATATTCTTCGGTGTCTCGAAGGCATTTATTATCGGTTCTTTCTACTCTTTCTTACACTGGACCGGGGACGACGAAGTGTAAACCAGATTGAAAAATAAACATAAAATATAGAAGAGGAGAGATAGACCATAACAACTCTTTCAAACTATTGTTATGACTTGGTCAATGGAACTCAATAAAAGTGCTACCTCCCTCAGTTTCGGCTTGGAGAAGGAATCTGTAGGCGGACCTCAGCAGGCATGTCAGTTTCCTCCAAATCCTACATTATCATATTAAAATCTCGGAAATAAATTGTAAAACAAATATTAAATTATAATTTAGAGCGAATACTCACCTGATCGATGACTTTCGCATCTTGAAGCTCAGTGGCTTCAAGACGAGAAACTATTTCTGCAAAAAGTATTCGAAACGATTTGATTGTTGGAACCTGCTCGTTCAGGAACTTTTTGCCTGCTTCTATTTTCCAGCTTCGATATGGATCTTCATCTGAGGAGTGGGAATTCTCGCATCTATAGCGTAGTCATTATTTATGGAAGTCCGAGGTCGGGTAAATTCCATACAATAAAGGTGAAGGTAAAGGAATAAAGTAAAAAATAAATAATCAAGGTAAAAAAATGAAAATAAAATAAAAAGGTATTAAAATAGAACGAAATAATAAAGGTTATGAGTGGAAAACGATTGCGCCGCCGCATTCGTGTTCCATTCGTAGAGGCATGGTGAATGCGTTTTTGGCCTCTTCAATGACTTGCAGGGACGAGTCGCTATACCCAGCCAGTGTCTTTACCATTCCAGACAAGGCTGGTTCCAATTTACCCGACCATGGAGGTGTGGAAGCCTTGGTTAGCCCGGCCGAGATCGTTCTATCGATCGCGCGTGTCTGAGCAACGCCTTTTCAGCTGCACGACACGGGTCCAAATTACAAAGAATCTCAATTTTTGTGGTTGTGATTGTAGTTATATTTGTCTACTAAACTTTGTAGAAAAAAGTAAGAAAGGTAGATCAAATTTTATTTTGGCCTGACGTTTTGTCCCTTTCATCGTCTTCAGAGGCCTAAAAAGTGGCTCGCGTTTACCTGACCTTATACTAGAACTCCCCGGCCAAGCGTTGCTTCCTCCACAGCATTTTGACCAAATCAATGACTTCAAAATGATGTTGTTGTGGTTAACATCCCCATGAGAACATCAAGCGTCAGATAGTGACTCCGACACCGAATGCACTTCAGAGAACTGCGTTGTTTGTTCTTACGGAAAGAATGGAGATTGCGAGAGATCGGGAGTGATGTATGACATCTAATGTAAGGCTTGCAACGGCAAGTACATTGGAGAGACCGGTCGCATGTAGTTGGCACGTATAAATGAACATCTGGCCAGTAAGGGAATTGGTAACATTACAGCTTCACTGGGAAGGCACAAGCTGCATGAAGTACACGACGGAAATGATTTTGACATTATTTATTTATTTAGTTGTTATGCACGTACAGTGCACCATAACATGTCGATGAGAACGGTACAACTTCAGAAACAACACAAAGTGAGGGTTAGAGAACAGAATAAAGAGAACTAGGAACGAGAAGCAGACACACAGGGAGAAAAAACAAAAGCAATAGTGTTCAAGATGGATTATGTGCGGAATTCCGTACTACGAGGCTGAGATACCGTCCAGCGAGCATTGGGGGCGTTCCGAGTTTTCGCAAAGATTCCTATTATGAACAGCCGAAATGAGTGTCTTTCGATAAGAAAAGACCTTTTATCATTTAAGCCGTTCTGTGGGTTCCAGAATGATTGATGTGACTCAGCTGCATCGACTGATATCAAGAGCAGCTTGCCACATCGGCAACGCTCTAGCAGTGAATCACGGATAAGTCACTGTTTTCTTTGGTTTTTGTGATTTCATGGAGAGATTTTCGGTCAATAATACTAGGAACGATTCGACGCTTGGCGGGGTAGTTCTATAAGGTCAGAGAAATGCGACCCACTTTTTAGGTCTCTGAAGACGACGGAAAGTCGAAGCGTCAGACCAAGATAAAATTTGATCAACCTCACTAACCTAGTTCGGCACAGCAGCATTCAAGAAGGCTAACACCATGCCGAGAAGTCAAGAAGAGAAGTCTTGAGAAATAAGAAAGTGAAAAGGTAACGGGTATCTCTGAGAGTGACCTATTTGGCGGGAAGACAACAGAAAAAGTTTTAGAGAGTAAGAAGGAAAACAAGAGCAACCACAAATAGAGATGAGTAGCACCGCCTGGTCGCATAGGGTATTTGCCAAAGGAAAGCTCGCGTGCGCCTTATCACTATGCTCACACAGCGGCCCGGTGATAAGGCAACTATAGTGGACCAGATGACGATGGAGAGCATGTTGATACAGGAATGGTAGAGGAAACTTTTGTTGGACAACTTAAACCTTATTTATTTATTTATTTGTTCGTTTTTCTAAGGTTATGGTAAACGTCAATGTAATCAGTCCCCTGAGGCCGCGCCACGCATTCGTGTTCCACTCAGGATCGCAGAGGCGTGATGATTGCGTATATGGCTTGTATAATGGCTTGCTGGGCCCATCGTATACTAACTCAGGGTTCTTGCCTCCCCAGGCAAGTATGGTGCCATTTAACCCTGTTCAGGAGAGGTGGAAAACTTGGTTAACCTGGGCGAGGAACGATCGCTCTATCGAGCGGGTGTCATTTGCGCATCTTACCTTGCACCACGTGCGTTCTAGATCCAAAATATAATACGGGTAAACATGGGTGGGTGAAAGGTAGAACGAGGGTCAAATACGCACTTGAATGTAGGTAGGAGAAGAGGAGAAAATCTATGATAAAGAGAGATTACCCAATGGATACGAAAAAAATGACATGATGTTCTCCGAATCCTAGTAACAAATGACGACCGACTTTATAGTCACCCAACTAGTCGCCAATCTCGTCTTTTCATTTTTTTACCGTTTTTCGTGGCAATTCGTCTATGGAGATGAAAACCGGACCCGAAGCAGCACCTGTGGAACTAGCTGATCAGAGCAGATTCATATGTGTGTAGGACGAATTGAGAATTTTAATATCTTTTTTCTTTTTTTGTTTTTTGAAAGTTGTATCGCATTGCTGTTCGGAACAAGGTCAGTGGACGGCACAATACTTAATTTTCAATTTGAATATTTACATGCATTCATTTACATTACACGAAACGAGCATGTTTGTGCCACTCTTATTATTAGTATTTTACTTGTTTTGCTACCTTTTATTGTTATTTACTCACCTACTTTGCCATTGAATGTTTTCTATTTATTGAGTAGAAGATAAGGAGATGACGAGAGGTTGTAAAAAGGTAGAGATTGGAGCCTTTCAAGTTCCAACGACAGCTTTTTTGCTGGAAACTATGGCGAGCCCCAGCATCTCCGGAGATGGACACTTTGTCAGCAAAATTCCGATCATCTCATGAGTGAAACAAAAAAAGAAAAGCAGAAAAATGAAAATAGGAAATTTTCGAAATATGAATCTGTTGGCTTGCGGTGACGGGATCTTGTTATTTGTGTATCTTAGCTCGCCGACTACAGATTTTCATCAACATTAATTCGCATCAACAACAATTCGGAAGAGTTATGATTCACTGCGCTAGGCTTATCGCGGATATTTTGCTCTTTTATCAGAAAATCTTCGAATTGAACATTTTCGATCATGGACAGGAATGCAATCTGACTTGGACAGCTTTCCAGGTGTTGAGATTCGTCGAAACCTACTTCGTTCCAAGTACAAAAATTGTGTGAGAAACATGCAAAAAATCTCGAAGAATAGACTCCAGAAAACTCGGAATTTGGTGTTTAGTGAGATTGTGATCTGAAAATGGTCACAAGAGGTAGTTTTTTTTTCTGAAAAAATATAGCAAAGAGCAACAGAGAAGTACAAGGCATTCAACATGATCATCAAGTGCCATTTGTGAAGGAGTTCGTCCGAGGTGCATGTTACCATGGTGAGCGCAGACAAAAATCTGATTAGGAGTAGAATAGGAGTGATTTACGCTATGAAGCCGTTCAGGACAGATAAACAGGAGTGATTATTGACAACATATAATCAGACGGACTAAAAAGTCACTCGACGTAGGTGGTCCATCCTCTGTACATTCTATAGTTTTCATAGTCCTGCCCCTAGACGTTTTTTTTTTTGATGCCCACTGACATAAAGACTGTGCCGCTGGATCGGCACTCTAGTAATTCCCTAAATCTCCAAGTGTTCAGTAGTACTAGTGACTGCACCTAATTTATAGAATGGGGCGCAGTAGATCACCCTTGAGTCATTCTAAATAAAGTTTCATATCAAGTAGACATTGCTAAGCAGCCTTTCGGTGCCAAGAAGAAATTCAACGACATTGCAAAAATCCACCGAAAATGCTTTAAAACGGAACTCCAAGAGGCTCTATGGGTGGTTGGACCATCCGGATGTCTCAAGCGGAAATTATAAGCCGAAAGTTTTGATCTGAACTGGCCACCAGAGAAGATCGATTGCCAGCCGACAGCAATCATCGCCGCTGGCACTCCTCGATGTTTCCTTTCTTCTATACACCCTTAATAGCTTGGTATTTTAGCAATTTCACTAAGTCATGTGATTTTCCTCCTCTTACAAGGATTTTGTCCATTGAATCATCATAGCAAGTCGATGCAGACGATTTGTCTAGCAGGACATCAGCTATTCAGTTAAAAACAACCACCGTTTGCCAAGGTTGGAAGGTTAGAGGTTTCATGAGTGAAATTTTGTAGTTGTTCCATATTTATTTTGATTTTAAGTCAATTCTGCATTTCTTTGTGTTCTGTTGTTCTTCTGACCTTCGTAAGCAGTACAACTAGGAGCGCACTCAAAGAAAGAAAAAAGAAAACACAATCATAAATACTTGACAAATTTTCTTGAGGATAAACAAGGGATATGTTTACTTCAGCTTTTTCCTTCCGATACATATGTACGATTAAGTATGCCTTACCGATATAGTGCGGTTTTCAATACCATTTCGAATCATTTTCGTTTTCATTATGGTATTTCTTCATTCCACAATGATTTCAATAGGGAGGAACTTAAGGAGAATGGTTTCAAATCAAAAAGTTTGGAATAGGTGCATGAAACGTCCCGTCATTAAAAATAATATTTTTATAGGTGTATTTTGCTTTCCGAACAGTCTTGTATTCTGTTTAGTGTGTGGCAGAAATGATCGTCAACGAAGCTAGAAAAGTCGTTCATTCAGAGCCCAAAGTCTTCTTAAAGTGGCGGAACTCGATGAGAACGGACGACGTAAGTACAACGTGAACAGTGACAATGACACGATTGGTGCTGTTGCTTGGCAACGTCGCTCGTATCCCGACGTTGTTTAGAGAGTACTAATTTCAGGCAGGCTGATTGTACTCGGACATGCAATTCTTTATGCATTTATCTACCTTACGCTCATAGGAGGGGCCCGCGTTGTGCAGTGGTGACAGGCGCTAGTGATACCCGTACGGTCGAGGGATCAATCCCGGCCTGGGCTAATCATGCCTTCCATCCCTCCGGGGTCGGACACTGGTCAAGTAAATTGGTACCAGGCTTGTCTGTGGAGGTAAAGACACTGACTTGGTATAGCGGCTGACCCCCGCAAGTGACTGCATGGGCCAAATACGCATTCATCGTGCCTCTACGATTCTGAACGGAACATGAATGCGGCGGCGCGTCATTAAAGGACTGGTCAACGCGGGACCATTATCTTTACCTTTTTACATTCATAAGTGATTTACTTAACATAAATCGCCGAAAAATTGAACAGAAACAAAACAGAAATGGAAACAGATACAAAAGTAAGGAAAGGAGGAAAAGGGAGATTTATTTATTTTATTTATTTATTTACGCGAATTTAAGATCCACGTCGAAGAAAAGACAAATGTAACAGGAACACTAAGAGAAAAAAACGAACAATAACCAACAGCAAACAACAGTCACTAATAAGTGAGAATTCGTTTTTTGGCCATACCCTTAAACTTTTGAATCGAGCAGGAGGAGGTCGGAACGCCAACTTTTAATGTAGAAAGGAGAGAGGCGGCTCTGCATGTAAAAGACCTAGCCCTAATTGATTGATTTGTCCTAGAACGCATACCCATGGCTGTCATTTGCCAAGTGGAGACCATATAGCAGATTTTCTCTGAACGAATTGACCGGATGCTATCACCTACATTTGTTTATCTATTTTATCTTCGTCGCATGGTAGGGCCCGCGTGGCGCAGCGGTGAGGAGCGCCACTGACCCACTCACGGTCGAGTGATCGAACACCGCCCGGGCTAACCAAGTCTTTGGCTTAGCGGCTGGGCCCCGCAAGGCATTTTGCGGGCTGATCAACGCCGATAACTATACCTTTACTACTACGTTTTACCTTAAGGTGACACGCTCGTCACTTCTCGCTCTTGCCGAAGGAAGCTTCAGAATTTCTGATTTTTTTCCGTGGATACTAGCCTTATCACTATGAAAAATGAGCATGATACACGTTTTTAGGAACGTATTCACCTGCTTATCTGATGCTTTCGAGTAACAGCTTTCTTGAATTTTTGAAGAGGCAGGAACAGCCTTTCCTCTTGCGAATGCATAAATGCTAAAACTAGACTTTCTTAAATGTACAGTTCCAACAAGGATTACCCAGAATCAGAAATTAACGAAGACGGTGAAATGAGGTCTACCTCGTCAGTTCCCCGCTCCTGCGAGGAGTTGGTTAGAGGATGTTCACCAGAACTAAAAATTCTCAGAATTCTTGAGAGATTCGTAAATTGTGTTATACATCGCGTTATTCGGATGACAACGAAAAGGTTTTACGTCAGAAAAATTAAATTTTCAAAGAGTTGTCGCGAAATGACGGAAGCGGAAGATTAGTCCACCGCCAATAAGGTTTTGGCTCAAATCCAATCTTCGCAGAACAGGTACGTTAACCATTGATTTCAAGCAGAAAGTAAAAACATGGCGTATACACAGCATACATTAATACAGTTGTAGATCCTCCGTTCACCTTCCGGGTTCTGAGAAAGCGGGGTTAATTTTTTCCCGGATTGAAAGCGCCTAGCAACGTAGCCACCACACCATCGCGTCGGACCTTTCAGTAGTTGTGTGAGGTAATGGTAAAGTAGCAGTTCCTGGTCGGTCTTCCATGGTCGCGCCATGCCTTTGTCTTGCACTTAGAATCGCAAAGTCCTGTCCATAATGCCCTGGTCGTAGTAGTGGTGAATGCGTATGTGGCCTATACAATGACTGCTACGAGCCAGACACACTTCAAATGTGTTCAACTTTCCTAGACGAGACTGGTACCGAATTACTCAGCTTCTGAGAGCCAAAAGGCCTATTTAGCTCCAGCTTCTTCTCTTTAGGCATTATATGTACACCATTCGCAATTCGAATGTTCCTTACGTTTGCATGCGTTTCGCTCAGGGATATTATATGGAGGTCCCGGCGCTCTCATTAGTTCATCTTCAGTGCCCATTCTTACTCCCTTCTTCCTTCTTCCTTTCACTTCTCTCGAAGCATGCCCTCCATTTTTCTCGTACCACTGCTTTTAAGCCGACACACAGTTGCATTTTGTTACAAAAAAGCCATGAGATCAATCTTCCCTACTAACTTGTTCTTACTGTTAGCTAGTGAGCTAAAAATAAGACGAAAAGGCTAGAAAGTCATAAATTAGGAAGTTCACCCATCAGTTCATCCATCAGTCCATTCATGTCATTCTCTATCTCAACATTACTCTCTATATTTAACCTGCTAATGTTCCCATAGCCTTGAGAGAAAGCGAAAAGAGAAGGAAAAGAATGAGAAAAACGGATCATACATAGCCCTTGTTGAACTAATTCCATCAAGGGACCTCAGGTCACGTATGATCCGTTTTGTTTCATGAAAAGCAATGCCGCCACGCCTTTACATTTGCGTTTAATTTCTCCTTTCTCTTAAAGAAAACTGAGCGCTGGAGTCAAATCGCTGCCCCCTAGCGCCGCGAGATTTTGAACATTGTTGGTAAAGATTATTATGTGCGACAGGGAGAAAAATTCCCATGCGCCTTAACTTGGGCAGGCTACACCACACACGCGGTAACTAAATGTAATAAATTGTTACTCTGGTCGTATTATTGTCAATCACATATAAATATAATAACAAAAGGTGTAATAATTGATGTTGATTAATATATAGTGTAATTCTCTGCGTTCTAATGGCGCATCCTAAAGCAGACGTTAAAAGTATATGTCAAAGGAAATTATTCATGTATTCATTTGTCTCTTCAGAGATGAAGAAGCCGCTTACTGGACTCACGGCCTTGCCGTTATACATTGGGAATCTTCAGGTTGTGAATAGGTTCTACACATCGCTTTAAGCCATGAGAAAGTCAAGGAACGTTGAAAATTATTTTATGTCTGATGAAGTTGTCGGCATAGAAGGTGGGGGGGGGGGGGTGCGTAAATTTTTTTTCAGGAATCGAACCTCTTGCTTGACCCTGGCCTAGGTTTTGAGACATATCATTGCCTTACACGCATTGCCACCCCCTCGCCTCATTGAGGCTACCGATCATGGAGGAGGGGATTTAAAACAGTGGTAAGGATAACTGCAAAGTCGTTGTTGCTGAATGGTGGCGGCCACCCCACTGGGTTATCCACATCTGATAACCGCTGTCAGATACCCTTAGGTCGTATGACTGGACGTTGGTTCATTTCAACTAATATGAGTGCTGAGGCGCGGACGCAGGCCTCGTTTGAGTGTGTCGGTCCATCTGATCCAAATGGCTCAGGGGTCAGTGGTTCGGGTAGGTTACCTGTGATCTATCGGCCTGACTCGTCGCCATTCTAGGCAAATAGTCGCAATGGGTCTGACGAAGTTGAAGTAACTCAACGAGAAGCAAGAGATAAGTCGAGCAGAGAAGATCTAAGAAAAAAAGATGGGTTAGTGCCATATTATAACAAAATTTCTTCCCTGTTTCTCTCATCTTCACCGGTTGCTCTTCAAAAACACATTCAAGATGCAGACATGAGGAACCTACATTTGCATTAAATGACTCGCCTCTGTTAGTGCATTTGGCGCTATGTGGGTTGGGGGGTGCAGGATGGTGATCCGCAATTTTACGTCGACTTTAACATCATTTGCATTGTTTAAACTCGACACGTTTGACATGTAAACTCTTCAGAATTGTTCACACCTCATGTTAGTGAGTCGACGCAATATTACAGACCAGCACGCTTACATTTTTCCCATTGTTTCTGTGGGTTGGAGTGTGTATGGTGTGCAACAGCAATATCGCGTCGATCCTACGTCAACTAACCCGCTCAAACTAAAAGCAAACTGTGCACACCACCACAATGAAACTGTGATAGACATGGCAGTGATAACAATGATATGACGTCAAATCGATATTGCAGTTCTGCAGTCATCCACTTGTAGCTCTCCGACGATACTTACCTCACCCGTGTGTGATAGTTAACCGTGATTAGTAGAGTACATTAAATATACTATGAGGGAGGAGTAATATTATCCTGTTCCGTCATTTCGCCCTACGGTGGTGAACGGGAGGACAGGTGATAGGCTAAGGATCTGAAAACAAGGTCTCACATTTGATCAAGCGTTTAGATTTACGGTATAAGAGGTGGCGACGCCTCTACGTACTTGGTTCTAGAATTGATAGCTCCTTAGAACTACCACTTCAATAACTCCTACACTTATCTGTAGAACATCCGAGAAACCCTTACTATATAATAAGCGAAACCCAGTTGTTTATTCGGATGGATGGATGTCAACTCATCTTTCAAATGATTGGTGGAAGTGGCGGTTGGTTGTGGTTTACCACTGTTTATCACTGAGATCCTTCTGAAAATCACATTCTAGCGCAGCATTATTTCATTTGAGCTGGATTGAGCTAAAGCGGCGGGGTGTGAGTGTGTGAAAGTGGGGTATGTTAGGAAAGTAAGTGAAAACTCGGCGAAGATGTTGAAAGTGCGTCAAAACTTGGAACACTGTCGAAATTTCAATTGATTGAAGTGTGTCTTAACAGCGAAGAAGAAGAACAGAAGCAGCAAAGATTTGTTTATTTATTTATTCATTTAAAGAAGCTGGAGAACATACGTTTGGCGGCCGATAGGTCGATGAAAGGCTGATGATTTATTACATCGAACGCATGCGAATGAATAGTACATCAGTGGTGGCCTTATGTAAGGTTCAATTAGTAGCTAAATATGAGTGACACTACAATTGTACACGAAAATGGTTCGTCTAACAAAAAGAGAAAACAGAAACAGTACTGCAATGATTCAATGTCCATAGCTTGAACCTTTTTAGATACATTTATACTATGGTAACAATCAATTCCGTCAAAGGGCTACGTTTCGGACTCGGAATAAAACACTTCAATGATCAGGTTATCGTCAGCAAATCTGAAAAAGGTAGTTATTGCGAATTCATCAGTATCATAAAAAACGGAAATCTGCTACCAATACACCTACAATTTCCATCGAATACATCCTTGTAGGGTCCGTTTGTGGATCACAGCTGAAAGTATTGGACCATATTGTTGAAGTAAATGGTATACCAGTAACGGACAAAGATGTATGCAGAGAAATTCTAATAAAGTCCATGCAGGTGTGCCATCGTGATTCCACTTTCAATTTCGCTAACGGATCACCGAGAAATGTCTCACCGGGTGAGGGACGTTTGGGCCGAATCGTAAAACGACGCCATACAGGTGACAATACCTGCGGCGCTTCTTCGTTTGCGAACTGTCTGGGCTCGGGCTGGCAGGCTCTATGCTTCGGTCATTGATTACCCACCTTAGAACACTAACAAAAACGACATGAATGCTCGAACCAACACAAATGCAACATGATTCCGCAACAGAATTTCGAATTCTATCTAATGAGATGATCCGTAGGTTTGCTCAAGGTACCGTTAAGAAGAAAATCTCAGGTATGGAAAGCGAAAGTGTAGATCTCCGGAAGTTTGTCATGAAGCGGTGAACTTTGGCTCTTTTCCACATCATGCCACCTCCACGTTGACATATTTCAGATTCCCAAACTAAGAAAATAGGCTTCACATACTGCTACTGTTACGGCAGTCTTTTATTCTTGCAAAAAGTGAAATGCTCCAAGTGAAATTGACTGTGGATTAAACTTCATGAAAAAATATACATTGCTTTGCACTATACAAGGATACATTTACATTTTCGAACGGTCTTCCTTGGGACATGTCACGACATCTTGAAACAAAACCTCAATACAAAAGGAAAACAGAAGACACACACACTACACTCCCGCTTTCCAAATCTGAGATTTTCTTCTTAACGGTACCTTAAGCAAACCTACTGATCTGCTCATTGAATAGAGCTCGAAATTTTGTTGCGGAATCATGTTGCATTTCTGTTGGTTCGAGCGTTCATATCGTTTTTGTTACTCTTCTGAGGCGAGTAATCAATGACCAAAGCATTGAGCGTGGTCGACCTTGCGTGGCTCACTCCACGACGTCGGGTCATCGGGGCGGCGTGGTCCGCCGCATCGCGGTGTAGCCATGGTGGACGGGCCAACCCGAGCCCACACGGTCCGTAGACGGAGAAGCGCCGAAGGTATTGTCACCTGCATGGCGTCGTTTACGATTCAGCCCAAACTTCCTCCTCCCTGTCTCACCTGACCATCCTCTCAACGAATTTTCCCGAGGGAAAGAGAGAGGAAAATGAGCTCATTAGACAGTGTAGAAGTAGCCTCTAGGACGGTAACATCGGAAAGCTCCACGTTCTCAGACAGCAGTCTATAATGAAAAGCTTTATGCTCTATGCTTTTCAGAACACGAATACAGTGGACTTGGTAATCGAAAGACCTGTAAAAGAGGAGACAATAGCTAATATGAAGGTAATTGAACATTGCCGTTTTCAGTAGAAACACGCCGATAAGGCCCCTGTCAGGCCCCTGTTATACACCCGTTCCCGATCGCCGATCGCCGGCGATCGGAAAACGCAACTCGTACAGATCGTGCCGGTGCCGTTCAAAATGACACTGTGAACGGCAGCCTCGGGACGAGATGTCTCGGCAGCCACATGCCCCTTCAGCGATGGTCGCCGATCGTCGGCGACCGGATCCTGTTACAGTCCCGTCGGCCGAACGCCGACCATTGCTGTGCTGTGCACGGTGACCGGCGATCGCCAGCCCCCAAAGGGTGGTGGTTTTTGCGCAAACAACTGCGCAAAAACGCGCTCCAATATAACCGATCGCCGGCCGTTGCCGTCACCGCGCATTTCCCGGTGATGGGTGTATAACAGCGGCCTACAGCCCTCTCACACTCGGGCGGCGCCTTGCGCGGCGTCGCCGGGGCTATGATGAAAGATAGGGCGCGGCCGCCCCAACGGCGTCGTCAGCGACGTCGCCACCGCCGCCGCCGGAGGGGGTTCTCATACTTCGGCGGCGGCGTCGCGGGCCGCGACGTCGCCGGCGAAGCCGCCTCCGGCGCCGCCGAGGGAATGGTGCCGGGCATTTCTTGCCGGCGGCGGCCGCGCGCCCCGCGATGCCGCGCGCCGCGAGCGCCGGCAGCGACAGTTGGTGGGCGGAGCGCCGGTCCTACCCCCACCCGCCGTCGACGACGCCGCGCAAGGCGCCGCCCGAGTGTGAGAGGGCTGTATGGTATACTCCGGCAGCGGGCCCGTCGCAGCGGAGCTAATAGTGCATTTCTCCCCTCTATACAGCTCTGCAGCTGGGTTTTTTGTATGCTGCTGGGACTCGGAGCACTGCTGCCCAACCATCGCAGCTGGCGCCGGCTCGTCGCAGCGCGCTGTGCTGCGACGAAAGCCACAGTAGTGTCCTGAGAGGATCTGCACCATCCTTTTTGCACTTGCGGTAAACTATCCGAGTCCCCAAACACAGCTGCATACAAAAAACCCAGCTGCAGTACTGTATAGAAGAGAGCCATGCATTTTTAGCTCCGCTGCGACGGTGCCTTTGCCGAAGTGTACCATAGGCCTGACTTAAGTTGGCACAATAGAGCGGCAAAAGTGCCGAATGGGTCCAGAGATTTCCCTTTACCCAGTCTCTTTCGATCGTCAAACTATATCACAGTAAATCGACAACGACGAGACAAAAAACGTTTTATTATTATGTTTACTGCACCTCCGCATTCAAATATCTGTGATATGGCTTTTTTGAAAGTTTTTAAATAGTTCTGTTAGAGTACTGCAACCTTGTCTTTTTACAATTATTGCTCATCATGGATTGGACATATTGAACGAATGAATGAATAATACTGTACCATCTTGGCTAGCTGGACTCCTTTAAACTGGAAGTGTGATCTCTTTTATATATTTTAGCACGTCCTTGATGCCGCATCACGCCCTACTCCAGCTAGTTCACCGAAAACCAGTAGTCCTGTTCGTAAAGACAGCAGAGTGCGAAGCGCCGTCAACATTCACTCACCCACGGACTCAACAAAAGGAATGAGAAACAACAGCCAGAATGCAGACAAGCAATCTTCAAATAACAACATTCAAAAAGGAAACATGCTGGAGAAAAGCAATCTACATCAGCGATTAGAGAAACTACTAAAGAGAAACAGTAGCGAGGAACATATTCAAGAGAGGAAACAAGGCACTCGTGTAAGCATCTCGAATTTTGAACAGTTGAACAATTGATTGAAAAAATGAATAAGGCCTATGGTATACTCCGGCAACGGGCTCGTCGCAGCGGAGCTAAAAATGCATGGCTCGCCTCTATGCAGCACTGCAGTTGGGATTTTTGTGTGCTGCTGTGTGCGAGGACTCGGAGCAGTGCTGACCGACCTGTCGCAGCTAGCTAGCAGTAGCTCGCTGCGACAAAAGCCATAGTACTGTCCTGAGAGGATCTGCACCATCCTTTTTGCTCTTGCGGTTAACTATACGAGTCCTCGCACATAGCAGCATACAAAAATCCCAGCTGCAGTACTGTATAGAGGCGAGCCATGCATTTTTAGCTCCGCTGCGACGGGCCCGTTGCCGGAGTATACCATAGGCCTAACACATCCATTACATTACATCAATTATTTGTAATGATCAATGATCAAATATCTTCTCATGGGTCTTCTTCTTCTTTTACTGAATTTATTAAGGACTTTCTTGCAAACAACTTTGTGAATGAGTACGTACCCAATCTTTATTGCTTCAGGACAAACGCATGGGTAATACCGCTTCCGGACAATCAAGCAAGCATTCTAGTGCAATAGTGGTCAAAGGGAAAAAAGACAATGGACTAGTGGCGGTAATTTATTCTCACTCATAGATTTTAATCACTACCTAAAGTGAAAATAGAAAAAAGAAAGGAAAGTGAAAAAAGCAGTCAATTATGTGTTAAAGCAAAATCGGTAGACAAACACTGACACAAAGTGGAACTACACGCTTACATCGTCCATTACCCTTATACAAGCATATGTTGAGCTTATTGAACAAGATTTGTGGCTAGTCAAGAACATCGACAACAAGAATCGATAGAAAGCCTGTTGCCGATCTGCTGGAATATACAGTATCGGCCGTGCCGCAACGATGAAAGGCGCCAGCGGCGCTTTCTTGCGCAGAGACCGTCGCTCCGCCCACCACCCGCCGTCGACTACGCCGGCGCCGCACGAAAAATGCCGGCGCCATTCCCTGGTGCGGCGCCGGATGCGACGTCGTCGGTGCCGTCGCCGTGGCCGTCACCGCCGCAGAGGGTGCAAAGGCCCCTAGGCCTTCGTTATAGGTTCGCTCGCACCCCAGCGAACTCGTCCATTCAGCATCAGACAGCGCGGGGCCAGACACGTTTGTACGAGTTATCCCGTCGACGCGACTCGTACAAACGTGTCTGGCCCCACGCTGTCTGAGGCTGAACGGACGAGTTCGCTGGGGTGCGAGCGAACCTATAACGAAGGCCCTACGGCGCCGGCGCCGGATGCGGCGCCGTCGAGCCAGCGCGGCCCTATGTTTCATCATAGCCGCAGACGACGCCGGACAGGGCATCGCAGAGTGTGCAATGCCCTTGTATTTTCCTTTCATATAAAGATTTTCTATCATCGTGGAGCTTGTTAACAATCGATTTTTTTGCCCCTCGGTTTCAGTTCCTTGCCCCTTCCAATCCTCGTCTAGAGACTCAGCGCTCGACGAGGCTGCGCGTTCTGCTCGGCTACCGAGCGGGACCCCCGTTTGCATGCGGGGTAATTGAACTGAGCTAGAATCTGTCCGGGTCACCACGCGTCGACCCCAAAAACGGTGCCTTTCGGCGCAAATTAGCGTCGCAGCCGCCGTTTTATCGTTGGGGCACGTCCGGTACTGTACAGCTGCCGTCTCTTGGTTGGGTCCGAAGTCCTATAAAATAGCAAGTGGGACTTTTATCTGGGTCCTGGCACAATTCTAGATACTCTAAAGAGACAATCCCGACAGTGAACACGAATAAACATAAGAGTCCTACACAAATACGCAACGGAACATTTTTTACCTCGCCATTACGAATGAGCTGAATTAGATACGATCCATGTGCCTGTGCGGCACGTACAACTTAACCACTGCAAACGAATCTCAACAGCCAAGTGTAATTTCTGAAAAGAGAACGAAATTTTCTAAACAATTCCTTAAATGCTGATTCCAGGTTTTTTTCCAGAAACTCGGCCTTAAGAGAAAATCTGAAATTCCTGGATAACAGACGATAAACCAATTTAAAAAGCATTCCATTACAAATGCATTCATGTTCATTAATAGCGTCCGACAGAGAAATAGAAATATTAAGAATGATTGCCTTTTTCTGTGTAGCGCCTTACATCTATTGTAAGAGCGTTGGTCATGGTGTCACGTGGACACCCAATGTGACTTATAATAAAGCTTCTCCAGAATTTGATGCTTATCCGAATATTTGCTATGTTTTTTTCATTGGGTGATGCGACAGTTTGTCTTGCCTGAGTACTAGTACTCGCCGGAGTTCTATACCAAAGGGAACTGGGAACTTGTGGAAAGTTATCGATAGGTTATCGCTATTTGTTCGAATAAGCAAGGATTGTTAGAACCTTGTGTGGATTTGAAATTTTGCTGTGTATTTCGAATATGAATTCAGCACATTCGATACGTTTAGGTGTACATCACCACTTTTCCAAAAGAGTCGTAGTTGTCCCTGGATGATTTTTTTAGAAAACAGCTCGTCATCCTTTTTGTAAACTTTGGTAACATAACATCATTTTCGTTTCGTCTTTCGCCGTAGCGAAAACATAAAACACGTATGAAATTTTCATCTTAAAAGTTTATTGCTGATAAAACGATCGACAATCGTCGTCCGCCTCTTCGTCGCTTCGCAGTGGCTCGTTAGACCTTCCATTCTGATTTTACGACTGAAAAGAGAATCATGAAACAACATCGGCGTTCGACGTACGTCATTTACACTTTCTAGAATAGGATAGCCCAGAGATTACCAGAAACGCTCGCTTATGTCTCTTGCACACTGCAGTGGCAAGGCGGTGAGGTACCAATGCTGAGAAAATGCGCAGAGGAGTGCAAAATGGCCGATCTCATTTCTCACTTTCATTACCGTGAATAGACGTATAGTGCCGTAGGGTGTACGCAAGGCGCCTGCGTACATTGCACTTCTTTACCCGCCGCAGTCACCCATCAGCAACTAAGATCGAAGCATCACTTCCTTTCCCGTCTCCATTTCTCTGCTTCACTGCCACTACCGAGTGTGCAAGAGAGTTTAGGACCGAAGATTTTAGTCAGCAAGCCGAAAACCTCACCGTTGCTTGGAAGACGAATGATCTTCACCGAAGAGCTGTCACCTTTGCTTGGTAGAGGCATGATCTTCACCGAAGAGCTGTCACCTTTGATTGGTAGATGAATAACTTTCACCGAAGAACTATCACCTTTGCTTGCTACAGGAATAACCTTCACCGAAGAACTATCACCTTTGCTTGGTAGACGAATAACTTTCACCGAAGAGCTGTCACCTTTGCTTGGTACAGGAATCACCTTTATCGAAGAAATAACCTTCTTCCCCGGTACTATCGTCTTCTTCACTCCGATAGGTACTTTAATGACTTTGATTTGTGGTTCCGTCATTACCACACTGCGTTTGCTTTTCGCCTTTAGTACTTCGGCCAACTTTTTCAGTGGAGGCTGAGGCGCTTTCGTTGTTTTCTTGAGCAGACCTGCCAGAGAAAGTGGCTTTTTCTTGGGTTCTTCCTTCACTGGCTTGCTTACGGCGGCTACCACCTTCTTCACAGCTGCAACCACCTTTTTCTCCTTCTCTGCTTTTGGTAATTTGTTGAGCAGACCTGCCGGTGGAAGTGGCTTCTTTTCGTCTTGCTTCTTTAATGGATAAGGTACGGCGTGCAACTTCTTCTTGGGTTCTTCCTTCACTGGCTTGGTTGCAGCGGCTACCACTTTCTTCACAGCTGCAGCCAGCTTGTTCTCGTGTTCTGCTTTCTTCAATGGATAAGTCACTATGGGCTTGGTCCTGAGCTTCCCCAGAGCTTCGGCGAGCTTCGTTGGTTGCTTCGGTACATCCTTGGCGGCTTTCTCTCCTTTGAGTTCGATCCAGTACCAGCCTTCGCAGGCGACGACGCAAAGAAGAAGAAACAGAGGGAGCCTCATGTTTGCTGACCGTCAATGTGTTCTTGGCTTTTATTCTTGTCAAGAATGAGCTGAATAATGAAACGATTCGAGTGTTGGAGGAGCGTTTATGGCGTTTTTACGAGCATTTCTCACGTTTACAATATTGGTGTTGTAGTTTTATCGCAGACGCTATCGCGTCTCCGCTGCGGAGCTAAAAGGAAATATCACATTTGTGCCATAAGATTATACTGAACTTTTACCGTTGGACTATTTCAGTTTTCTTGACTACCTATTAAACATTGTAGCGAACTTCAAAGAATGTTTCACACGGCAATATTTGATCCGTTGAAAGTCTGCATCAAATAATTTGAATTGAAGAAGTCACAGTTTAATTGTTTAATCAGTTGCAGGTGAGACAAGGAGGTGTGCATCGCTACAGGTGAGATTAATCACACTAGACCTCTAGGAATACAAAACTCAAACCGAATGATAGAGAGTTAAGATTGCAGCTTATGTTAGTCGAGTGCAGGTCAAAACATCTACCGATTATCACCTGTCCTACTCCTTTGTTCGTTGTGCCTCTTTTTTTCACCAGCTTACTCTGTTCCAGAAGCGCGAGACGAGAACAAAAACATCTCGGACTCGCCAACACCCTCTAAAGAATGCTCTCCTCAGCTATGAAGTCTTTGTATCAGTTTTCAAAAAAACTTAATTTCTCGTTTGTCTAACGCCTGTCTTTCGTGTTTAGTCGTAATTGATTGATTGATTGATTGATATTCAAAAGTGTCGACGCTTCTTCGAATGATCGTTAGGAGCAACATCCAGCTCTGAATGATCACAGCAAATTGCCAGCTCATATAATGCTTGTTGTTAGTCTACTACTCCAAACGCGTGGCGACGTCAAGTGGAAGAGTCGAAGGAATGGCAACCGGAAGAAAGTACGATTTGATACTCATGAAACTGAGAAAGTTTGTCTTCACGGTTTAGTAAGTCCGTTGGGAATCCGTTGATGTGGTCCATGCCTCTACACACAGCGGCTTTGAAGTCAGGAAACTGTGCACTAGTAAGAAAAACCTCTAGCCTTCCAAAGCATCCATACGGAATTCGTGGACCGTGTTTGTCGAATTGACGGAAATAATCCCTTACATGAATGATTATAATCTGTTTCGTGCCAATGGAACGCAATAATTCCGCCAATAACACTCAATTCCAATATTGTAAACGCGAGAATGGCTCATAAAAGTGCCATCAACACTTTGCGGGCGCCCTACTCATTTCGTTATTCACCTCATTTCTTGAGAGAATAAAAACCGAGAATGCATCGGCGCCGTACAAACATGAGGCTTCCTCTACTTCTTCTACTTTGTGCCGTCGCCTGCGAAGGCGCCTCTATCAATGTAGTCAAACGATCAACTAAGGATGTACCAAAGTCGCCGCCGAAATTGAAGGAGAACGTTAAGGAACTTGAGAAGCCTCCTTCCAAAGAAGCCGTAAAACCGTCACCAAAAGAAAAGCTTGCCGAAGTCGCGAAGAAGGTAGTCAACGACAAAATCGCTGTACCTTACCCACTAAAGAAGAAGGAAGACGAGAAGAAACACCTTCCACCGACAGGTCTGCTAAACAAACTACCGAAAGAAGAGCAGAAGAAGAAGTTGGTCGAAGTTGCGAAGAAGGTGGTCGAGGCCGTTGCCGCTGTACCCGCGCCACTAAAGGAGGAACACAAGAACAAGCCACTTCCACCGGCAGGTCTGCTCAACAAATTACCAAAAGCAGAGCAGAAGAGCAAGTTGGCTGAAGCTGTAAAGAAGGTGGTAGCCGCTGTACCCACGCCAATAAAGGAAGAACACAAGAAAAAGCCACTTCCACCGGCAGGTTTGCTCAACAAACTACCGAAAGCAGAGCAGAAAACGAAGTTGGTCGAAGTTGCAAAGAAGGTGGTGGAGGCCGTAGCCGCTGTACCCATGCCAATAAAGGAAGAACACAAGAAGAAGCCACTTCCACCAGCAGGTCTCCTCAACAAACTACCAAAAGCCCCTGTGAAGAAGTCGGATAAAGTTGAGAAGAAGGTGTAGACTTGAACAATAAATTTCTAAAACGTGTAATCAGTTTCAAATCCAATCAGAACATGATGTTTCTGTGTAGACACCTTTTAGATGTATTTATTATTTATTAATTCTTTTAATACGTCCAATGACGCGTCTAAAACAAAAATAGCAGAGGGTAAAATGAAAGACAACAAATGAAAAACCTGAACTTAAAACACAAGAAACGATCCAGAAAGACTATGCGGCCTATTGAATAGTTAGGTAACGCATAACCTTTTCAATTATATTCGGAGGATTTTACGTGGGAGGAAGAAACCCGCTCTCTAAAGTATCCAAAGAAAACTCTTAGCGAACACCAACACGGTATCCTGAGAAGACAGCGGAAGACAAGGGAAGGACCGCTAACTCCTGTGTTAAACCGAAACAAGATCAAAGAAAAAGGATAAATAAAAAACAAATAAGTGAAACATAATTCGAACAAGTAGTTAAGTAGTGTTTGTAATGCTCCAACCATCACGCCCATGCAGATAGATATAAGGCGAGTGCCAACGAAACCGCATCCTAAAATGTGGTCCTGTGAGCTGGGCTGGCTTTCAAGACGGAACAAGAACTATTCGAAGCGGACTGAAATGTGATAGACATGAGGTCTGAGGACCCAGATTGACCGTATACCGTGAACCAGGCCAAAAGAACAAGAGACCACCAAGTAATACCAGTCCCAAATTCATCCAAAGAGGCAAGATTATAGCTGCAAAATTGGGAGCTAGCAGACGATGATTATGTAGAAATTAAGCAAAACGAAAGCGTAATGTAATTTTCTAATATAGCTGCTTTTAATAGCCTATAATTCCATATATCTTGACCGCTGTGGACTCATGATACACGTAGTAGTGTCATAAAAGAAGGGACAAAATAGGGCCAAACCCTGACGCTCGGTTCAAATCCCACTGATAACTGATAACGTTTAGAGCAAATCCTAAAAAGACCGCAAAAAAATAACGCCAAAACAAAACTGAGCAGACACCAAGATAAGCTGACACTAATCAACAAAATTCATCGATTAAAAAACAAATAGCTCAGCGCTCAGCAGTGAAAAGTGGGAGAAACATTAAAATGAGTGTCTAATGCCAACTATACAGGGTGCGGCAAAAGTCCTGCAACACAGATACTTGACCGTCTAAACGGCAGATTTCAGGCAAATGGGATGAAATTTAATTCCGGCAATGCAAAGTCTACGAGCACTAGAGCTTAGATGAGAAACACACTGCACAAGTTGCTCATCGTTAACGAAATTTTGACTGGGGGGACGATACACCACAATGAAACGAATAGTTTCTGAGACAATATCACCTATTTCAAAACAAAGGATATCAGAAGTGAGAGATCCAGGATTTATAGGGATCAATCTGCAAGGTAGCCCACTATGTATTAGCGCGCAGACTCCCCCACCACGTTCACCCGATCGATCTTTACGGAAGAGAACATATGGGGGATATCTGAAGACCTGAAAAAGTTTTCAACAAACTCCAATGTATTCTGGAGCAAATCACGCTCCTTAAAACAACATAAACACGCGCCACTGAATTCACTATCATTAAGTTGACGTGCCTGCAATCTCAGGTAGAAGAAACCACGTTTACCCGATCGATGGTATTGCTCACGCCGAACCCCAATGAAATCGTTGATGCTGAAAAGAGGTCCCGGTCTGCTGTAATCCCGGTATTCCTGAAGCCGACCTCAGTACTTCTCCTTCTGCACGGCAAGCTGCTATGAACGGTACGTTATTAACATCCTTGATGAAATAGGTGTCGAAACTGAGCCCTCCGAAGTGTTCAGTCAACCACGTATCCTACCAGCTACGGATGTGTAGTGAACCTCACTAGTCCACTTATCAAAAGGCTCTGAAGAAGGCGAGGACGCCGAAACGTTAGCCCGAATAAACTGTAATATCAATCTTGGTTTTCGGCTTCAAGTACCAGACTTTCCAAATACTAAAACTCCTCGTTTAGTGAAGTGTGTCTTCTCCTCCCATAGGTTCTTTTTCGACGTGCTGAAAAATGCCAAGCGTCTCCGCGGTCTGCCCGAGTTTCGTGACATGTTCATACGCCGATCAATGACTCCCGCCGAACGTCAGAAGGATCGTGAGCTGAGATTGCAGGCACGTCAACTTAATGATAGTGAATTCAGTGGCGAACGTGTTTATGTTGTTTATAAGGAGCAGGTGATCAAACGTTGCGATATTCCTAAATTAGGTCAAAGGGGTGCAAAAAATCATTGAGTAGCCAGGAAAATCGGACCATCTTCGGCGTTCTTTTCGATTCAAGAAGTAGTTCTAGTTACTGAATCTTGGCTCAGTAAAAAGGTTAACGACGGTGAAATCGTGTCAGATCTCCCATATGTTCTCTTCCGTAAAGATCGATCGGGTAAACGTGGTGGGGGAGTCTGCGCGCTAATACATAGTGGGCTACCTTGCAGATTGATCCCTATAAATCCTGGATCTCTCACTTCTGATATCCTTTGTTTTGAAATAGGTGATATTGTCTCAGAAACTATTCGTTTCATTTTGGTGTATCGTCCCCCCCAGTCAAAATTTCGTTAACGATGAGCAACTTGTGCAGTGTGTTTCTCATCTAAGCTCTAGTGCTCGTAGACTTTGCATTGCCGGTGATTTCAATTTCGGGATTGATATCGCCTGCGATTCGGGGATAATGAACCCTAGAGCTGGCTCAGCCCGTGCACCTTGATATTTCCAATTTTGCTCCCTATTTTCGTCCATATCCCTTGTTCAACAAGTCAAATCTCCTACGTGTGGGAACTCCATTCTTGACCTAGTGCTTGCTTCTAGTGAATTGGTGTCCAACCTCACTGTGCACGCCCCATTAAGTTCCTCGGATCATAGTACAGTCAGGTTCCTTATCGGACACCCACCACCCGTACACAATTAGAAAGAGTGAAGAGATTTTTTCTCAGCGGATGTCGAGGCTATAAACAGATTATACTGCTAGCCAATCGATATTACCAGTATCGATTGGCTTGCAGTTCTCGATAAATGTGAGGGTATTGATGACGTTTATGGCCGTTTTTTATTCATCATTCTCGGTCTAATCCATCGATTTGTTCCGTTGAAAAAAGTTACAAACACTGTGCTTAGTTATCCAACTTACCTCCGGAACCCTTATTTTCAGAAGGAGAGATTATTCTTCTCCCTAGAAAACCCCCTCTCCTCGCCAGAATTTAAAAATGTGGTCAAAAGTTTTAATTTCCATCTCAAACAATTTCTTGCATATAAAGAGCGATTGATGTCAAGAAAAAGAAACGCTATACAATTGTTTGCCTACGTCGGCAGTGGGGTAAAAGGAGGATAAACTCGGTTTCTATAACTGATAACGAGGGCAGAAGGTACCTCAGTGATAATGAAAAGGAAAATGCTCTGGCTTCATATTTCTCTAGCGTGTACAACAAAACCTCTCCAGCTTGTCCGGTCTCCTCCTCTTCCTATACAGAGCAGAGCTGTCCTCCGTTGTTAATAAGTCCTGAGGTAGTCCATCGATATCTGAAGCTTATAAAACCCTCTACCTTAATTCCTGCGGACCAGGTATTTTCTTCAGGTATTTTCTTCAAAATGTTTTGCAAAACACTTTCTGTTTCTCTATTTCACATTTTTAACATCTCTCTACTTCTCGGAGAGGTTCCGATATTGTGGAAACAGTCAATCGTAACGGCCATTCCTATGACCCCCTCCGCCTCCAAGCCTTGCGATTTTCGACCAATAAGTATAACTCCCACGGCGTGCAAGATAATGGAGAAGTGTCTGAAAATTTGTTAAAATCTCTTTCGCATGTACCCAACTTTTAGATTCCACTTTTGATTGGGCCAGATCTCTTAACTCCCGGAATTCAGTCGACATAGTCTATTTCGATATGAGTAAAGCCTTTGCTCGTGTGAACCCACTCCCTACTCCTTAAAAAGCTGGATCACATTGGACTGAAAAATGATACTGTGAGGTGGTTCCGCTCATATCTTGAGTGTCGTTCTTTTGTTGTGCGATACCGTAATGAGCTTTCTAGTCGCTCTGAATGTGCCTCGGGCGTGCCTCAGGGTGGTGTTCTATCACCGGTACTTTTTAACCTGTACACCTCTGACCTTGTTAACTCTCTCAGCAGAGTTCCAGGCATAAATCTTTCTGCCTATGCCGATGACTTCAAAGTTTCGGTTGGTTTCGGTGAACATAGTGTGGACCAAGCTGAGAAATAGTTACAAATAGCTATCGAACTGTTTATTTCGTGTACTAAAGAGTGGGACTTGAAAGTTAGTTACGATAAAACAAATTTGGTTTCGCTTGGAAAATTAAGTACCGTCATTTAATTTGAGACGAGAGTAGCTGCTAATCGAGTCTCTCAAGCGAGAAACCTTGGTGTTATTATATTAGGCTCGCTCGCTTGGGAGCCTCACATAAACGCAATCGTCGCCTCTGCTGAACGAACCATGGTCAGCTTGGTGCGTAGTACCCACGCGTCGGATATCATTATTCTGCTGAAACTTTATAAAGCTTATGTTCTTGCTAAATTAGAGTAGTGTACGCAGGTTTGGAGTCCGTTTTCTAGGAAGCTGATTGATAAAATTGAAAAAGTCCAGATGACGTTTACCCGTATACTGTATTATCGATGTTTGCCTGATGATAATTACCCACACTCATTACCGCCGTATTGCATAAGACTTCGAGAGCTAGGATTTAGAAGCTCACTCTATAGAAGAATAGTCTGCGACCTAGTTTTTGCCTTCAATTTGCTTAAAGGTGAGTTACGTCTTCGTTCTTCCACCTACTGGAAATTCAAGCCTTCTACTTTAAGGCGACCGTGTATCCATGTTCAGCCACATTCCTGCTCCTCGAGGACTTCATCTTTATTGGACAATTCCTTTTTTGTGAGAACGGCGAGATGGTTGAACAAGCTGCCCCTGGAACTACTTCTCGTCGAAAAGGCGACTACGAAAGGAGGTCATTTCAAAACTCAAATTCGTGCGAAAGGAGGTCATTTCAAAACTTAAATGCTTTTTTGTGTATGTGTGGTCAAAGGCAATGAATATTATAAATTTCATCCCATTTGCCTGAAATCTGCCGTTTAGACGGGCAAGTATCTGTGTTGCAGGACTTTTGCCGCACCCTGTATAGTTGGCATTAGACACTCATTTTAATGTTTCTCCCACTTTTCACTGCTGAGCGCTGAGCTATTTGTTTTTTAATCGATGAATTTTGTTGATTAGTGTCAGCTTATCTTGGTGTCTGCTCAGTTTTGTTTTGGCGTTATTTTTTTGCGGTCTTTTTAGGATTTGCTCTAAACGTTATCAGTTATCAGTGGGATTTGAACCGAGCGTCAGGGTTTGGCCCTATTTTGTCCCTTCTTTTATGACACTACTACGTGTATCATGAGTCCACAGCGGTCAAGATATATGGAATTATAGGCTATTAAAAGCAGCTATATTAGAAAATTACATTACGCTTTCGTTTTGCTTAATTTCTACATAATCATCGTCTGCTAGCTCCCAATTTTGCAGCTATAATCTTGCCTCTTTGGATGAATTTGGGACTGGTATTACTTGGTGGTCTCTTGTTCTTTTGGCCTGGTTCACGGTATACGGTCAATCTGGGTCCTCAGACCTCATGTCTATCACATTTCAGTCCGCTTCGAATAGTTCTTGTTCCGTCTTGAAAGCCAGCCCAGCTCACAGGACCACATTTTAGGATGCGGTTTCGTTGGCACTCGCCTTATATCTATCTGCATGGGCGTGATGGTTGGAGCATTACAAACACTACTTAACTACTTGTTCGAATTATGTTTCACTTATTTGTTTTTTATTTATCCTTTTTCTTTGATCTTGTTTCGGTTTAACACAGGAGTTAGCGGTCCTTCCCTTGTCTTCCGCTGTCTTCTCAGGATACCGTGTTGGTGTTCGCTAAGAGTTTTCTTTGGATACTTTAGAGAGCGGGTTTCTTCCTCCCACGTAAAATCCTCCGAATATAATTGAAAAGGTTATGCGTTACCTAACTATTCAATAGGCCGCATAGTCTTTCTGGATCGTTTCTTGTGTTTTAAGTTCAGGTTTTTCATTTGTTGTCTTTCATTTTACCCTCTGCTATTTTTGTTTTAGACGCGTCATTGGACGTATTAAAAGAATTAATAAATAATAAATACATCTAAAAGGTGTCTACACAGAAACATCATGTTCTGATTGGATTTGAAACTGATTACACGTTTTAGAAATTTATTGTTCAAGTCTACACCTTCTTCTCAACTTTATCCGACTTCTTCACAGGGGCTTTTGGTAGTTTGTTGAGGAGACCTGCTGGTGGAAGTGGCTTCTTCTTGTGTTCTTCCTTTATTGGCATGGGTACAGCGGCTACGGCCTCCACCACCTTCTTTGCAACTTCGACCAACTTCGTTTTCTGCTCTGCTTTCGGTAGTTTGTTGAGCAAACCTGCCGGTGGAAGTGGCTTTTTCTTGTGTTCTTCCTTTATTGGCGTGGGTACAGCGGCTACCACCTTCTTTACAGCTTCAGCCAACTTGCTCTTCTGCTCTGCTTTTGGTAATTTGTTGAGCAGACCTGCCGGTGGAAGTGGCTTGTTCTTGTGTTCCTCCTTTAGTGGCGCGGGTACAGCGGCAACGGCCTCGACCACCTTCTTCGCAACTTCGACCAACTTCTTCTTCTGCTCTTCTTTCGGTAGTTTGTTTAGCAGACCTGTCGGTGGAAGGTGTTTCTTCTCGTCTTCCTTCTTCTTTAGTGGGTAAGGTACAGCGATTTTGTCGTTGACTACCTTCTTCGCGACTTCGGCAAGCTTTTCTTTTGGTGACGGTTTTACGGCTTCTTTGGAAGGAGGCTTCTCAAGTTCCTTAACGTTCTCCTTCAATTTCGGCGGCGACTTTGGTACATCCTTAGTTGATCGTTTGACTACATTGATAGAGGCGCCTTCGCAGGCGACGGCACAAAGTAGAAGAAGTAGAGGAAGCCTCATGTTTGTACGGCGCCGATGCATTCTCGGTTTTTATTCTCTCAAGAAATGAGGTGAATAACGAAATGAGTAGGGCGCCCGCAAAGTGTTGATGGCACTTTTATGAGCCATTCTCGCGTTTACAATATTGGAATTGAGTGTTATTGGCGGAATTATTGCGTTCCATTGGCACGAAACAGATTATAATCATTCATGTAAGGGATTATTTCCGTCAATTCGACAAACACGGTCCACGAATTCCGTATGGATGCTTTGGAAGGCTAGAGGTTTTTCTTACTAGTGCACAGTTTCCTGACTTCAAAGCCGCTGTGTGTAGAGGCATGGACCACATCAACGGATTCCCAACGGACTTACTAAACCGTGAAGACAAACTTTCTCAGTTTCATGAGTATCAAATCGTACTTTCTTCCGGTTGCCATTCCTTCGACTCTTCCACTTGACGTCGCCACGCGTTTGGAGTAGTAGACTAACAACAAGCATTACATGAGCTGGCAATTTGCTGTGATCATTCAGGGCTGGATCTTGCTCCTAACGATCATTCGAAGAAGCGTCGACACTTTTGAATATCAATCAATCAATCAATCAATCAATTACGACTAAACACGAAAGACAGGCGTTAGACAAGCGAGAAATAAGTTTCTTGAAAACTGATACAAAGACTTCAACGTCTTTTGATACCGGAGGAGAGCATTCTTTAGAGGGTGTTGGCGAGTCCGAGATGTTTTTGTTCTCGTCTCGCGCTTCTGGAACAGAGTAAGCTGGTGAAAAAAAGAGGCACAACGAACAAAGGAGTAGGACAGGTGATAATCGGTAGATGTTTTGACCTGCACTCGACTAACATAAGCTGCAATCTTAACTCTCTATCATTCGGTTTGAGTTTTGTATTCCTAGAGGTCTAGTGTGATTAATCTCACCTGTAGCGATGCACACCTCCTTGTCTCACCTGGAACTGATTAAACAATGAAACTGTGACTTCTTCAATTCAAATTATTTGATGCAGACTTTCAACGGATCAAATATTGCCGTGTGAAACATTCTTTGAAGTTCGCTACAATGTTTAATAGGTAGTCAAGAAAACTGAAATAGTTCAACGGTAAAAGTTCAGTATAATCTTATGGCACACATGTGATATTTCCTTTTAGCTCCGCTGCGGAGACGCGATAGCTTCTGCGATAAAACTACAACACCAATATTGTAAACGTGAGAAATGCTCGTCAAAACGCCATCAACGCTCCTCCAACACTCAAATCGTTTTATTATTCAGCTCATTCTTGACAAGAATAAAAGTCAAGAACACACTGACGGCCAGCAAACATGAGGCTTCCTCTGTTTCTTCTTCTTTGCGTCGTCGCCTGCCAAGGCTGGTACTGGATCGAACTCAAAGGAAAGAAAGTCGCCAAGGATGTACCGAAGCAACCAACGAAGCTCACCGAGGCTCAGGGTAACGCCTATCATAGTGGTGACACCCCTATCTCCAGTTTCGATTCTATTAAAGTCCTGGGGATCACTTTCAATTGTAGACTCAAATTTCACGCTCATATTGACCTCTCAGTTAAGAAAGCACCTAAATCTATGTTTACCATCTTTCGAAGCAGAAAAGTTCTTATGGTCCATTGTTTTTGCGACTTCACAAAACATACAGTACCGGACGCACCGCAACGATAAAACGGCGGTAGCGGCACCCCGGAGCGCCGAAATGCGCCGTTTCGGTGTCCACGCGTGGTGACCCGGGCGGAGTCAACCCAGTTCATTAGCGCCCCATTTCCAACGGGGGGCCACGCGGGGTAGCTCCTTTGATCCACCCCGTGGGGCCCCCTACTCCTAGCTTGGGGCGCTCGGAAATGACGCGCTGCGTATTCATGGGCGGCGAGGAGAAGGCGGAGCCTAGTCGGTGCAACGGGCCCCGCTTATTTATGTTGGGGGATGAGGGGGCGGAGCCTAGTCAGTGGTGAGTCACCAGGCGAGGGACCGAAGCGGCAACAGGATCCGAAAATCGAGGGGTCAAAAAAATCGACTGAAAACAAGTTTCACGAATTTGGGAAAAGTGCATGTGGAGGGATAGAGCCCAGGCTGCTGTGCTCGAATGTATTCTTACTAACTTTGGTACTTTGATGGTCCTTTCTTCGGCTGGAGATCTTCTCAGCGGGGACCACAACTCTTCCAGACCGCTCGATCTCTGGCAACTTGCATCCAGTGAGGGAGACACTTTTCTGAAAGACTTTGCAAATGAGTGTGCCCATCTTGTTGGCGGTCGTCCCAGTGGTCTCTAATGGTCTCTTGGGAGCCATTCTGTGACATGGAGGTTCCATCCATCGTCCTTCCGTCGAAGCAGGTGTCCAGTCCAACGATATTTTGACTTCTTCATGCACTGTCGGGGATCTGCTAGCTGCGATTTCTCCTTCAGCTCTGAGCTTCGTGTGCCTTGTTGCCATTGTTGGCGAAGGCTCGTATGTGTACTTATTTTTGCAAATGAGCCAATTTTAAAGAAGTTGTTTGAAAACGGCGGGTTTCGGCGTTCCGAGGCGCTGCTACCGCCGTTTTATCGTTGCAGCACGTCCGGTACTGTATGCCTTGCCACATATTAAGTATTGTTCGCAGTTGTGGCATCCTAACCGTATGAGGGATATTAGAAAAATTTAAAAAATTGAACACATATTTACTCGAATACTGTGGCTCATTGCAGAATAGGCGGAACCTATTTGATTTGGTTTTTTTTTGTTGTCGCTTATTGAGGAGGGAAATGAGACTGCTACCTAGTAAATTCTGAAGATTTCGACCGTTGAGCACGAGAATAATGCGGTTTACAATTCAGCCTAGTATTTCAAGAGTTGATCATCATCTTGCTTTTCACCGATTTGTGTATCTAGGTGGTTTTGGCTTCTTCTTATTGGGGTTTTTGATGCTAAAACAGTTTCGGGCTTCAAGGCTGGACTGGCTGCTCTTGATCTTTCTTCACTGTTCCATGAGAACTCATCTTAACTGTGGTCAATGTTTGATTCTTCAGCTTTTCAATGGTGATTGTGTGCTGTGCTTGTCAGCGCATGGGCACCTGCTTCACCTGGCTTCGTCCTTGGTCAAACTCAACGTCTGGCTGTATGCGTCGATGAGTTAGCCACTTCCTACCATAATACCAGGTCGACACAGTCTGGTGTGCTGGAATTCCAATGCTTCTACGTCTTTTCTCTTCACTCGATTGATGAATAGTTGAGTAGTATTAGTGTACACATGGGAAAACCGGCGGATTCTGTCGCATGACTACAATTGGAGAGTTTTTAACCTACTTTCTTACTTCTTAATATTGAGCATTCAATTTAACGATCATTTCTTTGGTTTGGTTTCGGATAAATGTTTGATGTATATGTGCATTTTTCGCCAAAAAACCAAGGATAAGAGTAATGGATAGAGTTAGCAGATCCAAAAACATCTGCTGAAAGCTTCTCCAGTGGAGTATTTTGATATTTCTTAGAGTTTGCAATTGTTTGACACAATTGCGCGTCCATGGAAGTCTTATACTCCTGGTCGTCCGTGATCGAGTGAAATAGGTGAAGATAAGACGACGCACAAAGTTGAAACTCCAAGTTTTATTAAAACAATGGTACGCTGGAATTAATAGATATTCTGTTTGTTCAACATATTTATTGCTGTGGAGAACAAAATTTCATTACCTTAAGGAGTGGTAGAGCATAAAACAGGTTCTGGATAAGCTACCGGCCAACCCGATTTTCCAGCGGCACACAGCTGGTAATTGCGAGAAAAACACCAACTACAGATGGTATTGAACACGCAAAAAGAACAATTACGAAAAGTGAATTAACATGACGATTAAAACCCGTAGAGAAATTCCTAGTTGAATTATTGCTTCCAGTTCTCCTTGGAGGACGTGGTGACTGGTGTCTCTCCCGTGATGAAGTTCGAGAACGATTACGATAATTATTACGCTGACGGCGTGGGTCATTTCGGTTCTTATTATTGTCTAAATTGAAGCGGACCGAAGAGCGCGAAGGTGTTGAGCCACGAAGTGATCTTAACCCATTGACGACCGCGTGTCCCGCCGGCGGTACACACCTTTTGGCGCGCGGCGGACCGTGTGTCCCGCCGGTGAGACACACCTTTTGGGCTACGCTTCCTCCCTCTTGGAAGACGCTGTAGATAGGAGTGCCCATTTAGGCAAAGTTACTACGCATCCTATATTTTCCGTTTTATCAATGCTTTAAGATATTCATCGAGTGAACGACCCTTCAACAAGCTCAAAAAGGGTCTGAAAGTCGTCGACTTCTAATGGTTACATGAGGAAGTTTCAAAATCAACAATATACACAGAAAAATTATTCTTATAATCATTTTGAAAACAATTAATGCCGCTGAGGCACTATCGTCGCTGCACGTGCGCGCGGTCCCCTGCGCCAGACAAGCTGGGAGCGCGCGGTCGTCAATGGGTTAATGGGCTACGAGATTGATAACGGCGTCTATCATTGTTATAAAATAATCACGATTATTGCCACTTGATGGTAATCGGTTTTTGGACTGGTTGTAATAGTTTTTTCGATCGAATTGTCTACTATTTCGCGAGGAAGATTGCTTGTATGTGGACCTATGCTGTTTGGAGAAGATCTTATCACTCAAAAAGTCAAGTTTCTTATCAATTTTATTGATTACTGGATCCATAGATGTGGATGAAGAATGATTCCTTAGATAGAGCAACTATTGTAGCTCTCCAATCAGATTTCTCCTCCGCTGGTAAACGATTGTATACTATTTTTGCTTCCCCGACTAATAAACTAGAAAATGCAAAAGGAAATAACCAATATCCGTTTCGTTCCTACCCTTAAACGGATACTAGCTAAATCATAAGACCATCCCCGGAACTCATCAGTAAGGAGGGATGGTCTTATAAATGTATAATTGAAAGTAAAAGTAAACTAACCTTCTCTTCGGATAACATCCACTATAGTTGAACTAATAATATCGACTGTAGAAAATAGTATAATAGTATACTTATAATCCTGTAAACACCAAGGAGTGTTAATAAGGAGTTGACAAATTAGAAAACAAATACGACATTCGAATAATGGAACAAGAAATACGAAGTGAAAATCTGTCGTGAAATAGAGAAAAACGTACGTGACATAAGTAAGGTACACTATCGAGACGTGCGAAAACTATGATGAAGAAAGTTAACAAGATGGAAATTATTTAAATTAAGACGCCAAAATCGTTGAGCTTCCTTCAATTAACATTCAAAATCGGAAGGAAGGGGTCCTGCTAATTCCATCTTGTCAACTATATACTGCGGAAGCGCGTGTTTGAAAATTGTTTCACGTAGGAAACTCCGATGAGCAGTCATTCCTTCCACCGGATACGCGTTTAATAGAGAAGTTTCTAACCTATCAGAAAAAGCCGCAGGAGATTCTCCGGTTTGCATTTTCATTTCCATCACGGATTTTCTAGCTAGATCCTGGAAATGATCGCTGAAAAAGTAGAGTCGTCTTCGTCGCTTAGAGCAACTATTGTAGCTCTCCAATCAGATTTCTCCTCCGCTGGTAAACGATTGTATACTATTTTTGCTTCCCCGACTAAGTTGACTAGTAGAATTCTTATCGTATCGTCCTCTGTCATGCGCATTATATTCCCATTTTCGTTGAATTGTCTTACAAACTCCATAAATTCTTTACTTCCTTTTTCCCCAGAAAATGTTGGGAATATAGTCGCATGTGCAGATAAATTCATTGCATTAAAAACAGATGAGAAATCCGCGACGTTAATAGTTGGTTGCAGGGGGATTTTGATTCATTGTTACTTGATTTGCTATTACCGAAGAGTTGACAAGTTGTAGTGGAAAAGAAATTGGAGTTTCGTTTAAATCGCTGAGCTTCGTTCAAATTTCTAGAAACTCAGCATCAGAAAAGAATGAAGACAGTATCCAATAGCGATTTTGATTCTCTTTCGAACGCCATATAGGACTCCGTGAAAGCCTCTGTATACAAAGCACCAGTTGCATCCAAAGGTAATTCACACCTCTTGGACACGCCCCCATTGGACCGCCTAAAAAATAATAGAAGCTAGGAGTAACAAAAGACAACAATATATCATTTTGTGTGAAAAATTTTCCTCTTTCAAACGGCACAAAAGCGGTTGCAAAATGTTACTTGTTTCAGAGTAGGAAAATTTATTGTCAATGAGGCCACTTTTCTGAAACTAGGCATTTTACTTTACTGATGCAAAAATTCAAGAAATTTCAAGCCCTCATCGAAACGAAGCAAGCATATGTGCACGGTTGTCACTATCCGCTAACTATATGAAAATCAGTTCGAATCAGGTGAAAATGAATACCTTTTTGGCCGGCATTGTACAATACCGCTCATAACTTCTGTCCCAAAACGCGTGAAACACGCGGTTGCACGCGTTTTAGCGTGGAAATCGTTCTCAGTGAACTTTGGGCAAATTTAAAACACCATTCGATTCGTCTTCTGATGCTGAGCTCAAATATTCCCTTGCATTTACTCCAGCTGTAGTAGGTGACCTAGTTATGGGCGGTTTTCTCCGGAGCCCTGCTAATTGTTTTACGACCACCCGAACCTTGCCACTGGAGTGTCCTAGGGATACCTTGCCTACAGGAGATAGTAAATTGTAGAAATTCTAGATTTTCTCATTAGATTTGACTTCAGTACGTCATTCTCATCACTTTGGTACCAAACATGTCCTCAACCGAAACTCCACTGGAACTTTTCACCCGATACAAAAAAGTGGGATTTTCCTATTTTTGACGACACTTTCCAAGATCACTGTTACAGATAGAACACGAAAACTTAGTTGTTCTCGGAAAATGAGGGCTGTCCTACTCAAATCCAAAGAAAAATTCAGCGACACACAGAGTTTTGTGGAGATTTGCTGCCTGAAACTTCACAATACACAACATTCTCGCTTCTGCTATGCGAATTTCCTCATTTCTGGCGAGCTGTAGTGGGAACGCCGAAAAAGGCGAAGCTGTAATTCTTTGGATACCAGCAGAACACATTACTGCCTTCATCTGTGGCCTGACGAAAAGAAATTTAGGACCCCGCGTTTCGTGTAATCCGTGGTCCATTTTGAAGCAAAATTCACATATGATTGTTCAATCCTTCGTTTCTTCTCGACGGAAAATATATATCAAATTTCACTTTCACAGCGCTAACCAGCGCAAAACCGTGAATCCGACGGTGTATAGCTTTCGCATTTTGGTGGAATTTGATTTTTTCATGCATATATAGCTGTTCATATGGTGGGCTCGACTCGAACTCTAGCCATTATGCTCGCCAGTCGATGGTGAGCCGATGGTCGGTGAACCCGACCTCTGTCGTAAACCAGAAGTAATTCCTTATAGCTCTCACCTACAGCGATTGAAAAAATATTCAAATGGAACTCCAAACGACATATACCGAAGGAGAATGACATTGTCAAAAGTTTCGAATTTATTTCTTTCTGAAAATTGAAGCTGAAGCTGTTCAAAGTAAAGGTAAAAAACTTGGAATCAGCCTGGTTAATTCATATAGAAGGTACGCTGTTAAGGGGCATGGAGAAATTGCCTAAGAATTATAAACGTGCCTCATGTAGCTGAGTTCATGTAGCTGAGCGTGATGAAGTAACGAAGTGAAGTAACGCTGTGAATGAAGTGAAGTGTGAAAAGTGAAGTGAAAGTAAAGTGAATGAAGTAACGCTAATGCAATTGAGTGAAATTATGTCATTGAACTTGTTTTTGTGCTTTTTTATATGAATAATTTCAATTTTATACTGTAATCACTGATGATCTTCGAAAGAATCGAGACAAAATCCACATGTAAAAGGACAGCGACCTGGAGGTCGAATAACTCCAAGGAAAAAACGAGACCTCCGAGTGGTAACACTACGCACTAATTACCCGTCGGATATCGCCTTCGTGCTCATTAACGACATGTGAGTCAAATTCGACGTAATCTGTCTGCAGGGAAGAAACTAAGCCTTGAACAATATCATTGGAATTTTGTTTCAAATTTGGGGACGAATTACACGAAATGCGTGATACTAGAATTTACTTCATCAGATCGTAGTCAAACACTGTGCGCTATTCTGCCAAAATATTTAGAAATCATACCTCTGCCTAAGTCTGTGTTCACACTACAGCTCGTCAAAAATGGCTAAAATCGTGTATCGCACGTAAAGATGTTACGTATCGTGCAGATTCAGGCTGAAAATCTCAGTAACACTCTGTACTTTGTCCAAATTGGCTCTGGATCAGGATAAAGCAACTATCATTCAATGATAAAAGCTAAGTCTTCCTGTTCTATTTGAATTCCGATCATTCCGTTGTTTGCTTTTGGATGGACCTAATGTTGTGTCGGCCTACCTATTCTATACCTTTTCCTGTCTTTTCGAAAAAGGACTTTCCTAAACTCAATCGCTTTCTATCCACCATTAATTGGTATGCGGTAATTGATCAGTATGAATCTGTCTCGGAGGTCTATAAGCGGTTCTGCAGGGTATTGTGTCATGGCTTATCCCTGTTCGTACCTTTTAAGGGCCTGCCAAGACGCCGTGACGGAAAATGAAATAAGGAAGACCACCAATTACTTCGGAATCTGGTATGAATTCATTCAACCAAGTCTCAGTAACAAAAAGCAAGTCTACTTTACACACATGTATGAACGCATGAAGGCCAACTAGTTTGTTAACTAAACTACGGGCGTTGAGCAGGGAACGCTTTAATCCGATGACCCATGCTTATCTATGGGTTTTCCGACTGGCTATCTGGAAGGTCAGACACCTTTACGAGTGCATCCTTATACACTACCCATTCCTGTCATGGCATCCCTTTATTACATACACGGGCTACCTGTCGTAGTTGATGCTTGCGCTGCCTCTCTTCGCTAGTCAGACTTCGCCTCGCAAAGATGCCATGAAAACGTGCATCACGTAGCTGTCGGGTATGGGAAAGGGCCGTACGTCAATGTCCAACAGCTGGAAGTGCCACTTTTACCGACCTCGATCGATGCGAAGGTGAGCTGCGCATTTTGCAGAGTTTACACGGGCTGCACCCTACGTCCATCGAGCATATCACGGACCTCTAGGTGTGATAGCCGCTCAGATGATCGAGGATTTCCCTCAAGTTCTTCGATGCCCGCAATCACCACACTGAGTATTCGTTTCTCTTTTTCTTAGAATGCCGACTACTCATTGGGAATCTTCTTCTCTAGGGGAAAAAGGAGTTTCTCGACTACGGGATCATTGTTGGCCATCATGGAATTTCTCAAAATCTCCATGGCCAAAAGTTCACTGACATGAAGTGACTCGAACTTCTCCTCACCCACCGTCATGGCGACATACTGAGAAGATATGCGTTATCCGGACGCACCAACAGACTCTTCAGATGCTCGACCACTAGCCTGAATGAAAGGTCGAGCATCTGAAGAGTCTGTAACGGAACCACTTTTAGCCCCTCGTCGCGTGACGGGTCCAGAACCCTTGGCACTAAGTAACTTAGTTTCCCTAGGGCTAGTACCCTGAGACAACGAGTACGACGGTGAAGAGCCAATTTTTTTGATTGACGCGATACAGGTCCAAACGGTTTGGCCATGATAGATATAGACGATCAGATCGATTGTCAATATCAGCAGGGATCGATAGCCCGACTACGAGAACCCACTAATCGTAAGGTGGGTATGATATAGGGCACAATGGTTAGGGAGTATGATACCCCTAGTAACACCTAGATCTAGAGACCATTGGAAAGAGATCAGTCCTAAACCCCACAGAAAAGCCTGAAGTAGTAATACACCAAAACTATACAAACACGCACAGGCGTTCACGTGTGTGGGTAATGACCGGCGCTAAGGAAGTAGAACGAACCGATATATAGCACTTTAGATCACTTCGATCATGAATAGCAAGCACACAAATCCTAAATTGCAACAGAGAAACGAAATCAGAACGAAAAAAAAGGAAAATAATTAAACTTATCTGACAACAGTGAGAGCCAAGCAGAACCAAACCGCCGCACGCGCGCACGGCAATGTATGATATCGATGATTTAAAGATGTTACAGTTCAGGCATTCTTTGACCAGAGTCATTATCGAACTCCTCTCGAGTCTAAATGTGTTGATGTTGTTGCAGGCAAAATCCGTGCCTAGAAGCACCGCGCACAACTCAGTTTACAAGCATTTCCGCAGCCTCTGAATGGGGCTTAAATGTGTTGATGTTGTTGAGGTGCCTATCAAGCATTTCAGACAACGCTTGTAAGGCTTGATCGTTTTTGACGTTGGTGTTCAATGAAGTGACATCAAACGACTCTATGACGCAATTTTGACGTAATTGTGCGTTGTGTAGATCATCAAGAAATACCCTCGTATTGGTCAGGTGCGAAGGGATCATCACTAACAGTTGGCATACGATCTTATTGAGAAACCATGATATTCTGTCGGTTGGCCCGCTAACGCAATTAATTATTGGACAATTAATTATTGGACAACTGTTGAAGATAGCCGCTGACTTCGAAAGCACATCTGCAGAGGGGAGCTTACAGGTGTTCATAAGACTGTAAAACACAGCACATCTGGGGTAGTCTTGCTCTAATCTACCGATCAACTTTCTGTCTAATCCTCTATGGTGGTTAAGCGGAACGGAGAGGAATCCTGCAGACGGAGTTTATTAATACTTCTGTCAAGTGACTGAGGTATTACAACGAACTCTCCACCTTTGTCACTCACGGAGACGCGTAACGTACCACTAGGTTCTAGCTCACCCACCTCTTTGAAACCTAGTGTTTCCTCGAACGTCAAGTTTGTGATTGTATTGATTGACAAAACTTAAAAATAACGGACGACAATATTCGCAACTTGGAGTTTAATTCTGGAACAGGCTGAGGCTCTCGGTAAAAAGTATGGGGTAAAGGTGGTAGCGAACCTCGGGTGTCATTAAAAGTGGATTAGCGGTTGACTTCGCTCACACGCCTCATCGCAACTGATCTCGCACTCTTTGTAAGTCTCCAACGTTCTGTGCAACAAAAAATCATGGACCGAGATTGAGAAGACGTAACGCAGCACCAAGTAAACGATGTAGCGAAGAACCAAAGAATGTTGAACACGGCAATATCTGATCCTGTGAAAGTCTGCTGCAGGTGAGATTAGTCACATTGGTTCACAAGGAATACGAAACGCAAATCGAAGGAGAGGGAGTTTAGACTGCAGCTTACATATGTTACTCGAATGCAGGTCAAAACACCTGTCGATGATCACCTGTTCTACCCCTTTGCTCTTGGGTCCCTTTTTTCCACCAGCTTGCAGTGTTTCAGAAATGTGAGACGAGGAAAAAAACATCTCAGAGGTGTCACCGCTTCTGCGAATGATCCTTAGAAGCAACATCTAGCTCTGAACTCTCACGTCTGCCAGCTCACGTCAAGCTTGTTGCTGAACTGCTACTCCAAACGCGTGACGACGTCAAGTGGAACAGTCGAAGGAATACCAACCAGAAGAGAGCCCGATTTGATATTCGACAAACTGAGAGAGATTTTCTTCACGGTTTGGTAGTCCGTTGGGAATTCGCTGATGTGACCCAGGCGTCTACACAAACCGGCTTTGAAGGCAGGGAACTGTGCACTAGTAAGAAAAAGCTCTACCCTTCCAATGTGGTCATACGGAATTCGTGGACCGTGTCTGTCAAGCTGACGGAAATAATCCTTTACATAAATGAATATAATCTGTTTCTCGTCGACAAAACGCAATAATTCTGCCAATAAAGCGCAATTTCAGTATTGTAAACGCGAGAATGGCTCATAAAAGCACCATAATCACGTTGTGAGCGCCCAACTCATCTCGTTATTCACCTCATTTCTCAGGTGAATAAAAGCCGAGAATGCATCGGCGACGTACAAACATGAGGCTTCCTCTACTTCTTCTACTTTGCGTCGTCGCCTGCGAAGGCGCCTCTATCACTGCAGTCAAACAATCGACTAAGGATGTACCAAAGCAGCCGCCGAAATTGAAGGAGGACGTTAAGAAACTTGAGAAGCCTCCTTCCAAAGAAGCCGTCAAACCGTCACCAAAAGAGAAACTTGCGGAAGTCGCGAAGAAGGTAGTCAAGGACAGAATCGCTGTACCTTACCCACTAAAGAAGAAGGAGGACGAGAAGAAGCACCTTCCACCGGCAGGTCTGCTAAACAAATTACCAAAAGAAGAGCAGAAGAAGAAGTTGGTCGAAGTTGGAAAAAAGGTGGTCGAGGCCGTGGCCGCTGTACCCGCGCCACTGAAGGAAGAACACAAGAAGAAGCCGCTGCCACCCGCAGGTCTGCTCAACAAGCTACCAAAAGCAGAGCAGAAGAAGAAGTTGGCTGAAGCAGTGAAGAAGTTGACTGAAGAAGTGAAGAAAGTGGCAGCCGCTGTACCCACGCCAATAAAGGAAGAACTCAAGAAGAAGCCACTCCCACCGGCAGGTCTGCTCAACAAACTACCAAAAGTCCCTGAGAAGAAGTCGGATAAAGTTGTGAAGAAGGTGTAAACTTGAACAATAAATTTTTAAAATGTGCGATCAGTTCCAAATCCACGGGAATCAGACTATGAGCGTTCTGTATAGACAGCTTATAGATGTATTTATTACCGCATAGGAGTGGTGGAGAGGGAAACATTGCTCCTTATAGTTTGTTCTAACCGAGCGCATCGTCTTTCAAAAACCTTTTGCGTTCAGTTAAGAAGTTTTGCAGGGTCAACCGTGGCGTAAAGCAGCCATATATTAAGACAGGCCGGCAGTGCTCTAGGAAAGGTTGTTTGCCGGGTGTTGTAAGGGAGGTAGATTATCGCGATATTGAAATATCGCGAAGATTGCACGTCGTTTTCGACACATTTCACTTGTCGACTCTATGCAATTGCATAACAGCGGTAGATATGGCAATGATAACATGCACACGAATATCACCCAAGGATAAGTAAGGTATACCGTCAGATGTTGAGTGTTGTGATCAAGGAAAAATCACATGTGTTGTACTTCTCCAAAGAGACTACATATCGGCGTCTTCCTCCTGTACCGACTTGGAGGAGGGTGGAAAGTGAATTGAAACGAATCTGCGACCAGGCTCAAGCATGAGGTTCGATTTTTGCACAAAATTTACGACCCCCCCTTCCAGGAAGGTACTGGTACCACCCCCGCCCCTACATTAAAAACGACTGTTTCTCATCCACATGGTTTCTACAGGAACCGGAGTGTTATTTGGCCCATAACAAGTAATTCTTTTCAGATGCCGCAGGGACAACATTGAATTTCGGCCTCGTCTCCTGAAAGCAAAGTTACTTGGATGTGAAAGTGGAATTGATCCGTACAAAAAGGCTGGATTGCTGCACTACATTGCGACGAAGTTGTGTAAAAGAGATTTTTGAACGTAATCGAACCCGATTCCCTAAGGAGAGAACTGGTACATCTACATGGATGTGAACTGGCAAATTTCCAGAATTCCGGAAAACATGATACATATTGGAAACTAGGAGAAGAAAGCGATTGCACGATCAATGATAGCGATAATTACAATAAATTCAATTATATTAAGTCAATAAAATTGTAAATAAATTAAGTTGGAATAAACAAAACTAAAAGAAACAAATAAGAAGAAAGTAAAAAATAAAATAAATCATAAATTCACTACTACTACGGATTACTACGTCCATCCATTGACCAAGGTAAAACATGAAATCTTCTTCGAAATCTTCGAAAGCAGAAAGGAGGGCTCCAATCAGTTCAAACATATCACGGATGTGAATTATCACATCAAAAAACGACAGCATCAAAGAACGGTAGAAGCCACTATCTAGGACGGCACTCTTTCAGCTGGTAGAACAAGATGAGTATGGTCTTCAACAGTTGAGCATTTCCTTAATACTATTTGACGTTGACCTGTTCAAACGTATTCACCGACGTAGTCAGCTAGGAAATGATTTGTGATGGAAGGAGGATAAAATGAATATTAATCACTTTCTACGTGATAGGTCTATCGTCTCCTTGCAATTCTCATTGTCACAAGAGCGATGCCTTCTCCATCATCACTTACTATGCTTACTCTTCCTAGCACAGAGAAAGAGGCTCTATACTTCTTACAAGAGAAGAGTCTGATCCCAACGAAGAAAACTTGTAAGAAGGGCCACAACGTGAAGCTGGTGTTTGAAAAAAAGAAAGACGGAGCTCACTGGCGGTGTGACAAAAGAGAATGTAAGAACCAGAGTCGCACATGGATAACTGATGGAACATGGTTCTGCAACTCGAGAGTTTCATTCGTAACATCGATCCGGTTTCTCTACAGCTGGTCCCTGGAAATGACTACCGATAAATGGTGCGATGAACAATTAGGCATGCCCAGGAAAACAGCGCAGAGATGGAACAGACGGCTACGTAACGTCACAGCACAAGAAATGGAGCGGAGCTGTGCGTACAAAATCGGAGGGTACCAATATACTGTACTACATTATTGACCCTTCAGGTTACTGTTTTTGTGCTATTCTTCCGTTGTGCTCATTTTCATGCTCCGTTGTTTCTAGCACCATTTACCGAACGCCGAATCAAGAGATCGACTGTCGAGAATTAATTGCTAGGAATGAAAGGTTCATTACCACGTCTCAACAAATGAAAAAGTGCCGTCGTAGATAGTGGCTTGTACCCAAAAACCTTCTGAAAAAGGTGGGTACCGCAGGCGAATGAACACGATTTCCGGAGGATGGAGCTGCTACACCAATATCGAAATCACTCGGTAAAATTTTATAATTTCAGGAAAACAAGATACATGTCGGAAAGTAGAAAAAAGGCAATGCCACGATCACAGAATCTTTCTTATAAAGGCAAAGTCTTCATAGATTCGGGTTCCTCATAATTCAAGCTCGAGTTTGACGCATTTGAATGAGTATGGTGAATGGTGAATGAGAATGAATCAGTAAAAGCATGGAGCCAGAAAATGCACAAAAACTATTCAGGAACAAGAAAAAAGTGCTTCCTCATCAGTACAAAAATCTTTGGTGAAATTTACTGCTTCATCGTCTGCTAAGGAGCTGAGTGTCCAAGACGATAACTGTAAAAATTGTAGACAAAAATCGAACCCCCTCCCACGCCACGCATGAAGATCGATTTTTTGAAACGACTTTTACATCGTTAGATAGCATTTTTCTTCGGTTTTCCAATTCCATGACGCGATTTTCAAAATTCCAACTTTGAGCAGAGTTACGATCGATTAATTGAGGACGATGCGTCGCCACCGCGTCCTTTCTTGATCACCGTTACGTGCGTGTGTTGTTGTTCTGATGAGGAAGCTCTTTTTTCCCAGTTTCCGAATTATTTTTGTGAATTTTCTGGTTCCGCGCTTTTACTGATTTATACTCATACAAATGCGTCAAGCTCTACTTAAATTATGAGGAGCCCGGATCTATGAAGACTTGGTATTTTTAAAAAACGTTTTGTGATTGTGGCATCATCTTTTCTTCTAGTTTCCGATATGTACCTTGTTTTCCTGAATTCATAAAATTTCACCGAGTCATTTCCATGGTGATGTAGCAGTTCCATCCTCCGGAAGTCGTGTTCGTTCGCCTGTGAGATCCACCATCTTCAGAAGTTTTTTGATGCTGTGTTAATTCATAAGAATGAAATGTTTGAACTGAAACGCGATTGAAGTTTTTTTCTGCTTTCAAAGATTTCCGAGAAAATTTTATGTTTTTCCCTGGTTCAATGGATGGACGTTTTAATGTGCTGAATTCATGAATTATTTTTAGTTTCTCTCTCTTTTATTTGTTTCGTTCAGTTTTGTTTTTTCCAGCTTTATTTATTTACAACTTAATTGATTTTATATAATTGATTTTTTGTAATTATCACTATTATTGATCGTCCAATCGCCTTCTTCTCCTAGTTTCCAACATGTATCATGTATTTCCGGAATTCTGGAAAATCGCCAGTTCACATCCATGTAGAAGTATCAGTTTTATCCTTCGGGAATCGGGTTCGATTGCGTTCAAGAATCTCTTTTTCAGAACTTCTTCAGTGTTGTTCACTGCAGAAACGTAACTCTCAGTAGTTACTGAAAAATCTATTACAATTCCACTTTCACATCCAAGTAACTTTGCTTTCAGGAGACGAGGCCGAAATTCAATGTTGTACCTGCGGCATCTGAAAAGACTAACTTGTTAGGCCAAATAACACTCCGGTTCCTGTAGAAACCATGTGGATGAGGAACAGACGTTTATAATGTAGGGGCGGGGGTGGTACCAGTACCTTCCTGGAAGGGAGGGGGTCGTAAATTTTGTGCAAGAATCGAACCTCATGCTTGAGCCTGGTCGCAGATTCGTTTCAATTCACTTTCCACCCTCCTCCAAGTCGGTACAGGAGGAAGACGCCGATATGCAGTCTCTTTGGAGAAGTACAACACATGTGATTTCTCCTTGATCACAACACTCAACATCTGACCGTATACCTTACTTATCCTTGGGTGATATTCGTGTACATGTTATCATTGCCATATCTACCGCTGTTAAGCAATTGCGTAGAGTCGACAAGTGAAATGTGTCGAAAACGACGTGCAATCGACGCGATATTTCAATATCGCGATAATCTACCTCCCTTACAACACCCGGCAAACAACCTTTCCTAGAGCACTGCCGGCCTGTCTTAATATATGGCTGCTTTACGCCACGGTTGAGCCTGCAAAACTTCTTAACTGAACGCAAAAGGTTTTTGAAAGACGATGCGCTCGGTTAGAACAAACTATAAGGAGCAATGTTTCCCTCTCCACCACTCCTATGCGGTAATAAATACATCTATAAGCCGTCTATACAAACGCTCATAGTCTGATTTCCGTGTATTTGGAACTGATCGCACATTTTAAAAAATTTATTGTTCAAGTTTACACCTTCTTCAAAACTTTATCCGACTTCTTCTCTGGGACTTTTGGTAGTTTGTTGAGCAGACCTGCGGGTGGCAGTGGCTTCTTCTTGTGTTCTTCCTTTATTGGCGTGGGTGCAGCGGCTACCACCTTCTTCACTTCTTCAGCCAACTTCTTCACTTCTTCAGCCAACTTCTTCTTCTGCTCTGCTTTTGGTAGCTTGTTGAGCAGACCTGCGGGTGGCAGTGGCTTCTTCTTGTGTTCTTCCTTTAGTGGCGCGGGTACAGCGGCAACGGCCTCGACCACCTTCTTCGCAACTTCGACCAACTTCTTCTTCTGCTCTTCTTTTGGTAGTTTGTTTAGCAGACCTGCCGGTGGAAGGTGCTTCTTCTCGTCTTCCTTCTTCTTTAGTGGGTAAGGTACAGCGATTTTGTCCTTGACTACCTTCTTCGCGACTTCCGCAAGTTTCTCTTTTGGTGACGGTTTGACGGCTTCTTTGGAAGGAGGCTTCTCAAGTTTCTTAACGTCCTCCTTCAATTTCGGCAGCTGCTTTGGTACATCCTTAGTCGATTGTTTGACTGCAGTGATAGAGGCGCCTTCGCAGGCGACGACGCAAAGTAGAAGAAGTAGAGGAAGCCTCATGTTTGTACGTCGCCGATGCATTCTCGGCTTTTATTCACCTGAGAAATGAGGTGAATAACGAGATGAGTTGGGCGCTCACAACGTGATTATGGTGCTTTTATGAGCCATTCTCGCGTTTACAATACTGAAATTGTGCTTTATTGGCAGAATTATTGCGTTTTGTCGACGAGAAACAGATTATATTCATTTATGTAAAGGATTATTTCCGTCAGTTTGACAGACACGGTCCACGAATTCCGTATAGACGCATTGGAAGGGTAGAGCTTTTTCTTACTAGTACACAGTTCCCTGCCTTCAAAGCTGGTTTGTATAGACGCTTGGAGCACATCAGCGAATTCCCAACGGACTACCAAACCGTGAAGAAAATCTTTCTCAGTTTGTCGAATATCAAATCGGGCTCTCTTCTGGTTGGTATTCCTTCGACTATTCCACTTGACGTCGTCACGCGTTTGGAGGCGCAGTTCAACAGCAAGCTTGACGTAGCTGGCAGACGGGAGAGTTCAGAGCTAGATGATGCTTCTAAGGATCATTCGCAGAACCTCTGAGATGTTTTTGTCCTCGTCTCATATTTCTGGAACACAGTAAGCTGGTGGAAAAAAGGGACACAAGAGCAAAGGGGTAGAACAGGTGATCATCGACAGGTGTTTTGATCTGCATTCGAGTAACATATGTAAGCCGCAGTCTAGACTACCTCTCCTTCGATTTGCGTTTCGTATTCCTTGTGAACCAATGTGACTAATCTCACCTGCAGCAGACTTTCAAGGGATCAAATATTGCCGTGTCCAACATTCCTTGGTTCTTCGCCACATCGTTTAATAGGTGTTGGGTTACGTAATCTCAATCTCGGTCCATCACTTTGCACAGAATGTCATTTCATTCACGTATCGCGAAGTTGTTGGACACTTACAAAGACTGCGAGATTAGTTTCAATGAAACGTGTGAGCGAAGGCAACACCTAATCCACTTCCAATGACATCCGGAGTTTCCTACCACCTTTACCATTTCCACGTACTTTTTATCGAGAGCCTCAGCCTGTTCCAGAAGCGGACTCCAAGCTGCGAATATTGTCGTCCATTGTTTTAAGTGTTGTCAATCAATGCAGACGAGAACGAATCACAAACTTGACGTTCCAGGAAAGACTAGGATTCAAAAAGGTGCGCGAGCTAAAACCTAGTGGTACGTTACGCGTCTCCGTGAGTGACCAAGGTGGAGAGTTCGTTTTACCACCTCAGTCACTTGACAGAAGTATCAACGAACTCCATCTGCGGGATTCCTCTCCGAGCCGCTTAACCACTATAGAGGAATTCCGCTCACAATGTACGAGCTTGAACAGAGCTTGGATAACATTAGAGCAATCTGCGGGATTAGACAGAAAGTTGATCGGTAGATTAGAGCAAGACTACCCCAGATGTGCTGTGTTTTACAGTCTTATGAACACCTGTAAGCTCTCCTCTGCAGATGTGCTTTCGAAGTCAGCGGCTATCTTCAAAATTCGTCCAATAATTAGTTGCGTTGGCGGACCAACCGACAGAACATCATGGTTTCTCAATAAGATCGTATGCCAATTGTTAGCCATGATCCCTTCGCACCTGACCAATACGAGGGTATTTGTTGATCATCTACGCAACGTACAATTACGTCGAAATTGCGTTATAGAGTTGTTTGATGTCACCTCATTGTACACCAACGTCCAAAACGATCAAGTCTTACAAGCGTTATCTGAAATGCTTAATAGGCACCTCAACAACATCAATATATTTAGACTCGAGAGGAATTCGATAATGACTCTGGTCAAAGAATGCCTGTTCCACCAAAAAAAAGCGGAACGCGGAAACGGAACGGAAGGGCCAAAAACTGCCGAAAACCGCAATTCGGAAACGGAAGTTCCGCACAACTCTGGTTAAGAGTAAAGTGGTCTGTGTGGATCAATTCATTGCAGACGCACCAGGCATTTGTCCTCCACTCAGGATCGTAGAGATCACAGGCCCTCATGATTACAATAGCGAATAAACAAATAAATTATCCCATGAAACTTGTGGATAATCTGCCAGGCGACATCGGCGATGGAGGTGAGAGCCTCTCGTGACCAGATCGTCCGACCGTATCGTAGTCAGTTTTTGGCTATCTTCACACGCCATCGATCAATTCCCGTTTGATCAGCTTCTTCAGCGTCGTTACGTTCAAGCAGTTCTGTGTGAGGAGGAGATGGCCGATCCAGATTGTTGCGCCACCGTCGTCGTCGTCGTCACGTTTTTCTTGAGCTTCAGACCTTTTCCAAATACGATGTGATATTCTCGCCGGCCGCTCCAGCTCGGCTCTGTCTATCCTCAATCTGTGGCGACGATCTAGCCGCTCTTCCTCATCACAGTTTCAATCGCTGTTTCCTCTGGCAACAACTCACTCTTTTTTCCATTGCCTATAGCGAATGATAGGCAAAATTTCAAATTTAACTCGCGCAGCTCTACGTCTCGACCTGCTCATCATTCTTGGGGAAAGAAGGACCTGTAGACGTGCACATCCTCCGAATCTCCTAGATAGGATTCTCGTTATTACCTTCTTGATGGCCAATTACTATGCTGGTCGGCCCTGTCTGTCAGAAACGTTAATTGCCCTGCAATTGCTTGCCGCTGGCTTATCTCACAGTTTTCCTTTTCAAACTATACTTTTGGTCAATCATGTGAAATTAAGTGAAAGGTTTGGAAAGGTACTCAGCGGTAGAAGAGAAAGGTTAGCCATGTAAGTAAGGCAGTCAGAAGCGGCATTTTCTTCATTCGTAATTATATCGGATAGGTGATTTTGTAATAATTCTGAAACGTTAATGTGAACTAACTGTTATTCCCGTAGTGTTTTAGTATCGAAAGGTCTACGTGCTACAATGGCACAGTGCTAGACGTGTCCTTTGATTAAAAGCCGAAAAAGCCGGCAAAAACCGCTCTAAAGCGGCTTTCTCGAATAACTTTCTTATAATTCAACTACTTGTGAAACTAGGCCTAGATTTGAGCTCAGCAGCTCGAGCTCTATCTATCCATATACACTTTTTCCAAATTCGTGAGACTTGCTTTCAGTCGATTTTTTATGACGCCTCGATTTTCGGATCCCGTTGCCGCTTCGGTCCCTCGCCTGGTGACTCACCACCGACTAAGCTCCGCCCTCTCCTCGCCGCCTATAAATATGCAGCACTCAGTGCACCTAACGAGGAGTGGGAGTCCCCACCGGGTGGCTCGAAGAGGCTACCACGCGGGATAGGGCTCGCCTCCATTTGTTGTATTTCCTCGTCGTTGACGGGGTTGATGTGTGTCCCATCGCGAAGGAAACAAAATGTTGGGGCCTCCGTCAACGACGAGGCAATCGATGGATACGAGGGGCACGCAAAAAAAAAGCCGGAAATAGTGCAAAAATCACTAAATTATTGGACATTAGGAAAATAGATCACAAAAAGAAACATACCCATAGTGCTCATTTTGTTTCTGTTATTTTCGTAAAACTCTCATGTGTGGGTGAATTTATACACCAAACGATAGGGCTCGAGCTGCTGAGCTCAGCTGAGCTGCTGAGCTCATCTATCCCCAATTCTTCATTTCATTCCGGCGCGGTAAAATGATCGATCCCCGCCCCAACAAGCCAAACGTTTCATCTCTGTGGGTAGGGTAAAACGGTACCAGACCTGTCTGGTAACGTAAATACACTGACTTGGTATACCTGCTGGCCCTCGCAAGTCATTTTATAGGCCAAATAAGCATACACCATGCCCACCATACTGAATGGAACACGAACGTGTGGCGCGTCCTTAGGAAACTTATCAACGCCTTTACAGTTACCGTTTACCTACCAAATCGTAATAATTTTATCTGTGCGGCGCTTACAATCGTTCAGCACACGTGCAAGGTCTTGGAGCCCATCTCACAGCTTTTCAGAGCGACTTTTGGGTGTTTTTCCGTCTTTAACCGACCCGCTCTTCAATATCAAACCGCAAGCAAAAAACACCTGTTAGATGGAGCGGTTTCACAGAGCTTTTGGAACGCGCTGATTCTTATCGGAAACTCCCGTCGATCGACGAACCTTTTCATGGCATTTTCCTGTTCCTTAGTCAATCCACGGTCGGCTGTTCGTCTCCGCCCGCCGCGCAACATCGTTCGTTCAGCCGCTTCACATTTCGTTCCGCTCAGCATTTCCTCCGCTTTTACTGTCATCTCCTGAACTTCAGCTGATCATCCAGGACCCCTATGATCATCCGACTCCAGAGCCACATCGCCACAATGAAATTTCTTTCGGATACGCCAAAAATCACTCTAAATTAGGTGGCTGTCATAAGTCATCCATCGTTCAGCCTCTTCTCTTTGACGCCTATGCTTCAGCTAATTTAATTAATATTTTTCCCTATTGTGCCTGCCCAGTCACACATTGGGATCATCTGCGACTGGTGACGAGTGCATGGCGCATTTCTAGGAGAATGGCCAAGGAGGATCTGTCCACTTTACATTTTGCTTTTCATTCTGTTCAACAGCCTCTTCGTCCTTGCTGTACCCATAGTCCACAATTCAATAGAGAACAAAAGATGAACGGTGCTTACGAGTTTCTTTAAGATGCGCCACGCATTCGTATTCCATTCGGGATCGTAAGGCACGTTGACCGTGACCCTGGTTTGTCTTCGAGAGCGTTCTTCATTGTTTTGACTGCTGTAGAGGAGCTTTTCATTGTTGCCTTTTCTGACACTCATGAAAAGCGCTTTCTAGAGGAAATGTCTCGCTTGGCCCGACCGATTCCGTCGAAAAACATTCATTTTTTGAAATTCTCGTCGAATAATTTTCTACAGAACATGATTTATCGATCGAAAATCGCTTACACACCTATGCAACGGTTGAACAGTGCCGCAGGCTAAGGAATGAAACCGGTTCGAGATCGCCCCAGTCATTAAGCCTGTTAGCCGAGAGATCTGCAAACGGTGACGAGAAGCACTGATAGTGGCGAAAGAAAATATGTGGCGCATTTTCTGCTTCAACCTGCTTAGTTTTGAAATCACACGAGCTCGAAGAAAAAAAAGATTTATATTTTGAAGTGTATCCTTTCTCTCTCAGCGGTAATAGATAGAATAAGACCGAAAGGATCCAGCTGTAGCCTTAACCAGCCTGACTGATATCTCCTTCCATTTTTTCGCTATCAATTCCAATCCGAAACTCATCAACGACAATCGTTTCCTGTGCACCATTTCCTCTGTTTCTGGCCGTTATTGGTCGATTCGGAAATCCCTCTGCTCATCTTCTTGTTTCACAAATGTCACGAGCTGCTGTGGAACCGTCCACCACAATTGCCGGTTTCCAGAGTGAATCCTTTAAAAGTTCACCGGGGCGAAACAACGATGTCGTGCTGCTTTTGACGGTAAATCATCGCTTTTTGATTCATTAACCGCTCACGCAATCGGAACAGGTCGCGACTACCTCATAAACCCGACCGTGGCGTGACCTGAACCCCCGTCTGGGTAAGAAGAGACGGTGCCTTCTCATCGATTTCTTCAGGCAGGAATTCCACACTTTTTCATCTGCTTGACGGTCACTCTTCTGCTACAGGCCGTCAAGTTGATTGTTGCGATTTGAAGTGGCAGATTGGTTCATCCAGCAATTTTTTCTTTCAATTTTCTCCCTCTTTCGTCTTGGAGGAAATAAAATTGCCTACTGTTCTCAGGGGGTCTGCGAAGGAAAAGTCGCTTTTCAATCATATATGCGTGCGCAATTTGGTGGTCATTCGTCCGGCCAACGTTACGCATACAATCGTAGGGGAGGCGATGGGGGAGGGAGTGAAAACCGGCTGAACGTGTCCTTCTGAAAACCACCACCACCATTTCTAAATTTGTCTCTATCTATGCAACATCGTCGACGCCCACCACCAGCAAAAGCTGCCCCAAAAGCTTCCTCCGAGCTCTATTTCCCAACTATAGTGCTTCATGGGCCTTTTTACCAGCGTTAACAACAGAATTTTATTGTTTTAAACTCATTGTTTTATCGGCAGTGGAGTATACTAAACTGAGAACATTCGAGAAAACGCTGATGGCATTCATGTACGGCTTTGTTTCTTGCCTTTTTTCCAGTCCTCCAGTTTTCAGTCGCACCACCACCTACATAGGTCTCCTACTTTTCTATGGTTTCCTCAGGTTCCTCATACCTTTCATTCTCAGCTTCATTTTCGACTTCATTTCATCTTTTTTTGTTTTATTGGCTCAGGAATCGTATTAAGGTTCTATAATCAAGTCCTGTTTTTCCTGCAAAGCCACATTTTGTTTTTTTTTTGAAAAATTTGAATGCAGTATATTTTTCCTGAAAGCGGCTGGATATAGGTAATCTCGTTTGATTGGGACTTGACAGGATTCTACCCTCGTCTTTCTTCCTTTTTCCTTCCTCTTTCTCATCTGTCCTTTTTCACTTCTGGATTTTATTTGACACTGTCAATAATTTACATAAGTGGTCAAATTTCACCATTCACTTTTACTATTTTCATTCTACCCTGCTTTCCTGTGCGGTGGAGCTAGAATGACCTTATGTTGCCACTAACTGCATTTCGTAGTTTGAACTTTTTATCATTAACTAGTGATTTCGTGTTGTTGAGTTTTTATCTCTGTCTAAACTCTTAGAGTGTTTTATTCTTTGGTTCGATGGCGATAGTTTCACATTGATCGCCTTATATGTGATTATACCGCATGTCTCAATAAATGAATGAATAATTAAATTGCATTCCACCGGGATTTTCGTTATTTTCCGTGCATTAAAAAGGAGAATAAGAGATTCGAAGAGGACTTGGTTGCCAATCCAACGAAAACTGAATCTCCAGAACTGAACAATGGCCAGCACACCGGCTCTGCTAACGTTTCCGGCCATTTCTCAGCGACATTCCCAATCCGTTCTTGAGATGTATCCAAGAAAAGGCTGTCGATCTCCGTCTCCAATCTCTTGAATTTTGCTTCTCCGCGCTTTTCTTGTTGGTCTTTTTCATCCTTATCAATGGCTTTTTTTCGGAGACAGCCAAGTAATGTCTGAGCTCTGTGCCGCTTTTCTGAAAGCTTTTCACATCTTAGCCTTGTGGAGGAGCCAAGGAAAACTTATCAAAATCAAATATGTATTATATACAATTCTTCTTCTTCGTCAGATGGTCGTTGTTCATGGGCCAAAATCATTTCCAAACTACGGGTTCGAGTCCGTCAACTTCCCGAAAGCCCAGAGTATACGAAATCCGCTAGATCATACTGTAAGAGAAAAACGACAATTTATCTAATTTTCAAACCAAGACAAGATTCTTTTCCCTTGGATCATGTCCAGTTTTTGGTTCCGGTGTCATTTTACTGCTATTTTAAGCATTTTTATCACTATTACAACTATGCCAATCTGAAGACTGTTCGTCTCAACCATTGCTCTGCAATCCCAGTCAGAGTTCTTGTATTTGTTAAGTAACTTATTTATCTATTTATCTATTTGTTACGCCGCATAATGTCCAATTGCAAAAGCTGAGATTACTAAACAAACAGCCCTTATCATCATCTATAGAAACTCAATTGAAACGATTGAACAGCTAAAAGATTACTAAGACCAATGTAGAATAGAGTCGAATAAAGGAATAAGGGACGTAGAATGAATAAGGGATGCGCCACGCATTCACCATCCATTCACAATCGTACTGCATTGCGTATGCGTATTTGGCCTACTTGCGGGAGCTAGCCGCTATACCAAATCGGTTTTTTTACCTTCCCAGTCAAGGTTCCGATTTGTCAACCCCGGAGGCACGAAAGGCCTGGTTGGCCCGGGCGAGGATTGATCGACCGTGCGGATGTCTGTTGCGCCTCTTATCGCTGCACCACGTGCGAGACGAAGATAGGAAGATCGCGTAACGACATGATTCAACAAAATTCTACGGACGAAACGGTGCTCCGTAAGGCCCTTGTTATACGTTCGCTCACCCCCCAGCGTAACTCGTCCATTCAGTATCAGACACCGTGGGGCCAGACATGTTTGTACGAGTTATCATGGTGACGCTGGCGTGGTGAACTCGTACAAACGTGTCTGGCCCCACGGTGTCTGATACTGGATGGACGAGTTACGCTGGGGGGTGAGCGAACGTATAACAAGAGCCTAAAGAACTTCGTTCGTTATATAAATGAATAGAGAAATAAAATCGCTCTTGAACCCGATCAGCATGGTGCGGTGTCGTTTCACAGTCGTTCCTCGCCAACAAGCACTAGTCGTTCCATCGGACACCCGCATCGGGTAAACGACGACGATCGTCGATGGTTGGTTGGTTGTGTTGGATGAAGCTGGTTTTTCTCTCTCCACACATCACACACCCACTCCCTCACATCATCATTGCATCCGAACCGCTTCACATCGAACATTTTACGATTTATAGTCGAATTTTGCTGAGAATTTTCATCATCAGACTCGCTACCGATCTCATTACTTCTCCGCAGGTGCCCTGTGGACCGGAAAGCGTTGAATTCATCCCCTTCTTCCTTTTTCTTCTTTTTCTGTCATTTCGTCCTTTGCGCTTCTGTTTTCCTTCTTCATAGTTCAGCCGATTTGAAACTTTTCGTAAGAGCCATCGTATTTCGAACACCACGGTTTCATTGGAACTTTTAGGTTTATACCCTCACTGAATTCAATTTACGTTCTATCGTGGTTATTTTTAATTCCTCTCATCTTCTCTTTCATTCATCTTCTTTTCGGCAAAAAGCTACTAGATGAGGCTATCGCAGATTTGTATTTTCTGTAGCTTTGTATGCATTACGTTTCACACCTACATGCCACTCTTTTTGCTTTAGCTTGTTTTTAATGAGATTCTAATTTGTTGTTGTATTTTATCCCTAATGCTTCCTTGGAAATCCACTTTGCAAATTTTGTACTTTTATTGTACTATAATTTTATATTTTTTCATCATCAATTTGTCCTATCGCCATTCCCTATAGTGTATTATAGCATTACTGGACGACTTTGCTTTTTCTATCTCTTTGATCGTTTTTCAGTTCCCACGATTCTGCCTCAATTTTTGTTGTTTTGTCTTATAATTAGATTCATCAGGTTTTTTTGATCATTATTGATTGGGTAGAAGGGTATATGTAAAAGGAAAAGGCAAAGGCATTGATCAGTCCCCTGCGGACGCGCCACGCCTTCGACTTAAATTCAGAATCGTAGAGGCATGTTGAATGCGTATTTGGCCTACACAATGAATTGCGGGGCGAGCCGTTGTACCAAGTTAATGCATGTATTACCTTCACTGACAACTCTGTTACCAATTTACCCGACCCCAGAGACGCGAAAGGCTTGCTTAGTCCGTGTCGGGGTCGATCGCTCGACCTTACGGGTGTCAATAGCGCTTCTTAACACTACACCACGCAGATCATACATATGAATAGCACTTGATCATATGAAGTCTCCCATTGCTTCACTTTTTGAACTAACAGGAAAACAATCTGATTCACTACCAGTACATCGACGATTGCGCGGTTTCCCTGCCTCTAATTCACTCGATTCCGCAAAGTAGTCAATCAGGCCGAGGATCGCGCAGTGAACCGACACAATCTCAATCAAACCATTCACCCAGTGGCCGTGAACCCAGCCCTGGGTAATCCTATCGTCTGACGGTTCTCACTCGATGAAGACGGCTGGTTCCTACACCGAAACATTGGCGGAGAAAGCTTTACATCACAACTTCCATCAACATATCGCTCGATAACGTTCTGATTCGGTTATTTTTTACCCACGTGCGACCGTTTCGATCGCCCTAGACTAAGACATATCCTTGGAATATAGCTGCTAACATCGTCAATCCTTCTTGAATCACTCCAATTCAATAAGAATCCCTTGGTGGCTGATTCTTTTTGTGCTTTTCAAGCGTGTTTGGATCGGGGTTCTGGAGTTCGGACTGTTATCTCAAATAGGCCCTCTCTCCAACAATTTTCAATGATCTTTCCGAATGCAGTTCCTCCAGGGCATGGTCTACCTATTCGAATCAAGTATCGCCTCGATTCTTGGATCAAGCCCATTCCCCTTCAATTTTCAGTCTTCTGCCCGCCGCTGCCTTGAGGAACTGCCAAATCTACCAAGGATCGCCTTATCCTAAGACCTCAAAAATCACACCGAACTGGTCGTAGCGGTTTTTGGAGGATTCTAGTGTTCTGCTGGCCATCTCTGAGATCTGGAGCCATCCATCACTCCCTCGAGGCAAATACATGTTGCGGAGAACTGCAGCGACCGATCCAGCTCTATGAGTTCGCCTTTACCGGGTTTTTCGTCTCGATAACGATCAGAATCGGACAAAAACACCGGGTAAACGGCTTAGAAGGTGCGGAAGATGTCGCTGAGGGATTACGTAACTTTCTCATCGTTCGCAACGATGCGTTACGACGACGCGGAGAAGGCTGCAGCTGAGCCGCTCGCCGTCTGGATGAAACCCGTTTCGATTCGCCCCGCACTGTCGACTATGGCCCTCTGTAGATTTGGGCTTGTAAAATGCATTTGATTCATCAAACCTGCTTTCTTGATTCACCAAACTCAATGGAGTATCATGGAGAAAGCTGATTTCTGCTGGAAAGAAACAGCGGAATGTATCTTACACGCACGTATCCCCTCCTTTACCACCGTCTCCCCGTCCGTTCCGTGCGTTTGACGAATCAAGAAAGGGAATTTGATGAATCAAGTAGATACGTGCTTGAAAAGCATTCTGCGGGGGTTGTTGTCGAACAAAGTTCTTGTCATTCCCCGTTTTTTTTTCCTCAAACCCTATTGAGCTTGAGGAATCGAGAACGAAGTAATGCCTTGAATCAGTTGGAGCTATAGAACTAAACTAAAACCACTCCGGTGCCATTTTTCTATTATTCTTTATTATTAATTGTCTTTCCTTTTTATAGCTGTGCGCCGAGTGTAGTTGATGCTCCTTGTGAGTGTGGAGCTGCCGTTGCCACGCGGGTCTTAGTGGAGAATGAACTTTACTTAACACAAATATAACATGATACGAACAATAATGATTGATAGTGTATCACAATATCGATGGGAATCGATATATTCCGGGCCGACAGGATGTTGCGTTCACCATAATCGTGTCCTAACTTCTTGTGTGTTGCTGGAGTCCTGTTGTCGCTTGAACCATTTGATGTCTGCTGCGATCGTCATCCACTTGAATACACTGAACATGATATTTGGCTGAGGCGCTTGTAAATGTGGACGTTCTGCTTCTCGACGATTGTCGAATAACGGAGGATACGATTTGTCATCCGGTGGTCCTTTGTGGGTTTCCTGATGGGTTGGCGCATATGAGAGCAATGTACGTGACGATTGAATTTCAGGTCGTGGGTAGTTGGTGAGAATCGTGGAAACATCAGATGTTTCCAGGAAGTCGCGGGGGTAGCAGGAGAGTGGGGCTCGTAGCGGTGGGCTCTGGGCATAGGAAGCGTTCGTCGTACAACACGAATCATGGAGACAGATAGGAGGTGACATAGTGTCACCATTTGCGATCCCAATAAGCGCAATGGCATGAACAACAGTGAGGAAAGTGCTTCTGAGGAGCATGTTGTAGTTGGTGTGGGGCCGTTTTCGGAGGTTATACCGCGTTGTTGACGTTTGGCGAGTGTCGTTGGTAATGAAGGATTGATCTGCTCCAGAGTCTAGCATGATATATACGTCTTCGAAATCCTGTGTTATGACGTTGAACGCTTGAGCTTGTCCCACAAGAACGTTCGTTGAGGGTTCCGATGCGTTTGACACTTCGGCATAATGAAGAATTACGTTGTCGTTGACTTTGCATGCTGGCGAAGGTTGCTCAGCGATTATTGTAGCGTAGTTTTGGACGACATCCTTTCTTTTTGCAGCATGTGCTTCTTGTGGAGTTTTTGGAGTCACATTTTTGGATTGCTTCGATGCCAGTTGGTGCAACTGTTGAAGCCTGTTGCAGATCGACGTATGATGACCCTTTTCGTTGCATTGTCGACATGCTCCTCGGGTGCAATCATTCGATCCATGTGCATCTGATCCACAATTGCGACAAAGATTTCGCTGCTTGATCAAGTTTAACCGCTGCTCGAGCGTAGGGTATAGCTGGCACGATTTCGGCGCGTGATCGTCCGAGTGGCAGTAGAAGCATGGATATGACCGAGTACTTCTGATTTTTGTGCGCGCTGCTCTAGCTTCTGCGGTTCGTCCGTTTGAAGAGGTGACCTTCGTATTTTCCATGGTTTCCTGTATGCTCTGGACTTGAGATTCCACTCTGAAGAAATCTTGAAGGTCCTCGAGAAGTTGGGCTGTGGTCCATGAGGATGCTGGGACGGCCTTCTTTTTCAGCATTGTACGCTGAATTTTATCACTGAATTTTGATAGAATAAGGCGTCTCATTTGTTGTGTGTTCGTGTTTTCACCTTTGTTCTCTAGCTGAGTGGTGATAAGGATGATTCGCTGAAGCATTTTCATCTGTTCTTGGATGCTGGTGGTTGTTCTTGGCATCTCCTGTAGCTGCTTCAATAACTGGCCCACTATTGCTTCTGGATTATCGTACTTCTGCTTTAGAAGATGGACGGCTGCATCGTAGTTGTCAGCAGTGATCTGTAGTCCTTTTACGGTATCCTTGGCAGGCCCCTGTAGTGCTTGCAGGGGGTAATTCAACTTTTCGATCTTGCTGATGTGACGACAATGGACGATAACTTCGAAAACTCCCCAGAAGTGATCCCACTCCCAGAGATCGCCATGGAATTCTGGAATCCGAAGGGGTGCTAAGTGTGGCAAAGGTGACTCGTGCTGGTCCGGCTCAACAATCGTCGTGTCAGTTCTCTGCTGTAGAGAAATGGCGATTTCGATCAAGTGGTTCTGAGCCTTCAGATGAGCTTCTTGCGCTAACTCGATGTTTTTGCTAATCGTGCCATCATCTTCGAGTGTTTCACTCAGTTCTTCGGCTGTCGTTGTGTAGTTGGCGATGGCCTTTTCCAAGTATTCCACCTTCATCTCGATCTCCCGTTGGGCTGTCTGCAGTTGCTTCAGGTCGATTTCATGCACGACGGCTCCTGGTGGCTTCGTCCATTTGGTGAGTGTTTCTTCCAAATAGGTCCTCGTGCGGGTGAGCCATGACTGGCACCCTCTAAGCCTGATAGACATTTGGTAAAATGTTGAACTCACGTCCGGCCGATGCACCAAATATAGCTGTGCGTCGAGTGTAGTTGATGCTCCTTGTGAGTGTGGAGCTGCCGTTGCCACGCGGGTCTTAGTGGAGAATGAACTTTACTTAACACAAATATAACATGATACGAACAATAATGATTGATAGTGTATCACAATATCGATGGGAATCGATATACTTTTTTTCTTTATCTTTGATATTGCGTTTTAAATTTCCAGTCGAGTCAGTGCAATTACAACGGTTTTCCTAATAATTCTATATCGACGGCTGGAGATTTGAATGAATAAATTGATAAGCTATTTTTCCTTCTTATTCTCTTATCCATTTTCAAGATTTTAAGTGGATTCCTCCATTTTCCTGAGGATCACGGAACCTTGGAGGTCAATGTCTTTCTGGAGCTGAACACTCACAGGTTATTTACTATTTACATGGTTGTTTGTTTTTTCCACTTCTGCATTTAACTATGCGCGTAATCAAGTGAATGAATAAGAATAAATATGCTCGACAACACATTATTAAAGCATGTATTAAAAGCATTTATGAATTTAGAGATCAAAATATATTGCATTAAAAATTTATTGCATTATTAAAAACATATTGCATATATTGATAAGCTTCCCTTATTCACTCTTGATCTGCATCCCACACTGAACACTCCATATTTTCTTGACAGACTTGCGGTGGCAGCCGAGAAACCAGATTTTCTGAATGAAATGTAATGAATTAAATAAGCGTCTTCTCGGTCTCGAAAAGCCTTACAAAATCCGAGAGAATTTGGAGAAAATTTTCTTCCTCCTTCTCGAAGTGTTTACGCTTTTTTTCTATCTTTATGCACATACCAAAGATTTTGCAGCTTCAGTGAATCTTACGCAGTGCCGAGATTATTCCAGATTTGAAGATTTTTCGTTGTGTTTTTGATAGATACACTTATTACGCACAATCGGCATCAATCAAGGCACGCATGAGACGTAATGTTAAACTAAAATAAATGATATAAAATCTAATGTTTTGATCAGGAAATCAAGCTGCTATCAAGAGAGATTTGATCGGATTTGCTTGTTTTTTTGTGAATTTAACGTTACACGAATTCTCGACTTTAAAAAGAACTCTGACTATTAAAGTCTGCTAGGACAAATCGACTCGCCTACGTGAGATGACTTATTGGGCGTCCTTCGAACTTCTTCGCCGAGAAGCTAGCCCCAGAAAGTTCCAAATTTATCCTTATTCCTAGACGTCGCTACGTTTCTAGTAGTAAACCCTTAACGGTAACTCATAAGTCATTTCCACCCGTCTAGGTTGATAACCAGCCCCTTTTTCTGACGGAAATCTACTCAAGTCTCTGTATTTTCTGGTCGGGCAACTTGGAGGTCCGCTCTTAGATGAGAGGTTTCCTTTGACGGAAAGATGAAGGCGGAAGGAGAACAGGAAGTAGACAAATAGGCATATCGCTGACGATAAACCTTCTCGATCGGGCAGATTGCTGTCTCGTTCCAGTATTTTGTCCCAGTACGTCAAAGACTATGGAGAAACCTGCTCGCCTTTCTGGTATGGTAAATTATCGACGGCTTCATATTCCATGGGGTAATCCGGTATCAGCCACGGGATGTACGAATAGACCTGAGCAGGTATAAGTGAGATGTTGGAGTGCTAGTGAGAGGCCTATCGCCAATGTACAGTGAGCCTCAAGGTTGCGGTCTCCGTTACCGCGATGTTCACAAACCAGGAACTGTAGCACGTCGGTGGTAAAGGAGACCGGCAAGATTACAGCTGATTTGGTTGGTGAATCTCGGGAGCCAGAGGGAGAATGTCAGGTGATGGCCGCAGACAATGCAACTCTAAACAGCTGGTGGTGTCGCCCTCTCTCAACCGGTTGAAAATAAACCACTATTCGGACGGACGACGTTTCACGCTTCACGGCCAACTCGTTTCTGGCCCAGAGTAGCCCCGTGTCCGTGGCTCTGGTTTTCAAGGCTAACTGTTCGGCGTGTAGATTCAGCTATAGATATCCCCCGGCCTATCCCTGTTTTACCTCGTGGGCATGCCTATCTTGGCCAGCGCTGAACGATCTGAGATGATTAGTAGTCAACGCAGAAGATAGACAGTTGACACAGTTGGATACGGGCCCGTCGATTTTATTTTATTTCATTTTTTTCATTTGATACGCTCATGTGCATATGAATATGTCGCCTACTGCTGCAGATGGTACATATTCACAATCTAAGAACAGAAAAGTCTTCAAAGAGCGGTCGCTTGAAGTTGATCTGTTATCACTCTTAGAGATTCCTTCCCCTAGACTGCTTATGGGTTCGTTATGTTATGTTGAAGCCTTGCACACCTTGGTATTTGATTATGTTTCGCCGTATCACGATCCGGCGGAGAGTTGGTCTTCTTGGTTTTTCCTCACAGTACAGGGTGCGCAAAAATTACCCGGACTGATACATCACAGGCCACAACTACTGTCGGAACTGGAATCTGAGCTTCATATTGGAATATGTTATACATCAATACTACACGCAAACGCTGTCCAAGTGTGAGCCCTTGAATACTTGCACAGCGATAATAGCAAAACGAAATCTGAAACTATCGGCCATCATCAGTCCACACCTCTTTGGTCGTGCTGCTATTTTTACCTCAATTTTCTTTAATGTTTCTGAGCATACTGATTTCCCAGTCAGGTAGGCGGTCACTTATCTCAAACCGCATATGTCTTCGATAGCCGTTCCTGCTCTACGGTATCCCTACGCATGTATAGCCCTCCACTTTATCTCCCTAACGTTGCTCCTGACATCGTTAGTAATACGCTATAGGAAACTGCTCCAAAGTAGGACGTATAGTATTATAGATCATTTTGAGGCAAGAAAGTATCATATTTGAAGTTCTGGTGACAGGTTGTTCTATTTACTCGATTTCTGTTGAATCTTTTCGGGCGACGGGCAGTTGGTTTTTCGAAATTGACACGGCCGACAATCATCATGCACTCGTGACTTTTGTTTTTCGATTTTTCCGAACGAATAAGGAACCGGTGCGTGGCCGAGGTCACCTTGGAACCTGTATGATCGCGGTCCAGTCCTTCTCTCCAATTTGTTATCAATTATTCACTTTCCGGGCTGACATTTTTGCCATTTTCGCTTCTGCACTGTAAGAACGAGCTTCAATAGAATTATTAGTTAAAAGACAGTTTAACAAATGGCATTCCAATTCTCTGAACTTGCATGTAATTGGTTGAAGTGGTTGGGGACTGGTTCAGTGGCGCTGGTATAAGGAAAGTTTCCAATTTATCAAAGATCGTTTGTTAATTGAATTCTGGTCTCTTCTGAGACTTTTTGCACGTTCTTCTTTGGGACAGCCATATTACGGTATCAAAGTACAAAATAATTGTTATTGCTCCAATTTCTGTTGAAAATTCCATAGAAGCCACCAAATATCAGTAACATGCCAATGAAAACCGGTAGTGACATACACCCCTGTGCAAAATTATAAGTTCACCCTGCAATTTGTCCATAACTACCCGAAAAAGCTATTTCCAAGATACAGTAATGTTACTATGATATTCCTCACTATCAAAAACCTACATACACAAAGTCTAGGAACGGTGTCTTATCAATGCAAGAAGTTACGAATTTTCATTTGAAAAATAGGGACAGGGACCGGTGCAAAATTATAGGTTCACTTTAAAAAACTGATCAATGTTGAAAATTTCAAAAAGCATATTGAATTTAGTACTTCGTTACGCTACCTTTCTTATAAACAACATCAAACATTCTATCTGGCACACTTCGAATAAGGTTAAAAAGAACAGTTTGCTGTATATTAGCCCATGCATCAAGTATGGCCTCCTTCAGATCAGAAACCGAGGCGTAAGTGGTTTCATTTTTGTACATTTGGTGTACAAGAATTCCTCACAAGTCCTCTAACGGGTTTAGATCTGGAGAACAAGTTAGCCACATCAGAAGTGCCATTTTATGGGAACTAAACCAGTTCATTGCTCACCTCGACGCATGTATTGGGGTATTATCCCTACGTAATCTTCTGAAATAAGGTGAAACATTATCTACAAGGGGTTTTTTTGGTAGTCCTCGCTGTCCATGCGACACGAAACAAAGTCCAGTAACCACAAATCACAGCCCAAATCGTAACACTTCCACCGCCAAAGTTCCGCCTTCAGCATACTCGTGAATCTTTCCTCAAATCTCTCCAATAGATTTCACTATTTTGAGACGGATAATATCACGAAATGTGAAACAATGCTTTTCTGTCCTCCCAAAAAATAAAGACATTCTGGACTCATCTCCTTCCAATTTGTGCTGATGTTTTCACGGGCGAACACCAACCTGGCAGCTTTGTTGTCCTTCGTCAGACAAATCTACATTCCATCACTTGATGAACGATGTGTGGACTGCGATTCAAGCATCGTAGTATCGTCCATTTCGAGAATAGGAGGTCCAATTGACGTCGCAAATCCATCGCGGACAGGCTACTGTTAGAGGTCTAGCCTTCTATCGGTACTTCCTCCTTATATCGGTACTTCCTCCTCGCAGGCTAATCGGCACATTTTTGGACATTATATAAATAGATAAATAGGTAATTTGATAGAAGAAGATAAGTGGGCAAAATTATAAGATTTTGTTAAATTAGGCCCAAGATGCGCAGAATTTCCGCGCAGACCTAAAAGGACTAATTAAGGGATTATATAGTGATAACAATAAAATTTCAATTTAAAAATCTTGATACTCTCGTCTAATTACCTATAGGAAACGTCCTTTAATTATTTAAGTATCGAAAGTTCCTCAGAAAATTACTCGGAAAAATTCTCAACCCCCCAGTAAGGGCCTAGATAAAGCTGAGGCACGATCAGCAGTGATTGACAGCGGGCAGCGCATCTTCAGCTTCTAGTTTCTACGAGAAGCTTTCCCTCCTGACACTTCTTAGCTTGATCATGGTATCCTTCACTTTTTGTCCCTCTTTTCCTTCCCATCCATTTCCTCTTTTTCCTACCTTAATTGGCTGACGATAGCTTCGCTGTTCACATGCGAGCTTGAGGTAATTACCCCAAGAGGACCTTGGCAATCGGATCAAGAGGAGTACAACCCGAAAAGTGACGAAGCCGGTGGGAAACCGGGTTTGATTCCCGTACGACAAAGGTCATCCGCTCGTTCTGCAACAGTTGGTCGTATCGGAGGAACTCGATCGTGTTTTTCAGCGATGCGCCGTGTCGAACGAAAGCGAACTCGAGCGATTACTTTCGATGGATAGCTATTAGCCGACCACTCTGGCGCAATGCCTATAGCGCAACTAGTTTCCATCAACACTAAACCACTGAATGAAGTGTCAATATCAATCTAGGCTTGGATACCGGTGCGCGTGGTACAGTGGTAAGAAGCGTCTACTGACACCCGCACGGTTGAGTGATCGATCCCGGCCCGGTCAAACCAAGCTATCCATCCCTCCGGGGTCAAGTAAACTGGTACCAGACTAGTCTGAGAAGGTAGAGACGCTGACTTGGTATAGCGGCTGACCCTCGCAAGTCATTGTGCAGGTAAAATACGCATTCACCATTCCTCTACGATTCTGAATGGAACACGAAAGCGTGGCGCGTCCTTAGGGGACTGATCAACGCCGACACCTTTACCTTTTACCTTTATCAAACATGGTTGAGCTGTAGAAATCAGGTGTTCTTTGAAACCACTATTAATGGGATGAGCCGTGCACTCATCTTGTCTGCCAAATTGTTGGGAGATTTTGAACTTGGACTGGAAGGCAACAGTTCTCCTCAGTTTTTCCATTATGTCATGCTAATTCGATACGGATCGGCCCGACCTTGGAGAAGGAGGATTTCTAGGGAGAGGTTTCTGTTTCACTTTTTTCTTACCCACCCACCGAAGAATAAAAAACCGTAAGAGAACAATAAAACTTCCTGCATGGAACGTCAAGGACGATTAATTCCTCTCGACAGATTGCTAACCTTAGCTTCACCTGTTCACCTTGGATGCGACCGGGTATTTGGTTAATTGACTGTGTCAGCTACTTGACCTCAGTACCATTGGCAAACCGGATCAGCATAAGTGTTAAGGGTAAGATCCAGTTTTTCAAGCGTAAAGCGAAAAATCGCGGGAATTGAACAGTTAGATCCGCTCAATTAAAATATTTGTTAAGGTTCCTCCGAACTTCTAGTGTCTTATAGGTATCCTAGATACAGTGAGAAACCCCTGAATAGTATATTTTTTGAATTTCTGAAACGGCAAACCTTTTTTAGCCTGAGGGCAATATGAGCTGCGATGCAGTCAGGCGACGAAAGCGAATCGTTTACGCTGTAATGCTTACCGCGAACTTTTTTATCATCCTCATCTCGTCGGCTGTAATTGCAATGGCAGTTTTTTTCGGAAGAAATTACTGGAAAAAGCCCACACGCATCGATTCTTCTCCATTAATGGTGCCGCTAGCTAGTCAAAGAACTAGAGTTTAATGCGGAAGAGAATGTGTGGATTGCAACCCGCTGCATCATCACCGTAAAGTTTCATTAAAGCGTCGAAAAAATATGTCTAAAGAAGACAAATAGTTCCTTGAAGTTCTCATGAGATTCGTCATTAATCTTTTTTTCGCTTCAAACACGGTAATTTTTCATTAAACTCGGAACCGATCTCACCTTGAGCTTTCAGTGAGCGATTAGGTGATAAGTCAGGGCTCGTGACGATTTTTTATTCGAATTTTTCATGTAGTGAGTTCCCTGTTACTTCAATAATCATTATAGTTCAGTCAGTTTACTTGCCGCTCGGAAATTTCGTCCAGTCCTTGGTCCTCGTCTAAATCATTTATTTGACTTATTTAACTAAAAGTAAGGTGTTTAACGTCGATCGCTCCCGTGAGGGCGGCCAAGCATTCGTCTTCCTTCCAGAATCGCAGATTGGGGCTGATCGGCGCCAATCACTCTACTCTACTTACTTCACTATGGCAACCTTCAATAATTTTAGTAACTGGGTTCGACTACTAGCGGGCCAGTTGGTCTTAATCTGAAGCTGGAATCGTTTGAATTTGTGCAATTTTTTGCAAAGTACGACATTTTGCCCAGAGGGGGTTCGAGCCAGTGACAGAGTGAGGCTAAATGCTAAGAGGAGGCTCTTACTTACCTTTTCTTTTGTATGGGCGCCTCATTTTCTATTATATCGTTCTTTATCTCGTTCGTTTTTACGCTTCTTTCGGTCAAGAAGACTAGAGAACCTTGGCTTTTGGTGGCAGACTAGCTGGTAAGAGCCCAAATTTACGTTTATTCCGGTGTTTGGGTTTCGATTCTGAACACCCGCAGTCATTTTCCATTCAACGAAGCCATAACGGCTTATTCAGGATAGAAGATCCACAACTTTGCCAGAAAAAGAACGATCCTTATCGTTCCATTGCGTCAAGATCTACGGGATTAGCTCAGAAGAAGCAGCGCCGTTTTCCCTAATCCCCGATCGGGTGAAAATCGCTGCGGATTTGATCGGGCCGCTTACGGGGGCGGGGGATGTCTCACAAAAGCCGTGGCGCAGGTGGATGGGGATGGGGATCGAACTAGTTCGTCTCCAGTCGTTGCGCAACTCGTCCGTGCCGGCGTCGACCGGTTCGTCGACGAGGGACGATCTCGCCACCATGATTATGTAATTGCAGCCCCGCCTCTCCCCCCACGGCCATCACCATCGAATCGTCACGGTGTCGTCGACTGAACAGCTTCCTGTGCCATTCCATTCTTGCTTTCCTCTTCGGAGGGAGCACAAGTGCAGAATTACAGCCCTCGCTTTACTCCTACTATTTATAACATATTTATATGTTCAGTTATTTATTTTACACATCCTTAGAGGCACTCTCGCATTGATGAATATCTATCTATTCGCGTACTAAAAAACAGTAGAAATTAGACGTTATTTCTTTACTTTATGTTGAGTCTAAGAAACCGCATGGTGCAGTGGTAAGTGACGTTACGGACATTCACACGGTCGGGCGATTGATTTTACCTGAGGCAGACCACATCCTTAATCCCCTCCACGTTGGATTAATTGATACCGAACTTGTCTGGGAAGGTGAAGACACTGACTACGTTCAGCGATTGCCCCCACATGTCATTGTATGTACCAAATAAGCACTTACCGCCCCTGTACGAATATGAACAGATAACGAGGGCCTAGCGCATCCTTAGAGGACTGGTCAACACTAACCACTTCACCTCGGTAATCCTTATGCTTAGGTAGAATCAGTATGGCGTTCTGTATAGGTACGTTCGCCTCAGCATCTTCTTCATCGAACGACGTTTGGAAGTTGTTATTATGAGATCGATGGCGATACACTCCGAGTAAATTACCTACTAAGAGAGTGACGCGGGAGCGGTTTAAGTCTTTCGTACTATCTGATTAGCTGGGTAACGACTGGGTAGGAATTTTCAGCAATTTTCCTGAATGTTCGAATTCCCGCTGGTTTTTGCCCTAGCTGCCAAGGAAGCCTTTCAGGGGTCTCCTCAGTGAGAGGATCGGCTTCTGAGGGGATAAACCACAATATATTTCAATTCTGTTAGTAATCCGCGAGGTAAAAGGGTGAGAGGGTCTGCGTTGATCTCACCTAACCTAAGGGCGCGCCATGCCTTCGTCTCCCATTCAGAATAATAGAGGCATTGTGAATGCGTATTTGGCCTATACAATGACTTGGGGGGCCAGCCCCTAGACCAAGTCAGTGCCTTTACCATACTGGACAAGTCTGGTATAAGCCTACTCTACCCGTTAGGGATAGAAGGTTTGGTTAGCCGTGGCGCCATCAATGCGTAGGCCAAGTTAGTGTCCTTACCTTGCCAAACAAGTCTGGTACCAATTTGATTAACCTTTTTTTTAACCCCGGAGGGATTGAACGCCAGGATAGCCCGGCCGATGATCGATCGCTCAATCGTGCGGGTGTCAGTAGTGCCTCTCACCAGCGTACCACATGCGTTCCTGGTCATATTCCAGGATATTTCAAAATAGGCCAACTACAGTATCGGTCTTCTTGTTTGGTGAGTCTTTAGAGCCGCTTTGGACCACATGTGCCTTCTTTTTTGTCTCGAAACTCCATTTTTTCTCTCACTTCCTTCATCTTTATCTCTTTTCCTTAGTTTCCTTAACTCCTTCGTTGCCCATGGAACAAACTCCATAGGCGATCATAGTCGAAAGGCGTTGTTCAACGAAAAGCAAACAATAAACCGGGCCTGTCGCCTCAGATCGTCTCGATGCCCGTTGCCCTTTTCAGCCGGTCAAGCACGGGAGTGGCTGGCTGGCCGGCCGGACAGGGCTGGCTGGCTGGCTGGCTGGCCTGGTTGGCTGGGTAACTGGAACTGTGACATTCAACCACCACCACCACCATCTTTTTTTTCTGTCTTTTTACCCAGCGAACCTCCGGAACGTCCTCGATTCGCTTACCCAATCCATTTTTGTGGCTTGATTTATTATCCAGAGTTTCAGAACGTTTTCTCTCCAAGTTCTTCTTGTGGGTTGTCAGTTGTTCTTCGACAGAACCAGAGTCGTTCGTGATCAAATAATTTATGAAGGAATTTATTTATTTATTTATTTATTAAGTTATTTATTTAGCTATTTATTTATTCATACGTCGATATGACGCACCATGTAATAAAAGTAAAGAAACAACAACAAAATTAAAATCAAAGTTAACCGGGATAAATATGCACTGTGAACTTAGCATAAAGGTACTGAAATCGGTAGGAGCTTTGTAATCGGTAACCTCGCAAGTATGTTAGGAGGGACTTATCTTTTTTTTGTAATTTCGGAAATTTTTTTGTATTTTTTTGAAAAAATTGAAACCGACGGTTTGAGGCTCGAAAACATCGTGTTGCCTAGAAGGTCTCTATTTAGTGTAACAGTAGATTCCAAGAACGCCCGAGCATTGGCATTCGTGTCTGTTTAATGTTTAATTTAATTTGATAAATTATGTTGAACTCGAGAAAACCTGTTTATTGTGCGTTATTCGCTGAATTAAAGTTTAATTTGATTTATTTCATTTCATCCGGCCGCTTTTCATGTCTGTTTTACACTTTTGCGATGTAGCGTGAAATTTTCATTGTGCTGTCGAAGACAGGTTGGTGTTCACCTGGAAAACCAGCTTATTCGGCTTTATCTACCTATTTCTTTCATCTCCTTTCATCGCCAAAGAGGAAATCCTGGTTTCTTCGTTCTTCGTCGAAAGCGGCTTGTCTCATTGATCTTTATTCAAAAAAAAACAGGCCAAAATGGGGCAAAATTCATTGCTTCCATGTATGTTTGGGAAACTAGAGATAGGGTAAGGTATATACAACTCAGATAGTTGGGAAGGTGTAAAGAGTTGCGCCATGTATACCACATCCGTTCAATATCCGATCCGAGATACAAAGTCTTCCTAACTAATTAATTGTATCAGTAGTTCCAGTCTATGTGGTGGTAAAAAAAATTTCCAAATTTCTTGTGTTGTTAGAATTTTCATACTATGAGCTTGTTGTCTAGGATCGCTCTGTTTCTTTTAACTAATGCATCTGTTTTTTAAGCACGTCTATGATAGGCGTAAGTAAATAAATAAAATAGAATAAATTGCCTTCATTCATTATTTTCTTGCAACGTCTCCCTGTTCTACTTTATAACCACACTGTAGTCTTAAATTGAATTACCCTTTCCTCTCCATGGGTTTTAATAGTTTTTTTTATTAGAAATGGGCGTCGTTGATTGGCGTACGGCTGACATCTTTGTCAAGAACGTCTCAAAGGCAGCTACAGTGCCATTCCGGGCCGCCGGTGTTGTTCCTTAGCGGTTCACCTTTCTCCGTAGATGATTTATTCCTTCCGTTCCTCCTTCTTTTTTCTCTTCTTTCATAGTCTCGTTTGCTGTTTTCGTTATCGTAGGCATCGGTGACGCTGTGGGCTTGGCACTAACACAGCAGAAATGACAACGGGTGTTTACCTCGCTTTTGCCATCTAAATTTTTGTTTGTTCCATTATTTATTTTTTAGTTTATTCACTATATTCCAACTAATCAACCGTAAAGAAAAAAACCAAAATCATCGTCCCACAAGTTGTTTAATTTATTTCACTTAGAAGTGTTGTTGGAGTCTCAGCTACCAATCGCCAGTGGCTATCTACTGAGTGGATTTGACTCCGGCTAGTCCTCCCCCATACTTCTGGCTTCTGCTGGCCTTTTTCCTGGCCGAAGCAGCCCTCAGCAGAGTTCCGGTTCCACAGCTATATAGACCATTCACTGATGTGGGCTCTCATTACTCACCTGCAATGTCCAGCTCCTCCATTGTCTTCTTCTCTTCACTAGCTTTTCCTTCGATTTTTCTGTTCTTTTTTGCTTCTAATATCATTTTTTTATTTTTAATGGGCCCGCCTGATGCAGTGGTAAGAGGCGCTACTGCCACTCGCACGGTCGAGCGACTGATCCCGGCCTGCGTTACCCAAGGCTTCCATCCCTCCGGGTTCGGGTAAGTTGGTGACTTGCCTTGGAAGGTAAAGACGCTGACTTGGTATAGCAGCTGGTCTGTGCAAGTCACTTAGGCCTACAGTACCGATCAAAATAATATGTCACCTTACATTCTCAAAAATGCATCGATCCATGCACTTTCTTGAAAATCTGAAATTTTTTAAGAAATTTTGAATGCTTTTTCATATGCATTTTCACACGACTATATCTCACGAACCGCTGCTCATGAATTCTATCCAAGGTGATATTTCGATAGAACATGATTGATTTGTTACAAAAGGCTACAAACAATAGTTTAGTTGTCAATATACTATAGATTTTTTGATTGAAAATTTTCATGGTCAAAAAATGGCAAAATTTTGAGACCTCACTTCAACTAAAAATTTATCTATTAGTAGAGGGTTGACGAAATTACGTTAAACTTGAGTGTTCTATAGAATGAGATTTTCTCTTTCTGGTACACGTTGGAGTTGATTCTGATCGGTACTGTAATACCACCTACCTCCATGATTCTGAATAGATCACGAATGCGAGGGCGCGCCTTCATGGTCGACACCATCCCCTTTATCTTTACCCTTACCTTCACTTCTGTTATTATAGAATGTCGCCATTCCTCTGTTCTCTCCAGCTTGGGCGGGCCTTTGGAACCTTCACCCTTACCTTTATTATTGTCAAATGTCGCCATTTCTCGGGTCTCTCCAGCTTGAGTGGGCCTCCTCATTGAAATGGCTGAGCCCGGTCTAAAGCCCACGAGAAATCCTTGAATTTAGCCAGCCAAAAATCCACAACTAGTAGAATTATCAAACTTGAGCAATCAAGCGAAAGTCCTCCGATTTAGTCGGTTGAATCGGTAGCATCCGTGGCCAGCTTTTGTGTGTTTCTTCTGCTCGTTCCGACGTCTTTTCATTGTTTTGCACCAAGTGCTTCGCATAGAAACCAAGCAGCCAGAGCGGGCCACCCGGACCGAGTCATCATGGATTTCCTTTCCATGCTTGTTTGCTTTGCTCAGACAAAATGCAAACTTTCCATCAAACAGAACCATTTCTTCTGCGATATCCGCACCCTTTCCGCTTGGTCCGACTCGTTTTCCTTTATCCTTTTATCTTGTTTCTTTTCGTTTACTTTTTACCTCGTCGTCACTCTCTTCACTGTTTCTTCAACGCGAAAACACCCAAATACTCACCGATTTCAGGTAGATGTTGAGGGCCGGACTGCTATGGGTAATTTTAGCCACATTTTTAGGTGCGTTTCATGTTTTCAGTTTCTGTACTTTTCCTTTCGATTTTTTACTCACTTTTTATGATCCTTTTTTATTTATTCTACGTTTAAGACATGAAATAAAACTGTATGTGGAGGAACATGAACCGATTGCTACACACCGCGACTTTCGAATGTCCCTCTTTTCTCCTACTAACTTTTCCGCTTCTTTCCGGGTAAAAAACTCGAAACGCTCCTAAAGAGGCAGTGACGCGTGCTCCTATAAATTTAATATTGGTGCAGTCGCGTGCTTGAAAGTTATTCAGTCGAAAGAATGTCCGTAGTTTCTACTTCTTCATGAAAATGCCCTCAAGCGATGAGCAGAAACCTACAATATTGGATCTAAAGTGAAGATAAGGTCGAGGATTATGATAAATATGATCAGGAATCATATGCTGAAACTAATCTCATGTATCTGCCCTTGGAAATTTCTCTGAGCTCTAACTCCGAGTTGGGAATGAAATCAGTTCAGAAGATGATGAAGCATAACACGAAACTAGTCTGTTAACTGCCGCTTTTTGTTTAGCGGTTTATAGACGATGAAATAATCGCTAAATGACTGAAAGTTCAGCATGTGAACACTTTCTGCAGTTCTTCTTACTTCTTCGATTACATTTTTATTTCCTACGAATTCACCTCAGATGAAAAGGAGTGACTCTTCTACCATCCCCATTGCACTTTTGCCCAATTTGACGCAAACTCCCATTGAAATCCTTTCTGAGGTCACTCGATTATGACGATCAGATTACAAGCGCTATTATCTACCGCGAATTGAAAGCAAACATTAGCGAGGGTGGCCTTGAAGAGTTCAAGAGGAGCCGCACCGTGTCTCTGCTCTCTTGGCCACTCGTCGATGGTGCATACAAAAAAAAAATTATGTACAGTTCCAGTTTCCTCTGAATCACGAGTTTGTTAGGAAGGTCATAATGATAGGCTGCTAAAAAAGGAGTTTCCACCCGACAACCTCGTGAGGCAGAAGAAATGAGTAAGATGTCAACATAAAGGTGTCGGCGTTGGTCAATCCTCTAAATGGTGCGCCACGCATTCGTCTTCTATTCAGAATTGTGGAGGCTTGGTGAACGCGTATTTGGTCTATACAATGAGTTGCAGCGCTAGGCGCTATACCAAGTCCGTGTCTCTACTTTACCAGACAGGTCTGGTACCAATTTACCCGGCCACGGAGGGAGGGAACGCTTGGTTAACTTGGGCGAAGATCGATCGGTGAACCGTGTGGGTGTCAGTAGCGCCGCCTACCGCTGCACTACGTGGGCACCTGAGCATTGATATTCATCAAGGCACTTCAGCTTTGATATTCATCAATAATAAGAATTTTCCTCCTTTCCTTATTTGGTTTTCCCAGCTGGCGCGCAGTATGGCGCATAAATAAATAAATAAATAAATGAATAAGGCGAGAGACCTGACGGTTTTGTTTTCTTTGTTTTTTTTGTGAATTTTAAATTCGCGGTGAACATTCTTTGAACCGCAGCGGGCCGGCGAGTTAACGAGGTTGCCCTTTTTACACCACACCCTTAATTGCCTGTGGCACCCCTAATTGAATTGCAGTTAAATTAATTACACCTAATGAAGGATTCGGAAATGATCCTATTTAGTTCTTTGTTTAAGGATATGTCTCTTGTTATGGAGTGGATTTCCTTTCTGCAGCTGATTTCGTCGAGGCCGACAAACTTACACCCGGTAAGCGCTAGATTATTTGGGTAAGATTGTTCCACGCAAGGCCTACATCGTTCTTTTCGTAATCAAAAGAGGTAAGGGGAAATTTTTTTTCCCGAAAAAAAATTCCTAAAAAATGTCTTATTTTTGGATTGGCTCACATTCCAGACGAGGTCTACGGTAAACACATTCCGGTGGAAATCGTGAACGACTTCCGTTCAGACATTCGAGAACCACGTGGTGTCCGACGGAGAGTGAAGGTACTTTCAGCGCTTTCCTTCAAATCCATTATTTATCGCTTTTCAATCCTTTTCAATAACTGTAATAAAAAAAATTTAACAAGGTACAAAAATGTCCAAACACAAGTCGCTCTGTTGACGTTTCTGTAGTCTAAAAGAAGACAGTGGGGAATTGATCTCGGACAAGATAAAGTCGCTCAAACTTGCCTCAATTCTGCACTTCCTGTACACCTTAGGATAGAATAGAATTGGTTTCACATTGCCTTTGGCAACAGCAACCACCATAGGAAGCTGTTACGATTAGTGATGGAGATCGAATGCACGGCGTACTCCTCAACGATGACGCCATTCAATTTTAGGCTGTTCGTATTCTTTCCGTTTTTTATTGCTGACGAACATATCGTATTGTGCTCTTAACTCTTTTATGATCGATTTTAAACATATGTCATTCTTCCTTCTTACAATTGTCATACACGAAGTCCAAAATACATAAATAAATGAAAAAATATCTCAGTCTTCTTCATTACAATTGCCATACACAACATTCAAAATAAATAAATAAGTAAGTAAATAAATAAATAAATATCTCAGTCTTCTTTCTTACGATTGTGATACACAACGTTAGAAATAAATAAATAAATAAGTGAATAGATGAATAAATATCTGTTTCCTTTCTTACAATTGTCATACACAAAGTCCAAAATAAATAAATAAATATCTCACTCTTCTCCATTACAATTGCCATACACAATATTCAAAATAAATAAATAAATAAATAAATAAATATCTCAGTCTTCTTTCTTACAATTGTGATACACAACCTTCAAAATAAATAAATAAGTGAATAAATGAATAAATATCTGTCTCCTTTCTTACAATTGTCATACACAAAGTTCAAGATAAATAAATAAATAAGTAAATAACTGAATAAATAAATCTATTCTGTTGTTCAGAGAAACGGCGTGTCGAGGGTGGCCAAACTGTGGCCGAATGCCAGAATACCATACGCTATATCCCCGCACTACACTCCACACGAACGAGCTCTACTGGCCCGAGCCGTCAAGCAGGTTCGTTTGCAATGGAATGATAAGGCCGAACTGCGGGCCACATTCCTCCACCACAACAATTAGTGAGGAAACGTTCATGTGTCTTCTTTTAATTGTTCCTTAGAACTTGCACTATTAGCTGCTTCAATAGCTATTCAATATGTTTTGGAATGACGAGCATCTTTGCTATTTTATTGTTTCCGTCGTCAATGGTTAACGATGGGGCTTAGAGATGCTCTTTTGGAATTGACATCGTAACTAAAGTTAAAAAACTATTGAGTGATTGTAAAGGTAAAGGGAAAGAGATTGGCGTTGATCAGTCCTACGGATGCGCCACGCAGTCGTCTTTCTTCCAGAACTGTAGAGACATGGTAAATGTGTATTTGGCCTATACAATACACAACAACTAGAGGGGACCAGCCGCTACACCAAGTCAGTGTCCTTACCTTTCCACAAGTCTCGTAGGACCACGGAGGGATGGAAGTCCTGGTTAGCCCGGACGGGGGACGATCGCCCGACGTGTGGGTGTCAGTAGCGGCTCTTACCTCTGTACCATGCGCGTCTTTCTTCGATATTCATACCCATCGTAAAGATGCTTCATGAATGATTAACAACTATCACATGTTGGGGAGAGGATACCATTCAAAGTCGAAAATTCTTTACCAAATAAATAGAGAGCACTCTTATTTTTCCTTCCTTTTTTTCTTTTTTATCAAGTTTCTTTCTAGAAAGACATATTTTAACTGGCGGTATTTCCTTCTCAACTCCTATCCCAAAAACACTTATTTGTACGTGTGAAATTGTAGCATTATTTCTCAACTATTCCAGTACCACGAGAAAACCTGCATTCGCTTCGTGCCACGATCCAGTGGCGAGCCGGACTATCTGTTCATAGGAAAAGTCGACGGGTGGGCGATTCCATTTTTCTATTTCTTTTCGAAAATTCTAAATCTCTGACGTTTTCAGATGCTTTTCCGAGGTCGGACGAACTTCAGGAGTGCAGGTGCTGTCGTTGGATAATGGCTGTATGGAGTATGCAACGATAATTCACGAAATGATGCACGTTGTCGGATTCTATCACGAACACGGTAGGATGGGCCAAATTTCTCGCTTTTTTATTCATTTCTATTTGATTTTATCACCAAATTCGAACGGAAGGAACGGCAGAGAGTATAGGAGCACCAGCTCATTGGGAGGAGGGTCTAGTGAATTCTATTCCTAAAAGAAATGATTCGGTCGAAGTACGGCCATCAGGAATTGGATTCTGTCCGCTTCCATTAATACAGCTCCCCATCAAAGCCTTTACGACCGACTCCATCATTCTGTAATGGCAGCCGCAGCATGGGAAACAACCACATCGACGCAGAAACGTTTGGTTCCAAGGAATCCAACCAATCGAAAAATGAGAAAAATAGGAAATCTTGCAAATTCTCCACTCAATAAAAAATATACAAATACATAAGTCCCAATCAGGACATTGCAAGGGGGTGATAGAATTACAGAGAAGGTTTTTTGATTAGTCATGTGGGTTATCACTTCAGAACGATGGGATCGTGACAACTTCATCGACATCATCTGGCAGAACATCGATCGAGGTACTGTGTTTTTTTTACATTTTTCGATATTAAGTCAATTTTTCTCTTTTCCGTCCTAATTTCCTCTAAAGGATGCTATTATGTATGTCTTATCCGCAATGAAGTGTCTACTGAAGAAAGGTTCATACTAGGCAGCAAGGCGATGCGGTATGTCGCGCATACGACAGAGACACAGAGGACGCGGCGGTAGATACAGTCACAAGCGCCTCCGCTTTTACAGAAATAGTACATATCATGCCGAGTTGACCTTAGGCTCGATCGGATTTAATAAACTACTAGTGAGATTTGATAAAATGCTAAAATACATGTACATATATGCACTTCTCTCTCATAAATGATAGGTATATACTATAACCGATAGGTATATACATACCTATTGGGTATAGTATATGTATACCTATCACTTCTGAGAGAGAAGTGGATGGTTGGCTTTTCACTAGGCAGAGATCGAACCGCGACTATGCGTCTGAATCCGTCACTTTTCTCCGCTCCACCAGCTCTGTACATAAATATCTGGTGTGCGATGAAGTGGGTTATTATTGGAAACTATTGAAAACTTCATTTTTCAGGTGCTTTGGACCAATTCGGCAAAGTTGACCTCAGCAAGACGTCATACTATGGACAGCCTTACGACTACAAGTCAATACTGCACTACGACAGTCTGGCGTTCAGCAAAAACGGCTTCCCCACGATGCTTCCCAAGCAAAAGTGTGAGTTTTTGTTCATTTTTGATAAAAAGATAAAATATTTCAAAATTTGTCTCCGCGTTACAGCAGCTACGATCGGCAACGCAAAAGACTTCAGTGAAGTGGACTTGGCGAAAATCAATCGAATGTATAGTTGTCCGTCGGAAACGAAGGAACAAACGGCACCGTTCGCTAGGGCACAGGTCTGCCCAATGAAAAATACACTGAAAATCAATATTTCAATGTATCTAGTCGAATTTCCCATGATTTCAGCACAGTCCGATCTATTCGGCAGTCAATAAGTACGACGATCGGCCGAAGTTGCCGTCACAGTACTACGAAGGGATGCAGAACTCGTATTCCGGCAATAAACCTCAACGTATTTTGCTTTTGAATTGGAATTTTCTTGTAAAAGTTGAAGTATTCAACAAAAAAGATCTACATAGATCATACAAAAGATCATATCTTACCTTTTGAACTGATCATTTACATTTGTTCTGTTTTGAAAAAAAGCTTTTTGTTTTGACAGGGATTGGAGCGGGTAAGGCAGGATACGGGAAAAATTTAGGTGTTGTCGTTAGTTAGCAAAAACGCTTCGGAAGAAAAAGCGAGCCCTGCCAGGAGGTCGACCTGCTGTCACGCGTCGCGTCGCGGTGCGTTTTTTGCGCCTAATGACTTCGGAGTGTGATCCGCCTCTGGAGAGTCAAATACCGAAAACTTGGTCGTCTATCAACTACGGAGCACTGATTCTCCATTGCCCAAAGTCGAATTTCTTTTTCAAAATTAAAAATATTTCTTGCTTGAACGGTTCTAGATGGGAGGTCCGGCCATCACACTCCTAAGTCACGGCAATGCGACGATGTACGTAAGTACCATGCGACCCTGTCACATCCTACTCTAAGACGAATCTACGCTCGAGCCTTATTATCCATTCGCAATTGTTCGCAACAGCCTAAAAGATGGGTCCGAATTCCCCGAAATGTCAGTTTGTTGTAATATTAACCCAACCAGGTTTTCCCATAAATATTTTTTATCCTTTTAAGGATGCGAAGACAAGATCACCGTATGCTGGTGGACGGCGGATCGGTGTCGAGCTCCGGCCATCTACGCCATGATGACACAGCTGTGCTCGAAAACGTGCGGGTTCTGTTGATCGATTATCGATCGGACGACGATGACGTCCAATCGATCGTGAATTTCACATTGAGAGTTCGGATGGTTTGCCGTTTCCTTATGTTCAATCGCATTCCGCATGTTCTCGATGAACTCACGACACCTCTTCTGTATATACTGTAATCACTAGTGTTTATCGATTAGTCTTTCGTTGCCTTATTCTGCCTTTTCGATTACCTGACTACGGGTCTTCTTTTTTATTGACAGATGTTATTGTAACTTGAGTCGCTAGATTGAAAAAAGAATTAATAATTCTGACCGTGTTACATGAAATCGATCAGCATGCATTCTGGCTGGGTGATAGATAGTGTTGTAAGAACGATGTCTTCCGCAAACGAAGATGGTGTGATTTCCGGAATTGATTTTCACTTCCACGACGTCCCATTTATGTGTTCGCATGATATTCGTGAGCGGCATTAAATGGCTTCCGTGTTAGGCCTATGGTATACTCCATCAACGGGCTGTCGCATCAAGCTAAAAATGCATGACTCCCCTCTATACAGCACCGCAGCTGGGTTTTTTGTATGCTGCTGTGTGCGGGGCTTGGAGCAGTGCTGCACGACCATCGCAGCTAGCTGCGACTGGGTCGCACTTGGTTGCGACTCCTGTCACAGCACTGCCCTGAGAGGATCTGCACCATCCTTTTTGCCCTTAAACTATTCGAGTCCCCGCACAGAGCAGCATGCAAAAAACTCAGCCGTAGTGCTGTATAGAGGCGAGCCGTGCATTTTTAGCGCCGCTGCGACGGGGCTGTTGCCGGAGTATACGATAGGCCTTATGCTGTCGCTTTGGCATAAGCCTCTCTTCATGCTGATGCGAACGTTGTTGTAGAATGGTGTGATGACGGTTGTGAATTCTTTATAGAGCTCACTGAGGATCTTCACGTACTGAGCGAGGACGCCTTGCTTGCACAGAGCCTCAATCAACGCTTCCGTTTCGACAGAGTCGAAGGCCTTCTTGAGATCGATGAATGTAGGGCATAGTCTTGTACTTTAAGGACACTTCAGTGTATTCGGAAGCAATCGAAAATCGTCTTAGCAACATCTAATCTCAGTGTCTTGTACAAAGCTTTTCTTTCATGAATCTTTCAATGTTTATAAACTGGAACCACGCATAACATTTCAATTAAAACTCATAGCGAACCGTACAGAGCATGGGATTCTCGCCCGCACAATTGGGGATCAGGCATATATCAAGTTAGCAAAACATGGAAACATCTACGACTGCTCTTAACCGTCGAGCATCGCTATCGTATTTTCCTGTGAGAAGAATAGCAGCATAGAAGAGATTAGGAGTGAGGATGAAGGATGATTCAAAGAAAGTGTTCAGGTCAGTGGTAGTAGTAGGTACTAGGTAAAAATGAGTGGATGATACAGTAGTGCTGAGCAACCTGTGCAGTGGAACATGGAACGTTATTCTAAGCACTGCTGTCAGAACAACGAGACAGAAGGTGAGAAAGCGAGAAGACCAGCTGCGTGGCGAAACCGAGTTGAACAACAGATCATTGAACAGCGATTATGGACAGAGAGTGATTATGCCGTACAAGTTATCATCATTACAATCAATGGTAAACGAATGGAGCGGAATCCAACCAACGACCGCTAGCACCGAACAGAATCGAGACGCCATCGCTGTTGTGGTTGTCGTTGCTGCCATCGGCAGCAATATTCAACAAACTGGTTGGACTGATATTTACATATGCACCGAGGCACTATAGCGAACATGACTGCTTGGAGTTCTCCAACGAGACGGTCGGTACTGAAAAAATTTCCCTAGGAACCACCGCTTGATCAGAATACATTTAACAAAAGGAGGAATTAAGGAAAGCTACAAAAAAGCGAAAAAATATAAATTCGACCAACCTTGATTAGTAATTGACCGCTTGTAGTGTGAGGATTGTAGTATGCATATGCAAGCCATCCAATCAGACAAAGAGAACAGCCGAGAGTGAACACAAGCACCGCGTATCCTCCACCATTTGGTCTTCCTGGAAATATTGAGAAGCATAGCCAAAAATTTCGTATAATTATCAGCTGAACCACGTAATGACTACTAAATTTCCCTCACAATGTTAAAAAGGGGGTGAGAAAAGCCCAGAACCAGTTTTTCTTGGAATATCCCCACTAAACTCCAGACACATTTCAAGAAAAATCGCAGGCGCGAGCAAAGACCCGGCACGGTTCCCAGTGGGGGGCGACGTTCTGCAGCACTCCAAAGGCGACATGCAGACGTCGGTTGATTGACGACACCCCATTGGCACTCTTGACACCAAATAAAAACTTTTATGGTGCAACACTGAGACAGAAGGAGAGAGGCTGCACAGTCACGTTTCGTAGAAAAACGTCTTTCAATATCATATTACTTGCTAGAAAAATGCCCGTTCCTGCAGCTCCTTAGTACTTCGACTACGTTATTTACTTTGCATTACTTTCTAATCACTTCCAACTCTCGATATTTTCCATTGGAATCTTCACTGAAGCCCGATATTTCGTCCTCTCTTTTCTTCACTAGACAGATGAAAAAAGGACGGAACCGCCAAAATCCTTCTGCTTGAATGACAAATGTTTTCTCCTCCAGGGAATAAGAATTGGCCAGCACACCAGTAATCACTACTAGATGACTAAAATAGAGCTCTAGGTGGTCAAGCATGCACCTAGTGTAAATAAATGAGTTGACCTCTTGTTGAGAGCGTTTGCGAGACCTTCGATTAGAATTAAAAACATAGCGGATGTTCTGCCAAATTGCTCAGTAGGTCAAAAACAGTAAAATTTGCATCGTATCATAGTGACAGACGGAATTATCAAGGAAAATTTCCACAATAATTCGGTCAATTACCATAGGAACGAATAAGCTGAATAATAAGTGGATGAGATGAAATGGGACAAAGATATAATCGACGTTCTTCACCACGAATAAAAGAAGCGAGCCAGGATCAGAGAATTAAATTGCGCGAACATTGACGTAAACAAATTTCCCGCGGCTTCTCAGAACAAATCATATCGGAACTTACCCTTACTCTTATCAGCGCGTCGTTCCTTATCCAACGGTATCACATCGTCAGGTGAGGGCGGTCGCTCAGGTGCAGCAGTTGAACTAAAAAGTTGAATGCCCGGTAAATAAATGGTTTTTTAAAAAAATATTGCTTCGGAATAGATTACTCGCTCATTACGAACTTATCCATTTTAGCATCAAAACACAAAAACTTTATGAAAAGGAAAACTGGAGCTTTTGAAAAAAAACCTCACCTCTCATCTTCCACTTCATCTTCGTCCACAGCCGCATTGCAGTACATGTTCTTCCCTTGATTCTTACAGTTGTTCTCGGCCCAATGTTGACGACGCCGATGAATTCTTCAAAATGAATATTTACAATAGAAATCGACTCGGATACAAATCAATATCTACCAACCCTGCCTGATCCGTGCAGAACGGACCACCATGGGACTTCTTCGCATGACACCAGGAACAGGTGAAGTGCTTAAGCGTTGCGTTAGAACACGATTCACAAGACTGGAACTGAATGCACGCTGAAAAGGAAATAACATAAAATATTTGGCTGAAAAAATGAAAAAGAGAGGAAATCAAGCGATAAAAATATCAGAAAAACATACCGGGTTGTGCTTCGAGGTAGACCACCGTATCGTTGAGGACCTTCTCCAGCGGAACTTCGATTCGGTGATACTCGTAGATCACTCGTTTGGGGCTCACTGAATCAAGAACAGAAAGCTAATATAACAACAACGAATAGAATTTATATAACTATCGGAGCGTTCATCAGAAGTCCATATCACTCAATGAATTGGGAAGGCCAACCGACGACTAATAAAATAACAAAAAAAGACAAAAATTCTTACTCGTTCCATGCGTCATGAACATGTGGTGGTAGAGGTAAGCATCGCTGATTCCACATTTAACAGGATGTTGTTCATCGCTAATGTTGGACACATTCATCGGCACCTGCAACATGAGCAGCATTAGCAGCATTAACATTTTAACATTCGAAAAGCCTAGTGAGCAGAATTCCTAATCACAGGAGGATGGGCACCAGCAAATACAAAAATGACACTATATAGAAAACTTATTTCAGTAATAAAACTCACACTTTTGTAGACAAACGCTATCGAGCCATTCTTGAAAAGGGTCGTTTGAAATGTGAACGGACCAGCTGAACCATCACAATTACTCTTTGCAGAACGAACAAAGAAATTAAGAAATGCAGAACAAAAGTAAAATCCGAAGGAACGATGCTCACCTTGATGCTGTTCTCTCAACTGCACCTTTCTCCACTCCACTACGAACTTTTCGCCGTCGTCAGCGTACAGGATACTAGAGCCCTGAAGCCAAGCATTGGTTCGAACCCAGCAGTATAAACAATAGTAATACAAAAAGAAAAATGTACATCGAATAAATATAACTTTTTCCGAACTCACATCAAGCATGGTGTCGAAATTTGCCATCAGGGGCGCTATGTATTGCGTGGCTGCGAGCCAGTTGTGTGTTTGGTCACCAATATAGAGAAAACCTCAAATAGAATAATAAAGTAAAAGTAAATGTAAACGTTCTGAAGAATAGATTAGAAAAATTCTTCAACAAATACAAACATAATGGTCACGGAAACACTACACAGTACATACCTCCAGTGGCGATGGTGAGATTGGTCATCATATGACCATAAAATGGAAATTTGAAGCTAAGCTTCGCGCCCTGAAGCAAATAAAATGAATGAAGCAGCTTCATAATTCATTTAAATTTTCGATACTTACCACAGCTCTGCGATACGTTCCGGACAAGAGAGGATGACTAGCATTTCCAACCACTCCGGGTTTCTTTAGCATCGCGTCAATATCAACCCAGTAAGTCTGCATTTGTTGGCTACGATTCAGGTAAATAGTCGTTATGTAGTACTTGTGATCCACCTGTGAAGAGTAACGGTCGAGAATGTCTTCGTTTGGTTTTTCCATGCACTCAACACCAAGCCAGTAAATGACACAAATCAAGTCACAAACGGCATTGTAACATGCAAAAACAGCGATCATACCGTATTGTTTTCTTTCTCAACCTCCACATCATCGGGTAGACGAGTGTTCCACATTTCTGGCCCTTCTTGCTCTACTGCCGCCGCCGCTTTTTGTTGGGGAAAATTATATGTAGCACGACGAACACGACCCGTGTGTAATAATTGGAACATAGGTGATGAGTCCTCATATCGGAGAATTAACGGCAAGTCATAATTGTCTGAAAAAGTAGCATAAAATCTTCATTTGTGCGGAAGAAGTGATTTACCATAATCAATAATTAGATGGCTAAATAATAACAAAACCACTGAGAGCCAAAATCGACGTAAACAAGTTTGTAGTTTATATTTCTCCCTTCACGATCGACGGACTATCAGAGAGTGCACTATTGTGAACCTGCATTGCAGAGATGGACTGATATGAATGAGCCTTGCGAGCGAAAGGCATTTTTATAAAAAAAAAGGGGTATGCCAGGCAGAAGGATGGGGTCTCTACTCCTTGAACGACGAACCCAGAACGTATCGCTTTTCCCTTCATCCAACGCTGCACCATAAATTTCAATGAACTGTAGTCGTTTCCAGTGAAAACGCTCAATTAGCTCGCTTTCTATGAATTCTTCGCCTTGAAAAGCGAAAAATGAATATCCCGCAATTAGTAGATGGTGAAGGAACTAGAAGACACATTATCGCAGCAGAAACCTAGAGGATGACTATACCCCACTAACTCGTGCGGCAACTCAGGGCACCTTAATGAAACTAACTCGTGCGGCAACTCAGGGCACCTTAATTACAGAATTTTTTAAATAATAGATGAAGAGAAAAAACACAAAATAAGGAAGAGATTATGAACCAGTGACCTCTTGTGCCAAATTGTTTCTACTTCAGCAGGCGTGCAGATTTACGCTTGCAATTTTTGTCAATAACGGTATTCGTGAATGGGCCGTCAACCCGTGCAGAGCTTCATAAACAAAAAGAAATAGGCTCTAGAAGGAATAAGAGCAACAAAAACATCAAAAATAGCTCAGAAAAAAGAAAAAACTCACCAGCTGCACTCTCGATGAGAATCCCAACGAAATAAATTAGCAACGAAAGCGACGATATCAACCCTCCAGTCATCGAATAGATTAGTTAATCCAACCAAGCTCAGTTACAGAAAGGAAATAAATTAGGAATTAATATGAACACCTGAAAATCTGAAAATCGTCTACCTTTCCGCTAACAACAACGACAAAGTAACTAGCACATAGCACCAGAGAGAAGTAGTAGCAGTAGGTCGACGACATGACGAACAAAAATCTAATCAAATCGAAGACGCCTTTAGTCACATTTAATCAAATTGGTCACATCATTAGATAGTCACACCACAAAAGTACGTCGCAGACATAGGAATGTAATCAAATAAAACATGCAGCAGGATAGGAAACGGCTCTCTCTCACTCTCAGTCACCGAGAATTTCAAAAATCGATAAAAATTGGATGGTACAAAAACGCGAAATCGTCGACTCGTTTAGTGCATGTTTATGAAACAGATAACAAAAGAGCGGCATTCTATACAAAATTAGGTTACGGTATTACGCTGGAAGGTACATAAAAGCAAAGTAACTCGGGACGCAATAAAATAGAAAAGAGGATGAATAAATAGAATAGTTTAGTCATGAGGCTTCTTGAAAATGGTCCGATCGACTTTCACCTGATCGTCAATCAATCGATACATATAGGTGACTACGCTGTCAGCTTGAACATCAAGCAACGCGAACGACGGTATGATCGGTCTGGAAAGAATCGCTGTAAGGAACTTGCTGACCTTTTCAGGAACACTGCCATGAGAGGAGAAGTTTCGTCGTGTAAAAAAGAAGAATCCAGTTTTCCAGCCCATAAAACTCGACACAAAATCGATGGCAGTACTTCACTGAAGTGACAGAACAGTGCAACGAATCAGTTTTGATTCCGAGACAGTCCGTCACAATCCCTTAAGAACAGCAAAATTGGCGCTCTGTGACTGACGACGATTCTCCGCATTTTAGAATGTCCCCCATTCAAATGGGCGCCCGTGGTACAATTGCAAAAAGCGCTACTGTCACCCACACTGTCAAGCGATCAATCCCCGTATGGGTTGACCAAGGCTTCCATCCCTCCAAGGTAGAATAAACTGGTACCAGACTTGACTTGGAGACACAGACTTGGTGTAGCGGCTAGCCTCCGAAAATCAGTCATTATAGACCAAATACGCATTCATCGTGCCTCTACGATTCTGAATGGAAGACGAATGCGGGGCGCGTCCCTGGGGGATTGACCAACATCAGCACCTTTACCATTAACTTTACCTTTTACCCTGCCCAAGCACGGTGGGTGTGCGGATTATGGGAATCTACGGAAACAGTTAAATCAATGAAAGATCAAAGAAAAAAGATAGGAAAAAGATAAAGGGAAGGCGTAAAGTAGTCATCTTCTATGAAATTTATGAAAATGAAAATTTCATCTACTATATGTCCACTGATTAGCTGACTAGTATTTCCAGAACTGACAAATGAAGCAAAAGCGGCCAACGACAGAGAAACAGCGCCATTTTGCAGTCGACCGACTCAATTGATGTTCGACGCATAAGTTTACTTGCAAGCCAGGCGCCTAGATCTGCATATCTATAAATCCGAAGGTTGTTTTTATCTACTGCCCGCGGCGAAGCTTTCGACGAAAGCTCGTAAAGTTATGGATGTGTGTGAATCCATCACCGACCACGCACGAATCTCGCCATTCCAGTTGCCAAATTTGGAATTCCCAAGAGAAAGTGTTGGGAATTTTAAGAAGACAGTTGCGGAACAGTATCGGCAAACAGTAAAAAGATGGCGATGATGTCTTCGATAGATGGACGCTGTTATCACATCAGAACACACTCAAAATGTGACATGATTGAACTGGACGGTTCTCAAACAGTGGGCCACACCACAATAAAAAAATTAACGCGATAACTGCTCCAGTGACATGATCATTAGGAAAGTAATCTTAGGAACAAGATTTCCATTTACCCAGAGCTTGAATTCAGTGTATGGTTATGATATATATCCCGAAGATCATTTAACCATAAATTATTCGAATAAACAACCCAAAGCTAACTAATATATTACATCTCATTAACACTGAGTAGCATCCTAAGAAGGGAAGCAATGAAAACTTAACCAAAAGAACAGACGCCTCTTGTCGTCTTGTCAAGCCATGACTCTGAACAATAAATTCAAAATTGGCACAAAAATCTTCTGACTTTAGTCGGAAACAACTACAAAGAAAATCAAGAACTACAGAAAATATTTGAAAACAGGATCGTTAGCTCATTACTTGGGCTCGTTCACTGTTCAGAGTTCCCTTTTTGTGAGCATTCCTTGCAGTGTAAAACTGGCATTACATTCCAAATTAATAAATAAGCAGATGGATAAATAAACAAAAATTGAAGGACAGTAAAAATGGACCAGAAATCACAAGAGCAGCAAAAACCGGTAACCGGGCGAAAATAACCGACAGTTAAGTGGTGGCGGACGTAGGCTGCGTCACATAACGGTCATACAACGTCTAGGCGCCCTCGCAGGTTATAATAAAATTATAATAAAATTATGATAAAATTTGGGGTGAAACGGCTGAAATCGCTGTCTGGGAAGACGAGGGGACACGACGCGGCTGCTGCCCATCAAGGGCCCTGGGGGATGCTGCAGCAGATACTTGGCGCGATAAGATGACATGCACTTGTCGTCTCAACCCCTCGGGAAGATTCGGCCCCCATTCAGCTTCTCATTAGAACTATAAACAGCACTATTTCACTTCACGGAAGTCACCGGACGAAGAAGACTTTTTTCACCAAATCTTACCCAAACTTCACCTATACGGGTAACATGTGGTGCTGATCACGATTTTGGCATCCTTTTTTTCAAGTTTCAGTCGGAGACCACACATATCATTCATTAGGGTGGTCTGGTCAAAACTTTACATTTGGCTCAAAACTCGTCCAGCTGGGTTATTTTACATGCAGGTCACGATTATGATGTTGATTTCTTCGAATTTCGCTCGACTTGGGTCGTTATGGAGGGATTTGGGTAGGCCATGAAGGCGTGGGGCCGGTGTGAAGGAACAATTGCCTGAATCTACCGGAGTCCATCGAAATCTGAGAAAAGGACATCAGATTCGTAATCAGCACAGCAAATAACCAATCTAGGCAAAGTTTCAGCCAAATCGGTGATTTTGACTCGACACCCCCCCCACTTTAACATGTGGGTTATCATCTCCCTAGCGTTTAGTCCCGCACCGTCGCGGGGTCCGCTGTCCTCGTCAATAGTCGCCACTTGCATCTATCCTGGACATCTTGGAGCGTCGCCCCATCTTCTTTGAGGTCGTTCTTAATTACGTCGCTCCACCTTTTCTTGGGCGCTCCTCGTGGTCGTTTTCCGGGGACCTCAAACTCCAGCGCTTTTCGTACTGGGTGGTCATCAGGCCCTATCACGACGTGTCCGAACCACCTGAGTCTTTGCTCTCGCATCTTGAGGTGCACTGGAGCTGTCCTCATAACTTCGCTAACGTCCTCATTTCGGACCCTATCCAGTCGTGTCCATCCGCAAGTCCACCTGAGCATCCTCATTTCCGCAGAGTGCATGCGTTTTTCGTGGGCCTTAGTTACGGGCCAACACTCGCAGCCGTAGATCAGCGCCGGTCTTACAACTACCCGGTACACCTTTCCCTTGAGCACCTCTTGTCACAGAGGATTCCAGTAGGTTGTCTCCACTTCGCCTAGGCTGCGTTTATCCTTTCCTTCACTGTCTGAATTAGGGAAGCGGGGGGTCCTTGTTCGAAATCCGAAAAACAAATGTCAGGATCATTATCAGCATGCAAAATAACCACTCCAGACAAAATTTTAACCAAAACAGTGATCCTACCTGGACCACCCAGCTACCCATGCAAGCGATATGGGTGGTCTCCGGCCGAAATTCGGAAAAACGGATGTCAGATTCGTGATCAGCACACCCGAAAACCCTCGAAGGTGAAGTTTGAGCTGAATTGGAAAGTAAAACGTTTTTTCTGGCCAGTGGAGTCCGTGAAGTCGAAGTGCCCTATAAACTAGAGGATCACTGAAAAGGGTAAAAACATACCCTTCATTGATGACGGAGAACGCTCCAGTAGCACTGCCCGGATTCACATAGAAGCGACCGCCGTTCTCCTTCACACTGCACTCATGGGAATGACCGCTGACGAGCACATCAACGTCAAGTTGTCGAGCCAGCTGTTCGAGCATCTGAAACCAATACATATTTATTTACTTTGCTGAAGGCGCGCATGGTGAAGCGATAAGGGGCACTAATCCTTCACAATATTAGGCTGATTGAAAAAGTGAACTATAGCCGATTAGCTAACGCACCATAGGTGGCGATTCTAAAATTGAGGTCGCTGAGCGCGATAATGTACTGAGGTGCAGATAGAAAAAGCGAGAGGAACGAAATAGGACACATTAATATGGTTGACTGGTCAGATGTGAGCAAAAACTTTCGAATTTCCGTCAAAAGAGGCCAGAATGCGTAGGAAAAGCACCCAATTCCGCCAATAAACACCAGTTATTCTATTTATGCATTATAAATGTACGTAGTAACTGCTATAGGAAAAGGTTACGAGTAGGGCCAGGGAAAAGAGGGATAAGTTTTCAACTTTGAGATCAAGAGAATGATGTTCTTAATTACAATATCCTTTAGTTAGGTTCCGAAGAGATAAGAGAGGAGAAAGCAGTGTGAATTTAATGCTGTAGAAAAAATGAACGAGGCATTATATGATATCTTGAAATCTGTGCAAGCACGTCCACTGGTAATTGAAAAGCAGAAAAAGTAGAAAGCCAGCCTTAAAATGGGATATAAGGCTAGATAAGTCTCCCATGAGATTAGCAACTCGAAATTATTTATAGTTCAGAACGAAATACATGATTTCCGTCATAGCAGCATCAAGAGAGTGGAGAGTATTTTAGAAAAATGACAACATGACAGGCGCTAATAAGAGTTTATACAACCGAGAAAACCTCAACCAGCTCCTAGACATTTCTGCGAATTATACTCTCTCAGAAACTATCGAAAACGAAAAAGTAGACATTTTATTCCAAGACTTTGCAAACTTACCGCCTCATCTCCCCAAGGGATAATTTGATGACCGTGAATCAGTCCGATGCGAAACTGTCCGACTGTGATCACTTTAGTGTCTGGATACTTAAGAGCGTCGTCATCGAATTCTCCACGTACCACATGCACGTCTGATGACAAGGATCTGCAAGCGCAACGTTTTAAACATATTTAGATCAAGTACATCCATATGAGGGCCCGCGTGGTACAGTGGTAAGAGGCGCTGCTGACACCCGCATGGTCGAGCAATCGATCCCGGCCCGGGCTAACCATGCCTTCCATCCCTCCGGGGTCGGGTGAATTGGTACCAGACTTGTCTGGGAAACCTGGTATAGCGGCTGGCCCCCGCAGGTCATTGTATAGGCCAAACACGCATTCACCAAGCCTCTACAATTCTGAATTGAACACGAATGCGGCGGCGCGCCCTCAGGGGACTGATCATCGCCGGCACCTTTACCTTTTACCTTTACATCCATATATTTCACTTTCAAGCGACTATGGGTATGAGAAATGAGGGACGGTGGGCATTGAGTAATAAGCCAGAATTGTAGAAATCAGCTAAACAGCAAACGTTAGCATATCTTTCGTAAAAAACAAGTATTGAATGGGTGCGATACAGAAAAAGGTGTTAGGTATGTATGATAAAGGCAAAGGTCAAGATGTCGGCGTTGAACGGTCACCTAAGGTCGCGCCACGCAATCGTGTTCCATTCAGAATCGTAGAGGCATGGTGAATGTGTATTTGTCCTATACAATTGCGTGGACCAGCAGTTATACCAAATCAGTGTTTTCACCTTCCCAGATATGTCTGGTACCAATTTAAACGACCCAGAGGGATGGAATACCGGGTTAGCCCGTCCGATGATCGATCGCTCGACCGGGCAGGTATTATTTATTTATTTATTACTAGGTATTACTAGCGCCGCTTACTATTGTACCACGCGGAATAGGTGTGCAAACCGTGAAAATGGCAATTCGGTACTAACAATAAGTACAGAAGAAAAGAGAGACATATACAAAGATAGACATAGGCATATATATGAAACAACTGCTCGAAAAGAAACGGATAAAAGAGGGATCGTTAACAAATTCGCTCTCAATACAAAATCCATATGAAAAACGTGCTCAGTATCGGAGGGAAGACAAACCTCAGGTAATCCACACTTTCTCGATTACACAAGTTCCCAGTGCAAAGCACATGCTGCATCTTATTCGGCACCAGAAGTTTACGAAACTTTGGCGAAAGGTTGTACTCACGATGCGGAATGTGCAAATCGCCGATGAGAAGAACCAGCTGAACACGAGGGTTTTAATTTTCGACGACAAACTGAAATGTGATGGAAACTGTGGAGTGACTCACCATCTTGTTCGACGGCGACGAAGAGCTTCTGCTCTTTCTTTCTCAGGCGATGGCTGAAATAGTGTAAACTTTTCGAGAAACTGCCAGCTCATAAACACAATTCTTCAATTTCTTTCGCTTCATGAACAATCGCTCAAACTACGAAGGCCCAGTAGTTTCTCCCTTGCGAACTATTTTCTCTATCATTTCCCATTTGACTATATTATCAAAAAACGTTTTAAGTACTGATGGGTATTCGCCCTTAACGAATTCAAGAAGGATGGGCATTACCGACTTTATTCTCTCCATCTTATCGATTACAACAATGAACAACACACAAAAATACTCAACAAAACAACTAGAACATCGACAGGTTGAAAATGACAGCAGTGAGAACAATTTTGAGAGGCAACAGATGTATCCACGAATCTAAAAGCAGAAGGCCGAACGAGAAACGTAACCTACCTAAGGTGACAAATTCTAAAGATACACATATTATACAGTGCACAAAATAATTTAACAGTGGACAAATCAAAATGAAGAATGTCCAATCCTCTGAACAACGACGGACAACTTGAAGACTATAAAAGTCGAAAAACCACCATAACAGAACATCTAACATCAGTTTCTTTACGAAACGAATACGATCGACTCCGATCCAAGGACAAGAATAAATTGAAAACAAGACTAATTGCTTTCACCTAGTACACAATTATTCCACCTGCTTCAACTTTCTCCTTTACCGCCTTCAGTCGGCTCAGACGACGGCTTGCGAGGTTTCATAAACCCAGCCGGTCCTCCTCGTTGTTCGAGAATTCCCGCTAAAGTTTTCGGAAATATCGACATCGCTTGGAACCGCTCACCCATGTCACCCATGAGGAAGTTGTAAGACTCTGAAAACGATGACTGAACGAAATTACGCTTCAAATATAAAATCAAGGATCGTAGTAACCAACTTATGAGCGCCTCTTGGCTTTCTCGGTCGCTGCAGCTCTTTAGCAATCGTCGCAATCGCACCTCGGCTCCTAACTGACCGAGAAACTCTCTGGAATTATGAATTTAACAATGAAGCTTTCTAGATCCAATTCATGCTTCTTCTGACCATAAAATTACAACAAAAAGGAAAACATAAGGAACCGTTGCGAACTTGGTCCGTAAACAACAGCTCGATCCTCTACAAGTGATTTCAGATAGCCAAAATCGACATCGGCAGTCAAGTCAATGGCTCCAGGTTTACTGAGGGGATGGACCTGAAATGCTCTATATACCATTGGGTGGAATTAACCTCAAATTCTCAGATTAGGCTACCTGTTCATGCTTCTCGTAAGCACGGAAGGACAGATCTGCGCGAGAACCATCGTGACCATAGTCAATAACAAGGCCAAATCCTCCTTTATAAATTATCCTGAATCAGAGAATATATCAAAATAAAGACAAATAATGATCGCTCTGGCAGAAAATCTAGCAGAAAATAGACAACAACAAATCATTTAGAACAAAACAATATCATACTTACCTTTCAGTGACCTGATTGACAAAGGTACCAGCTTCCGGGCTACATTCCCAGTTGTTCCTTTCCTTATCGTTACGAATATACTCTGGTATCAGCCCACTGAAACAGAATAGTTGTAAGAGACATTTCAATTTCGAACACTAAATGAAAGCATATCATTTGACAAAGTCTTACTGACCGAGTGTGCAAGTTCTCCCCTTTAGATCTCATGAAGCACAGCTCGTTGCTCTTATCAATATTGATGTAAATCTGAAAATCCAAATCTCGTGAATCGGGTTTCAACAGAAATAACTGGAATTCTAACCTCATTCCACAGCCCCTTCGAGTCTCGCGTAAACTGGTGAACAGGCAACGCGTCGAGAAACTCGTTGGCAATAAATACGGAAAACTGAAGCAAATAAAACAAATAATTTAAAAAGAAACCGAACAATAATTCCACCACCTCTTCAGGTACATCCTCAATGGTTTTATACCAGAACACAGGAACACCGGATTTTGTTTTGTTTTGCTTCACAAAATTCTCTGAAAAAAAAAACAACTGTTGGAATGCCTCATGAATGTAAAAGATGATTAAATGTACCGTTGTTAGTTGAACTGCTAGAGGGAGCACCGCAAAGGAGTGCTTCCTGTTGGTTGATTAGCGCGTCAGATGTCTCAACCAAATGCACAGAAAGACCTTTTTCCTAAGGAGAAACTTTAGGAATTTCATTGAGTCAAAGCGTAGAGAATTGATGGCCACCTGGAATTTCTCCAACGCCGAAAGCATGTCGAGCATCAGTTGACCTGTACCCGGCCCGACTTCGACAAGCTGCCATGGACCTAAAGTGAGCGAAGCTTAGAATCAACAACTAGTCTTCTAATGTCCAGCAATATTCTACATGGTGCATTCCCAGCCCTACTGCTGATCCTAAGAGAGTGCTACCTGTCAGTAGGTAAAAATTCCTCCCGTTAATTATCCTGTTCAGGGCGGAATGGTGAAACAGAAAATACTTCTCCTCATTCATACTTTGATTAGTATACTCTCTAACTTTTTTAAATTACTGCCTTCTAATATCTAATAACCGTCTCAGCTGTTCGGCCGTTTGAATCTTTCTTCAAATCATGTCATGGTACATTTGCAAAATAACCACCACGGTAGTAGATAAATAAATAAATAAATAAATAAATAAATAAATAAATAAATAAATAAGCTATCAAAAAGGGATTGTACCACGATGTCCTGTGTTGGCCAATTCGTAGTAGCACCAAACTCCAATCAGTTCGCCAAACAGTTGAGTGAGTTCCGGAGCTGTGATGAAATCTCCCTTCTGACCGAAAATCTGAAACGGTTACTCTTTAATTCCATTTTCAAAAGTTGATTCGTGTAAACTAGTTAGGCAAGGACACAACGAAAACCTTCAGAAATATCTGTATACACAATATGTCTCTTATCAGAGCATTAACAGTCTTGCCCAAACAATAAGTTGAAGTACTCGAGTACCAATTCAACTAAAACACCTCGAACACTCTTAAAAACAGAGGACAAAAACATAAAGCACTGAAGACTGGTAATCTACTTACCGTCTGAGACTCGGAAAAGCCTCCATAGTAACCGACACTCGACGAACCGACAGCGGTTTTCATGTACTCGGCGACTGTTATCGGTCCGGTGGCTTTGATTTTGTCGACGATGAATCTTTTAAGCGCCTCACTTGACTTCTGAACGAACGTAAAAATTACTGGAACAAGGACCAAAAGTTCCGGGTAGGTAATCATAAAAAAACTAATAATATTCAGTAAGTGGGCGCTATTCAACTTCACGGACTCCAGCGCCTATTTGCTAAAACTTTGTAAGCGGGGAAGGGCGTAGTTAGGGGCGCTAATCACGAATCTGCTGTCCGTTTTTCACAGAGTGGCCTCGAACCACCCACACTGCTACTTGGGTGGTCCAGTCAAAGTCACCTATTTAGCTCAAACTTTGTCTACGGGGGTTATTTGGGGTCTTTAACACGATGGTGATGTCCGTTCTTCACATGGTCCGAGACCACTCATACAGGAAATCGAAATCGGTGACCCTGGCTGGACCACCATGATATGCTGTATGGGTGGCCTTGGGCCACCATGTAAATGGCGGAGATCACCACCGTGTTCGGAACCCCAAACAACCCTTTGAACAAAGTTTTAGCGAAATCGGTGACCTTGACTGGACCTTACTCGTAACAATGTGATTGGTCCGAGACCACTCCGTGAAAAACGAGTAACAGATTCGTGATCAGCGCCATCCAATCACTTCCCTGAACAAAGTTTCACCAAATCTGAGTGACTGAAAGGAATTAAGTGCTGGAGTCCGGAAAGTGGAATAGTGCCAGTGAACGTATGTAATTGGCGCCCCATTTTACGCTGTAAAAATAAGTAAATGAATCGATATTTTGGATCAATCACCTTTGCTGTATCTGTAGTTGGGCGGACGGTGTCGCTGGAAAGCCTTCTGAAGAGAGATGAATACGAAGGATAGCATCTTAAAGCGCTTCGGAATTTTGTACTCATCTTCAGATCCAATTTTAGACGTCCACCAACTGTGTCTTCCGCGCTCTGTGTGCAATTGCGGCTGCTTTATATTTACGCGCTTTTTTATTCAGTATTTATTTTCTATTTTATTCAGTACTTATTTATTTATATCCTTTTTTTTAAACATTTCATCGTTCCTTGTGTCATACCTATATTCTTGAAAGTCCTCACGAAACACGTCTTTTTGCTAGTCCTTTTAGTTCATGTTGTTGCCCGTGTTCGGAGATTTAGGTAATGACTTTGATCAAGGGAAGTTAATGAGCTTGTTGATGTCCTTTTTTGTCTTGTGCCTTAATTCTGACCACTGTAATCCAACTTATCTAGAAAACATTATCTTTCGACCCTACCGTGTAGATTTTGGTGGGATTTTTGTAAAAATTTGAATCGGTTTCAGGTCTCCCGAGAGGCAATCCGTACTATCGATAAGATAAACTTCTCAAAATCAAAAATGGCTGTGAAATATTGATAATATGTGCTTTTAGGGTCGTAAAACTGGTGAGCAGCTCCTAGAAATCCGTTAATTTCCGCCTCTAGTCGGTGAAATATGGAGCGGCCAAGGCCGAAATTCTATCTGGCTCCGATGGTGCGATACTCAAAGTGGGTTCTGTGGATTTCACTAAACTATTTATGAGCAGAAAACGAGCAATCAATTAGTGCTTGAATCTTTTGTGAACAATCTTTCATCTTAACCACCGTAGGCTTCCTATTAACCTCTTGAACCCCACCAGATCCGTGACAATTCTCGTAGTTCCAATTTTTTATGGGTCAAGAGTTAAGTTAGGGGTCTTTGAAAATAAATGAAAAATCACTCGTTAATTACATTTTAGATTGGCTTTCCGACAACTGGTACGTCTTTACGATGTAGACTGTTGCTACACTCCCATGATCTATGCGAAGAATTTCCTCGATTCTGAGTTCTGCCGATCCAGCGAGTTTTCAACTGTCCCAGGTTCGGTTTTGGTTACGATTTCATTTCATTCTTCGAGTTTCTTGTATTCTTATTTGGCTTCCAACTTGAAGTAGAGTGCCAAAATACATTGGAAACTTGGAGCAGAGCTTTTTAATAGATTCCTTCAGTCCTGTTATCTCTTCTTCCAAAGGGTAGTAATCGTCGAAAATGCAAAAAAACGTTAAATTTTTATTCCGTATACTATTTTTTCTACAAATTGCCGGAAAATGATGCATAATTTGCAGAAGACAGACCTCTGATTGTGCAGTTCGCCTCCGACGATCCGACGATATTTGCCACAGCTGCTGAGTTCGTCTACAAGTGCGTTTATACAAACCATCTATCACCTTGCATTTTTTGTTAACTTGTATATTCTCCACTAAAACAAGCTACTATGAAAACCAAGATTGACTAAAATCGATGAGGTTCTCTACACACAAAAACCCTAGGTGAACCTTCACCCTCACAAGCCCTAATTTCCAGATATTCGTCCGGGGTAGACCTGAACTGTGGTTGTCCGAAAGGCGATGTTCGAGCGAAAGGCTTCGGAAGCTTCCTATTGAACAATCCTGAACTTTTGGCTGACATCGTCCGGCAGTGTAGAGCTCGAATTAGCGATCCAGATTTTACGGTATGCATTATTTGGCATAAACACAGGGGCTGATCGCTAATCAGTCGTTTATTTCAGATTTCGTTGAAGATTCGCGTACAATACCCCTTGGAACGAACGGTCGATTTGTGCCGAAAGGTGAGTGGTGTTGATGAGAAGGAAATTCCTTTAGCTCAGAAGGAACTTCAGTCGAAGGAATCCTATTAAGTTACTACAATTACGTTGTTTGTTTTTAACTTCCGCTTCTCTCTTTCACTACATTGAGAGTATCCACCATTATCGTTTTCCGTTGATCAGGTGAGTGGCTCTCTTCGTAAAGTTTGAATCACAAAGTCGCAGAGATTCCTGTTTCACTGTTACCTATCGTTGAATAGCTCCTGTAGTGAGTTGGGTTAAAAAACAAAAAAAAACATGGACCCTGATTTCACTTGTTGATGTGATTTTAGGCAGAAAAAGCTGGAGTGTCTCACTTGACCGTACACGGCCGAACACCTCAAATGCGGTGTGAGCCGGTGGACTACGACGCCATTCGAATTGTTAAAGTGAGATTCTATTCGACAGTTTTCTCTCTATTTCTTGTAGCTTTTAGTTGATTAAATTCTTGTTGTTTGTATTATGTTGGCAGAAATTCTGGGAAGTTATAAAGTCTTTCAGGACTCCGTGAGTGTGCCAATCGTTGCAAATGGAGATATTACCAACCGTGAACAGGCCCTAGAAATAGCCGAAAGAACGGGAGTTGATGGTAAGTCACCTCTGTTTGTACTCAGTACTGTATGTGATTAGGTTGAGAAATTTTTGTAAATATTTCAAGACATTAATTGCATGATTTGTACCATTTAGAGCTGTTTTGAGTTGGTTCTCGTTCCTAGTTTGAAAACTACACTAAAGTAAATCAAAGCGAAGTAATTCGAGCATTATCAGGTGTGATGGCTGCCAACGGACTGCTCTACAATCCTGCATTTTTTGCTGGTTACGATTACACTCCTGCTAGTTGTGTTCGAGATTTTGTAAGTTTTTTTTCCTTTTCTTTTATTCAAACCTCCGACCTTCATAACAATTCACTTCATTATTTCTGTTTTCTTTTTTAATTTTTCGATTGTGCAATATCGTCGCTTTTATTATATTTTATTATAGTCTTTCTTAGTTACGTCTTTCTGCCGATCATGGATTGCCACTTCACTTATTTCATCAACATCTCATCTACATGTTACGAGATCTCACCACACCTGCTCAACGACGGGTTTTCCACGAGCTGTCCAGTAGGCCAGCAATAGAGAGCTATTTGAACCAAGTTCTAATGATAAATGATATTGATTGATAAGTTTATATCGCCAAAATAACATTGAAGGTAACACTTGATTACAGATGATGCAACAATAAATAACAAAATGAAAAAAGTATTCCGAGCAAAGAAAATAGGTATGGTTACAAATGGAAGGATAAAAATAGCGACCAAATAACGCGCATGATAGGCAAGAGCACATCAACTGGGGAATAACATTTGGACTCGTAAAAGATGTGAGAACGAGACTATCGCTCGGGGCAGGATAGCTCATGCGACGGAAAGACCTTCGTGATGAAAAATTATTTTTTTTGTCCAACTACAACGGCGGTTCTTTGACGATTCGACGCTTGTCGTCCACTACGGTCGCCTTTGTAGTTGTCTCCTCCGGCTCTGGGTCGGCTACTTGCTCCACAGGATCCTCTGGAAAAATATTTATTTAAAAATTAGACTAGTCGGCGTTGATCAGTCCTCTTAGGACGCGCCATGTACTCGTCTTTCATTCAGAATTGTAGAGGCATGATAAATGCGTATCTGGCCTATATCATGACTTGCGGAGACCAGCCACTACACCACATCGAAATCTCTACCTTCCCTGACAACTCTGGTACGAATTAACCCAACCCGGAAGAAATCAAGGGTTTGGTTAGCCTCAGGCACCGTCACTCGACTGTGTCGGATGTCAACAGCGCCTCTTAATGGAACTGTCAGCTTAATTATGAAGAAATCAAGTCTCACCGACGTCGACGCTGACAGTCAGAGGAAATTCTCGCGACGATCGACTTTCACGACCGTATTTCACTCCAGCGATTTTCATTCGATAACTGAAAATGTATATTTCGAACCGCCTCATATAGCAATGGGAGATGTGAGATTCAATTAATTTGAAGTGTAAGTAAATGGAATTCTGGTGAAAATGTACCCACCTGACATTCCTATCCAGAGGAAAATGTTCGATTACTATAGTTTCCTGTGTTTCAGTTACATTGTTCGCTTCGTACTTCCAGTATTGATCGCTGGATTCTGGTCGGATGTAGACCACGTAGTTCTAAACTGGTGCAGCCCATAAAATAGTTTATCTAGTTATTCATTTACAAGTTTATTCGGGCGTGCTAATTGCAAAACCTATCAAAAGGAGAGACAAAACCTGTAATGTTACGAATACTTGTATCGTCATGTGTGTTATTGGTGTCATGCTCACCGTGTAAAACCTGTGCTCTTTTATCCTGACCTCATCCTACTATCACTTATCCATGTATTGTTATCCATTTAGCCTATTTCGAAAATTTTGCCATGAATGGGTGGCCCTTGGGTCATTCGAATTCTGTCTACCATGCTATACTCTCTTTGCTTGAAGTGTTTCTTCATGTACCCTACTTTTATGTACTCTAGTACTGTTGAGTTTCACTACCCCATCATCATTACTGTCTCGTTCGTCGTCCTAGCCAGCGGTGTAGGAATTACCTCTGTCCGCTAGGTAAGATATTATTCTTCTATCTACCTGATAAACACTTGTACAAACCACTTTGTACATCACAAGATTAAATTTCGAAAAATTAGGCGGCTAGTAAGGCAGTTCGAACAGGCGCATGAATATCAACTCGTGAGTATCACGCTAAAAATATAGTAGAATTTTATGTGATGGTAGTTTATGGCTAAATACTTTTTACCAGAAGGTGCTCAAGAATCTCAAGAACCTATTGATACATGCTTCTATTTAGTAGCATGGACCCGAAAATCAGTTCGTCCAGATTTTCGAAGGTGGATGTTAGCTGACCTGGTATAAATGCCTTGGGGGTATGTAAACAACCAGAGAATTGTTCTTCAAAGTGGCTGTCACGTTCACCGGCGCCAGAAGCTCCTCCTCTTTACCCATAATGGTATCGAACCATGACACCTGAAAAAAGACCAGTTACTTCACATACGTCAAAGTTGAGAACGAGAATCAATAGATCCAGAAAGACCATGAAAGCAAAAGGGGCAGAAGTGGAAAAGCAACGTTTTTGTTCTGCATTCTGAATCATAGAGGCGTGGTTGCTGCCTATTTGTCCTAGGGTCTTCACGTTCCCAGAAAACTCTTGTACCAATTCACCCAATCCTGAAGTGAGACAAAGCTCGGTTAGCCCGAGCGGAGATCGATCGCTCAACCGTGCGAATGAAGCAGTTCCTCTTTTCACTGATCCACGCACGTTCATTTGAATAGCTATTTTAAGGTCTCATTTACCTCAGACGTTGGCCCCTCGTGTCGCTCATTTGTAGCCGAAATCTTCAGTTTATAGTTGACGCCTTGTCGCAGCCCAATTGCCTGGTCGATGGTGAAATGGCTCCGGCTGCCGGTCACCTGGACGAATTCCCACGGAGTTTCCTCATCGCTGTCGGCGTTTTTGAAATAGATAGTGTAACCCTGAAAAGAACACTAATTATTTACTAATTCCTAATTGGTAACGTTCACTCTTGCCTGCCTTGATCTCTCCTTTGGGTTCGCTGGGTGGTAACCATGAGACGGTGACTCGCGTCTCGGTCGCTTGCACGGAGGTGATCGTTGGCGCGTCCCTCGGGCCTGGAAACTATTTTTGAACATTTTTTGTGGGTGAATCTGGGCTCTACCAGAGGTGTGGGTCAATTTTTCTGTTTTTCTTCGAAGAAAAGCCCACAAACCTCCATGCGGGGTTAGGAAGGTGATCGGGGCTGACTTCGCTCCTTCGCCCCATTCGTTCTCAGCTGAGACTTGGAGGGTGACGTTCACGTTGTATGGCACCTGAGGGATTCGAATCGGTGGTCCAGCGACTCGTTCGACGAAGTTGGACAGGTAAAGGATGTAGGTCTGAAAAGGTACATTTTCGTAGATTAAATCTACCAGATTCCCGTAGTAAATTGAATTGAGGTGTGAGCTCCACCACATGCTAACTAACTCACAAAAGCTGAACTTCATCGGCGGCTACCGAAGCAGACATTGGTATAATTCACCCAAAGGGAACCGGAAAGACCTACCACGTTCCCGTTGGGGTAATGCACTTGATTCCAGTCGATCAGCAAGCTGTCGTTGTCGTCGAACATCCATGTGATGTTCGATGGCGCATCTCCAGGCTCTGAATGAACACTACTCTACAACTACGCACCTTTCTTCACAGCCTTCTCTCTAAAAACTGCAAACATAGCCTCTGGGAACGTCTGAAGCACTATAATCACAAAACTATCCTTATTGGGTATGATCTGGGTAACATCGTTACAGAACTAACATTTGTGCGATAAGCAGGTAACACGCGAGGAAACGCTCGGAGTTGATAGGATCACAAATCACTTCTCCTTTTTTTCAATTCAAATTTTTTTCATAGAACCATTTCTTTACGATGAATTGTTAACTTCTCTGTCTCTTCCTTGGGCATCTCGCGACTTGTGTACCAAAAAAAAGAAAATATGAATGGAACAGATTTATGAGAATTCCTCAAGATATCTAGAGCACTTCAACAATGGAATTCACACGATCGGGACGGTGATTTGTAAGGAAACCATGGTCTGAAAGATGCAGTTTTTCAAAAAGTGAACGGAAATTAGTACAAGGTGAAGGAAAAACAAAAGGATCATTTTCTGCATTCATGAGTGATCAGGGTGCACCTGCTTCAGTCGCGTTGCGACGCGACGAGCCTCTTGGTCGCTCCTTACTGGTCATCAACCACTGGAAAAGTATTGAAAAAGCGTCTTGGGCGATAGATAAGGTCTTCCTGTTCATCCTATTTGCTAGATTCTAAGCTCTAGATTCTATTTTATATATACATCCTGATCGTCACCGACGACTTAGCGGGTGAAGAATCGGTCCACTGAGAATGTCTTAGGACGTTTAGGGAAATAAAGAGAAGAATAAGAATATGATCTCAGGCTTCAGTACTCACTGCGTATCACCAATGTCCTATTGACGCTGACCGACTCGTATTTGTTCTCCGCTCGACAGCCGACCGTCTGATTGGTGAGCGTGTTGGTTTCGAATAATCCACTGACGTGGTAGGTGCTCTCAGTGATCAGCACGTCGGGCGTCTCCTCTTCGGTGCCGTTATCCCAGAAGTGGAATACGCGAGGTATCGGTCGACCCTGAACAAGTTTTCATGAATATCCGCTCATCATGATGACTCATCATCTCATCTGGGCGTGTCCTAAGATTTCTCCGCCCCTATCGGCGGTATAAAAGACCCGGCTGCGGTATTCCGCAGTTCCTCTCATCTGAAGTCCTATCTAGAGTTTCCATAGATCCTAACTTAGTGTGGTGCTAATGTACGCTTACAATCCGCTATTTCGTAAGTGTAACGTTATTCGTATTATTTGTATCGTGCTAGCAGTATCGTAGATAAATACCCTATCCTACTAATAAATAAGCGAAATCACGTTGTCTGTTTGTCACGTCTAGGATCCCGCCGCGATTGCCCGTTACCGTAATCCCAGTGACATATTTCATCGGTTTGTCGTCTTCTGTTGCATGCTTTTTGTTCTTCGTTTTATTTGTTATTATAAATGTTTTATTTATGTTTCCTACTATTCATCAGTTCATTCGGCGGCATGGCGGCCTTCACGCCGCTGAATGGCTGATAGTAATCTAGCCGATGTGCACAAACCACTTAACTACTGAAGCATCCTACACTTAGGGAGTATTAGTCTGGCAGGTACATTTTAGACACCAGCATTGAAAATAAGCGTATGAATTCAAAAAATAAAAGTATCCACGTCCCATCTATACAAACATCGAACGGACTTACTTGTGCAGAACATCGAAACGTCACGGTTCGATTCGGCTCCGCCTCGAAGTTCGGAACGTCGACGGAGACCAGCTGAAGAACTATCGGCTGATCTGAAACCGGGTACACGTTCAGGTGTTTTGGCAACAATATGCTACAGATATCATTAAAAGATGTTAATAAAAATAACGTACAGACTTGATCGCTATAGCACTCGATCGAGTCGGAGATGATGCCCGGGCCGTCAGCAGTGGCGGCTTGGACACGAACCAGGTAGCGAGTTTCAGGTGATGACGCTTCGACTTCGATCCGGGTGTCTTCCGTTTCCACCTTATTCCATTCTGATAGGTCTTCGGCTTCTTGAACGGCATAGTAGACGATATACTTCTGAAACGGAGATGATAAATGTAAACAGTAAACGTGCCCACCATCCTACGACTGCGTATTACCATGATGGCTCCATTGGGTATGAGTGGTTCACGCCATGATATGTTCAGCTGATTACGCCATCCGACAGCCATCACGTCTCTTGGTGCGCTGCCCGGACCCAGGACTCGAACTTCGATCTCGGCAGTCACGTTCCCATTTTCCGTAGCGGCCACACAGACGGCATGGCCGGACTCACAGACAGTGCTTCGAGTCAGCGTAGACCTGAGACATCACGAAAAATAGAAATATTTCTATTAAAATAAAGTTCAGGGAGGTGAAGTGTAGAAAAGACCAACGTTGTTTTCTTCTCCGACCGCTCCTCTTTCACCGACCATCCTTCCCATTCCGTCTTCACTTTGTTGCCGTTCCAATACCAAACCAATTCCGGAGCCGGACTGCCTTCGCCGCGACATTGTAGGCGGAGATTTTCAAATAGATTCGGCTCCTTCTCCATTAACGGACCGTCTTCCACTTCTACACGTGTTTTCAGCTCTAAACTGTACTCACGAATAATATGAAACGACGGTTTTGGCTATGAATTTGATGTTGAACGCTTGCAAGAGTTTTGGGATCCCATAGAGAGGTGAGCACAACGAAAGGATGAAAGGTTTGAAAGATGAGAACGAAGAAGCGATTCAGTGTACAGGGTCCTCATTCATCATAAGTAAACCCTGATAAACCCCGAGACATACCTTAAACGGCGCGCAAACCGAGATTCGTGAACGCGCGAAGGGGTTTAATCGGAGTTTATCGCGGGTCTATTGCGCCTCACGATGAGGCAGGTTTTGGGAAACCTCGACGGTATCGAGCGGGTTTATCGCTCGTCCGTTCATGAATCTGGGCCTAGGAAGCCAGTCACGAATGAAAAGCTTTGAAAGGTGTAGGAATTAATGGATCTTATCCGTGGAGTGGACCAGGACCCGAATTCATGAATAGTATACCCACAATATCCCCCAACGGTGCGCAAATCGTGATTCATCAACGAGAAACGGAGCCTGTTCAAAATTTACGGTGGTCTAGCACAATACGCCAACGCAGCGCGCGGAGGTCCAAATGAACCCCAAATAAGTCTTCAATAAACCCCGCCGCGTGTTGATGAATTGGGGTCTGCGCACCAATCCGGGCATATTCCGGGTCAATGGCGGGTATACCGTTCATGAGGTCGAGTGAAATGCGTACTCACTTCCGTCGCCGGTGCGGAACCATCGTGGCTTCGACGATTGCATGAATCGGGTCGGATTATCCAGCAGGGCGGTTATCTTTACCCAATACATGCTGCTTTCTTTCAACGTCGAACCGTCGGCCGTAATAGTGACCTAAAGAAATGTCGCATTCTGGATAAAACACGAATACCTGGCGCGACCTAGGGAGAATTCTACCTCAGACGTCACATCATCGACGCTAACACTGCTCGCATTCACGGGAAACCAGTGTGCCGTCAGAACGTCATCTGTCTGTGCGAGTTCGATTTTGTAGCGCTGAAAGGTGAATCCGCTACAAAGCTGATACGAAAAACAATCAATCAATATCTGAAGGTACCTGTATGGTATTAGAGTGATCATCCGGATCTCGAACGGCAGCGAAAAAGATAGTGACGGTGTTGTCTTCGGCAACTTTCGTTCTGATGTCGGTCGGGATGGGAAGCTCTGGAAGAACTAGAGGTTTTCGAGGACATGGCAGCAGTATAGGTTTGGAGTACGACGATATTATCATACTATTCCGTGAAAAAATAATTTTCTCGTTATCATTTGCATTTTGTTACGGTAAAGTTGCAGGGAAAACGTGTTATACTAAAGCCGAAAATCACGAAATTTCAGGCGTTCGTTAACAATGATGAGATTTAACCATTAACCAATCTTTAAAGAATTATTTAAGAAATACGATCTGCGGAACTCTTTGAAAATAGAAAAAAATTAAGAAAGTTTGAAGGAACTTCCGACGAACCTGAATGGGCTGTTTCGAACTCTTTCGTCTCGCTGATTGGTCCTTCGGCCACGTCGTTTTTAGCGCTGACTCGAACCCGATAGAATGTCTTGGGCTTCAGACCGACCTGATAGTCGAACTTGTACCTGAATAGCGGAAAAATTTCACATTTATTGGAATTTAAAATTTCCATAACTGCAGACAGCGATTTTTCTACAATTTCTTTGAGCTGGACGGTAATCTGCCGTTTCTGTCATCTTGCCATAACCCTTTCAAACTTTCAAAATTCTAACACAAAAATGTGGGGTTCGAGTCGGAATATACAGAACATCCATCTTCTGGTTCATCTGGAACGCAAAGTTTAAAAAATCCAAGTTTCAGGTGAGCGTTGTTTGGTTCAGCCGCAGGAAGCAACTAAAGAGGTCGACCTCAGTGTACGGTCATTAAACCGCCCTTAATTACCCCCTGTTCATGTTCACCACACGTACGTAACCACTTATTGAGGATCTATGTTTTTTCAAACTAAATATCTCACACTCGAAGTTAACAAAAATTGAAAATATTTTGTAGAGTGTCCACAACGTTTTTATCCCGATCAGTTACGGGGTACGTCTTTCATGATAGTCGCTCCGTCTTCTTTTTCCTTGGTGCTGCTCCCGCATTTGTCGAGGTGCCACACTGCCATCTTATAGCCGTAGAGCTCCATGTTGGGCGGCCATATCGTCCTCGATCGCAGGTTTTTGAGCACCACTTCCTTGCATGCGACCATCGATCCGTCTTGTGGTCGTGACAGTTTTCCTCCATCAGCCGACCTGTCACTAAGGCCTGACGCTGGTACTGAGACCCTTTCAGCTATTTCTAAGCTAGGCAAGGGTTTCTGCTTGGGGCGGGATTTTGTAGAGTGTATATCACCGAAATTTCTGGGCGGGATGGCCGAGAGGTTAGGAGCTTAGGCTCAAGATCTCGATGATCAGGGTTCGATCCCGTCCCAGGCAGAAGCCCTTGCCTAGCTTAGAAATAGCTGGAAAGGGTGTCGGTACCAGCGTCAGGCCCGTGTGACAGGTCGGCTGATGGAGGAAAACTGTCACGATCACAAGATGGATCGATGGTCGAGTGCAAGGAAGTGGCGCTAAAGAACTATAGTTGTGCTCGAATGAATATTCGAACGTTCGAATTCGAATAATTCTATTCGAAATCGAATATTCGAATTCGAACATTCGAAAAAACGCGATTTTCGAATGTATTCGAATTCGAATGCTCGAAAAATCGCGATTTTCGAATGTATTCGAATTCGAATGCTCGAAAAATCGCGATTTTCGAATGTATTCGAATTCGAATGCTCGAAAAATCGCGATTTTCGAATGTATTCGAATTCGAATGCTCGAAAAAACACGATTTTCGAATGTAATCGAGTTCGAATGCTCGAAACATTCGTGTTCGAATGCTCGAATTCGAATGCTCGAAACATTCGCATTCGAACTGTAGTTGTGCTCGAATGAATATTCGAACGTTCGAATTCGAATAATTCTATTCGAAATCGAATATTCAAATTCGAATGCTCGAAAAATCGCGATTTTCGAATGTATTCGAATTCGAATGCTCGAAAAATCGCGATTTTCGAATGTATTCGAATTCGAATGCTCGAAAAATCGCGATTTTCGAATGACATTCGAATTCGAACGTTCGAAAATCGTCGATATTCGAATATATTCGATTATTCGAAATTTTTGGGAGAGCACAACTATATCAAGAACCAGCGATCGGGGACGATATGACCACCCCACAAGGAGCTCTGGATCGAGACAAGATGGCAGTGTGGCACCTCAACAGAATGCGGGAGCAGCACTAAAGAGAAAGAAGACGGAGCGACTATGATGAAAGACGTACCCCGTAACTGATCGGGATAAAAACGTTGTGGAATAAAAAATAAAAAATATCAGCGTAATTTCTACTTTGTCTGCGTTGCCGGCACCTCAACCGTCTGCCATTCGCTATAGTCCTCGTTGGATAGTCCGAGATCTCTTGTAAAATAGATCACGTAGCTCTGTAAAGTAAAAGTAAGAAAACACGAACTAACATAGAAAGATAGGTAAATAAAATAAAACTCACTAGAATTTCTGTCGTCGAATTGGGCCGTTCCCAACGAATCACGGCAATATTCGCTTCGTTTATCTCAACGCTAACCGAAGTTGGGGGATTTTCGGGACCTAAAAAACACGAAAGTTGATCAGTCTCTTAAAGGTGCGCCATTCATTCGTCTTCCTTTCAGAATCGTAAAGCCGCTTACCTCCGTTTGGAGTGGTAAAGTGAATCGCCTCCGACAATGGACCGGCTCCTGCTTTGTTGATCGCCCGTACCTTCACGTAGTACCCGTAGGACGGCTTAAGCTGCTCAGTGGGTAGGGAAAATCTGGAAATAATGCTGAAATTTGCAACGCTGAATCGGAAATGTCAAAAATCAATAAAATATTGATGAATAATTGAATTTGTAATAAAAGGGTTACCCACCGCGTCAGAACCGCCGAATCATCCCTGGTTGTGGTACGATACTTCTGCCAGTACTCCTCCTCATCATCGACGTCGTCGTTCAGCAGCAGCTCGTACGACTGAACTTTAAGATTATTTTTCTATTTTTTATTTTCTACCAAAACCATTCCAAGTATTCCTTAATCTACCTCAATTTTCATATTGGGAAACTTCGGCGCCTTCCAGACGATGACAATGTCACGAGCGTCTATCGACAGTACTTGGATGTCCCTTGGAGCGTCGCCCGGTTCTAAAAATTTTATAAAATAAAGAATCATTTAAAATTTGGCTTTTCTTCATTCAGCGAACTTTTCACGGTGAACGTCAGCGAGGAGGAGTTCGAGCCGGCGGTGTTTTTCGCTTTGCAGTGGAGTGTTTTCGAGGTGAGCGTGGAGAATTCCACTTCACCGACGACACTGCCCGACTCTTCGGTGGCCTCCAACATCTGCCAGATGTCCTCCTAGAATATAACTGAACTAAATAAAAAATAGCTCAAAATGACCTTAAAGTAGTTAACCTCAGCCTCCGGATCTTGGTCAACATCCGTGAGAACATAAAACAACTGTGGACGTGGTTTTCCACGAGCCATGCACTTTGCCGTAACCTGAAGGAAACACCTTGGTTATGAAGGTAGGAAGGTAGAGGGTAAGGTAGAGTGGTTGGTGTTAGTCAGACAGGAAGCGCCACGCTTTTGTCTTCCATCCAGAGTCGCAGAGGGGAGGTGAATGGGTCTCAGGGTTTTCACCCTCCCAGACAGGTCTGGTACCTATTCACCCGCTTCCGGAACATCTCGATTCGTTTGGAAGAAAACTTCAAAAATTTCAGCCTTACAGACCCGTTTCACAACTTTTTCTTGCACAAAGGCACCTTCTCTTGGATAAGGGTAAGGTAAGTCACCTTCCTATGACTCCGGTGTCTGTAAAGCATGAAAGCGCATAAGATGAATAGAAGAAGAAAACAGAAATCATAAGCCTGTCCAAGGCAGACAAAATGGGAAAACTTTAAAAGCCTACCTTCTCCTTCGACTCCACCAGTAGATGCTCTCGATCGGGTGGACTATTGTATATCAGCGATACGGTGATCGGAACCGCTGAAAATGCGAGCTACTCAAGGGATGCATTTATATTATGTTTATTTATTGAAATTCATGAATTTTAGAAAATTCGGATAAAAATGAACGAACTGTCTTTCTCGATGGCTACAATGTCTGAGATCACTCCTGGGCCACTGTCTGCTGCCGCCTGTACTCGGACGTAGAACGCCTCGTCGTCATTTTTTGATAGTACCCTAGAGAATTCATTATTCGAGGTTATTCGACGAAAATTAAGATCAATCAAATGATTGATCCCTGTTCCAGGCTGATCAGGGCTTCATCCCTTCTGGGTTAGATGAATTGTTACTGTAGGTCAAACATATTTTTTCCAGGTCTATAAAATTCCGAAAGGAAGGCTGGATCATGGCGCATCTTTATGGAACTGAACAACTCCGATCAGTTTACCTTTACCTCAGGTGATCGCGGAAAAGGTAAAACTCACCTGACACTGTTCTCCGTGCCGTCCAACACCAATTTCTGCCAGTCCGCCAGTGGATAGTCCTTGTTGAATGTGTGGTACACCACATATTTCTGGAACAAACCCAGCACATATCACTCGCATACCCAGGTAAACTTGAACCGAACCGTGATATTGCCATTGGGATGAGACGGTGGTAGCCACGATACGGTATAGCCTCCTCGTTCACTTTGTAGGGTTACCGTCGAAGGAGGACTACCCGGTCCGCGAATTTTCACCGAAGCCGAACGAGATACCTGCCCCGCCGGATTAACGGCAACACAGGTAACGTTGTCGCTGCGGGTCCTAGAAGAGCGATTTTTCCACTAGTTATTAATTATTACCCCAAGGCATCGAGTTACCTGGACTTCATTTTAATCACTGAGATCAATTTGTGGTCATCAGCCGCTGTGGTAGTGACGGTGTAGAAGATATGGTCCTGTTGAATATGTTGGCCTAAAGGAGCTCGTTGGACCTGCCTGTTTGTGGTCAGTAAAAAACAAAGGAAAAGAGAAAATAAAGGAAGGAAAATTACGAGGAAATCTTGAAGTCAGTGCTGGGAGTTCTTTAGCAAACCAAGAAGGGCAACAGACGAATCAGTATGCTCGTGGTAAAGGGCACTACTTCCATCCGCGCGGTCAATCGATCGATCTTCACCTAAGCTAATCGAACTTTCTTTTTCGGCTAAATTCGTACCAGACCTGTCTAGAAGGGGTATGACTCTGAAACTGCCGGTGTCCCAAGGACAATCCCACTCCTAGAATATCTTTTACTAGAATCAGGCCTAAAGGTAAAGATGAAGGTCAAGGCCAAGGTAAAGTGCAGGCGTTGACCAGTACCCTGAGGACGCGCCACAGATCCGTGTTCCACTCAGAATCGTAGAGGCATGGTGAGGGCGTATTTGATCTTTATAACGACTTGTCAAAGCCAGCCGCTATACCAAGCCAGTGTTTTTACCCTTCGAAACAAGTCTGGTACCAATTGACCCGACCTCGGAGTGGTCGAAGGCTTGGTTAGCCCGGGTAGGGATCGATCGCTCGACCGTGCGGGTGTCAGTGGCGCCTCCTACCACTGCACAACGCGCGACCTAGAATTAATGTTAAAAGATTCGAGTTAACATACCGTTTACTAGCCAGTGTACTTTAGCCAACGGTGTCGACTGCGACACACATCGCAGCTCCAACGACAGCAGCACATCAGGGTCGAGTTCGATCTGCTCTCCGGGCTCCAACGTCACCTCAGGCAGCTGAGCTAAACACGATGTGCACACAGGTGGTGGCGTCGATTCACGATCACGATCAGGTAGAATTTGCCTCGGATCACGGGTATTGGTGAATGGCCTGGCTGGCCACTGAAGACCCTCAACTTGTGGAAATCTGGTGATCGGGTGATGATCTGAAGTCAGAATCGATTCGATGGAATATCTATGCCTAAGACCCCCCCCTAACTATTAGCCGTCTCTAATCTATCGATCTATTCTAATCTACTTAACACCCTGTCAAAGGATAAACCTGCCCAGGGCGAGCTTATAGTTTCTATTATATCTACTTGAGAGCTCCTGAATTCGCCTGCAGCGGTTTTCTCTCTCCCCTATCTGCGAAGACGAATCTAGTGCATGCCAGGAAATACCCACAACTGCTCGGTTGAAGCGGACATAGGTCTCCCAGGCAACTAACACAGTACACATTATTTTCTTACCTGTCACTGGTCCATTTACCCCAACTGCCCAGTTTGATACTCCTATTCCCACCGCCAGTGGTGAAAGTATCTCGTTAGGCCGTCTATATCACTGCGGGTAACTAATTCCCAGAATTGTCACGGCAAGCCAGGAAAAAACAGTGTTGTGTCATTACTACCACACGATATCCATGCGACAGGGTAAATTCTTCAAGCGAAAAACTAATTCTCCCTCCAAAGAAAGTACGGAGTTGTTGTAATCCCCATAAGTTCAGTCGGGTATCGGATACCGTAATTCTCTGGCCTGCCGTAGTGAATTCGCGAAAAAAATCGATAGAGTTACCTTGTGGTTGATGAACACCGCGGGCTGGGACCGACTGGCAGGTATCTCTCTCTTCAAAGGGGCGCCGATAGTTACCCAATTGACACAGAAGCTGGCCGTCACTGGGTAATGCACACGCATCGGCTGAGGGGCGACCTACGGGTCAAGATTTACCCAATCTACAAAATACCGTACCCGTATTGTTCGTGGTAAAGGTGACGATCCGTGAGCGATGTCTTTGGACCACTTGGTCGTTCACGAAGAGTCTGGCCTCGTAGGTCCGATTCGGTCGAAGACCACTAAGTAGTATACGGCTGGACGGGTCCGACTCGAACTCGAAACTCGTCCAGTTGTCTGATTTGTCGGTGAGTTCTCGGTACTCAATTGTGTAATTCTACAAATAATAATCTTTTTCGCAAAAAATAAACTCCTTCGGACGAGTTTGTGTGGGCACAACAAGCACTAGAAAATTAGTAAAAATACCATACCGTAACCAAATCCACATCCTCTGCCGGCACAAATTCGAAAATCACACTGCCGTTCACAAGCACTTTCACCGCTTGAATCAGTGTACGGTCGCTTGAATCCTCTCTGGTGTTCAGCAAAATCAGCTTCGATGGCGAGCTTTCGACATGATTGATGAATACGGTAGCGCGTAACCGGTATACGGTAGACGGCTTGATGTCGTAGTTGTGTGCTGAAGAGGGATTTCTTGAAGCCTTATATCATTATACAATACTAAGATCTGCTGGGACGCACATGGCGATCGATTCTCGTTCAGGCTACATAACCTTTCCCGTACATCACTCCCTGGTGGGATAAACCACGGTACTCGTAAATCAGAAATCTTGCGGTAACAGAAACCGCTAAATTTGCTCAGGTGATTTCTGACAATCTCGAAATGGGTATGTATATCACGAAAATATACAACGATGTGAATAAGCATTTCACATTGTGGTAAATTCGTGAGTAAATTTAGCAGTATCGTTTACCCCATCGGTGCGGCTAGGTGCCAGATTGCTGTAGGTAGAGTATCTGATACCACTTCCAAGATAACGGTGATCTCCAGTGGTCCAAAACAGCGGTAAACTCACGGTATGAGCCCTCAAGGCCCAGATTCAGGAACGGAAATCGGTATATATTACGCTCCGGGCGAAAGAAACCTACTATCCGTATCATATCCACTGAATGAAGTCCGCCGCTCGTTCATACGAATAAGGGGCCAACCGGGGTTTATTCATGGGTCAATAGCAGAGGTGTCGGTGATGAATCTGAAACAATGAGCTGGGAGCCTATTGGTAACCAAAACCAAACCCAGGGCCTAGATTCATGAACGGACAAGCGGTATCCGAAACCGCGGCGCAGCCAGAACCAGACGGCAGAGTCGATGAGAGAATGCGTTTCATATAGGAAGTTTAGGATAAGTAGACAAAGGTGGGCGCCGTTCGTGCTTTATCTCTGGGTTTATCGGGGGTTTACCAATGATGAATCTGGCCCCAGGTGATTTTTGACCGGTACGGGGTATCAGCCGAATGTTTGTCGATGAATCAATGTGACGCAGTTGCACTGCATGACACATGTTCAAAACAACTCTACTTACGCTTGGCGAATGAATTACACCGGCAATCAGCTGATTCCCGGATATACCTCGAGGTCTCCCGGTTTAGGGCCGTGTGTAAGCGAGCCCCCAGGCGATATCCACGACCATTAGAGAGCAGAAGCTGCCGACGCTGACCCCTGCGTCGGTGTGTAAAGTGCAGGAATGTGCGCCAGCGGTTTTCCAGAGACAGAAATGCGGAAAAAATTTGCACGGAGCAGAAAAAATCACCCCGCCGACGACTCACCATCCAATCGAATGCAATACTGCGATTCGGACGTCAACACTTCCACATTTTGCCATTGGCGATATTTCTCACCGGAAACGATCGAGTTCCGGGTGAAGTAGATTTTGAATCCCTGTAAAATTAGCTATTTTCTCATTAAATTCTGTACAGGTAAAATTTGCGAAAGTGATCCAGAAAACTCTATTGAAAGAGGTGATATTTTGAATTTCAACAGTGTACAGATTTAAAGTAGGGCGCGCGTGGTGCAGTGGCAAAAGGCGCTACTGACACCCGCACGGTCGATCGATCCTCGCCCGGGCCAACCAAGCCTTTCATCCCTCTTGGGTAGGTGAATTGGTACCAGACTCTCCTAGGAAGGTAGAAACACTGACATCGCATAGCGGCTGGCCACCGCAAGTTATTGTATAGAAGAAAAACGCATTCACCATGCCTCACCGATTCCAAATGGAGGACGAATGCGGCGGTGCGTCCTCAGGGGACTGATCAACGCCGGCACCTTTACCTTTCACCTTTACAGAATAGAATGGCCGTAAAAGAGGCGGAAATATACGGTAGACGTACCGTAATCGCCGATGTTGAATGAACTGACGACGATTTTGCGTGCACACATACTTCGACTGTAAGTGATGGATCGACGGTGGCGTTCAACGTGACAGTCGGGTGGTCTTCTGCAAGGATCAGTTATACACAGGACCAGAAAGATTATTAATTAATTAATTTATTTATTTATTTATTTATCGAACAATAGAATGCTCAGTCAAAATGCAAGCTTCGAAGTGTGTAAAATATGGCAAAGGTAGTGGTGTCCGCGTTGATCGACCCCCTAAAGACGCGCCGTGCATTGATGTTCCGTTCAGAATTGTAGAGGCTTAGTGAGTGGGTACTTGGCCAATACAATGACTTGCAGGGACCAGCCGCAGTACCATATCAGTAACTTTACCTTCCCAGACAAGTCTGGTGTCAAGTGTCAATTTACTCGACCTCGGAGGGAGGGACGGCTTGGTTAGCTCAAGCCAGTATCGTTCGCTCGACCGTGCGGGTGTCACTAGCGCCTCTTACTACTGTACCACGCAAAATCGGTAGACAAATAGTTGAATTCAGGTGAATAGTGAAAATGAACTGAAAAACATGAGGTATAATCATGAATGCTTTGCTGCATCGACTTGTTTTTGCTGAGCTCTCTCCGTTAATAAAACTTTTTTCCAAAAACTTGAATTGAAAAGAATCATTCCCTTATTTTCCCGAATTTTCACTCCTATTTGTATCGCCTGAAGACTGTTAATACTTAACCCAGCTTTTTATGTTGCCAGGCCTAATCTCCTCGTTTTTTCTCGACATTTAAACGATAACAACTACCTAGGCACTAACAAAATAGTTTCAAAAACAAGCCACTAATCACGAGTCGTTTTTTTACCATGTCTGGCTGATTGGTTGGAGTAGAACAGATTGTAAAATGAGTCATTCAAAGCGTCACCTGCGTTGATCAGACAGCATGCATGTGATGCGGCCAGGATGAATAGCCGCCAGAGCCCGGAAGTGAAGAACATCGGAAATCGACCAGAAGAAGCACCCAGAACACCCAGAAAATGGCACCAGAATCTTCACTAGATCAACGTCGGGTTCGGATTCGTGTCGACTTGGCGACTCTGAACGATCGATTCGAGCCAGTGGATTATTACACTAATGAGGATGATTTGTCCAGAAGAGCCACAGCACTCAGCTGTATGATAGAACGGATTCGTGAAATGCACGACGGTTGAGTCATGACTGCTCTGACTCATCCAAATCTCCGATGGAACGAATATCTTCTAAGGATTGTAAGAACCTAAGAATGAAAAATTCTCCAAGTTCTCTCTTCTTGAAATCTCGATATGATGGTGTAAATTTCGAGGCCGAACGAGGTTAGTAGGTGGACCTAACGTTTCGACCTGTTCGACGTCGTCAGAGGCTTAAAAAGTGGTTAAAACTACTTATCTTTGCTCTTTGGCCGAACCATCCCTAGAATTTTTGACAAACCTAAAAAATCTACCCCAATAAACCGTAAACGACGACGAACAGGACGACACGTTAGCCAATAAATAAATTTCGTCCACCTACTACCCTCGTGAAGCTACGAATAATAATAACTAAGAAACGAATAGATAAGATAAGATACGAAACTAAGAATGATGGTTTAGGATCCGAATATGAACACTTTAAGGACATGGCAATACAGTGCCAAGACTTGAATCCTAACCACACATTCTTAAGTTATAAGAATCCTTAGATTCAAGTGTTTTCACTTCATTGCTATGACCTTACAGTGTTGAAATTTAGATCTTACCCACTCATTTCTTAAGTTCTCACAATCTTTACAGTCTAATATCAATAAATCATCAAGTTCTCTCATCACTAAACCTAGACGTCGTTGACATTTCGTCGGTTTCTTCTGATATTTCGGGTATAGTTAAAAACCTGGTAATATATCTTTGGAGAAATACGGAGAAAACAATAAATATCAGAGAGAGGAAGGTCATCAAGAGATTATATAGATATATGATGGAAGGATTTCACAGGAGAATAGCCGTCGTTAATGCTTGGGATCAAACACAGAAATTCCATAATGTATTCAAGATCACTGATATCTTAAACGTTAGCAGTAGTATCTAAGGTCATTGAATTATTGATTTGAGCAAATAGTTGTAGACTTAATCAATAAATTACAAATTCAATTACAAGAGGAACTAGGGACACGTGAAAAGTCCGTCCGATGCCGACGGACTCGAGTGTGTGGAGGGAATGGGCGGGTTCGGCGATCACCTGTCCCTCACATGTTTCGAAGGCAAATGTCAGACATTAGACCGGTTGTTCCGGCTTGCTCGAAATCAAGCTGTTAGTACGAAATCAGCTGATGATAACGTAATAATAATGATAATTCAAAGGGTAAAGTAAAGGTAAAAGGGTAGGCGTTGATCAGTACCCTTAGGGCAATCGTGTTCCATTCACAATCGCAGAGACTTGGTGAATGCGTATTTGGCCTATAAAATGACTTGTAGAGGATAGCCCCTATTCCAAGTCAGTGTCTTAATCTTCCCAGAGATGTCTGGTACCAATTAGTCCAATTAGTCAAACCAAGGGATTGAGAGCTTGGTTAGCCACAGGCAGAATCGATCTCTTGACCGTGTGGGTGTCAGCAGCGCCTCTTACCATGGTCCCACGCAGAAACTGATAATGATGATAAGGAAAAGGCCAGATAGTAAACTATAATAGGTGTGTAATATGAAAAGGTTACCATTGATCTGAATCATTTGTTCGACTTAACACCTACAGACGGATCACAGTTATGATAAGCCACAATTCACTGTTAACACATATGGACAAAATTAATTTTTCTTACCACTGTAAATCTGCGGTGTAGATGTAGACAATTTTTATTTAATTTTTTATTAAAAAATCAAAACGAAAACGTCAATCCCTAAGCGAGACATACTTGTGGAAAGATAGAAACTTTAATAACATCCAAGAATGACTATCTATCTATCAAGCCCCAACAAACGAGAAAACTCTTAGAATAAATCACAGACAAGAACAGATGATACCCTAAAACGCGGCCTACACTCTAGCTGACTCGTGGTTCTGCACAAACCAATCCACCGACGCCTTCACGGCCTCCTCGAAAGGTGTGAAGCGGAAATCCGGCAGATATTTCTTCAATTTCGCATTCGACGCCGTCTTCTTCAATTGGCCGTCCGCTTTCGTAGTGTCGAATTTAACCTCACCCTACAACAAAAAGTGGAAAAATAATAGCTAAAGTAAGCTTCAAAAAAGCTGTTGTAAAATGTCTAGCATTTATACAGCCTCCCACCATTAACTAATACCTAATTTAAATGTAGATCCTATTTATTGAGGAAGAGAGAGACCAAAGGAGAAAGGAAAGAAAAGAGAAAAATCGAAAAGGAAAGAAAAGAAAAGAAGATAGGAAGAAGAGAAAGCCCTTACCTGGAAGTCGAACGCCTTCACGATAGCTTTGACCGCATCGGCGATCGTCACCTCATCTTCCTCGGATACAGAAAGTATAATTGGATCCACTTCCTGAAGTAAACAACATTCAATTGAGCGTAAAAGGTGAAGTGGACTACTAGTCTCCTTAGGTCGCGCCACACATTCGTATTTCATTCAGAATCGTGGAGGCATAGCATAGATTAACCAGACGGGTCTGGTATCAATTCAGCCGAACCTTGAGAGGTGGAACGCGTGCTAACCCGGGCGAGGACCGATCTCTCGACATTGCAAGTGGAGGTCACGCTCTTACCATTGCACCACGCAATTCGATAAATGTGATGAAATGGACTCACTTCGTAGCTCCTTAACACCCATATGAAAAGTCGGGCAAGATCTAACGAGTAGATGAACTGTCGGAGCGGTTTTCCTGTGCCGAACACCTGCAGAAAATATTGAATTTTTATATTTTTAATCGTAGGTGGGTATATGAGTCAGAAAAATACCTCAAGCGGCTTGCCCTCCTTCTTTGCAATGTATGTCTTATGTATCAAGGCGGGAAGTACGTGAGCGGACTGGAGGTTATAGTTGTCATGCGGTCCGAACACATTGCACGGAATGACTGAGGTGTATCTGAATAATCCATGAAATAGGGAAACCATAATATGTACTTTATGATAAAATCTCGACTACATAAACCTTAAAATTTATAATTAAAACCAACTTCCTTCCGTAATCCTGTGAATATCCGCGGTTTAGCACATCAATCATTCGCTTCGCATAGGAGTAACCAAAGTTGGAGTCATGTGGCGGCCCTAGGTGCACCTGAACAGATCATGATCAAAATTAAAGGAAAATCATGAAAAACCGATCAATTTGAGAGCTATTCAAGCAGAATATGTCCATCTATGACTGTAAACCTTACGAAAATAAAAGTTCCATAAAACAGCCTTCCAAGAAAAAAGGTTCCAGCAAAAATTGAGTAGGTTCTCATAAACGAAACCAGTAGACGGAAAAATTATTACAACAGAAATACATTGCAAAATATCCTAAACCAAATATCAAGCTAAGCGCCCAACTGTCGATGAAGATCATTGAAGTAGGTATCGTATATTTGTAAGAGTTTGTATCAAAATTCACCAAAAGCACGACCAATGTAATTGTAGGCAAAAACTGCAATGATTGACGAAAATATACAGAAATAAATACAAAAATTAAACACAAAAATATACCGTCATAAAAATAGTAAAGCCACTGACCATGGTCTCGTCGATCGGATATGTCGTCTTATCAGGGAAGATACATGTAGAGAGACATGAGACACACTTGACGACGTCAAACTCGTGGCACATGGCGAGCACATTGTCGTTGATTGCCTGTATTAGACACTAATTTATATGTTAACAAACTTTTATCATTGAATATGCAAGGTAACTAAGACTATAGTAGATCAGCAGACTCATATAAATTGATTCAAAACCATCACATTTCTCCATTTTACAGACAATGTTGCCTTTGTAGCACCGTCATTGCAGTTAATCAATCACCTCTTTAGAATGCCCCGTGAGACTATAAGTTACAGCTGCCAAAATAGTCTCACTTTTCAGCCATTCATTCAGGGGCTTCCTTTTTGGATTTTAACGTTGCGAACGCAAATTTATCATTTCTAGGGAGCCAGTAGCAGGGAGATATATGGCAAAAGTCTGCAGCCAGACGAGATCAGGGAAAGTTTTAGAGTCGGTAAAGGCAACTGAACATTTCTCTATGCACCCACTTTTACCCGTCCTTTGTTTCTTTTGACCCAGCCGCTTGTACCTTCCTTCCCGACATGGCATTCTTAACCCAGCGATCATGCTCAGTAGTCTATCTCATCCAAAAATAGTTCAGCACAAAAGCGGACCACAAAACCAGACTACAAGTTGGTCACTAAGTGCAAGTACTGTATACTTGTAATGTAAAAATATATAAAAATGCACACTCAAAAATGTACCAACCATGTTTCTTCTGAAAAATTCGAGGTTGTGAGCGAGATTATGGAACAGTCCGCCAACCATTGCAGCCAAGTGAATCACATGCGTAGGTCTTACGTCCTCGAAAAGCCGTCTAAAGCATAGCCATCAATGTAGGTGAACCGTCCGTTCTTCCTATGAACAGGGTTCCGAGGCGAATTTACAAAAAATAGTACGTCGAATACAGCGCCCAACTGGGAACATAACTCTACATCTACAGCGAATAAGCACGCAAAAGTTTATGCCGTCTTGAAACGTTCATTTTGAAACATTTTTCTTAAGATATGAGGTTAAGCCTTCAAAAAAAGCCCAAAAACTTTATGGTGCGCTGAAAATGAATTAAAGTTATCATAAAGTCACAGAGTTACCTTGTTGCCTGCAAGTCCGTCAAGTCACAATCCTTGCTTCCAATAAACAACCACTTCTCGCCAGCTCGATCTTCACTCTTCACGATCTACAAGAACGTCTTTCTACATAGAAAATATTAGGTAAAGGATAAAGCATAAAATATAGTGAATATAAGGTAATGCTGTAAGTATAAGGTTTCATCAAAAAAAAGTTATTGTAAAATACTGTAGAAACACACCTGCTCAATTGCCTTACCAACAAGACCTGTGCCTCCAGTCACCAGGACCACCATCTCCTCAGCTCCGTCGCCAGCCATATTCCACTGAAGCTATTTAGGAAATCGGATATTAGGAAAGTTTTTCAGATTTACAAAATTAAGTATCGATTGCACCTAACCAGGGTCATTCGAAAAGCCGATAAAGTTTGTTTTCAAAAATTACAGTATACAGTTCCAAGTCAGTGAAATACAAGTTTAAAGCCCAATGGGCGTTGAAAAGCCGATAAAGTTTCTTTTTTTTCAGTGAAATACTGGGGCGTTGCTTTTCTTTTTTTTCTGGATTAATCTTTGTTGTGAAAATTCGCGAAGGAAAAGGCAATTCACTAAATATAGCCCAAGTGTATCTTGTCTGGTGGAGTTCTACTTCACTGACTTAGGGCTGTATACTGTAATTCTTGAAAACTGAACTCATAATCCGCTCTTTGAATGACCCAATAGATTAGGGGAACTAGTCCAACTGCCAAAGCTGACAATCTCAAGTTAGGTACGTTGCGGTTTATAATGGTGGGGCTGATAAGGGTAAATCGGCAAAATGCACCTTATCAAATTTATCTCTTCATAAAAAGGTTATAGGACGTTCAAGACTTCCTCAACAGGAAAAATCCCCTAGAAATCAATTTTCAGAAAAAACATCGCAAGCCCAGGTGAACTACACTTGACCACAACCAGAAAGCTAGAACTAATCTCCCACTTTCCTCTAGACTACAAGGAATAAGCACCTGCCTAAATCATATGAGAGTAGACTTTCGTGGTAAAAAAAAGGGATAAATGCTCCATGGGTGAAAAGCCGCGCCATGTAAGCGAATAGCACGGACGAATTGATTGCTATGGCAAACATCAAGGACGAAGTGATCGAAATGGAACAATGGCGGATTGAAACCGGCTGAATGCTGCTGATTCAGTGGTTGACGAACCGCTGGCCAGTCATCGATGAATACATGAACTCTTCAATCAACTAATTTTATTGAAACCCACATGAGTCAAGGTTTGGTTGGGCCACAGAACCCGGGTCTATGTGCACAGAAAATACATTGCCCATACCACACAAACACAAATATTTTTAGCAATTATTGAACTAGAAACATTTCATCTTTTACAAACGAGTTGCAAGTCCACTCCTCTGAAGGGCGGATGGGGATAGACCGCCAAGGAGAAGAAGAAGACGATTCTTATTATTATTTAACACAACTCCTCAAGTGATAAAAGCAATCGGTACAAGAGCGTTTGGTTAGCGGTTGAAATCAATTAACAATGAATGAATGAAGAGCGAATGACGCAAAATAGTGAAACCACATGTGACGAAACGCAGAAAACGGTGAAACCAAGGCAAATTAACCGGAATGAGGAACGCTCCGGCATGGGTGGTTTATTCGGGTCGCTTCTCTGCGTGCTTTTTGGTGAATTCCTCGGCGGTTTTGTTGAATTTCTTTCGGTCCTTGCTGAACTCCTCGGCCAAGTCCGCTCTGAGTGGATGATCGGGTTCCGGTTCTTGAATCAGGGCCAGCAGAGCCATCATCACTGAAGAATTCGAACTACTGATTAGCAAGAAACTGATAGAAGGGGCACAAAAACCTATGATCGGCTGGGGAAATGCTTCTCTTTCTCCTGAATGCTGAGGGAATCTTTCTTCCACGTTTTCCTCTGGTCTTTATTCAAAAAAGGCAAAATTTGGTCAGACTGCTCTCGAAGACTAAAAAATCATGAATCGTACCTACAACCACTAAATAGTAGAAGACTAGTAAACCACTCTCCCTTCACTTCCGTTCTAAAAGAGGTTATTTTTAACCATGTGTAATCGTTTCCCTGAGTGATACATGGAATGATGATACTACAAACGCAGTGATAAGCAATGTTTCCATCAAGAAAGTTCCTTCGTTGTGAATACAAAAAGCAGCAGACACACAAAATCAATAAATATGAAATCGAACCCACCCTGTTCCGTTCGCGTGGCCGGTTTCCAATTATTAGGGTCTACAATGGGGAGGCATACCTGAAATTGTAGAAGATAGTGGTGTAGTTGCATAACTTTTAAATAACCACAAGAATTCATTTCCTGATTCAATTTCCTACACTGTGGAAGCAGTTCGAAAATAAAAATTGTCTAGCAAGAACAATACAGGGTGGTCCAAAATTACGTTCACAAATATTAATCGTCATAAGAACGGGCAGAAAAGACTTCTGAGTCTAGAATTTTACCATAGCATTACTAACCCAATAACAAATAAAATTGTACGATCAGATTTCGAAACGGCCTCCTTTAGGAAGAACGTAAGCCTTTAGACGACGCGAAAATGCATCCATCGTGGCACGCACATAGTCCATTGGCATTTCGTCCCATGCCTTCAGAAGGCTCAGCGTCAGCGAGTCCAGCGAATCATGGCGTGTAGAGCAGGCCTTGGACATCAAGTGGGACCAAATAGAGTAGTCCAAAGGATTGAGGTCAGGGCTTTACGAATGCCATTCTTTTGCACTCTTGAAGTCGGAAAGCTTGTTGCGGCACCACTCCTGCACGACCTTCGCTCTATGAGCTAGTGCAGGATCTTGCTGGAAGATGAATGACTTGTCCTTGTAAATTGAATTGGCCCAAGGGATCAAGAGCTTTTCCAGAAGATCTTCCGTGCAAATTTTAGGTTCCATTTTTTCTCCTTTTTTTGACGAATAACAACGGCGACTTCCCAGAATAGGAGACAGTTGCCCAAATTATGACTGACTTCGGACCACCGCAACGTTCGTAGATCCTTCCCACTTCGATGGCTTCAGCTACTGATTTGGCAAGTACACGGTCGTTTCGGTGGCTCAGCGCCACTTCTATAGTGGAATTTTCTTCGTCTAAATGATGTCCCGGTAGCGTGCCTCGCCTAGCCGTTCGATGAGTGCGTCCTCAGCGGATGAGAAGGTGCCATTGAGCAGTTAGTTATTGCTGGAAGACAGTATTTGGTGTTTCAGTTAAGCATAAGCACAGCTAGCGTAGGAATCTAAGACAGTTCATTTCTGACTCGTAGGTCGAAGAAATGAAAGGTCAAACATGTGTGAACGTAATTTTGGGCCACCCTGTAAAATGTTCATGATTCAGAAATCGAAGCGCTCCTTCAAGTATCCCACCCAAATTCACGATAGTAAGAACAAAATAGGAATAAAACTTGTACTTCATTTCTTTTTGAAAGCACATATCAGGATAAACGATACCGCAAAGGAACTAATTCAACTACGTCGCACGAAATTTTTAAAAGATTCTCACACTAGCCACAATGTTAGACCTCATGACGCGGAAATGTAATTCTTAGAGTTACTCGCTTGAGATAAGGATATCTGAGGGGTATAAGGTGAAAACGAAAGAAAAATAGCAGGAAGATGGAGCTGAACCAACTTGTCCTTTGTCATCGATGTTTGGGTGGTAAATCTTTGTAGCTAGCGTGATCTTCGGAGGTTTGAACGGATAGTCAGCAGGAAAGTCGATGTTCACCTTGAACGCTCCTTTGTTATACGGCTCCTTGTCCTGAAATACAAATTCTCACAAAAAATACAGAAAAGCCAAGTACAGGATTCGATAGCGCTCTAAAGCTAACCGGAATGAGAAGAACAGTCCAATGAAGGAGATTAGACTCATTATACTCTACACTTTCGTAAGCTTTCACTCCGCACGACTTCAGATCCGAGAGTTCCTGAAAGAGGAAGAGTTGACTTGATTCATGAAAAAATTACTTCATGAACACCTATGACCTCTTGTTCTTCTACTCAATGGCGGCTAGAAAAATTCTGATTTCTGTCGTTTTGTAACTAAGGGAGCTCTATTGAACACGTAAATAAAGAAGGAATGCTATCAGGCTGATATATTCGAGAATGTTTCACAACGCCTCTAGAAGGAACATGATTAAATTCCTTTCACACATATAAAATGAGGACCCGTTCTAATGCAAATCAAGCAATCAATTTCTTGCGTCCAATCGCAGAAAGATTTCAAAAATGGCGTCCAATCTAAAGAAACAACACATTTAAAACGATTGAACAATATGCACACGAACCTTCTGAAGTCGCCGCGACGAAGCCATTCCTGTCCGACGGTACTCCACCTGAAAATTACTATTGTTGAGAATGTTAGAAGTGTGACGAAAATATGCGCTCACAGAACAGCTAAACGAACCATAGAAAAAGATGAAACGGTAAAGTAAAGGACGATTTCGATACAAAGAAAGATGAACAGAATAGTCAGGTACAATCTCAGTAGTCTTAGAGTTACTGTTAACATAATTAAATTAAAATAATTAGCATAATTAAACTAGTCATATTCAGTCGAACGACTGAACAGTTCAAGACTACTGTAACCTCGACACTGAAAAATTCCAACAAAGTGATGATAATTCCAGAATAGGCAATAATCCTAGTCGTTCGAGGTGATTTCGCAAAAGTGCGAGGTCGCTCCTATTGTGCCCGCGCACCACTCAAGTTGTTTGTACTATCCACGAGCGACATTCTCCGATCACGAAAACTCGCCAAAGAGGTTACCCAAAGGTTACCCAAAGGATACCCTCAGTATGTTACCGGAATCGGCTGACGGGATGAAGGGAAAGTAAGAGATATGGGTGCCACAAGATGGAACCTATCTTGAAAACTTCATTTTCATTATATCTTCTTAATGTAGGTCGTGGGAGAGCACGTGGTGCAGTGGTAAGAGGCGCTACTGACACCCGCACTGTCGATCGATCCTCGCCTGGGCCAACCAAGCCGTCCATCTCTCCGGGGTCAGAAAATTGGTACCAAACTTTCCCGGGAAGGTAAAAAAAAACACTGACTTGAACACGAATGCGGCGACGCGCCCTTCGGGGACTGATCAACGCCGACGCCTCTACCTTTTACCTTTACCTTAGTGTACCTCGAAGCTCAACCATGAAGTTCTTCATCGACCATGCAGAGGTTAGGTAAGAAAAACAATGACATCAACAAAACGCGGACAAAGACGACTGATCGAGTTGTTGAAGGAAACCAAAGAACCCGTTCAAGGACAGTCATGGATCTATGGCACAATGGACCACATATTACCGAAATGATTCAGAATCTTCTAAACGTATTTCACAATCAATCTGAGTTGAAAACGAGAATAATAATGACTCATCACGGCCAGAAAAGAAGCATTAACCATGTTCGCACAGCGTAGGCGTAGGCTCGGCGCCGACAGAACTAGGCGTCCATTCAGACGTGTCGTGTGCAGTTCGTCGCCGACATTTTACAGACGTCACTTTCAAATCATATTTTCTTGATAATTCTGTATTATTGAGAGTATTTCAACATTCTGATCGTAAATCTCTTATGGGAATGATATCAAACATCTGAGGGTGTTCAGGTTTGGGTTTGAAAAGAACTGCAACCCCATGACGTGCTTCACCACGATGAACCAAAACTTTCTTCGTCTTAACATCCGGTCAGGGACTTTTTCTGTCTCGGAGCTTGGCATAACTATCCAAATGGTTGTCGTATAAGTGAACAACACCCCTGGTCACCGTCTGGTGCTTTTTTCAAAATTTTCTTTCTTATTTTCCCAGAAAAAGTTCGAAATTTCACAATGTGATGAAATACACTTTGAACTTTGCTCATTCAAAATGCTGTTTACATTTTCGTACAGATCGTATTCCTTCTCAGAAAACAAATGACGGTGGCTTGAGCAGCGCTAGCGTTCAATGACTCCGACGCCTCCCGTAGCGCAGCAGACTGTGGGGGTCAGGTCGCAGTCAGGTTGTTGCCAATTTATTTTTGTTAAACGAACTACAAGAACTAGGGCAATATTAAAGAGAAAAAGATGGAAAGAATTCAATAGAGGCAAAAAAGTACTGTGATTAATTTCACTTTGCCACAGGTAGACTACTTCGATGTACTCCAAAAGCTGCCGAGCCCTACCGAAGTCCAATATGCAATGAAGCAGGCGATCAAGCAGGTGATGGAGTTTACACTGGACATTTTTATAATGTTTTTCGACGAGCAGACCACACAAGTTTTCCAATGTTGTCTACAACATCATATGTCATTGATTTTCAAAATCATGTTCAAATCAAAGCTGCAGGCATTTTCGATCTTTCGTAATATGACCATCCGTATCAACTATAAATGGTGCAAAATTAGCCTTTTCTATGCAAAATGAATAAGGCTTAACCATCCGTATCAACTGCAAATATTGCAAATTTAGCGGCATAATAAGGAATGAGTCACAATTTCAAGGTTGCCGGTGAGAAAGAGAGATGAACTGTATGAAGGATATTACCCTTACAGGCAAAGGTGTTTTAAGGTAGTTGTTTTGGAAATCAGTGAAGTCAATGACATCATGAATTTTATCGAAGAAAAAAGCTCAATAAATGAAAAAAACAAGGTATGAATCGTAAATCAGCCGAGCTTCAATGAGTTCTTAAAGGGCCGCGGCCTTTCGGGAAGGCTGAATGCTGCTCTGGCGACGGAACTCTCCGACGAGCGAAATTTATGAGAGAATGCCTGAAAATGCATGGGCGCTGTTCTTTCCGGAGATTATCGTGACTAGTTGCTGCTATGCTGCCGGCCGAATGGGCCAAAAGAAAATCTTTCGGCGGCTTTTCTTTTTAATCTAAAGATTACGAAGAGGTTAACGTTCCCACCATTTTTGCTAGCTGTTCCTACTTTGTCCTTTCTATGTATACATTTCCGAGGGCGATATCGTTTTCAATTGAAATTTTGAATTTTATCGATGACGATCAGCTGGCCATTTTCATTTCAGAATCACCCTCGGACAAGGTCTCCGAGAAAACACCGGTGCGAACCGTACGATCGCATAAGAGACGATCGGATCTGGCCATAACGCCGTTGCGCAAAGAGGTGGGCGTTACCACTCCTCAAAGGACCGCTTCGATATCGGTATCATTTTTCGATTTTCCTTTTTATTTTCCTCTTTCTCTTTTTTACCCCCTGAATCAGACCTCAGTTTCGATTCAGATGCGAGATCTCGGGCCACCACTGCTGAACGCCGACTGCCCTGAAGATTTTGACCTCTGCGGCTTGCCAAGATCTGCAGGGATACATTTATTGAAAAGAGAAACATAAAAAAGTTGTACGGTGAGCAGCTTCGTCTTCAATAGTATTACTGAAATTTCTATTTGTAAATAATCTTATTTTCAATCTTTTTTATGGTTTAATTTCAATTGTCTAGACTGGCAAAAAGAATGCTTATCGGATCAGCGTTTGCTACGCGGCTCCAACTGCATCGTTTCACTACCGACTGGAGCCGGAAAGACTCTTATCGCTGAGGTTTTTTCACTGTTTTCTTTATTGTTCAATTTTAACCCTAGGGAGTTAGCTGATGTTGTCAGAGGAAGTAGATTGTTCTGGTAAACTTTTCCTTGGAAAAACTCGTTTATTTGCAGGTGTTAATGCTGCGAGAAGCAATTGTAAACAAGCGATGCTCCATCCTTGTCCTACCGTATGTGGCCATTGTCCAGGAAAAGGTAAGTGGTGAGTTCGCGCTCACTAGGTATTATTTTTCGAGAAGTAGCGTATTCAATTTCCAAGACGCCAGGAGTTTTTAACACGTTGACGACAGCGCCTTTTTCGCGTGCCTGGCGCGTGGGACCAGCCGATTTTCTAGCGCGCCGAGGCTGTGGTATGATGCCGGCATACGGCGAGTTTTTTTTCAAAATGGAAGTGAATAGTAAATCTCGTAGACTACACATACAGTCCTGTAATATCGGGATCGTGACTATTCTTTTTTTTTTTGCAATAGAAGTAGAAAAATAACAAGCTTTTAGAATGTCCTTTTTCCGCATCCAGATTAAAAGGAAATTGTTATTTGTTTATTGTTCATTATTTGTTTATTCTAATAATCAATATTTGAACTTTCATGTAGTGTAATAAAAAATAATGCTTTTTTTTTTATCAAATTAAGGACAAAAAATAATTTGAATTTTTCATCGACACCCGAGCCCTATGAGGCATCGGTGAGAATTATGTATGGAACATCGAAAGTTAGAATTTTGCAGGAGTTTCCATTTATTTGTTTGTTTCAGTAACCAGTATTTGTTTGCATTTATTTGTTTCTTGCAGTAACCATTATTTGTTTTTACTTGTAAAGAAAACTAGTGCACAATCAAAAATTCCAGTAAATCAGAAGCTAAGAATCGTTTTCGTGAACCATGCTTCCTATAACAAGGTTCAAAGGTCTACTAAAAAGTGGCACAAAAACATCCTTCGAAATCCTGAAGTGTATCGAGAAAAATACGGTACAAAACTGTGGCGCAGCAGTGCGCCACACGGTCCCACGCGGCCGCTTGAGCGTGGCGCAGCATTGCACCACACTGTGGTCAACGTGTTAACTTTTTTATTTTGATATTCAATTTATTTTCCCATTGATTAATTTCCTAGCGAAGCTCTCCTAAACGAATTATTTGGCGCTGCAGATGAAAAAAGTTGCATTAGATATTGGAAGTTCTTTCGATTTTTGGTAGATTACCTCTCATTGATGTTTCTTTTATATAATTTACCTTCTTCCACTCTCTCCAAAAAGTTATCAATGTGGGAGAGGTAACTGAGCTAAAAAGCTGGCAAAACTCTGAGAAGATTAGGGTGCGAATATGGAAAAAGGAGGCAATTTCTGGCGACTTTCCTTAGTTTCTCTTCGTTTTACCGAAGAATGATGCATAACTGTTCTCATACACAAACACTGGAAGCGGTGTTACTAAATATTTTTTTAGATAACCTCTCTGTCAGTATTTGAAGAGGCCTTTGGAATTCGGATAGAGGAGTACGCAGCTAACAAAGGAAGAATTCCACCCATAAAGAGGCGAAAAGAAACATCGATTTACGTGGCGACGATAGAAAAGGTAGCTTTTTGAAGTTCTCAAATGAAGACTTTCCAGAGTTTTCTATTGCTTCAGGCAAATAGTCTCATAAATTCGTTGTTGGAAACAAAAGAATTGGACAGGATCGGACTGGTGATTATCGACGAGGTGCCCCAATTTTTCTCTTCAAGATTTTTTGAAATTCAATTTTTTTATTTTCAATTTTGATAAGCTCATAATTAAATGCCAATTTAAAAAGCTTTCGAAATTACTGCTGAATTCAGTTTGAATTTGATCAGACTTTGTTCAGCTTCACATGATAGGCGACGGAAGTCGAGGAACGATAATCGAGCAACTTTTGTGTAAATATCTTACGAAAGGTATTTTCTTCACTATTTTTATTTTATATCATTGTTTTTTTTTGGTGGCTAGGTGTGATATTGGATACCCATCTTTGGGAGTTCGAATCACACCTGAACCGCGAATTTTGCTATTTATCTGTTAGCAGGGCCATAGGACAGTTCTTCAAACTCTAAAGAGCACAGAAAATAGGTAACGTTTGCGTACTGGTAAAATAGAGACGAGCATACGGCCCCAGAAAAAGTAAATGGTAAAATACCACCCTGAGCCGGAGTTTTCAGGTTTTGGTCAAATCATTGGTATGTCTGCCACGCTGTCCAACATCGGCGAGTTGGCCGGTTTTCTACGGGCCTACGTGTACTCAACAACCTTCAGACCGGTTGGTATCACTGGTTCTTACCAAAGTTCCTTGAGAACTTTTTTGTCTTTTCCTCAATTTTCGAATCATTTCGTAAATACTTCTTTTCTCAAGTGTGGAAAGGACCAACCAAGAAGAAGACGGCTGTAAAAGTGTTGTAGTTTATGGTGGATTCCAGGTGGAACTACACGAATTTGTTCGAATTGAACAGACAATGTACAAAGTGACCTTGTCTGGTGAATTGGAGCATAACGCAGTTCTACCGGCTAATGTGAGGTTTGATGAACATATTGCATAATTAAGTAAATAAGATAGGCAAACAAAAAACGCGGAAAATTAAACACACAACTTGAGAAGTACGGATGGATATGTATGAGACGGAAGTGTATTGTGAGTGACGCTCGCATTTTTCGGTCGTTGTTGCATAACTTGCTGCAACAAACATGACGCAGCTGTTTCATCATCCACTAAAGTTTTTCGCCAATCGTTTGAACACGGGATGCTTGAAGCTATTTTCATTACAGGTTACGTCTGTGACCAGGATTAGAGTTCATATTCTTGCAATTTCCTTTGCAGCGGCTGTCCAAGGTGGATCCAGACGGTCTATGTCAGTTGCTGATCGGAGTGATTCCGAAGCGATCGGTGCTGATTTTTTGCCCGACGAAGAAAAGCTGCGAAAATGTGGCGTCGATGATCGCTCGATGTGTCCCCGAGTAAGCTCGTGCTGCTCTCCATCTAGTTTTAGCCCCCTCCTCCTCCTCTCACAGATTTAGTTTTTCAGGGATGTGCGGAAGCAACGACTCGAGGAGAAGAAGAAAGTGCTGGACGCGATGCGAGAAGATTGCGAGGGGCAGGTAACATTTACCGGTGGTATCATAAATCCATAAAGGTTAACTTTTATCATTGATGTCGCAATTCAGCTCTCAGAAGTGCTTGAGAAGACGATTTTGTCCGGAATCGCCTACCATCACTCTGGTTTGACGCATGAGGAGCGAAAGCATATCGAGGCGGCATATAGCGTGGGGAATTAGTCGCCGTTTTTTCGTTTTTTTTTTCAATATTTCTCCAAGAATGGTATATTCTTCACTGGGCGATGGATCGTTAATGGTCATGACTTTGACCCACATGGACGAGCGATCAGTCCTCGTCTTAAGTCAAACTTATTTCAGGACGGGATATTATGTGTGATTTGTGCCACATCCACATTAGCGGCTGGAGTGAATATGCCGGCAAGAAGAGTTATAATCAAGGCAAGTAACATATGTTATTTATGAGGTAACTTGTCGTTTTCCTTTTCATTTTCACCCTTTTTTCCAACAGAAAATTTATTGAATCTGTTTACCCACTACCCAGATGATTGTTCCAGTCGCCGACAGTCGGCTGCAGCCCGCTGGGTAAAGCACAATACCTGCAGATGATTGGACGAGCCGGTCGAGCCGGTTTCGATCAGAAAGGCGACAGCATCACCATAGTTCATTCGGGTATCGAAGAGAGGCAGGTCGTCGTGGTTTATTTGAAGAATGTGTTTTGTTATCCATCGAAATACTCATCAGACCTTGTTCAGTTCCGCCAAATGCTCTCTTCGCCGATGTTGTCGTGCTCGAGCGGATTGGCAAGTGCCGAATACTTATCGTCGTTTGTTGTTGATCTGGTCACTTTGAAGGTAAGCATATTTGGGATTAATGTATTATCTCTTTTCTTTCTTTTCTATCTTATTTTTCGTCTTCTCTTTCTTAATTTTCGTCTCATGCGTTTCTGTTTGGTTTCTGCTCGTCTATGAGCGTACAAGATAAATAATTAAATAAATGGATCCATCGATCCTCGTCGAACTTACCGAGCCATTCTCCCCTCTGTGGTAGGGTAGGTTGATACCAGAGAAAGAGGATTTTGATTTGAACAGTAGCTGGTGTCGAACGTTTCATCTTTACATTTGTGACACCTTTTGCCCTTTACCTGTATGACTTGAACAGCAGCTGGCCTCGAATCTTTTGTCCTTACATTTGTGACACCTTTTGCTCTTTACCTCTACATACCTTTACCTTTACATTTACGCTACCGTTTAGATTGCTGATTCGTTGGATTCACTCTGCGAAGCCCTGACACATTCCCTACTATACGCTCAAATCGGCTACGCAGCGGTAAGGAAAGCCGTGTCCGATGTCGTCGACAATCTGAAGCAGGACGGACTTCTGGTGGAAGATGAAGAGGTGCTTTTTCATTTTTTTTCTTCAACTCCAGTTTGCAGGGTGACGTAGACTTTTACAGTTACCCGGAAGTTTAATAACAAATAAAGAACCTGTTGGTGCCAGATGGTTTTTAAGAAATGCTCTTGGGCGCGCGTGGTGCAGTGGTAAGTGGGACTATTGAGATCCGCACGGTTGAGCGATCGGTTCTCGCCCCAGCTAGCCGAACCTTTCATCCCAGCAGAAGGGGTAATCACGGACAAAACGGGTGTCGCGGTGAGATAATTACCGGCAAGGATAGTTAGGATTATAGGATTGTAGTTCATTTGCCACAGGCAACTACTAAGGAGGACGTCCAACAAGGTCGACCTTCGATCCTCGCCCGGATCAATCAAACCCTCCATTCTTTCGTCGTAGTTTAAATTGGTGCCAGACTCCCTTGGAAAGGTGAAAACACTGAGAATAGGGGCTGGCATCGCAAGTCATTGTATAGGCCGAATTCGCATTCACCTACATATGCTTCTAACATTCTGCGTGGTTTACGAAGGCATGGCGCGCTCTCAGGCGCCTGACAGAAGCTGACCCGACTTTACTTTTCAACCAATTTTTAGAGTTTGCTGAGCCCCTCAGAGCTAGGAACGGCTACGTTTGCCGCTAATCTTTCCCCGCTGGAAGCTCAACGTCTATCGACGGATTTGGTGTCGAGCCTGAATCAAGGCCTGGTGTTTTCGTCACATTTTCATCTGCTTTTCACCATTGCACCGTACGACACCGCATGTGCCGTTGACTGGGATCTTTTCCACGATTTGGTAATTTTACTGATTTCCTTTATTTATTTAATTAAGATCCGAACATTTTGATTTGCAGTACAGATCGTTGTCGGACGGTGAGAAAAAGCTGCTCTCTACGTACGGTATTCCGGAGGGCGTAATTCTACAGTGCATAGTGCGAAGGAAACGATTGGTGAGTTTCCGGAAGTATATTCTCTGTTTTTTTTAAATTTCATCATATTTGGGCAAGAAAAAAAGCACTTCGAGTTCTGCCATGAGCGAGCGAGGCACTGCCCACCCCTTTCCGGTCCCAAATCGATCACTCAAAAGGTTTCCCATCAGTTGAGCCGATTTCTTTTGCTCTCATATTCTTTCTGTGCGAAATTCGCTATGTCCTCTATCTTTGCAATCTCAACGTATATTCACCTTGTTCTTGATTTAGCCGCTGATCCACAGCGTACTGTGTTTAAGTCCGTTTCTAAACGTTTTCGAACGAATTTTCGCCATTTCGTGAGGATCTTGTGCACGATTGTTCCGTTTTGTTCTACTAGTTCAAGTTTCTGAATTTCCAACTCAATTTTTTACACCATATGACTTCGGTGAAATTATTGTTTCCAATGAAAGATTATTTGTTTTTCATGCAGTGGCTCATCGTGGAGATTCTTTTTATTTCGATAGGAACCCGGCGAACCTGCCATGCGACTGTATCTTGGTCTGCTGCTGCAAGAGATCTGGAAGCAACAGCCACACGCTGTAGTCGCTGAAAGGTTGGTTTTGAGTTTCCTGAAAAAAACTCTGAAATATGACTTATATATTTGGAGATGCTAGGTTATTCGCAAAACACTGACATCGGACGGGAATCCCGTCCGATGTCAGTGTTTTGAATCAACTTTCTTGTCTATAAACCGCTGAACAAAAGCGGCAAATAGCAGAATAGTTTCGTATAATACTCTGAAATATGTAATTCTTACTAATTGAAAGTGTTTCCTTCTTACTAATTGAAAGTGTTTCCTCCGAAAATGCACAAGTTCGGAGCGTAGTCGGCAGAGCTGGCAAAATGTCGAGGGAAAAACAACTCGAAGACGAAGGCGAATCCTCTTCGCTTCTTGGCTCTTTTTTATATTTTGCCTTTCTTTGAGACTATTTTCATGAAAAGATAACTGGAACCAGCTTATCTTTTAACTTGACCACCAAAAGAAAAAATTCGTTTTTGATTGTTTTGGGAGCCTATCTTCCCAAGAATAACAAGAATAATTCCGGAGACATTTTAGGTTTGGCGTTGACCGTGGTTGGCTACAGAGCTTACTGCAGAACGCTGTCTCCCAAGCGGCTGCTATAGCGAAGTTCTCAGATGTATGCTTCATATTTCTTTGTGTTTTTTTTGTTTTCTTTATTCTTTTCTTATGTTTTCTTGCCATGATATGTTTGTTTGTTGATATTTTTCTTAGCTTTCTCTTTTCTCTTCTTTGCAATTGTGAAGGCAAAGCACCAGCTTTATAGCGGTTCGCACTTCTGAAGACTAGGCTTTTTGAACCTCAAAAATCATTCTACTGCTGGATGGCACCGATTTGCCTTTGATTCTCCACGGTTTCGTGGTCGTGCTACCCTTTAGTTTCTACCTTTGTATTAGGACTACTGTTAGTTTTCGGTTTCAACTTATTCCAATCTCGCGATAGTCTTATTCGCACGCAATAGAGATGTCCATAAATATTACATACATATTTTTACTCTTTATGTTCAAGAAATCGTATCTCTCTTCTTTTTTTCTAGAAAATTCCCTCTCTATGGCCCTTGCGTCTTCTGCTACCCGAGCTGGTCCAGCGGTTGTCTGATTGTGTAGTTGTTGAACTTATTCCACTCATGGCAATTGATGGCGTGAAGAGAGGACGAGCACGGCAGCTCTACGCAGCCGGCTATAAAAATGTCGCTAAAGTGAGTGGGCCTTTTATTATTGCTATTTTTGCATGATCATTTGTATTTCTCATACCAGGTTGCTAAAGCGAACTATAAGGACTTGCTGAGAGATATAGCGAATTTAAGTCGATTCAGTGCAATAAGAATGATCAACTCGGCTAAGGTGAGGCTTTTTTATGATACTATTTTAGAACTTCTATTCAGCACTTCGAAAAGTGGAGGTCATGCCGAAAAATTGTCCTTTTTCTCTTGTTAGTGTCATTTAGCTTGAATGTTCTTCTCTTTGATTGGGTGGTAATCGAATACCTGGAAATCGCTGGGTAAGGGTTAACCCCTACTCTTCTGTTTGCCGCCCCTTACCCTCGCGCCGACCCCTCATCGGGGCGGTTATTAAACGGCGGCACTCTCGACTAGTCCATCTCGGCTAATCGATTAAGTGGAGACACTTGAAAAACAAAGATCACGACGCGACGCGGCGTCGACGCGTCGCCTTCACTTAATCGATCATAACTCGGCTCAAAATGGGGAATTCAAAAAAGCCAAGAGGAATTCTAAAAATAGAAGATTTGGGCTTTCTTATTATATAGAAAACAATCTTTAAAAAAGGGGTCTTCATGCTGGGCGTGGGGGGTTCGATTTTTGGTCGATTTTTGCCGAAAATCGACCAAAAATCGAACCCCCCACGCCCCGCATGAAGACCCCTTTTTTAAAGATTGTTTCCTGTATGATTAGGAAGCCCAAATCTTCTATTTTTAGAATTCCTCTTGGCTTTTTTTAAATTTCCAATTATGAGCTGAGTTATAATCGATTAAGTGAAGACACCCGAAAAACAGAGAGCAAGAGGTGACGCGTCGTCTTCAATTAATCGATTATAACTCAGCTCAAAGTTGGAAATGGCCGCAGTTACTTCAGCGGCTAATCAGCGCGATGGCAACATGACCGCTTGGCGCAATGGTAGCGCGTTCGACTCCAGATCGAAAGGTTGGGCGTTCGATCCGCTCAGTGGTCAGAAGTTTTGCGCGTGCTCCTTATGCTACTGTTTGATGACGAATCGCATTTTGAGTCTGCACGGAGTGGAAAAAATACTTATTTTTCCTGGGGAAGTCTTTCAATAGACATTGAAGTCTGATGAGAAGAAATGTCTGTCACTTCTGTTTATCACAATAAACCTTTCGAAAGAAAGCACAAATAGAACGCGAAAACATTTGGCAAGTATCGAGTTTGATGAAAAATACGATTTCCACGAACGAAAACGAAGGAAACGAATTCTATGAGACGATTTTGAAAACTAGAAAAATGGTATTTTGGTGACAAAATTGATAAATCATGGTAAAGAAAGTCTAAGAACCTCTCTCCCTTCTGTTTTTTCTTTTAACCTATTCATACTATTTTTTCATCTTTTTGTAGGCCATTCTCCGTGATCAATTGGATGAGAAAATGGAGGAACTAGACGCGATGGGAATCGAGGTTGACGAAGTAAAGGAACGACTGGAAACGAGTCGATGAGATGAGGTCCAGGCAAAAACATTTTGATGACTCTCTAAAGTCTTTCTCTTCATTTTTCTTGATCTTTTCTTTCTCTTTTCCATTTCATTGGGCAATTTAGTGAATATTTCCGACAACTTCGACATTCGTTTACTGATTTGAGTACGTGTTCCTTACGGTTGCTAAATTGTATTTTAGCGTTTCTTACGTAAGGGCTATCTTTCTTATTTTCTAGGATTTAGTGGGATTTATTGTTTTGCATGATTCGTTCAGCTGCTAAAAGATTCTGGAGAGAAGCAGGCGATCCAATTCTGTTCTTTCTATATTTTTCTAGTATATTTCCATCATTTTCTGATACTAAGTGTTTACCTTTGTATTGACGGTTAGAATATGCAATGTATAGTTAGATTTTTTAGGAGTTGCTGGTTCAGCTACAGTGTGTTGTTCTCTTCTGATATGATTATTTGTCCTAGTCTAATAAAAATTGATTCATTTAAATCAACTGCTTTCTATAATGGTGACCTTTCAGAACTAATAACAAGGTAGTTCAATAGATCACCGTCGATGACTTTCCTCCAGACTGAGATCATCAGAAGTGAAAAGTCTTGTTCATGATTATTTTCTGTTGGGTGTGTTCAGTTTGCAGCATCCGCCCCACCCTTGTCGCGGGACGCACAATTGTTTCAGTTCAGCTTTTTGAGCGCTTGACTTCGAGCGTCAACATAGCGTTTTTTTTCGTCCGTTATTCGACGACCCGGGATCCGAAGTGCACTTTTGGAACTGCTTGCTCAAAATCTCGATATGAAGATAAAGACATCATCCTAAGATACCGCACACACAAAATGTAATTCAGAATTAACAAGAAGAGACAAGGTTTTGGATGTTTTCACGAGAGGTAACAGAGAGGATACTTGGTCCTATTTCCTTAGGTTTTTCATTTTTGACTTCAAATTTGAACCTTAATAACAAGGTAAAGCTGTGACTTTAGGCTCATGAAAATATTGTGAAAGTTGTAGTGCCGAAAATCCCGATCCGGCGCTAAAAACCTCCAAATTGAACCTGGTCGATGTCAGATCTCTGAAGCATCTGTTGGGATGGAGACGAGCGTGGTACAGGGGTAAGAAGCGCCACTGACACCCGCACGGTCAAGTGCTCGATCCTCGCGCGGGTTAACTAAGTCTTCCATCTTTCCGTGGTCGAGCAGTTGGGTACCAGACTTGTCTGGGAAGTCAAAGTCGCTGACTTGGTATAGTGACTGGCCCACGTAAGTCAATGTGTAGGCCAAACACGCATTTAGGGGCTGATCAAGCCAAGACCATTACTTTTACCTTTACCCTGGTGGAGCAGAACCCATGAAAGGCTACTGAGCTAGCAAAAAGATTGTATGCCGAAGGAAACAATTCGAAGCACTCTGACTAGAAACCACTAATCTTGGAAATCTTATCGAATTTAACAACCAAGGCTGCTGTTTTCTTGTCATCCACAACCACTTATCTGGCGATCGTAGAGGTGGACGCCCGGCGGCGGCCACCGTTCATTCCAGTTGGTATAAAACGCCGAGCACCACCGGAATTGGCTATAATTACGGAAAGGATCGAGTTTTGTGCGACCATACCGGGCATCGTCCATCTGTCTGGTAAGAATAGTGGAACAGCCGAGCGCTAGTCCTCGTCAGTAGGTATGGGCGGTTGAAGTTACAGATTTCTAGAATAGTCGCGTTCCGAAAGTGAAATTCCTTCAAAGATTCTCGATAATTGTCTTTCTATCGTTCATCCTTGTCGTTTTTCGACCTTCGCTGGACTTACTGCTGAACTTAACAGACTACTGTGCCGCATCCGCTGCGTCTCTACCACTAGATCGTCACTGCGCTGTTTTGCTTTCGAGTTCAAAGGGATCTCTAGGTACTTCACCTTTTTTGCGGAGCCTACAACTTTACCTCGTCCTCTGCGTCTCTACCGTTTGGTCATTTCTTATTTCTTCTTTATTCATAGTTATCCAATCAACAGAATTCAAACAGAAGAAGCACTCTTAAAACATGGGACTATTGGACTTGGGTTATGATAAAAATAAAAAAGATAAAATATCAGATAAACTAAACGGGTGACTCGTAATAGTTCAATCACTTTATGAGGTTACACTGAAAAAATCTTTGCTGCTTTGCTGTGAGTATGGATGGATCATTAAGCAGTGTGGTAAGTCGACCTCAGCGGGGAGTTCTGCACTTTATGATGTTGGCATTCAATTAGGCACTTCCTTTTTTGGCCTACAACTGGACCGCATCCTCTGCGCTTCTGTCTTATACTTGACCATGACAAGGTGATTTGCTGCCAAGTACGAATGACTCTTAGTGTATTGTAGGATGTCGAGCGAAGCGGCGAGCTTCAACTTTTGTGGTGCTCTTTCAGCTGATTCGACTCTTTTTCTCCAATGCCTATTGCAATTTCGCATCCTGTGCATCTCTATCACTTGACCATTACTGCCCTGCTTTCTTTGCCAAATGGGGCCTAGAGGCATTATTGCAACTAGATCTCAGCACCCCTTTGAGACATACCACTGTGCAGCGTCCTCTGCGTCTCTGCCACTTGCCCGTTTCTACGCTGCTTTGCTGCCGAGTTTGGATGGGTTAGGTTAGGTTAGTTTGGTTAGGCATTGTGGTGAGCCGATCCAAGCGACGAGCTTTTCTGCACTTTGCGCAGCGTTCGTTTCCAATTAGTCGCCTCCCTTTCGGGTATCCGGTACGGAGTGAATTCCTGGCTGCAGCGTCGAATTCGTATTGTCCATGACCTGTGTGTGTATGACTCCTAATCGAGTTTTCGCCTGTCCACCACCACCACCACCTCGCCACCCGGATAGTTATGGGAGCAATTATTGCACGGCCTTCACTATTCAATGAACTCGCGCCGGCAGCCGACCCCGGTCACCCATCCCTCTCTGTGTGTCTGTGTCGGTGGCTCCCGGATTATCGCACGCGACTTTTCTATGAGGGCGATAATCCGGTTGCAAAACGACGACGACGACGTTTCCGCTGCTCTCTAAGAACCACCGTCTATGAGCTCCGTGAACATCGTCGAGAATGTGATCGTCACCGTTCGTTCTCCTTGACCTTCACGCCATCATTTTTTGGTGGTGAGACGTTGCACGGAAAATCCCAGTGCATCGAGTCCTTCTCTTCCTATCCTTGTAGCGCTCTTGCTTTATTTCACTGATTCTTTGCCGCCAAAAAGTGTGTGCAGCTTACGAATCGAGAACGTAATTCATATTCGATATAGGGAGTGCGGTACTTGAAGTCAAAACATAGATTGATACTTTAATATTTTGATTCTTCGATGGTTTTTTATTCAGCTGAGGATCTTCTCAGCGGGGACCACAACTCTTCCAAACCGTTCGATCTCTGGCAACTTGCACCCAGTGGGGAGACTCCGTTTTCTGAGAGACTTTGCCAATGAGTCTGCCCATCTTGTTGGCGGTCGTCCCAGTGGGCTCTTATGGTCTCTTGGGAGCCATTCTGTGGCACGTAGGTTCCATCTATCGTCCTTACGTCGAAGCAGGGGTCCAGCCCAACTATATTTTGACTTTGAAAGTCAAAAGTCAAGTCAAAATACCAAGATTGATATAACAGTTTATTCGGGCTAACGTTCCGTCGAACTCGCCTTCTTCAGAGCCTGGAACAAGTCGAGTTCAACCTGAGAAACTACCCGCTCAACATCGGTTCAAATTCTCCAAAAAATAGGAGAAAACTGAGTGATCATCGAGGAAATGAAAAGAGTCAGGAAAGGCTAACTTCTAAGAAGTGGACTAGTGAGGTCCACTAAACACCCGTAAGTGGTAGGACATCCGAATCCGTATTCTCTTTGTTCTATTTGTATAGTTCACAGGTATGGAATTTTGACGCCAATTTTGATGTCCTCTTGTCCCTTGTCTTCTTTTTCCTCATTCTTTTCGCTGCAACTCTTTCTCTCATCATAATTTCCAATTAAAATTGTTTTGTCTTCGTTCTTCTCTATCCTCTGAAGCACTTTCTTCATCTTTTTGAGTTCTTGTTTGATTTTTTTCTGAGAATTCTACATAGCTGGACTCTCGCTGCAGAGTCTCAGCATTTTTGAAACTTCGGCGAAATGGTGTTACATTCACTGAAGTAGTTAGCCTCATTTACTCCCAAGAAAACTGGGTGAATACGTCAGCAATATGAGGTAGACGCCATTTCCTCTTTTTCGTTTTTTATCATGTTATTTATTTATTCCTAATTTTTTTCGATGTAGGAGGCTCAATCGATTCACCCTTTCATCTATCCTCTTCGATCCTTAACCTTTTTGTCTTGCGATCTTCAAACGTTGAACCAGAGCTCATCTAGTTTGTGTTCAGATTGGAATCAAGCTCAAGTGCAGTGTTTTCAGATTCACCATTCCTTTCCCTTCGTGGGGATCCCTTCGAGCTTGATAAGTAGTGTTTGTGGCTCATGAATTTTGTGAGTTAGAACATTTATTTCTGCTTTTATTGTTTTTATCTTGCTAAAATGACCAGTGTTTTATTTATTCTATTTCTTATACTATAAAGGTTTAAACTGTCGGATTTGCAGACTCCCGTCGACAATGGTGTCGTCAGAATCGACATCCCGAAACTGTATCGAATGCACGACAAAGCCAGGACCGTCTGTAAGTCCATTTGATTTCGTTGCCTTCAGAAATTGACTGATTAGTGATGATTGACTGATCGATTGATTTAGAAGCTGATGACGTCGACGTCGAACGGTCGAATTCGGCTTTTTTCGCCGGAAGGTGACCGAAGCGCTCTGGCCACCATCTCCCTCGAGACGACGGCAGCCGATCTTGCTAAAGCGTATGAAGTGGACTCGATCTATTTACAGATTGGGAATCTTCACATTCGGTTCGTTCAATATAAATTTCGATTTTCATTTGTTTATCTTTATATTTCAAGGTGCTGTTTTATTCCCGAGAAGAGAAGGGACATGGAGACATTTCTAAACATTTGGTCCTCTTTGTGTGATTTCTAGAGCTGGTTTTTCTCGCAAATAATCCAAGTTTCTAAGCTGAGCAAAAAGCTAAAGTTCCACGGGTCTCTGGAAATGCTCAAAACATTGCATCGGCCGGGAATCGAACCCGGGCCGCCCGCGTGGCAGGCGAGCATTCTACCACTGAACCACCGATGCTCGAGGTGGGTGTCAGCAGAGGCCTATATGAATCCGCTCAGCTTTGAAACCAACGTCTTAAATGTGGAAAAAAGGGGAGATTTCTAGAACTCGCACTGGCTGACTTCGTTCTGGTTGAAGTCGATCGACTTGATTGATTTGAAATATAGGTTTTAGTATATTTCGAGGAAAAATTGTCATCGCGCGGCAAAAACGATAGTCATGAAAAGGTTCTGCACAAAGTCGGAGAGAAAGAAAATTTTCCTCCGATTTCAGTTCTACCTCTGCTTCCTTCTATCCGTTACTTTTCTCTTGATACGTCCGACTTGGACGAGGCAGAGAAACACCCACCTAGGACGAGTGTCTGAGACTCATCGCTAATTGCCGTTCCGAATCGTCGTCGTCGCCAGCCAGTTGGTCAGGACGGAAATGCGAGAAAAAGTGGTGGCTCGGACCACCTGCGCAACCTCTTTTTCATAGTTCGTTGGGTAGACGACGCAAAGTAATCCGTGTGATTTATTAATGCCTTTTCCACTCGGGACACTCTCACTTACCTACATATTTCTGAATAACCGGTCGTCATAGATGTCTGACGACATCTCATTCAACCGCGGAAAGTCATTTTGCACGGCTTTTTCTAGAACTCTCCGAATTCCATCCAGTTTGAGGATTGGAGTTAAGGAAAAGGGAGAAGGGGAAACGCGCAACGAAGGGAAGAGAAGAAAGAAAGGATATAAGTGGTATTCACTGTTTCCCGATATTATAGTTAGGAAAAATAAGCCAGAAAGAATCGTACAGGTAGAAACGGTCAGTTCTATACTGTATGTTGATTGCCTCAAAGGTAAAGGTCAAAGGTAAAAGTTCACTAAAGATGAGCCACGCATTCGCGTTCCATTCAGAATCGTAGAGGCTTGGTGAATGAGTATTTGGTTCTATAGAATGACTTGTGGGGCCAGCTGCTGTACCTAGTCAGTGTCTTAGTGTAGCCAGATATGGTACTAATTTATCCGACCTCACCGGGGTCGAAAGCATCGGAAAGCTTAGTGGTGGTGTTTTTTCCTTTTTTATGTCACCCAATGGCCCACAGCAAAAATAAACCACATGGCGCTGATCGCCGTTCGACGCTCTACAAAATATATAGGTATCAGTATGGAGTGCCGGTAGTTGAAGCCAAAACCAAGATTGATACAGCAGTTTGTTCGGGCTAACGTTTCGGGATTTTCGCCTTCTTCTGCCTGGGACAAGTCGAGTTCAACCTGACAAACTACCCAATCAACACCACATTTTGATGCGGTGCTGGGTGGATAGTTTCTTGGTTTCCAAGTTTGGAACGGTTTTATAAGAAACCTGGAATTGAGCCAACAGCTTCATAGCTCTGCAGAGCAACTGCTGCTCCGACTCTACCCTTCTTGAAAGCGTCCAAAACGTGCAGTTCTCCAATCATTTTCTTACCTTTCGGATCCATAACTTGCTCTTCATTCATCTCTATATACACGTATGTACCAGATTCTGCTAATATCTCTTGACACAACGCCAGCAAACCCACAAACAAAACGCCATAACTTTTGAGCCACCCTGTGTATGCACTTAACACTTGAAATGCTCGCCGGATTTATTTCATTTGAATGGTTAAAACTTGCGTTTTAAACATAACTGTATTCAAATGTTGTCTCCGACTCATAGAATCTGTTGTACGTGATGACCGGCATGATGTTCGACGTTGAAGTGAATACCGTTCCTGCATCGTATTTCGAGCAGTGCCTGAATGTGAGACCACTAGGTGCAGGGGAACCTTAGAGTTTTAGAGATTTTCAGCAATATTTAGATTCTATACCTCGAGCCAGTTAGCCTTTGGTCCGCCTGCCATTTGAACTCCACTCCAGCATATAAGCATCCGTCAACGGCGATGCGATCCGGTTTGAACTCGAGGAGTCTCACTTTGACTTTCTTTCCTTGGGGTGCCTGAAATTAGTGTTTCGGAAGAGCTCACGGAGAGTTTCTAGGAAAATAGGACCGTGATCCAGTAGTTACACATCACGAAATCTTCTCGAGGATATCCACCAGCTGACTTGTTGCCAATCGTGTCTGTGAATTGCTGTGGATATGCTTCTGCTACTATGGTCTGTCCGCAACCCCTTGGCTGAAAATGACATTATTACTTCGCAGCCACTCCATGGTGATGAAATGGGATCACAAACTCTTTCGTCGCAATAATCTCCGCCGTATCCTCCTGGGCAAATGCATCTTGAGCAGTCTCTGGGATGAGGGAAGCCGTGGTTCCTGCATCTAGCCCAGTCGACTTTGGCACATTTCTCTGAAATTTAGAGCACAGACGCCATCAGCCGGCTCCGATGAAGAAAAAACAGAGATATACCGGTGCAGTTGTAGTGAATATTCATCATGTAAAGATCGATGAACGAGATGAAGGGGGATCCCAGCGTTTCAATGTAGACGGTGTCGTTTGGTACTATTGAAAACGTGTTCGGCTTCTGCTCTTTTACGGCACTAAAAGTGTTCCGTTTTTGGAGAGAATCGTTTATGGGTTCGAACACCTCACGTCGTAGCTCCGTACTGCATCAGGCTGCCGTAGTCGTACGGAAGACCATAGTTGTTGTTCCTCTCTTTGGTTTCCACTGTGAATTGAGCCAACCAATCTTCCTAAATTTGTTTCATTTCCCTACGAAATCAATCTATTCATTCTGAAATCTGTTGCGTTCGGTACTTACCCTGATATTGTCTTTCACCACAAGGACATGGTTATCACGGTCGTGTCTGGAATGGGTGTGGAAGAAGCCGAGCGCGTGTCCGAGCTCATGAGCGGCGGTTCCAATCTGTATGTGGAATGTTAGTTACCTCTACCTTGAAGCTATTGCCGTTTCGCCGTCAACATTGATGTTTCATACGTTGTCACAAAATTGTCCTAAGGAGAGATTTTGTTTGCCTCCAATTTTACCAGCGTAAGACCAACATCCTTGTCCCTCGAACACTTGGATTGCTTCCGGAGCGTCTTAAATTCCACTAATCAGCTCTTATAATTAGGGTGAAGCTACCCTCTTACTGTTATCCTCGTAAATGCTGAGGCATGTGTCCTTTTGCCAGAGCATAGCAGCCTTATTGAACACGCTCTTTGTAGACGCACCTGGACATAGTCAAGCCTCAGTGTCTTCGACGTGTATTTCAGTAGTTAGTTGAGAACTATGTGAGCTACACTTACTTGCGTTCTCATCGAAGAAGTAAGGCACTTCTTTCTTTGGCCAGGTTGTCATTGGATAGTGCGAGTCACGGAATGCTTGGCGTTTTGACCGGCTCTCTCCGATGATTCCTTCCACTATTTCTTCCGACTGTTCCCTGAATGAAAAGCTTTTGTTCGCCTGCGGTTGCTGAATAGCAATTGGGTGGACAAACCTGGTAAGAACAATGTCGCCCTGGTAGAGCGCCTCTCCGACTCCGACATTCTGATTGATGGCGTCGATGCTGTCGCCTCCCGGTTGGACGTGGTCAACCTTCTTTCTTTTTACCAGCTGAAACTTCTCTATCTAGAGCCCCGTTTGAGATTGCTTTTACCTTATCGATCACCTTCAAACGTCTTGCAACTTCTGCCAGCTTCTCCTTGGTGAGAGTGAGTTTCGTTCCGATCTTATCCTTGAGACAGGCGAGCTTTTCACGGAACTCAGCGAGCGCTGTTGTGTTGAATTTCTGGAAATTGCTATCTCGTTCGCGCCAGGGAGGTATCTTCATGAGTCCATACACACCTTTCCCAATTTGTCCAGAGCAGCCTTCACCTTGTCCGTAAGTTTTCCTTTCAAAGCCTTGAATTTTTCTTTTATCTTCGACTTGTCGAACAAATCGGCGCTCACGATTGCGCACAGAAGGAGGAGGATGACGAAGGCTCGCATCCTAAATTACTAGGTAGCACTATTTTTGAGGGAGGCGATAAGATTTGAGATAAGAGGAAATGGAAGGACTTCATATGCTGATGACTTCTGCGGATCCTGACCTCCTTTATATGTCCTCTTCTGTGAGGTTGACGTGGAAGACCATTGTTTGATGTCTGCCATCTGGATTATTCTAATGATCAGAGTGACGCCATGTAAGTGCAAAAGTTTCCATCAAAAAACCGTCACCAAAAAGCTGCTGCGATGAAGCTTCTAGGACAACAGTGCCACGCACCAGCAGATTTTTTGCCTTCGCGACCTAAATCCGAAATTGTGTTGATCCGAATTTTGCAATTATATGGCAGCCGATAACTAGAATCACATCAGTGCAAGTACTTCCATTAGAGTACGCAAATCATAATATATTTATGTACTAACACTTATGTGCATGACCCACCGTCACCTTCCCAAATTGGTCTTTAATCCAGAAGCAAATGTAAGGTTAGTGATCAACATCCCATATAATCCGGTAGGCAAAGTTTCGGCGAAATCGGTGATTTTGACATATTCACCCTCGACTACCCAACCCTATCATACGGAGCATTGATCGAACCAATTCGTGATTCTCTACTTTTGTACCCAAAACGATCTTTTTAGGTGATGATGGAATGAAATTGGTGCAAAATGCGGAATTTTTCGACCTCTGAAGTCTGAACAGTGGTATAGTAGGAACAGTGGATTTCTCCCCGACAGAAACTATGGCCAACTAATCGGACCGCAGTAAGGCTCGAAAGGTCAAAACCACCGATTTTGCCCAGCTGCCTACTGAGATTATTTGGGGCGTAGATCACGAGTCTGACATTTGCTCCTGAATTTTTTTACCGATTTGGGTAGGTTGGATGTGGGTCACACACAGAACCGGACGCACCGCAACGATAGAACTCCGATGGCGGCGCTTCGGAGTGCCGAAACCCACCGTTATTTAATACCTTCGTTGAAATTGATTTATCTGCAAAATTAAGTATACATTCGAGGTCAGCACCATGAGCTCTATATTTCCAAAAAAGCTGAGCTCTTTTCCAAAAAAACACTTCTTTTCCAAAAAAAAGAAACTTGTTTTCAGTCAATTTTTTTGACCCGTCGATTTTCGGATCCCGCTGCCGCTTCGGTCCCTCGCTTGGTGACTCACGCCCGGGTCACACCTGTGGACACTGAACCTCTGATCTTCATATTTCATATTTTAAGTCCTCACTAGCCACTGCGCCTCAGAGTCGCATCCTTTGTTATTTTGACCTAGAAAGTCCATCGGAAAACTTAGTAGTGTTGGTTTTTTCCTTAATCGGATCACCTAGTGGCCCGCAAACAAAAAACATATGGCGTTGATCCCCGTTTGATACTTATTTACTTGCGATACTTGCGACCCGTCCCTCAGCAACGATTCTTCTTGCGCGGGTCCCAACTTCTTTTCCACTTTGTTCTGTCTTGAGCCAACGTTGTCCATCAGACTAGTACTTGAATCGGTCGGGGATTAGGAGTTCGGATGTTATTGCGGTGAGCGCGTGAGTGCTGCCACCGTAGCGGTGGCCGGCCAACGGGGCGTTTCTTGTCCGGAGGTCCCTAGCGCACTGTGGTCGTACTCCAACGTCCATCGGTACGTCGCATGAGATTTCCAGAAAAATGATGTTTCGCTTCATCTGCGTGGAATACAATGTCCCGTACTCCAGACATAGCTCTTATCTGGTCGTTAAGCATTCCGGACATCCGCTACTGCTGCAAAGAAATGCCAACCATTTTCTTCCCCAGTGCTGCTTGAATTCTTCGCAGTTGATCTTCGGTAGTGTTCGTTAGGGTCCATGTTTCGCACGAGTAACACAGTGCAGAGAGCACTGTGGAGTTAAAGATGTTAGCTCGCAGTGCGTGGTCCTTCACGTTTTCGATCACACACCTTACGGAATTGTTGAAAGCAGCTCAGCCGGCTTTCTTCCTACGGAGAATTCCAGGCTTAAAGTCGTTCTTCTTGTTCAGGAGTCCTTTGGTGCAGGAGAGCTGTTAATGTGAACACTGAATGGGAACAGCTATCTAAATAAAGATAGATCAATTCCTCTAGTTTCGAACACCGTTTATAGTTTGACAAAACTCCAAAAACTGACAGAGCTATAACTGTTTTACTGACATCAGTGCTAGTTCAGTGCAGCACGTCGCGCGGCGATCGATTTCGCCGCGTTGCTCCTCGGTAGCAGTGGCAGTGAAAAAATTAAATATTTCTCAGGAACGACTGAACGTATCGCAGTGAAACTCTACACACTGTAGATTTAGGCCCCTCTTGACATTTTTGTAAAAATCAGACTTGAAAATCACGTTCCTCTCGGTGAACAATGTAGGTTCGATTTAGCTTCGATTTTCGCCTGAAATCGAAGCAAAATCGAACCTACATTGTTCACCAAGAAGAACGTGATTTTCGAGTCTAATATTTACAACAGTACTAATAGAAAACTCGAATTTATATTATATGGAGTCTCATTCCAATACGTCCAGTCGTTCCCGAAGAATATTCAATTTTCCCACTGTCAGTGCTACCGAAGAGCAACGCGGCGAAATCGATCGCGTTTTAATTGTAAAATATGCTGATATTTTGTGTAGTATTGTTTGATATGTATGGAATATGACAGTCAAATTTTTATTTTTATTTTTTTATCAAGCGTTTATTCAGAATCGGTCGCTTTCTTGATCTCCATTTCTATCCTTCCATTTTTAGTAGAAGATGCATTCATCGTTTCGCTGATCTTTCTTCGTCCATTTCTCTCCTGAAAATTTTGAGTTTGCTCCTTTCAGAGTCAAAAAAGTGAGTGTTCATTACAAAATATTTGCTCTCAGATTAAGCCTATGTAACGAGGGGGGTCGTACTGGGATTGCCACTAATAGAGGGGGTCGTAAATTTTTTGCAGAAATCGAACCTCGCGCTTGAGTCTGCCAACACCTCAAGCAGTTAAGCAAGGTGAAGAAACTTGGCAAACAGATACCCCCGATCTCGCCAAACCTGAGGTGACTGGCGTTTGAGAGTTCACATAAAGGAGATATCAGGGTTACTCGAAAATTCGTGTACATTTCAGATTCTAACTTGTGTTCTTTGTTGCTTGTTTGTTTTTCTTGTTTGTTGTTTTCATTGAGTTATGAATAAAAGAAGGCGGAGACTGAAATGTACGCGAACTTCTGGGTCGCCCTAATATTTCACCGAGCGATCTGTACACTGATTTGATGCTTTACTTACTACACGACTTATTTGACAGCTTGTCTTGCAGAACTGGAAAGAGTTCGGATAGCCGAATGGCTAGCAATGTAGTCTCGTGCGGAACGTTCCAGGTCCAAATCCGGGCTCAGGCACAATCCGTGGCTTGCAAAAATTGCATAAATGGCAACGGTTCCAGCGTCAGGCCCAGGTTGACAGAACGGCTGATGGTCAAACCCCGTCACAAAACCATGATCAAAGTCGAACAAAGAATCAGAGATAATGCTAAGACGTCACCCGGAAGTGACGCGCAGGACCCCCGTCCGAGTCCTGCGGCCAGAATGCGAGGGATACCTAGACCCCCGCCCGAGTCCTGCGGCCAGTATGCGAGGGCTACCTAGGGACGAACGACCTCGGTTAAAAAAGCTACTTCAATTAGGGACGCTCAATGGGGGTACGCTAATAGGGAAGGAAGTGGCTGATCCCATGAAGAGGAAGATTATCCAAATCCTGTGCCCGCAGGAGACGCAGTGGAAGGTGGAACAGACAAAGGAAGTTGGGGAAGGTGTCAATCTCTTTCACAAGGGCGACGATGGGAAGAGGGAAAGAGTAGGAATAGCGGGCTCAGATGATCAACGATAGGATAATAACTGTACGAGGTGACATGAAGGAAGGATGCTGGACCATAATATCGGTGTACGCGCCACAAAGTGGATGCTCCAAGGAGGAGAAGGACGAGTTTTACATGAGCCTATGTAGAACTCACGGCTATGTGCAGGGGTTGTTGTATTTGTTCATGTGTATATTTTTCGGTATTAATCTTACTGCGATACTTTAGTACGGATAGATCTTCCACTGTGAAAAAAACCTTGAGGACGTGATCAGGTTTGTCCCTGATGGTGACTTCTTCACTAGCTGGTGACCTGAATGGCCATTGGGACCGACAGTCGAGTGTTGGAAAGGGTGCAAGGAGATAGAGAAATCGGGTGTAAGAATGAAGTGACCTCCGAGCTAATTCTTATATCTCACCCGGTTGATACCAACGCAGTTTTACCAACTATGACACCTTTTGGAAAGCCGTTTCAAAGCCATCCGACGTTCTGGAGTATTCTTATCACCCTTTCGTAGTTGTCTTTGGTTTTGAGGTTTGGAAGGGTTTTATAAGAAACCTGGAATTGAGCCAACAGCTTCATAGCTCTGCAGAGCAACTGCTGTTCCGACTCTACCCTTCTTGAAAGCGTCCAAAACGTGCAGTTCTCCAATCATTTTCTTACCTATGGGATCCATCACTTGCTCTTCATTCATCTCTATATACACGTATGTACCAGATTCTGATAACGCCTCTTGACACAACGCCAGCAAACCCACAAACAAAACGCCATAACTTTTGAGCCACCCTGTGTATGCACTTAACACTTGAAATGCTCGCCGGATTTATTTCATTTGAATGGTTAAAACTTGCGTTTTAAACATAACTGTATTCAAATGTTGTCTCCGACTCATAGAATCTGTTGTACGTGATGACCGGCATGATGTTCGACGTTGAAGTGAATACCGTTCCTGCATCGTATTTCGAGCAGTGCCTGAATGTGAGACCACTAGGTGCAGGGGAACCTTAGAGTTTTAGAGATTTTCAGCAATATTTAGATTCTATACCTCGAGCCAGTTAGCCTTTGGTCCGCCTGCCATTTGAACTCCACTCCAGCATATAAGCATCCGTCAACGGCGATGCGATCCGGTTTGAACTCGAGGAGTCTCACTTTGACTTTCTTTCCTTTGGGGTGCCTGAAATTAGTGTTTCGGAAGAGCTCACGGAGAGTTTCTAGGAAAATAGGACCGTGATCCAGTAGTTACACATCACGAAATCTTCTCGAGGATATCCACCAGCTGACTTGTTGCCAATCGTGTCTGTGAATTGCTGTGGATATGCTTCTGCTACTATGGTCTGTCCGCAACCCCTTGGCTGAAAATGACATTATTACTTCGCAGCCACTCCATGGTGATGAAATGGGATCACAAACTCTTTCGTCGCAATAATCTCCGCCGTATCCTCCTGGGCAAATGCATCTTGAGCAGTCTCTGGGATGAGGGAAGCCGTGGTTCCTGCATCTAGCCCAGTCGACTTTAGCACATTTCTCTGAAATTTAGAGCACAGACGCCATCAGCCGGCTCCGATGAAGAAAAAACAGAGATATACCGGTGCAGTTGTAGTGAATATTCATCATGTAAAGATCGATGAACGAGATGAAGGGGGATCCCAGCGTTTCAATGTAGACGGTGTCGTTTGGTACTATTGAAAACGTGTTCGGCTTCTGCTCTTTTACGGCACTAAAAGTGTTCCGTTTTTGGAGAGAATCGTTTATGGGTTCGAACACCTCACGTCGTAGCTCCGTACTGCATCAGGCTGCCGTAGTCGTACGGAAGACCATAGTTGTTGTTCCTCTCTTTGGTTTCCACTGTGAATTGAGCCAACCAATCTTCCTAAATTTGTTTCATTTCCCTACGAAATCAATCTATTCATTCTGAAATCTGTTGCGTTCGGTACTTACCCTGATATTGTCTTTCACCACAAGGACATGGTTATCACGGTCGTGTCTGGAATGGGTGTGGAAGAAGCCGAGCGCGTGTCCGAGCTCATGAGCGGCGGTTCCAATCTGTATGTGGAATGTTAGTTACCTCTACCTTGAAGCTATTGCCGTTTCGCCGTCAACATTGATGTTTCATACGTTGTCACAAAATTGTCCTAAGGAGAGATTTTGTTTGCCTCCAATTTTACCAGCGTAAGACCAACATCCTTGTCCCTCGAACACTTGAATTGCTTCCGGAGCGTCTTAAATTCCACTAATCAGCTCTTATAATTAGGGAGAAGCTACCCTCTTACTGTTATCCTCGTAGATGCTGAGGCATGTGTCCTTTTGCCAGAGCATAGCAGCCTTATTGAACACGCTCTTTGTAGACGCACCTGGACATAGTCAAGCCTCAGTGTCTTCGACGTGTATTTCAGTAGTTAGTTGAGAACTATGTGAGCTACACTTACTTGCGTTCTCATCGAAGAAGTAAGGCACTTCTTTCTTTGGCCAGGTTGTCATTGGATAGTGCGAGTCACGGAATGCTTGGCGTTTTGACCGGCTCTCTCCGATGATTCCTTCCACTATTTCTTCCGACTGTTCCCTGAATGAAAAGCTTTTGTTCGCCTGCGGTTGTTGAATAGCAATTGGGTGGACAAACCTGGTAAGAACAATGTCGCCCTGGTAGAGCGCCTCTCCGACTCCGACATTCTGGTTGATGGCGTCGATGCTGTCGCCTCCCGGTTGAACGTGGTCAACCTTCTTTCTTTTTACCAGCTGAAACTTCTCTATCTAGAGCCCCGTTTGAGATTGCTTTTACCTTATCGATCACCTTCAAACGTCTTGCAACTTCTGCCAGCTTCTCCTTGGTGAGAGTGAGTTTCGTTCCGATCTTATCCTTGAGGCCGGCGAGCTTTTCACGGAACTCAGCGAGCGCTGTTGTGTTGAATTTCTGGAAATTGCTATCTCGTTCGCGCCAGGGAGGTATCTTCATGAGTCCATACACACCTTTCCCAATTTGTCCAGAGCAGCTTTCACCTTGTCCGTAAGTTTTCCTTTCAAAGCCTTGAATTTTTCCTTTATCTTCGACTTGTCGAACAAATCGGCGCTCACGATTGCGCACAGAAGGAGGAGGATGACGAAGGCTCGCATCCTAAATTACTAGGTAGCACTACTTTGAGAGAGGCGATAAGATTTGAGATAAGATGAAATGGAAGGACTTCATCTGCTGATGACTTCTGCGGATCCTGACCTCCTTTATATGTCCTCTTCTGTGAGGTTGACGTGGAAGACCATTGTTTGATGTCTGCCATCTGGATTATTCTAATGATCAGAGTGACGCCATGTAAGTGCAAAAGTTTCCATCGAATAAACGTTCAGAGTAAAAAGGAAATTGTCGATTAGTAAAATTGCCCTATGCAGCGTTACACCGATCCACTGAAAGCTGAAAATTTCTTGCATGTCATGCTTACTTTCATACCTGGTTTTCACCGTTTCCGGCACTCTCAAGGCACCTCGATCAAAAACGCATCGAGAAAATCTCGCCCCTACTTCGTACTTCTTCTCGTCGGTTTGTAGGCGAGTTTTTGACAGTGTCTTTGGTTCGCTAAACTCGTTTCTCATCAGATTCATGAAGGAACTCCATCCTCATGTTCCGTATTCCAACTTTGCCGCGTTACTTGCAACTTTTTCCGAAACTCTGCTTTTCGTCGAAATTCCTTGCCTTTCTCCAACCATCTTTATATGATGCAAAGCCCATTTTTCTATTTTCGATAGGAAAATTTTGAATTAGTGTGAGGGGCTGATCCTGGCAAAGCGCGGAACCATGTACTTTTAATGTAGATGAGAGTAGTCGAATATCGACATTGTTACACAGTTGTCATAATCGCATCCTGGCAGCGTTCTTGATCAATCTCTCGTTCTCGCTAGGGAGAACAGTGAGCGTTTTTCCAACGACCCCACAGTGATCGAAAGCCCCATCGGAAAGCTTATTGGTGGTGGTTTTTTTCCTTTTTGGGTCACCAGTGGTCCGCAGGCAAAATAAACCACGTGGCGGTGATCCCCTACAAAACCACATTGGTTTTACTGGGCGTACACTTACGAACTTCCCTAGTTAGTTAGGCCAGCAGTGTAGTATTGTGCTTGTGAACCTAACAGTCTCCATGTTCTCCTTATCTCCTGCATGAGAACCTCTTTGAAACTTCATGCCGTCTCTAGAACACTCCTTGGTTCACTTCGCCTTCAATAGCTCTTGGGATTCTTCATTTCGAAAACTGATTAATAATACTACATGGGGAAATGTTCTGGTCATATATAGATAAATAAAAATACAGTATGCTTGTTCAGAAACTTGTCGCCGTCAGCTCGCCCGTTATGCGTTCTTCGGGAATATCTACTATCGCTGGGACATCCGGAGACCTCTGCCAGGACCAGAGGCACAGAGCTGCGTTTTCGGCACTTGATAGCTTTCTTTCTTGGTCAGTACACTAGAAATTCTTTTATTTATTAGAAAATTGCCACTTCAAGAGCATTTTTGAAGGTCGCCCAGTGCTCCAGCCGAATAGTATCGCTCGATCGGAGATTCTGGTCGCAAATTGTGACATTCGGCGAGGGAAACTCGTCCATCGATGGAGTCGACATAAGTGTCTTCTATACAATGGAAGCCTTCGGATACAAAAAGGTGTGCAAATACAAAATACAAAATGCAAAACCCAAATTGTTGATGGCTGTGACTGATCTCAGAATTCACTCGGTAACCGTTTGGGTAGGGCCCACGTGGTGCAGTAGTAAGAGGCGCTACTGACAGCCGCATGGTTAAGCGATCGATTCTGGCTCGGGTCAACTAGGCCTTCCATCCAAAAAGGGGTTGGTAAATTGGTACCAGACTTGTCCTGGAAGGTAAAGACACTGACTTGGTATAGTGACTGGCCTGCGCAAGTCATTATATAGGCCAAATATGCATTCACCATACCTTTTACTTTTTTATATTTATTTTGTCTTATTTGTTTTCTCATTTTTGTCTAGAAACTGGAGAGGACGAGGTGCTGAACCTTTTGCGATGTCTCGTGGACGTGTATGAATCGCGTCGTGGTCGATGTCTCCGCATTCAACACGCAAATTCAGTAATTCTGCTACATTTCGACGAACCGGAAGCCTTGGCACTATGGTCCACAAGGTGTCGTCAGGTACGGTCCAGATATCACTCATTACATTTGTACAGTTCACTATATCTGTTAGGGCCCAATGCGATGCACTGATAAGAAACCGCACTGACATCGACATGATCGAGCAATCGATCCTTGCTAGAGCGAATCAAATCCCAAATCCCTCAGGGGTTAAGTAGGCCCTTCCCAGACTTGTCTGGGAAGGTGAAGACACTGACTTATACGGCGGATAGCGCGAGCAATTCACTGTATAGGAAAAGTACGTATACATCGTGCTTCTACGATTCTGACCTAAAGACGGGTGCGCGGCGCGTCCCTACGAGGCTGATCAACGTCGACTGCTCAACCTTTATTTACATTTATTTACATTTGCTATTTCCGTTAATAGGCTTATTTTAGAGCTTAATTTAAGCAGACCAATGAAAAAGCTCTCGAACAAATAGAAAAAACTGTCCGAAATGAATTATTTATTTATTTATTAATCGCACATTATCGTGGTCAACCATTATGTCGGCAGAGATTTGAATTGAGGTGAATTTAATTTTGTTTCTTTTTTTCAGAGTGGCCAGCGAAACGTGTGTGACCTTAGTGACCGAAAACTTACCCTGCTACCGGAATCGTTGCTCTGCGCTGACTCGAGCGAACTGCTGCAGCTGAATCTCCGACGGAATTCGCTCATGATGAAGAATGCGAATGATGTAAGGTCTTATATTTTTTATTTACCTGTTTATCATTAGGGGATCGCGTGGTACAGTGGTAAGAAGCGCTACTGACACACGCACGATCGAGCGATCGATCCCGGCCCGTTCTACCCAGCCTTCCATGCCTTCGGGGTCGGGTAAATTGGTACCGGACTTGTCTGGGAAGGCAGAAACACTGATTTGTTATAGCAGCTCTATCCCGCTAGCTATTGTAGAGGCCAAATACGCATTTGTCATGCCTCTACGATTCTGAATCGGAGGCGGATGCATGGCGTGTCCTCAAGGGACTAATCAACGCTAACACCTTTGCCGTTACCGTTTGAATTTTATTCATTTTTACAACCAAAAGTATGAGTAGACGATAGAACAGGAAGATATGTATCAAAAGAAACTTCCCGAAAAGAACTCTCGCAAAACTTTCTGTTAGAAAAGCACGCAAATTTTCTATGAAATGGAAATTTAATTTAATACGCTTTTAAACTTATTTCTTGTAGCCGTCTGCTGTACAGCTCGGCTGGTTGGATGATCTATCGAGGCTCACCTCACTGACCGCCCTCGACCTGTCCTCGAATCGACTCTCCGTTTTTCCTACCTCAATCGTGCGGCTGGTGAATTTGCAGAAGCTCAACCTCTCTTCGAACTGTATTCAGACGATTCCCGGCAGTATTAATCTTCTGAAGAAGTGAGTCATTCTCTTCGTCATTTTTGTCATTTTTAGTCGAAATTTTGTACTCTAGTCTTATTCTTCTCAATCTTCATTCGCATTTTGTTTGATAGGGAACATGAAAAGAAGAACGATTTCTTGAGCTCATTCTATTTGTTTTCCTGTGTTCACCTGACCTCATTCTTGTTAATCTTACATAAATGAATGCATTCAGGTCATCCGGTTAATTTCTGGATTTACTTGTTTTTTCGTTTCGTAGACCATTTGAAAAAGCATTCGACGAAGCGTATAGGAAAAGAAGAAATAGAAAGACATACGGTCATCCGTGAAGTGCATGAAAAGCAGAAGAAAAAGGAAATTTACTAAATGAAGTAAATTATGTAAAAATCAACATATCAGTTGGTAAATAATATGAACCGTCACTATGGGGTTTATTTACTCTCTATTCTTTCGAAGGGTCCGCGTGGTACAGGGGCAGTAGGTGCTGCTGACACCCGCGCGGTCGAGCGATCGATCCCGGCCCGGGCTAACCAAGCCTTCCATCCCTCTGAGGTCCGGTAAATTTGTATCAGTGTTGTCTTTGAAAGTAGAGACACTGACCTGATCTAGCGGCAGGCCCCGTAAGTACAGGCCAAATACGCATTCTCCATGCCTCTACGATTTGAATGGAACACGGGTGCGTGGCGCGCCCTTAGGGGACTAATCAACGCCAAAACCTCTACATTTACCTTTACCTTACCTACTCGCTCGATGATTCTATTTTTTCGCCATGTTGGCTACTTTTTTTAATTTTACCCATTTTGATAGGTTTTCATACGTGATTGAGTTGTGGTTACCTACATGCGTTGATACATCGTGTCTCCTATAATAAGCAAATAAAGAAATATTCGTAGGTTGGTGTCGCTCAATCTGGAGAACAACTGGATCAGCTCGCTACCGTACCAGCTGGTTGAGTGTGAGCAACTGCGTTGGCTTGATCTTCGATTCAATCGTATGAAGGAGGTTGGTTGGTCTGATTGTATGATCATGAATAATAACTATGTCGAGTTCGAATCCCATCTGAGCCGCGATTTTTGCGGTGGATCTGGCACCATCATAGCAACATCTGCTACTTGATCATACGTACTCTTTCCTACTCTCTACTACATTATCTAACCGCTACTTGTGGACTAAAATTTTCTGCGAATCTTTCAGGTTCAGGAGGAAGTTCTTTGCCGGCTGCCCATGTTGAAGGAATGGACGTTGGCCGGAAATTACATTGAACGCTTGTCTGTTGATGGCCTTGTTCACATCACGAAGGTAAACGGAAGTAATTTCGGTCGCTTTTCTGTTAATTGAATACATATAAAGTTGAGGAAGTAGAGATTTCTCTCAAAAATACAGTACCGGACGTGCCACAACTATAAAACGGAGGCAGCGGCGCGTATTCGCGCCGAAATATGCCGTTTCTGGGGTCCCCGCGTGGTAGCCCGGCAGAAGGCGGAGGTTCGTCATGCGATGAGTCATCTGACGAGGAATCGAAAAGGCAAGGGATCAAAAGTCGAAGGGTAAAAAAATCGCTTGCTAGTACAGTACCGGACGCGCCGCAACGATAAAACGGCGGCAGCGGCGCCTCGGAGCGCCGAAACCCGCCGTTTTAAAATAACTTCTTCAAAATTGGTTTATTTGCAAAAATAAGTATATATTCGAGCTTAGCAGCATGAGCATCTCTCCATATACAATTTTCCCAAATCCCTGAAACTTGTTTCCAGTCGATTTTTTTGACCCCTCGATTTTCGGATCCCATTGCCGCTTCGGTCCCTCGCTTGGTGACTCACCACCGACTAGGCTCCGCCCTCTCGTCGCCGAACATAAATATGCGGCGTCCGTTCCACCGAGGCTCCGCCTTCTCCTCGCCGCCGATAAATATGCGGCGCGTCCTACCCTAGCGTCCCAAGCTAGCAGTAGGGGCCCCACGGGGTGGCTCGAAGGAGCTACCCCGTGTGGCCCCTCGTTGGGTATGGGGCGCAAATGAACTGCGGTTGGCTCTGCCCGGGTCACCACGCGTGGACGCAAGAACGGCGCATTTCGGCGCTCCGGAGCGCCGCTATTGCCGTTTTATCGTTGCGGCGCGTCCGGTACTGTATGTTCCATGAATATGGGAAGTTTGTATACGAAGAGGTAGAGCTCGAGCTGCTGAAATCAGAATCATATTTATTTTTACGGACGAATCAGTTTCGATGAAAATATGGGAAAACGGCGGATTCTGTGCAAGAAAGCGCCGCTGGCGCCGTTTTATCATTGCGACACGTCCGGTACTGTGGTGTCCATTGCACTGGTTTTTCATTTACTGTATTCGTGAGTTCTTGCCGTTTCTGTTCCTCTACGCTTTCCTGCTCCTTCAATTCATAAATTAGTTATAAGTTTAAGATTGCAACAAAAGAAAGCTTGTTCTTATCGTTATGATTTTCCTAAGGCGTAATGAATAGAAGTGAAATTTCTGGTTTTCAGTTAGATCTGCGACGGAGCGCTCTGAGCGGTTGTTTTCGGCTTCCGAGTGGCTGCCTCGATCAGCTGATGTTTCTGGACATTCGCGACAACTGCAATGTATCCACTGTACATCTCACGAACATTCCATCACTTCAGGTAGACTGTGCTCGTTTTGGTGGGCTGGACGCCTTCGCAGAAAGCAGACTGATTGGCTTGCTAAGACAACCTTTTATTTATTTACTCAAAATCCAATGGCAATTGATAATATGTAGATAAAGAGAAGCAAAAAACGGAAATCGGATAGCAGGGTCTAACAATACCTCAAGACTACTAAATCAAACATCGACACGAACTTTTCACTGATTTCTTAGAACTTGGCAAAAGGCTGATTCTTATGATTATTCGCCTCACGTTGCCGTATGTTCGCCTTTCTCACAGTCTGAAGGAAAATAAACCTAACATGAGTTTTCGATTCAAGATCTTCCCAGTACAACCGGAATCTTGCTTGTCTGTTCATGACAAAACACCCAGTGGATCAACATTCCTCAGAAAACGTTTTCCTTTACCCAAGTTCTCTCTTCTCAAAACCTTGGCATTGTATCGAAATTCTCGAACGCTGCTGTGCCGAACAAGGCTAACAGAGTGGATCTAACTTTATTTGGCCCAGAAAAAGTTTAAAAAAACGTAAAAAATCCGATTCTTACCTCCTTGATGAATAAGGTTTGGTTTACCTTACTAACCTCGTTCGGCACGGCACCATTCCAGAAGTTTCTTTTCATGTCCTGTAATGCTCTCGCATGCTCGTGCTTTAGTCTCCATGGTGTCGCTATTACAAGTCTCTAAACTCTCGCCATTACTCTTCTGAGACTCAACCATTCTTTTTGGCCACCATGGATGTGGCTCTCCTCCTCTTGACACCTAGATACTATTTTATTTTTGAATTGTAGGCCTTTTTTTGGAAGCCATTTTTCATTCTCTACAACCTTTTTCAGGTTCTTCACTGTGAACGACTCCAGTTGACATCGTTGCATTTGAACGGTCACAGCCTCACCCATCTACATGCTCATCACAACAGTGCGTTTCTTTGGAAAACTTCTTTATTAATTAATGTTTATTGAAGTTGAAGACTGTTCACCTTTCGTACACAGTACCGGACGTGCTGCAACGATAAAACGGCGCCAGCGGCGCTTTCTTGCGCGGAAACCGCCGTTTTTCTATATTTTCATTAAAATTAATTCATTCGTAAAAATAAGTATGTTTTTGAACTCAGCAGGTCGAGCTCCATCTTATTCTGCACAAATTTTTCCATATTTGTGAAAATTGTTAGCAAGCGATTTTTTCGACCCTTCGACTTTCGGTCCCTTGCCCCTTCGATCCCTTGTCTGGTGATTTATTTGATTCGACGAGGCTCCGCCTTCGGCCGGGCTACCACGCGGGGACCCCGTTGGGCATGCGGCGTAAACAAATTAAAGTAGACTCTGTCCGGGTCACCACGTGTGGACCCCAAAAACGGCACCTTTTGGCGCATAACAGCGCCGTTGCCGCCGTTCTATCGTGGCGGCACGTTCGGCGCGTTATCTTTGCATACCGGATATCAGAAAACAGTCAAGGTTCGACGCAAGGTTTTTAGTCAAAATATTGCACGCTTTGCAAGTACACTCGACGTGTGACTTTGGTCCACGTTCTGAATAAATGAATAAATAAATGGGGAAATGAATTTCAGTGCTCGACTGTTTAATCGTTATGCCGGTGCCATTGCACCTGGTCTTCATCGACATCTCCTACAACCACTTTGACACGTTACCCGATTGGCTGGGAGATTTGCATCAAATCGACTGCCTCAAACTCAACAACAACCGTCTCAGCAGCCTTCCAGACAGGTAGGAATTTTTTACGGGTATAATCTAGGGTCGTTAGTGGAGTTATCCAGTGCTAGGTTGTCAGCCCAAAAGTATTACTGCCCGACAGGACGTGTTCGAATCTCGTCTGATGCCACAGTTTTGCCGACATTATTTCGCACTTACTTGATTCGTCTTGTTTGAAAACAACGGAGCCATAAATTCTTCTCATTCGGTTGTAATGGTGGTTCAAGGATCGTCGCAAAAATCGCATCTCAGACGGGATTCGAACCCGCGTCTCGCGCCTAACCGGGGCTCGTGCGCTAACCACGGCGGCGCGAGACGCGGGTTCGAATCCGGTCTGAGGTACGATTTTTGCGAAGAACCTAGCACCACCATTACGAGTCTAGTATACATAATAGTAACCCGTAGAAACGGTAATAAAATTAGAATTCATTTTCATTCGCTTTTCTGAGGTATAGCAAAAGAATATTGATAAACTACTGAGGGGCGCCTTTTTTACCGACAGTCAATAGTTCGATCCCAGTCCGAGACCACGCGAGCCTTTCACTTTCCCATTTTCCTTCGAAGATTTCGTTTCAAAAATTTTATCAAATATCGTAAATGATTAAGCTTGGTTAGAAAGCGTTTTTCAATTTGAGCCATGTTCTGCATCCAAATGTCTTCTTTACCAACATTAGCTACCCTTTTCGGTATCCTTTTACCCAGTCTTCTTTTTTTCAGATTATTCAACGTGCTGTCTTTACGCTACCTGATGTGCAAGAACAACCGTATCAAGAAGCTTCCTGATCCGGTAGAGAACTCGTCGCTGATCTCGCTGGTGCTGAACAAGAACCAGCTCACCGAACTACCGACGGATTTGTTTCTAAAATGTAGCAGGTAAACAATTTTTCATATGGAACCATTTTCATCCAATAAATAACATTATTAGGTATCTGTTTACCTTTAATTTTCTTGATGACTGCATTTATGTCTAACTAAGGTGTTCGTCTTCTTAGCTCTTGTTTTCGAAGTTTATTGGAGTTCCCTTAACTCGGTAGACCTAATTTGTTGTGATTCCTTTTTACGGTTAATAAATAGATGAATGAAATAGTAAATATTTATTTTTAGACTTCGCCACTTGAATGTGTCGTTCAACCGACTTGTCAGCCTTCCTAATGTCCATCATCATCCGGATCGAAATCGGATCAACACCATGCGACTGGCCGGCAATCGGCTGGACGAGTCGGTGGTTCCGATTCTGATGAAAATGAAAAAGCTGAAAATTCTCGATCTTTCGAACAATAAACTTCGATATTTTGACGACAGGTTCGTTCCACTGCTTAGGTATATGGAATTTGAATAAGCGTCTGCGATTTATGTGGTGGACGAAAGCATGGCGCGTCCTTAGGGGACTGATCAACGCCGACACCTTTATCATTACCTTTTAAATTGCAGGTTATTTGAATATGTTAAGTATATCCACTGTTGCAGTGCCCTCAGCTCGCTGACCCTTCTCGAGGAGCTGAACGTGAGCTCGAACGAGCTGACCAGTCTGTCGCCGTCGATTCTTGAACTGCCGGCGCTCCAAGTGCTGAAGGCGCATTCCAATCGAATTCGATACGTTCCTGATCTGTCTTCTTCATCTTCACTACAGGTGAGGAACTAATAATAATAAATAATGATGAATAGAAGTCAATAAGAAGTGAATATCAAAGTAAAAACGTTAATTTTCCTAATATAACTCTGTTAATAAGTTGAACGTTTTTCTTCTTCTCTTTTGTTTTTACCGTTCTATAAGGCTTTTATGATGTGAAATGAATAAAAGACAATCAGAGAAATCAATAAAATTCAATGAAAATCGTTATATTTCAAGCTGGTGGACATGGCGAACAACGCACTCGGTGTGTTCACGAAATGTATCGCCACCGGTCCCAGTCTTCTTCAGCTTGATCTCACTTGTAACTCGTCGTTGAACCTGACCACTGGAACGTTGAGGTGAGCGCACAAACCTATGGACGTCAAACTTTTCGAATTTTAACATAGTACTCTATTTACTTATTTATTTATTCGGGACGTGGAGCGCTGCCGCACTTGGAATTTCACATTAAAAACATCATCAAAAACGATGATTGGCTGTCAAAGTTACGGTACCGGACGAGTCGCAACGGTAAAACGGCGCCAGCAGCGCTTTTTGGCGCAGAAACAGCCGTTTTTCTATATCTCCTTTAAAATTGATTTTTTAATGAAAATTCGTAAAAATAAGTATGTATTAGAACTCAGCCGCTCGCGCTCTATCCTTTCATGAACAAATTTTTCATATTTGTGGAACGTCCAGTACTGAAGTAAATTTCTGAAACCACGCAAGGAAAGGACCATGGCGATTCTATAAGTGAAAAAGTTTGTTCTGATTCTTTTATGGAGAAAAAGAAACCCGTCAGGCGACATTTAAAAATGACACTTTATTCCTCTAATCTCCAAGAAATCCGTTTTTTTAAATGTCGACGCTTTTGTAGAGAATTGTCCTGCAATATTTTTCATTATTTCATTGTTCTTCGGGTATATCCGTTTTTCGAAATTTTTTTGACTTTTTCACTTCAAATATACAAAATACGTATTTGAGGCGCTCTAACAAAAAGCCGGTCGCCTTGTTCGACATCGGCGCTCATCCACATGATCGGTTCCAGGTCGGATTTTCGGAGACGTCAGGAAGCCGCAATAAGTGAACTTTTCAATTTTTTTTATTTTTTTTATTTTTTATTCTTTCATCTGATTCTGAACTGTAATTGCTGGTGGCGTGCTTACTGTCTTTTCTTCTTTATTTTTTATTGTCTTCTTTCTCCTGAACACATTTGAACGACACCTTTTCCTGCTTTTAGCTTCTCCTTGCCAACAAGCGATTGTTTCCGTTGCGTTTTTCATTTTTATTTCTTTATTGTTAAAAAAATAGTCGAGCGACTGGGTCTTACACATTTATTAAAAATCGTTTGTTCAGACTCTGCATTCGTCGAATTCATTGCGGTGACATCTTCGGAATGGTTGATGGTTCGTCAAACTACGAGCTGCCGAAGACAATTCAAACAGTAATCAGACGAATTATAGAAAATACGGTAAGTTTTCTGCTTTTTTGAATATTTTTTCAAACTTGTTGAACGCTGTCTTCCATGTGTCAGATTTGTCAAAAAGTGACAACTTTTTCATTTCCTCTATTGATATCCTCCCACAAGCTGCTGCCCCTGAGGTAGACTGATAAAAGTTTGAAACGATCTCCGATTTTCCTTTTTTGTCTCATTCCTCTGCCCTACGGACACTATTTTGCTCGCGCATTCCTCTAGTTTTATGCAATTCTGTTAGGATAAAGGTAGAGCGATCCATGATCAACCCCTCAAGGATGCGCTACGCATTCGTGTTCCATTCAGAATCGTAGAGGCATGATGAACGTGTATTTGGCTTACACAATGACTTTCGGTGCCAGCCGCTGTATCATATTAGTGTCTTTACCTTCCCGAACAATTTAGGAATGATTTATTCAAGAATAAGGTAAAGGTTAAGGTAAAAGTATCGTCGTTGTTCAGTCCACTAAGGATGCGCCACGCATTCGTTTTCAACTCAGAATCGTAGAGACTTTTTGAAGAATACGTTTTGCAATCATTTACTTTCCGAAGCCGCTATACCAAATCAGTGGACAACCTAATATACCAAATCAGTGCCTTTACCTTCCCACACAAGTCTGGTACCAATTTACCCGACTCTGGAGGGTCGGAAGGCCTAGTTAGTCCGGGCGAGGATCGATCGCTCGATCGTGCGTCGGTAGCGCCGCTTAGCTCTGTACCACGAACGCCCTAAACTATCCTGACAAAGCCTTCACAGCTTTACCCACTCTAACCTGGCGAACAAAATGACATATTCACAAACATTCTTATATTTTTATAATTTTTTGTTTTTGTTCTTGTTTTACTTTTGTTTTTTATTTTTTCTAATATGAATTCTGAATTGAAATTCTTCTATTTTTGCAATCGATTTCAGGACCATCAGAACAATCTTCCATCGATTCTGCTGAGAGCGCACGAGTCGTTAGAAGAAGCCGGCGAGCGGCTGGGTGCTAGTGAGTTGTATAAAAATTTGGGTTCATAAATTTTTATGAAATTTCCGAAATTATTTTCGGCTGTATGCTGCTGCATTTGGCCGCCAACCAACTGAAGATGTCTTACGTGGGTAATGTCGGGGTGGCGATGGTGTCAAATGGACATCTTGAGAAGCTTACGGACTCAGGTGAGCTGGACGACGAGCAATACGATCGAATTCGGCGAGCTGGTGGAACGGTCGATGAGGTGAGTAGGGTTGCCATTCGGGTATCCGGATACCCTTCTCTCTAGAAAACCCTTTTTTCTGTCCGTTTTTTTCGAGTTTTCTCCAAAAACTATTAATTATCTTTCGCTCTCTTTTAGAACAACATCATCAACGGTGTGACGCCAAACTGTCACCAACTCGGCTTCTACAGTCTTCATCCGATCGTCACACCGAAACCGATCAATAAATCGATATCGATCACTGCTGATACGGACTATGTGATTATTGCCACCTGGGCTGTGTGGGAGTTCCTGAGCGGTAGCCAGATCGCTGCCGCACTTGCTACTTCCGTCAATCCTCAAGTGGCCGCGAAGATGATTCAGGTGAGTTCCAATTATTAACATTCTCTTCTTCAAAGCTCAGAACTTTGGAGAAATCAATTTATTTTTATTTTATTTATTTAGTTATTCAATTATTTAATTTATTTAATTAATAATTATTTAATTATTATTTAATTATTATTGAAATTTATTCATTTCGAAAAAGTGCGAGTTTGTAACGAAATTGAGCAGAAATTTCGTGGACTATTGGCCATCCCTTAGAACAACGGCACTAGCGGCTACAACAGGAATAGGAGTAGTCCCAAAAACCGCTCTATTCAAAATCAATGAAAATCGAACGATCGATCATCGGATAAAGATTTCCGTTCAGGACGCCCTGCAAGCTTGCGACTACAACGGCAACTCATGTGTGGTAGTAATCCGAGTGCTCAAGCCGGAACTGGCGTTTGGCAGCACTACCGTACCTCAACCGACCGTATCCACTGCAGTACCTCCGATGAGAGTTGATAGCAACGGCGATCAAGAAACAACCCTGCAGAAAATCGAGCAGAGGTGAGCTGAAAGATGAATTTAAATCGAATCCGAAAATGAATCTGTATGAATAATGTGTAAAATAGTAAATTTCTGCCCTCCTAGCACGGGTCATGCTCCTTCTCAGAGAGAATCCTCATATCTCTTTTTCATCTCTTTTTTATCTCTTTTTTTTTTATCTCAAGAGCTTTCGATTTATTACATGCACAATATTTTTGATTCTGTTTTTTTAGTTAAATTGATAACACAAATAAGTAATAAATTTGGATTCATTTCAGTTAAAATTTCTCGCTCAATTCGATATAAATGTGAAAATGCGGAAATGCGAATTCACGATTTTCCATTTGCAAAATTTCGTGACACCGTTTTTGAGAATTGTAGATCTCTGCCCTAAGGGTGCGACCCGAGCTCCAACTCGGGAAGAATCTTTCTTCGCTCATCGAGAGCTTTCGATTGATTATCCATTCACCCAGGAAAAATGCGAAGTTGCGAATTTCCATCTGCGAAACTTCGTGACCCCATTTTTGAAAATTATAATTTTTTGCCCTCAGGGTGCGAGCCATGCTCCTTCTCAGGAAAATTTTTTTATCTCATCAAGAGCTTTTCGATTACACATTCACCAAGGAAAAAGGTGAATTTACGATTCTCCATCTGCGAAATTTCGTGACCCCATTATAAATAATTACCTATAATTTTTGCCCTCAGGGTGCGAGCCGAGCTCCAACTCGCGCAGAATCTTTCTCATCACTACTGATTTGTTGATTTGTGTTCAGATTGGAGAAGATCAGCGAGGTGATTGCTAAAATGGAAGACGACAGTACGACCACTCAGGACTCGAATGCTTACAGTCCTGGAAGGAAGCTCTACAATAGGATTGTCGCTGAGGAGAAGGTCGCCGGGTGAGTGCAGGGTATATTCTTATTTGAAAACATTTTCCAAATTAAATATTCTATTTAAACGTACTTTTCAGTTGGATGTTGTCACCGAGCTCGTCTAGCGTCCTGCCTCCACCGGATCCTACGTCGAGCCGGCAGCACCTTGTGGACGAACTGAAATCAAAAGTGGCCGCTGTGGAAATTTCGCCTGAGGCAAAATTTCGTCCGTCATTCGTGAGCTTAGCTCAGGTTGGAGCTGTCACTGTGGTCGGCGGGGCCAGGCGTCCTCTTCAGATCCAGCCTGGAATCGATTCGAGCACTGATCCGAACGGGGTAGCCTTAAACCCAGCTCGAGAAACAGTCACCAGTTATGACGAAATCGAGACTTTACCAGGAGGTGTATTTATCGCTCCTCTGGAAAACGTTCCGGTATACCCAGGCCCTCGGGATTCTTCTGGGAGGTACAGCAGCATTCAGAAGGATTTCTCGTCCTCCCTATTCTCCAAGGAATCTCTCAAGGTAGACCATCTGCCGGTAAGCCGGAGCAGCCATGTAGAAACCCTCGACCAGAAGCTTCACTCCGGATCCATGCCTGAAAGCCTGACAGACGATACCTGTTCGTCAACAGCTAGGAGCTCTTCCTACCTGGATATTCAGGGCTCGTCTACCCCACCTGACAGGGAACCCTTAAACCTGACGGAAACGCGATACTATGACTACTCCAGCTCCTACGACTGCCCCTCAACATCGTCGAACAGTGGGGTTTACAGTGTCCAGGCGGCGACCAGAGAGCGATCTTTCGACTATTACTCTCATACCAAAGTTCGACCCTACGACGGGTATACCTCCCTGGAGGTTTCGGCTCCATCCAGGACCACCACACCATTCCTGGAATACGCCAGTCCGTACAGAAGAAAAATGAGCGTCATCGAGGAGGTGTCCGAGGGACCTCAGCGAAGTTCCAGCGAGGAACGGGTCCCGTCGGCTAGTCCACCTCCACTGCCCGACTCGGAGGTTCCCCGGATCGCTCGGAGGTTCTCCTAGTCCTCACTCTTCGATAGTTTTCAAAATTCTCCTCGAAGAAAAGAGGAACCCGTCGAGACCTTGCCCATCACCTCAGGGCTATTTATTGGAGTTCCGGTTCTCTTCCGACATCTTCATCGAAGTTGAATTTTATCTGTCAGCCTCGTTGCCTGTTGTATTATAATATTTTTTTTAAATTTTTTGTACAGATACGTCTCGCATACATACTTTCAAATGCATGTACCTTATATGAAAATTCGCCTACAAATTCGGTACTTTTTTAGAAATCTGGTGAAAACAGGTGATTTACAGGTTAGATTTGATTGTCCGCCGGTCACGTTGATTCTTATCCAGCTGACAGAGCTCGTTAATTTATTGGAGGAAGAAAAACTTCAGCAAGAATTTCAAAAACTTAAGTGTAAAGGACACGGGGCGCTGTTTAAATTTTTTCAAGTGTACACCCACAAACGAAACATGCCTTGATCATGAATTAGAGAACTCAGAACCGTGCGACGTACACCCGACGGGTTCTAGAAACCGTTCGACATGGGCTAATCGGGGAGGGAGCAGAAACCCGCAATATCCACTTAAAAACCGATCAAGCCTGAATCATGAATATAACAATTCGAAATTCTGTGACGGACAACCGCCGGGTCCTAAAAGCATCAGCCAAATCGAAATGCGCACCGATTTTTGCTGAGATTCCTACAAACTTCGCCCAGAACCAAGTCGCGCCTCGACAAGGTATCATGACAGTTGGGTATAGAGCATACCCATATGGACCCCACTGTATTTACCCACGTTGGAGACGTTGCATCACCCGTGTAGTATGCGCCGTACATGTATATGGCTACCGGATACCCCTGGGGTCTGGTGTGCGGTGGGCTCGGCGAGATGAGACTCGCATCAAGGAACCTCTTCGGTGGCATCACCTGGAACCAGACTTGCATTTTCTCCGGTATGTTGAGCGGGGAGGCTGTGATCTGTGCTTTCCGGACATCTTTGGAGCTCACAATCAGTAGCATGGGAGGCTTGTTTTCACTGAGATTCTTGGGTCCGTGACCTGAACTATTAGGTTGGTAACTAATTTCGTGGACTCTCACGCACTTTCAACAGAACTGTTAATTACCAAATAAAGAAAAACGTTGCCCAATCCAAATATGAACCATCAGAACGAACATATAATTTCCCACTCTCAGGTAGCTGCCTCATTCCACTTCCTAAGAAATGCTGAGTTTTTTAAAGGGAATCATTTTCATAGGTGCATTTTGACCTACACCTCATTACTGGATCGTCTTTGCCCCAGAGTATGCAGGAAAAGCCAACATAAGTGTCAGTCATAAAGTGCTATATCTGTACTATAGCCTGCATAAACAAGAGTCTCCTAGCTTACATCTTTGGAATTTTGGAGCGATCGAAACGAAACGTGATGTCTGGCGGTCTCTTGATGAGTGGTGACCCAACTTTCAGAGAGCTGCTCAAACCGGCTACGGCGTAGTTCAACCTGTACACAATCAGGTTAAGTATAGTAGGGCTCAAGGTGAATAGTGACCCTACCAACGATAAATTCTCGGAAGGTGGCACCTTCGAAGATCCTCCAAACTGAGATCATCAGCTTCTTGTAAGGAGGTGGATTTGATGATCTGCAGCTGCTCTCATTTTGTTTTGGGTGACCGGCTAGCAAGCCAGCAATTATGAAGTAATATCCACATTCCATCGCACGTTACCACTTTGTGAGCAGGTGATTCGTTTTTAGGAGAAGCTCGAAGTTCGCTTGCAGTATCCGCCCCACCCACTTCCGCGATGGGTCAAATCGCGAGGCACCTACTGGCCAGTTTCACAGAAAAAACTAAAACAGTGCAGAACCTTTTCAGTCGAGCAATTTCAGCACTTGACTTTGACTGTCAGCATAGGTGTTGCTGAGCTCTGAAATCTTTCGGAGGAGCTGATTACGGCCTTCCGACCGAGCTCGGTAGGTCATCCGAAGTGCACTTTTCCTTTCGTTTGAAACTGCTTGCTCAAAATCTCTTGATATTTTTGAATGCCATCAATCGTTTCAGAGCATCATCCGCAGATCCTGCACACACAAAATGTAACGCTTCAGTGACCTACTGGCTAAGCAGATACTCATGAAGAAAACCTTGGCGAACGCTGGTTTTGGGTGTTTTCATTTCAAGAAGAAAAACTTTCTTAGCAAACAAAAGTAACTGGATTTATGAATGGTTTTGAAAACTACCCGATATGCGCTATCATACACTCAAAAGAGTAGCAAAATTAGTGAACATTCAAGGAAGTTGTGTTTGCTAGAAATAATGACTGCAGAACAGTCCACGAAATTAGTTTCCAACCTATTACTTTACTAGCAGGGTGGGAATGGTCCAAAAGCTACCCAAATGGGGGGGGGGTGGAAATGCTGAAATATGAAAGCCCTGGAGACGGAAAAAGTCAGCTTTAACCTCTCGTTTGACTCAAATGTCCACAAAACCCGCTCAAACCCCTTATCATGCCTCGACTGTGTTTATAATGGATTGAAACTATAGAGAATAAAGTGTCCAAAGAGCCGTTCTACTGAATGTGAAGGATACCGCAAGTGATTTACCCCAGGCTGAGCGATTTTTTGACCAGTTGGTTATACGTTGCAGTATTTTGAATTGTTATATACATCGTTCAGGCACGATTGGCTTTTAAGCGGACTCTGCGCGTTTCTTCTTCACATTTAACCCACGTTGAGCGGTTTTTCGATGATTGTACGTCGCAGAATTTTGAATCGCAATGGACCTAGTTAAGGAACCATGGGTTTTTCGGCGGGTTTATTGAGAATCCGAGAGGGAAGCTCGGTGTTTCGGCTCATTTCAGTACGGTTCTACGGCTGATTCTTGATCTGCTTCTCCAGTTTGACTACTCCTTCAGAGAGAACAAGTAGAATAAACCTTTATCACGTGAAATATCATAATTATCCTAGGCATGGAAAAAAGTGACGCTGAAAGAAACGGCAGAGAATGATGGAGGAAACTGAGTAACCCGAACCGAATATCTGGTGTGTTTCGAGGAAAGAATCCTTCACAGCGTGAAGATCAGCTGACTGAGCGCAATAAAGATGATCACATGGACAGAGTGAGTGGTGGCCGAGACGCCTGAGGGCACATTAGCCAGCATCCGATCGTGGTTGGTGACGACGAACGTCGTCGCAGACGTACTTCTTGGAGCCGGTGGACGGTAGCACTGCTGTCGAAGGAACGTCCTTACTGTTCTATGCACTCCGCTGGCTCCGCAGTAGTTCACATCGGCAATGCGGTGGTCCTGAAAGCATATCGTATTTATTTGTATTAAGTTAATCAAAAATATTTTTTAAAACGTCTACCCTCAGGGCTCGAATCGACCCCAATCTCACAATGGATTTTTCACGGCTTGTTGAGCGCTTTCGATTAATTATATTGGCAGCGCGGAAAAATGAGAAGCAATGATTTTCCATATGCAAAATCTCGCGACCTCATCTTGCAAAATCATCAATCTCTGCCCTCAGGGCATGAAATGAGCTCCAGCGCATGCAGAATCTTTCTTCACTCGCCATGAGCCCTCGATTGATTATATATTCAACCAGAAAATGCGAAATTACGATTTTCCGTCTGCAAATTTTCGTGACCTCATTTTAGAAAATAGTGAGTTTCTGCCCTCAGGGCTCGAGCTGAGCTCCAAGTCGTGTAGAATCTTTCTTAACTCATCGAGTGTTTTGCTAATTCAAGGTGTGCTAGAGGTTATCGGAGTCCACACTGCGCTCCGTGGAACCAATCGCAGTTTTTACGGTTCCTCTCAATGTCTATCGCATTTTTTCAGCTTTGGTCTACGTCTTGAATCGAAGAATAAAAAAATAAGAAATCAATATTCGAGGAAAATCACCATAAAACTCACTTCGTGAACGTTCATCCACTGCAAATCACACGAACATTCGATGGTGTTCTCCTCGATCCGTGTCTGCAACGCCGTCGACAACACCGATTCAACTGTTTGCAGATTCTGAATGTGATTGCGGGCGATTCGAATTCGGCCCAGGTTTATGATTGCTGAAAAAGCGTCAGTAAATACGTTGAAAAAGCTTCATTTATGGTCAAGAAATATAGTTAAAGTATGAGAGGATGACTGGGAAGGTATGACTGCACCACTAGGTACCACCATTTTCTCGTGAAGTTTTCATCTCTTCATTCCACCTGGTTCCTACCTACCCTATTAAGAAGATTGTGATGAAATTCATCCAAAATTCCACCTGCGTTGAACAGTTGAGGGTTTTGAGTGCATGATTCTTAGCGGCTTTCCTAACCATTTGATCCAAGTACCTCGTTTTTTTTCTTGAATTTCAGCATACGTTTACCACTTTATGTGCCGATGGTCTATTGTTCACCAATTATCACAAGTAAATGGATAAATAATAAAGAAATAAATAAATAGATAAATAGATAAATAAATAAATAGATAAATAAATAAATAAACAGAAAAGTAAATCAATAGATAAATAGATAAATCGATGAATAAATAAATGAATAAATAAACTAATAAACAATTAAATAATTGAACAAATAAATAAAGTAATGAATAAATAAATGATAAATAAATAAATAAACAAATAAATGGAATTCCTAAACTCACAAGCGAACGCTCTGGCGCCGATCACCCCAATCTGGTTGTCGAACAGCTCGACGGTCTCCACGGTGCTCAAACCGTCGAAGGCGTCCGTACTGATGACAGGGATTCGACTTCGTTGAATCAGCACCTGAATGGACACTACAACAGAGGCTCGCGTGGTGCAGTGGTAAGAGGCGCTACTGAAATCTGCACACTCAAGTGATCGATCCTCGCCCGTGCTAACCAAGCCTTCCCTCTGGGTAAAGTGGTGTCAGACATATTCGGGAAGGTGAAGACTCTCACGTGATATAATGGCTAGCAAGTTATTGTATAGCCAAACACGCATTCACCATGCTTCTACGATTCTGAACGATTCTGCACGGCGCGTCCTCAGGCAACTGGTCAACGCCGTCACTTTTACCTTCACCTTGTATATCCTACTACGAAAAAAAAATGTAGTGTTATGAACGCTTTTGAGGTGAAGGTTCTCAGTGAAATTGTAGCTGGAGTAGTTTTACGAGGTAGCAGTGCATACTGTTTTTCCTACTTTTCCTTTTTTAATCTATCATTCATCCCATCTTCCTTCTTTTTCTTTTCGTGGTTACAAAGTTCCAAAGTATAGTAAAAGGTCGAAGGTTGACCGTATGACCATAGGTTTCCGATTTCATGACAGTTGTGCGACGAATTCGTGACAGTTGTCGCCTACTCACATTACGATTCCGAGAGGCGCCTCCTAGTTGTTGCTGTGTCTACTTTGGTTGGAAACGGAAGGATCAGATTTCGAGCTGTTCTGCGAGCGGTTTACGCACTCTTACACAAGTTTTTAGCTTCACGACGACTTCTTCAAGCTCAAACAGCTCAGAGACATCCAGAGATCGTCAGGAAAATCGTAAAAAGGCTGCTCATCGTCTTTACGGCATTCTCTCTGAACTTAGTTGTATCTAGATTTCGTTACATTTCAACAGAAATTGGATAGATACAGCCGTTTAGGGTAAGGGTAACTTCCTTATGCAGGAGCTCTGATCCACCCTTTGAAGACGACGCGCAGGTCGAGCTTTCGAGTCAATAAATAGATCTGCTACCTAAAAACCTCGAAAGGCAGGAGAATTGATTAGAACGAACTAGCTTCTTGAGGCGTCGATGAATTTCCATCAAAATGATCGATGATCAATGCTTCGACCCCGCAGTTCACCCCCACCCAGTCATCGCGGAACACGGATCACCGCGCTTGGATTACAACTTTGCGTAAGACGTTTCGCTCGTCTCCGCTGACAAATGGTCATCGGAGACGGCCCCAGTCATTACAGCATCGTAAAGCTCAACGCGATTACGACAAAGCTTAAGGTGTTCCGCCGGTCATCGACAGCACACCTGACCAGCTGTGCCCTGAAGGTGTTGTCCTGCGCGTCATGGAATGGTTGTGAATGTTTGGCAGTGACAGTAGTCTCAGGAGAAAGTGAAGTTTATGAGAATTGCACTCTCAACTTTGTTGTAAATAATATAGACAACGGAGTTAAGGACTTAGGTTTCTACTACAGTAACGATTTTGTGCAATTTTGCAGAAATCCATTGGCATTTTATAAGCTAATTTCGTCAGAAGCAGTGAATAAGGCCTTATTTCCTCCTCGCGGATATGATCTGCATGTTTACCTGTCTCCACTTACGATTAGAAGCATAGAAAGGGTAAAACGATCGCGGCTGATCGATCTCCTAAGAACGCGCCACGCATTTGTTACTCATTTCGTCAAGCTGGAACATGGTAAAGACCTTGACTATTTGACCTATACAATGACTACCCAGAGGGTAAATCGCTGGACGAGTCAGTGTCTTCTCCTTCCCTGACTAGTCTGGTTCGCTCTTATCCGTCCTCGGAGGGATGGAAAGCTTGGTCAGCATCGGCAAGGATCGATCTATCGAACGTGAGAGTGGAAGTAGGGGCTCTAACCAAGTGCATTTTCTTCTGTTCTCCTTATTATATGGTTTCTGTTTGCTTAATGACATTGGTCTAATTGGTAACCGGTTTACCTCCCTACGCGGCTGCTCAGGAGATAGATAAATAAACTGTATAAGAAGAATTTCAGCCCTATACTGACCCCTCATAGTGGTGTGGCTTTGACGTCGCTTTCCAACTTTTTCTCCATTTCCAGTTATCTTCTGACGAGAGCTAGCTGTCCAGCTCAGCTATGTTTTGTTGAATCGAAAGCAATATCATTTGAAGACAGATGAACGCTAATAAAGAGGAAGGATAGAAAAAAGATTCAAATCACGATTATACGGCAGTTTGTCTTCATCGCGCCAGATTTATGTCCGCATGAGGAACAGATGTGGATCATAAAAACATATTTTCTGACGCTCTACGAGATGCTTGGAAGACGGAGATTTGACATCTAAATAGATACAGCTATCTTTCAGGCTGGGCCTATTTCTTAGCCTGAGGGCGGTCTGCTATGGTAACTTGCCTCGCTTCAGAATCGCTCATTAGCGCCGTCTACGCATTCCTACAAACTTCCAAAAAATACTGGAAAAAGTAGACTGTAGGTGTTTTAGAATCTAAGTCAGCGTGAAAATCATTCAAGAATTCCTGTATAGGATTTCAGACAGATTTGTCATAGGGTACCCAGCACGCTCCATCGAAGGCAAGGGTAAAGGTAAAGCGGCCAGCGTCGACCAATTTCGTAAGAACGCGCCACGCATTTGTGCTCCATTCTGAATCGTAGAGGCACGGCAAATACGCATTTGGCCTATACAATGGCTTGCGACTGCCAGCGGCTATATTCTACCCTGTCTTTACCTTCTCAGACAAGTCTGATACCAATTTACCCAACTCCGAAAGGATGGAAGGCTTGGTTAAAATGGCTGGGATCGATCGCTTGAGCGTGTGGGTGTCAACAGCGCCTCTTACCACTGCTTCACTCATTCACAAACATCGCTAGACTTTGTGCCGGAAAGTGAGCACCATCGTAGAGTTTTCAACGTTTTAGAAATCAAATGCAAGCGGGCGGCTCAAGAGGTAGTTTGGGCATTTTACGAGCCATTTTCTCAGTATATGAATTTTATGTCCGGTTGTAAAAGCCAGAGGAATGGTTAGCGACCAGAAAAAGAGCTGATTTAAGAGTTTCCATTATTCCTACAGAGTTGAGAAGCTACATCGTGAATATAAAGTGAAGTCAAGCACTTTTCGACAAGCAAGAACGAGGCCTTCAGCATTATCTTCTATTTTTTGTTCAAATTGCTTTTTGTCGACTTCTCTACGATTCTGAACTCATTAGGTATTCATTCAGTAAAAAATGGCTATTTCGCGAGTTCTATTGTCACGCTTCACTTCCTTCTTTCTTCTCGCCGCTAAGAAGAAAAGAACGATAGAAGAAGCTTCCGATAGCAGACATGTAGAAAAACCATCGAAAACTGTTCGTGGCATAAAAATGCCCACCTGATGAACATGGGCCAGGTCCTCGAACGCACGCGGCGGAATCTCACAGTTCAGCTCCTTGAAGTGAACGATATGAAATCGGGTCGAATTCGTGAATAACTGCGGTTCGATCACGGTCACTCCGCTGACGGTGAGGAAATCGAGCTGAAATGCCATGTACAGGAACTGGTTGAATGACCTATATATTTGGAGACCTATGTGCAGTACCGGACGTGACGCAACGATAAAACGGCGGCAGCGGCGCATTTTTACGCCGAAAAATGCATTTTCATGAGCCACGGTCGGTGAGGATTCGGAGAGACCTACGTACCAGACATTCCGCAACAATAAAACGACGGCAGCCGCATGCCCAAAGGTGGGTCCTCCACACGGTAGCCCAAAGTGCCGAAGGGGGAGCGTTAGTCGTTCAGCGATAAATCACCAGACGAGGAATCGAAGGGGCAAGGGACCGAAAATCGAAGGATCAAAAAATCGCTTGTTAACAAGTTTCACAAATATGGAAAATTCGTATACGAAAAGATAGAGCTCAACCTGCTGCGCTTAAAAACATACTTATTTTAACGAATAAACCAGTTTCAAAGAAAATAAATATAGAAAAACGGAATAGAAAAACGACGATTTCCGCGCAAGAAAGCGCCGATGGCGCCGTTTTATCGTTGCGGCACGTCCGGTACTGTAATATAGGAAGACCTATATAATATCTAGATGTATTTTCGTGTTCCAGGTTTCGAATCCTGAGTGAGACACGATTTTGGTCATGTAGCACCCACAGCCTCGAAATCGTCGTAATAGCCCATCAATGTCTCACCTGAGTAATTGAAGCGAAGGCATGTCGTGAGAGGGCCAGATCCGAACCTGAGATCGATAATTCCCTGATATTTTGAGCATTTCTGAAATGTATCAGACAATAAGCAACAGAGTAGAAGGATTAAAAGAGATGTCAAATTCTCCAGTGATGAAGAGGAAAGGTTTGTGATTCTGTAGCATAAGATTGAGCAGATAAAGCTAGAAAATAGAAACGGAAAAGAAAAAGAGAAAGAATAACGTAAATACATGAGATGCTTGAACATTCATCCGGGGAAATTCATACGTTCCGATCATTCATACGCTCTTGAGCCCTTGTTTCAAGTCAAACTAATGACAACGATACTTGAAAAGAAAAAGGATGAAGGGGAGGAAAGGAAAAACAGAAACGAAAAGGGAAAGAGAGGAAGAGTTGAATAAGTTTCAAGAACAGCAACTAACAGAAATAGGGCGAGAAAGATGAAAATACGTAATAGGCTTTAACATACATCCAGGTGGCATACGATTGTCAGCAGTTCTTGAGAAGGAAAAGGGAGGAAAAGAAGGGAAAGAAAGGAAGGAAAGAAAGACAACCCACCGAAATGCACCGCTGTGAACGCGTTGGATGGGTGTACGATGGAACTGGATTCGCACACCCAAGTCGTTACCGATACCCGAGAACGTCGACTTTGGGATCTCGTTCAGTCGAGGGCAGTTCACAAAGCTGATCAGTCTACAATCAAACATAATAAAACTAATAAAACTGCGGGAATTAGAGATCACATCGGATAGACAAGAGAATTTTAGTCTTTCTAGCCCATTTGGGGGTAAAACACTAGGTATGATCTTCGTTTGGACACTATTATTAGGGGTTACTTATAGATACTATTAAGGGTGATGGTTTAAGGCCAATTTTTTCCAACATTTTCAAAAATAATGTACTTTTGTAACAAACAGTTTCATTTCAATTCAATTCAATTTATTCCGTCCAAGGAACTCAGTCCTTAGTCAACAACACTGAAAATAAAAATCGTTAAATCACAGAAACTAGAGCTCCATTACGATTATGATTCAAATATATTACGAAACTATACGAATGAATGGAATATATCAAAAATGCGGCGCGTCCTTAACTGATCAACTGCCGATATCGGTTTACCTTTCATTCCCCTTTACTTATAGATACTATTAAGGGTGATGGTTTAAGGCCAATTTTTTTCCAAAATTTTCAACAATTATGTACTTTTGTAACAAACAGTTTCATTTCAATTCAATTCAATTTATTCCGTCCAAGGAACTCATTGTCAGTCCTTAGTCAACAACACAATAAAAATCGTTAAATCACAGAAACTAGAGCTCCATTACGATTATGATTCAAATATAGTTCCCCATGGCCTCTGCCATTGTCCCCTAGGACCTCTTGCCCACGATTGTGGCCGGAGAAGTGTCACACCCCGGATTCGGGACCAGTTAACCAGCCGGCGGGGCTTCACATCCGGCCGGCTAATCGTGAGAGTTGTTTGGCGCCTCGACCACTCGCCTCAATGCGCTCTTTCTGACGCGACAGGAAATTGCTTCTAAGCGATATTCTTTGACTTCCCCTCAGGGCACATTAATCCAGGCCCCACCGGACCACCCATGGAGCCTGAAATGTACTGCTAGAGCAGGAAACGATGCCTGGGTGAAGCTTACTGGGAAGAGAATAGCTTCTCGGAGGTTACATTAAACTCTCGCACCAGAAAGAGCCACTCCAGAACACCGACCAGAGGTACTAGGCCTAACGAGGCCACATCATTGATGCAGCAAAAATATACCATAAAAACGACAAAAGTACCAAACATTAGGTATATTAGACTATTTCCGCCATACAGGAGCATAAAGGTATAACGTAAAGTGATCGGAGTTGATCAGTCCCTTAAGGACACGCCACGCATTCGCCTTCCATTCAGAATCGTAGAGGCATGGTGAATGCATATTTGGCCTATACAATGACTTACGGGGGCCAGCCGCTATATCATTTCAGTGTCTTTACCTCCCCGGATAAGTCTGATGCCAATTTACCCGACCACAGAGTGCAGGAAAGCTTGGTTAACCCGGGCGGGGATCGATCGCTCTACAGTGTGGGTGTCAGCAGCGCCCCTTACCACCCATCCACGCGCACCTGTTCATATAGGAGTATGGACCTAACTAATTTAGGAAATTTTTTGAAAATATGAGCACTTAAAACAATCAATTCTTGAACACTGGAATCCTCGTCGTGTTATTTGTACCACATTTTGTTTTTTGTATTCTTTTCTTTTTTGTACCCTGTTTTCGGCCGTGTGTCTTAAACATACGTAATAAATATCAAATATCAAAAAATGAGGCCACAGGCTCTTTTGAAGTCTTCCCTGACTCAAGAAGCTAAATCCCTTTCGAGAACTTCTCCATTTCAAACTGATGACGTTCCCCTTCGTGACACTTCTTTTGTCGTCTAATCGTAAATTTATTAAATGCGCAACGTGCTAAATGCGAATTTTTCATGAAAAAGTCTTCACGCTAGCTAGTCGTACGACGGAAGTGCTATTTTTTCTCTAGGCGATGGCTATAAGAGGCGGAAATTAGGAAAATTAAGCATAAATTGCCCAATTTATTGTGTCATAAACGAGAGTTAAGAGCGCCTTTTCCCTGAGCTAAGTGCTAGCAGAGAGAAGTGGCCGTCTTTCAGAGGGGAAGAAAAAGCTTCTGGATTTGCAGCCAATTCTAGAATATTAAATAGGTCCTCAGAGGAAAGGGCGGCACGAAGCCGCTTGTTCTTTTAGATTTCATTAATTTCAGGGGAAAAGGGTAGAGGGGACGATCAAGACTGAGCAGAGAGTTCGAGAAAAATAATGTTAGACAGTTGAAAATGGACAGATGATGACGTTGTAAGAGGCGCTACTTCCACACACACAGTCGAGCGATCGATCCTCGCCCGGGCTAACCAAGCCTTCCATCTCTCCAGGGTCGATCAAACTGGTAACAGACTTGTTCGGAAAGGTAAAAGCTCTGAGTTGGTACAACGACAGGCCCCGCAAGTTTTTATAAAGACCATAAATGAATTCCCCATGCCTCTTCGATTCTGAATGGAGGACGGATGCATGGCGCGTCCTTAGAAGGCTAATCAACACCGCTACGTTTACCTTTACCTTCTGGATGTATTCTGTTGGTAGAGGAATGTCCCTGACCGTAGGTATATTTAATCGAAGGACCGCACGCGCCGGATCGCGTGACATGATTACCGACTAATTACCGCTTGACCCTAAGTGCTGCGTTGATGAACTGGTCATCGTGGAGTCAGTGAAGGGTAATGGTGCGGCTCTAATCGACCTCGCTACCCTAGAGTTCATAATTTTTAACCGGCTCCAAAGGTAAGAAGTAGAATGGTAAGCGTTGATTGGTTCCCCGAGGATGCGCCACGCATTCGTGCCCCATTCAAAACAGTAGAAGCATTGTGAACGCGAATTTAGCCTATACAATGACTTGCGGGGTCCAGCCGTTATATCGAGTCGGTGTATTTACCCACTCAAAGAAGGTCTGCTACCAATTCGCCGACGCCGGAGGTATGGAAGGCTTGGATAGCCGGGACGAGCATCGATCCCTTGAGCGTGTGGGTGTCATCGCTGCACAAATGACCGCTGCACAAGGAATGTCGACTATAGAATATGATTCACTCAAGTCACATCTACCGTCTTACCTATACCTATCGTTTGCTCACCAACAATAAGTCCCCCGAAAGACTCCTTTTTATGCCCAGGCCTTTACTTCAACCGGGTAAAAGGAAGGAGACAACTGCCGAGGTCCATTAGGCGAAGTTTATGGGATGCACGACGGAAACAACGGTTACATTCCTCTACTCACTTTGACGAGCTGAGAGCATTCCGTCGGCTCGGACTCCCTGCCGAAAAACGTTTACGGGATATAGGACAGAAATTCGCTTAAGAACAAAATAGCACTTGCAAAATGCCACATAAGAGGCAATATTTGAAGGGTCTTAAAAGGTAAATTTTTCAAAAAAATCGAAATTTGAGCTCTGAAATTTCAAGAGAGAAATTCCTGATCTCACAAAGACATCTGCACTTTTCAGCCGGAGTAACTTTGAAAATTCATGTATCCACTTACTTACTAGGTACGGTGTAAAGCAAAAAGAATAAATGAATAGAAAAAAATAGGTTGAAAGGAAAGTAAACAGAAGGGCGAGATGGAAAAGATAGACTCTATGCCAAAAAAAACATTCACGAGATATAGGATTGATGGAAATTTCTTGAACAATTTCTTGCTGAAAAAATTTTCATCAATCCTATATCCCGTGAACGGAATAGGACGAATTAAGATGAAAATTTCTTTAACAATTAGGGCTGATGGAAATTTCTTCAACAATTTCTTGCTCTGGAATACCTAACAGTTTCTTTTTGAAAATCTGTTTCCAGAAGGAAAACAAAACAGTGCAGTAATGACCAGGCATTCGGCAGAGACGCAGAGGACGCGGTTGAGCGTTAGATTTTTAAGGATTGTGCAACGAAAAACGATCTCTAGCAATGTACTCTTCAGAATCGACTTTTGATAAAGAAAAACAGCAAAATCAACAACTCTGACGTCTAAAGATAATGCTCTTAGAAGGAGAAGAGCCTTGCCTCAGCGGTAAAACCGGCCAGAAGCGCCGCCGCTTTGCTGCAGAGTATAAATGAACCTCACAAAAACAGTGGAAATCCACCTACCTCAACTTGCTCATCGCTTTGAAAGCGAACTTCTCCAGGAACGTCAGATGTTCGCAGTGCTCGAAATGCACCTCCCTAAGTCGATCCATTCGCCTGAAGGCATGTTTTGGGACGGATCTGATCGACGCGTTCTGAACGATCAGCACCTCGAAGGCCGACGGCAGTATATCCGGTAGCGTGAGCAGCAGCGGTCCTGCGCAGATTACCTGAATTTTCAGGGTAAGAATACGCTAGTTAGGAGAAAGGACACCTCACAAAACATCGTCTGAAACCCTAGACACTTTAGACTAAAAGTTGTTGAAATAATCGTCGTATCTATAGACGCTCGTGGAGCAGTGGTAACAGGCGCCACTGACACCGCACGGTCGAGTGATCGACCCTCGATCTGGCTCATCAAGCCTTCCTTCCCACCGGGATTGGGTAAATTGATACCAGACCTTCTGTCTAGGAAGGTGAACTCATTAATGAGGAAAACCTGATTACACCGTCGCCTAAATACTACTTAACGGTGTGCCTTAGTGAATGACAAAATAAATGTCCCACTTTTCTAGCCAAGCCAAAATCGGAGGGTATAGCTGAAGAGCACGGATCGGGTTGGGATCGATCGCTCGACCATGAGGGTGCAAATAGCGCCTCTTACTATTACACCAGGTACCTTGAGCTACGGGTACGGAATCAATCAAAGCTTGATTTCTCACGAGCAGACGGATCAACCTAAAAACTGCCCAACTCTATTTCCGGCTGAATTTCGGTTAGTTTTTCTGAGTTTTTGGAGAAGCCGGTCCAGATAGATCTCATGGGTATACATTTACGCGCTGGCCGGCTACCATGCCCTAAGGCGATGCCTCGTAAAGTCTCAGAGCGCGGAGTTTTTCGCTCAATCATTCGTGGCGCCAGATTGCACTAATCGAATTATGGACGGCCGGGCAAGGAGTGCTCGGCGAAGAGCAGCATCTGAGGGCACATCGGCTCACACGTATACTTTCCGCTCTGTCAATTTCAATTCCAGTCCGAATACTGCATCGGTAACTCGTCCGAGCGTGGGCTCCGAATCGGTAGTGGAGCATCACAATAGCACTAAAAACGTTTTGAATCCCCTGGTAGAATGCCAAAGCGGCTTAAGTGCTCATCCGAGCCCAGATTCATGAACGATGTACTCAAAATAAACCATGGAATAAATACCCGGTGACGCGCAAACCTTGAGCTGTAATAGGTCCGAGGTGACGTGCAGCCGATCGATGCCCATCTATTTACCTTGGTTTGTTCCAAACTATAAATCCATCCTAGGTTCCGGTGCCCAGGAAGATGGTGCTACCCAGGAAATTTCATACATTCCACCGTCATGGCACACTTTAGCTTCTCTCTTTGTAATCTAGTGAGCTGTATCAGCACCCGTATAAACCTCGAATTGTCTTTGAACCTTATAATGTGTTGATGAATCACGGTTTACTCATCATTCGGTTTACCAAACTTACCCACCTGGCGTCCTTCTACCTTCCAATATTCTGACACCGATGGCTACACGAGCCGAAAGCCAGTACTCACAGAAACATGGATGACCGGTTAGCTATGTGTATTTTATTATGGGGTTAATGGTGTGTAAATCGTGATTCATCATCACACCATAAGATTTTATTCCTTGTATTCTATTCAAGAATGCCTGCTGTTTTCGGCAAACACTAAAGGGAAGAGTCGTCCAGCTCAAGGAAAATATTAGGGGAACGAGAAGGAAAGAAGCACACAAAGAAGCCCGAAAACGGCAATTTAGAAGCACTCCACTGTCTGGGTAATGCGGTTATTATTATTTTTTCTAGCTAGTAAAGGCAGTCGCTGCTACGAAACAAACAAAAAATTCTAATAAGAAAACACTAAAAGCTGAATAAACGAATCTGGTTGAAATGACTCAAAAACTCGCTTTCTTTCAGGTTCTTCCGCTAAAAGAGGTCGTGTGAGAAAACGCGAAAAAGAAGAAGTTGAAAGAATTATGTAAATTTCACTCCTTTTCCAAGTTTATCGAAAGAATTAGGGAGAAGTGTAAGGTTCGATAGTGTTGCCCTCTAGCTTTTTAGAGCTCCTAAGGTGAAGAGGCGGGTAACGAGGCTTCACTGAAATCTTCCAGAAATCTCTTCAATTCCTTCTCAGTGCATTGACCGCCCAAGGAGATGGGTCAAACGTACAATATAACTCGTTCCTTCTCTTCCTTCAGTTTGATTGCTTTCTTTTGTTTTTTCTTTTCATTTTCTAGAGCGCTCAAGCAGTTCTAATGAACTGGTCGGATTCGCTTCGCCGACTCGTCGTCTACGAGGAGGTCTCGGGCCGTTGCAAGTGTCGCCGACGAAGAAAAACAGCGATTAAGCAGCCGAATGGCGACGGCGAAACCAAGCCAATCATGCTGAAGCGCAAAACTGCAACGAGTAGTTTCGAAAACTCTCAGAAAATGGAAAAAGGGGGACTAAACAAAAAGAAGAGGAAACGAGGAAGTCGACGAGGCCATAATGGATCCCGGGCTCGCGTTTGAATCCCCTCTGAGGTGGAAGTTTTGTAAATAACCTGATGCCAAATGCTGAATCCCAATCGTTGGGCTGGATTTGGATCACAAAAGTTTCCGAATATTTCGATTTTCTTTCGAAAAATATCGCGAGCTACACCTTTGAAAGGCTGACTTTTTAGCTCACATTGCAATATGAAGGGTATAGGACGCTCAAGTAAGAATAAACCTACCCAAGCCGTGGGGCTGTTTACTTATTTTCCAAAATCTCCATCGCTTGCCCTTATTTCTATGAACTAACATCTAGAAATTCAAACTTTATGAATCAAAAACAAATAAAAGCAGAAAACAAAAACGACAAAAACGTATGAGAAAGTGTTGTTGTTGATAATCATAAATCAATGATGATCAGTTACTAAGCATATAGTACTCTTAATTTTTCTGGTGGTAAAATATTGTTTCCCAAATTTCTTGTGTTGTTATTATTTTTATGCTACGAGGTTCTTGCCTAGGATCGTTCTGTTTCTTCTAGCTAGTGTATTTGTTTTTTAAAGCACGTCTATGAGAGGCGTCAATAAATAAATAAATAAAACACATGCAAAAAAGCTAATGTGAGTCTGGATGGTGGGAGGTATTAATATACCTGAGTAGCAGCAATTTTCTGGGCACCGGAAACTAAGGTAGATTTATATCTCGAAAGAAGTAAAAGTGAAACGGTGGGTATTGATCAGTTTCCTGAGGACGCGCCATGCATTCATCTTCTATTCAGAATCGCAGAGGTATGGTGAATGAGTGTATACAAAATGAGTGAATGAGTGTATATGTATGGTCTATACAGTGATTTGTCAGTGTCTTCACTTGTCATACAAGTCTGGTCCCAACCTACGCGATTCTGAAAGGATGGAATGCTTGATCAGCCCGGTGGGATCGATCGCTTGACCCAGTGGAAAGAAGCATCGATTTTTACCACTGCACCACGCGCCTTTTGGATTTATATGTAGGTATGAAAATGATGGTTTCAAAAAAAGGAAAAATAAAGGAAAATGCATACCGTGGCGGTGTCCGTGTCACATTTACACTCTTGTGGACATTCTGCTATAGCGGCACGAATGAACAGAAGATAGATGAGGATCATCCGTGCAGTCATCTCTTAGTAGGACCGCATGAAGGCGAAGCGGCTCAGGTGCCCGGACTTCACTCACCACCGTCGCGGGCCCATTTCTGTAATTTTTTTTATTTCGTGGAGCAGTTCAGAAAACGAGAATCTATCGATAGATAAATAGCTTCAAAGTTCATAAAAGTATAAACATATTCAAATGAACTACGAGTAGAACTGCGGTAAACACCACACAGCAAGGGTAAGAAGTGAGAAAAGGGCATGTAATTCAGATACAGTCAAGGTTGAATAATAATGTTGGAAATGAAATGAAAATTTCAAAAATCTACATAGGCAAGGTTGCTACGTTCACCTGAGGAATGGCAGGCTCTCTGAACAAGAGAAAGTAACGAAGATAGGAGAGGCATCCAGGAGGAAGCTTTAGAGCGCCGAAGGGAAAATCATTTGTCCTTGATAAGAGCGAATTAGTGACTATAAAAACGAATTGCACTCGATATCTATCACACTACGGAACAGCGTAGTGTATTCGAGACGATGAATGAGAGAAAGAGGAAAAAAAGAGAAAAAAGTGAGTTTTTTTCAACCCATTCTGAAACCCATCACCACAATTAATGACGTCGACGTTGCTGGGTTCTTATAGCTGCTACCTGCAAGTTGGGAGCAGTGGAATCTCTCGGCTCTTAGAGAATTTTACGATTTTTCCAGAGCTCAGAGGAAACTCCCAGTCAGAGATCATCTGGAACGATCCGATCTTCTAAAAAATAATAAATAAAATGTCCTGAAAAGAAAAGAGAGAGATGGAGACCGAAAATGCTGGATTTGATAGTTATGTAGGCAATGATTATTTGAGCGCAATTTGATTAAATGACACTGAATCCTTCAATCAAGTCAAATTTATGCTAAAAAGGTAATAATAAGAATGCAGTGAACAAATTCTAAATAACAACTTTCACAACAACTTCTTGATTAGCTTGCTAAAAAAAACATAATTTCATTATTTCTGGATACTTCCTGGATATCTTGCTAAAGAAGTCGATGCTTTAAATTTGGTACTCTTACTTGTTTTCTTATAAATTGCTGTCACAGAAGCTACAGTACCCGACGTGCCGCAACGATGAAACGGCGTCAGCGAAGCTTTTTTTGCGCCGAATGGTGTCGTTGTTGGGGTCCACGCGTGGTGACCGCGACAGAGCCTACCTGCATTCGTTTACACCGCAAGCGCAACGGGGGTTCCCGCGTGGCAGCCTAGCCGGAGAGCCCATTCGAACGATGAGTCACCAGACGAGGAATCGAAGGGGCAAGGCACCGAAAGTCGAGTAATCAAAAAATCGCTAGTTGACAATATCCACGAATATGGGAAATTTGTATAAAGATAGAGCTCAAGCTGGAGAGGTCAAACACCTTTTAAATTTCACGAATAAATCAATTTCAAAGAAAATGTAGAAAAAACGACGGTCTCTGGCCCAAAAAGCGCCGCTGGCGCCGGTTTGCCGCTGCGGCACTTCGGTATTTTACACGAGGAGATAAGGACGCTGATATTAAAAACGATTTCGTGAGACTTTGAGCAGGTAAACATGGCTCTCCAAAGGTCATTACAAGATCTTATCACATGTCCAAGGACAAGTGCATAATTGTATTGTTGTATCCGGTGACCAACTCGTTTTTTGATAGCCTAATTGATATTTTGGTCAATTACTTCGTAGTTTTTGATAGATAGGTCAGACAGAGGGTCTCGTGTTGCTTTAGGCTCTGATTGCTCACATCTTGTTACAATTGAAATAGTCAAGCTTTAGTTCTGCGGATTACTGTTCAACTGGTGTTTGTTTTGATTTCTACCATTGTTTACTTTTACTGTCTTATTTAAATTGAGTTTTCTTCAGCGCACGATAAGTGCATTTCAAATAAAAAAAATAATTATGCTTTGAAAAAAGCTCTGCAGCACCTATAATTGATAGCAACGAATTCGTCATCAAATTGTTATCATGTGTCTAAAGAGCTCTCGTCTAACTATAATATTTCTCACCCTTGATTCATCTTCTTTCTGTTTGGATTTTTTCTCATCACACCGGGATAGCTTTCACTACTAGGATTGATCCACATGAATCCTTCTATCTTTTTGTTTTTATCTCTTCACTTTTGTCCAACGTAAGCAAAATAGATTTATCGATCAAAAGTGCGAGTGTTGTAGAAGATAAGCAGAGCCGTTAATCGATCAAGTGGTGATTAGTGGCAAAGTCCGAAGAGGAAAAAAAGAAATTCGCTACAAAAACAACTGCAAACGCACAGATTGCGCTAAATTATAGGCAGCGATAGTCAGCTAGAAGCTGAAGAAATGAGTGACTTCAATCCATCCGAAAAAGTCAGAAAATCCTGGCACGATTTCATAAGAAAATCCTGGCACGATTTCATAAAAAAGAAAAGGGATTTTTCAAACAGGATTTCCTAGATTCTTGCACCTCACACAGTTAACTTTTCATTGCACCCTGGTTCATAATGGGTTTATATTTGAGTCGTAAGCGAAACTGGAAGAAAATCAGAATGTCGTGCAGGTCCTGATCATCAAAATTCGATAAAATAGACCATTTTTCGGGTATAAAGAGAGAACGGCTAAAAAAGGCAGGTAAATTGGCGGGACGAGCTTTCGGTAACCGATCAGACATGGTTTAAGTGCTGAGAATAATTGCCTAGAATCAGCCTACGAAGCGATTCAATAAAAACGATTCGACAAAAATACCTTCAAAAATAGAACAAGCGAATCAACTAGAAAAAAGAGAATGGAAAGAAAGAGAGAAAATAGAAAACGTAGAAATCAAGAATACAAGAATACAGCAGCAGGGGCACGAGCGGCAATGATTTATACCAGGAGGAGGCTAGAACGAGACGAATGAGAAGTGGCGTGACGAAAAAAGACGAGGCAGGCGTCGAAGGAGAGAATCTGGGCACAATCATTCAGATGGCGAACGGAGAATTTGACTTTTTCAAGCGGAACGAATCTCACTTCGACCAGAGTAAAACCACAGATTAATTAGGCACCTAAAAAATGGAGCCGGGGTCCTGAGTACGCCAATTTTTTTTGCTGTTTCACTAACCAATTTATTTGAATAATTTGTTTTTTTTTCTTGAATCTTAGTTTATGGCACTTTGCGTGTCGATGTTCTTGTGCTTCAATAACTGAGAGGAGCTAGCACGTCTATGAACGTAGTAGATTAGATTTACCGATAAAATGAACAAATAAATAAGAACTACTCCACAGGATTTTCGAGGACTTTTTCCGACATGTAGCAGCATTGATCGGAATTAGTACGCCTCAGGGCGTTTTTTTTTGCGAAATTGCGTCGTCCAGAGGAAACACAACAAAGCGCAACAGGTCGCCTATGATGAACGAACTATGAAGTCAGAATGGATGAACAGCGACTGTCTCCGGGAAACGGACTGCTTAGAAATTTTCTTATTGGTAGTACGCAGTTCAGCTGAAAAGTCACAAATTTTGCATACTAACCTCTTCTGAACACAAAAAATCTAAAGAAGTTCTTTGCGTAAAGGCTGCAAATTTACGTTCGTAAGGACAGCAGATAAGTCTTCCGAATTGTTTTTTATCGAAAAACGAGTTGTTTTTAAACAGATTTGCTTCAAGTTTCCGTGTTTATTTCAAGTTCGTTTATTTCGGGTTTCTTTCATGCAATAAGTTTCGTTTTCTTTTAGTTTTCGTTTGATACTTGAAGGCGCTGGTTTCTGCTTCCCACGTGAAATCCTCTTAATTTAATTGAAAAGGTTATGCTTTACCTAACTATTCAAGAGGGCTTCATAGTCTTTCTGGATCGTTTCTAGTGTGTTGAGTTCAGGTTTTTCATTTGTTGTCGTTCCTTTCCCCTCTACTATTTTTGTTTGAGACACGTCATTTGACGTATTGAATAAATAAATAAATAAATAAATAATTATATGAAATGATTGAAGGCGAATTACTGACCTTCGTTCGGCATCAGCCACAATCGGCGGTCAAAAGGAAACGAACCGGAAACGTGTTAATCACCGATCATTATCGAGGTCGATTTCACCTGTTGACAGCTAGGAAAGGAATGAACGCTAACTCAATCTATAACAAAAAAGAGAAAAGACGAAAGATCGTTCCAAAATTATGATCTCGTTTCAAAACCGCCTCCAAGGGACGCTAGTAGCAAGGCCTCATCAGATAGAAATAAAAGCAGTATAAGCGAAACTCTTCAGGAACCGATGGAAAAATCCTACGATTCTTAAGAAATCCTACGATTTTACTAGAACTTCCCAGTCAAAGACCATCTGAAACGATCCGCTCGTCTAAAAATAGTCAAAAATAAATAAAGTGTCCCGAAAAGAAACGGCAGAGAAGAAGAACAAAAATGCTAAATCTGTAGGCACTGTTCATTTGAGCGAAATTTGATTGAATGACGGTGAATCCTTGAGTCAAATCAAATGTATACGAAAAGGTACAGAAGACGACGTCACGGTAAACGACCACTGAAAGAACCACTGAGGACGTAAACGGGATGGTCGTAGGGTTTCCGGCAGCAACCCGACGAGGGTGGCGACCAGGGTGCCCTTTTGATGGATTGGATGAACAGGTTGACGTCGCCGAAGTCGGCTCATCTCTTCTGCCCAGCCTAGCCCAGATCGGCCAATCTCCCAGACAGCAACGGCAGCTGTCGCCGAGCCGGATGGGAGGAGTCTCGAAGAGGACCCGAGCTACGTCATGCTTTCCCAGCACCGCCTCCGGCACTTCGAAGAGGGTGACGGACAGAAAAGTTCACTATCCGCTCGGTTTTCAGTGCTTTTGCTGTTCGAGTAGCGGTAACAAAAGCCAAGAACGGCTATGTTTTCCACTACAGCAACAATACTAACTTCTCCGTTAAAAAGCCATAATTTACAGTGAAGTTCTTAGTATTGCTCAAAAATGCAGTAAGTGTAATATAATTATTTCATTAGTAACGCCAATCTTCGCCAATCTTCTCTGCGATAATTTAATTTATAATTTAAGATCATTATAGTGCTATGATTATAACATGCTACATTATATATAACAACGTATCATCGGTAGGAAGTTGGGGACACAGTGACAGAAAATTAGTGAAAAAAAATGAAATTAAACAGAGGAAAGCGGAGGAACATCAGTATACAGAGGAACATGCCGGAAACAGAAAGACGCGTGTTTAATTCCCTTCCGATGTCAGTGTTTTGCGAATAACCTAGCATCTCCAAATATCTAAGTCATTCAACTAGTTCTCCTCTATAAACCGCTAAAGAAAAAGCAGCAATCAACAGACTAGTTTCGGTAATAACATATTTTATAGAGCTAATGCTTCTAGCCTCATAAAAATGAGTACATTATACATAAACGTTATGAATTTCTAACCAAATAAAAACAAAAAAATTGTGCGTGAACTACTTATTGAAGTGCTGTTCTTAACCTGCTTTCTGTTCCTTTTTCTTCACCCCTCTTTCCTCAAAAACCCTATTCTATCTACCTTGACTCCTCATTTGATCTCGCTTTAGCCTTATCTCTGATCTTTCAGCCGTATATATACACACATATATATACATATATATATACCCTCTAAACCAGAGCTACTGAACACTCCTTCCCTACTGATGAGCCTCAAGGAGTGTCCTCTCTCTCGTTACGCCTGTCTAGGGTTAAGAGACGAAACAGACTAATACAAACAACTTATCTACCCCCATTTTCGGTTCACTGTTCAATTCACCTATGTAGATAACTTAGCATGCCCAACGACTTGAGTTCAGAACTAAGCAGGATGAAGGCATCGGCTTGCAGTGCTTTCAAGAGTGTTGAAGAAGTTGTGAGGAAGACGGAGAACACTTGACTCCGATCACGTGTCTTAGACTCCACGGTTCTTCCTGCATTGACGTACGCTTCAGACTTCTAGAAGCCATGTAATCAGGGCAACCATGCGGTTGGGTCCCACAACGAACGATACGGAAGGGTTATCTAGGTTCAATCCATCCGCACTCCATGGTGAAGAAGACGAAGAACACCCGACTTCGAACCGGTCTCTTCGACTCCACGGTTCTTCCTGTATCGTCGTACGCGTCATGCTTCTAGAAGCCATGTAATCAGGGCAAGCATGCGGTTGGGTCCCACAGCGAACGGTAGGGAAGGGTTACCTAAGCTCAGTCCATCCGCACTCCATAGTGAAGAAGACGAAGAACACCCGACTCTGCGACCATCTCTTCAACTCCACGGTTCTTCCTACATTGACGTACGCCTCAGAGTCCCAAAGGGCCCTTACAGGCCCGACGACGTGCGATTTGAGCGACGAATTAGCCGTTATAAATGAAATTGAGCGAAACACACGACGACGAGCATTCTCGTCCGACGCGACGGCCGCATTGCGGCAGCGAGATCCACACTTCGCAACGCGCTGTCACCGCCGAGGTGAAGACTGCGAATTCGTCGCTCAATTTTTTGTCGTCTGGTCTGTAAGGGCCCAGAGGCGATATAATAACGCTGAACATACGGTTTGGGTCCCACAACGAACGGTAGGGAGGGAGGGTCCAGTCCATCCATGTGGAAGACGGCATGCGAAGTTTCGAGCAACGTCGACAGTGGAAGATCGACAGCTTACAAATGGAAAAAGTCATTTGCCCATAATTCGCTGTATTTTCAAGAATGGGTCCTATGGAGGTCTTCTCCATATCCTTCCATTCTATGTACAAATTGCCCACCCTCTGACGGTTATATTGGACCGGAAAATCCACGAAAAGGCAGTTCTCTTTATCTGTCGACAGCCCGTCATCTGTGTCCGCATAAAAAGAACGACGAGACGTAACAATATTGACGATGACTGACGATGGTGGATGAGCTGCGCGTATTTGAGAAAAATGAATAGGCAATGAGTTGTGCGGAGGAAATAGAAAAGCAATTTTGCCGAGCTCCATGAAAGAGTTCGAAAATAGTGCCGAACGGCGCCGCTTAAGCATAAGTGAAGTGGTTTTTCGCATTCGCAAACATCAGCAGAGTGGAATAAGAAAATAGAATGAAGAAGTTCTTCCTCTTCCTCTTTCTTCTTTCCATCGTTAACACACAAATGTCTCGATCAAGTCTTGTAGAATCATCAGACCTGCTTTTCCTCTGCATTTTTCAATGAATGCGCCGCGTTGTTTCGTTTTCCTTGAAACAGAAACCAGATTAACTTCCTTCTCCATCTGAGAAAACAACAACAACGATGAAGGTTGTAAATTATGGCAATCCGCTGTTAAGCGAGAGGCCAACTACCTACTGATTTCAGTTTTCATCGCCAAACCTGATAGAATAACAAGGTCAATTGGTTAAACACGGAGTCATGCGATCGAGGTGACGTCTAGAAGGTATAAAAGCCAACGAACGGAGCCGATCAACAGCACAATGTTCGAAGAGAAGCTGATAGTCGGTGTGGCGGCGGCCTGCTCCACAGTGGCCATTGCGGCCTGCTTGATCGTGATTCCGTCGTTGTACAACACCATCAACGAGATCCACGATGAAGTCCTGGAGGGTGTCTCCGTCTTTCGTGTCGAGACCGACTCCGCCTGGAGTCACATGATGGACTTCCAAGTCGCCGTCTCCCCTCCAAGCAAACCCCGTCAGAACCCCTTCAGCTCCATCTTCCGTGAGAAGAGACAGGCCAACGGACTTCCCGCATTCTGCCAGTGCCAGCCCACAAGACCCACTTGCCCACCTGGACCTCCTGGACCACCTGGACGCCCTGGAGCACCTGGTTAATGATTTTTTATTTCTTTCTGTTGATGATACTTTGTCGATAATGACAATGATAATGACAATGGCTTTTTAGGACAGCCCGGAAGACCTGGAGCACCTGGTGAGGACAACACTTCCACCTATGCTCCAATCAGATGCCCAGACGTTCTCAACAAGTGCGTCAAGTGCCCACCTGGTCCACCTGGACCAGCAGGACAGGCTGGAGCTCCAGGAAACCCAGGATCCGACGGACAGCCAGGACAACCCGGATCACCAGGACAGGCCGGAGATGCTGGACCAATGGGACCACCCGGAGATGCCGGATCACCAGGAAGACCAGGAGGCGATGGCCAGCCAGGAAAGCCTGGAGAGGACGGCACCACCGGCACTGGAACTCCTGGAGGACCTGGACCAGCTGGACCACAGGGAGCTCCAGGAAAGAACGGAGGACCAGGACAGGCTGGATCACCCGGAGGACCTGGTCAGCAGGGACCAGCTGGAAACCCCGGAGGCCCAGGACAGCCAGGAGGCGATGGACAGCCAGGACAGCCTGGAGGACCCGGAGCGCCAGGAAAGGATGCCGGCTACTGCCCATGCCCACCTCGCTACGCCGCTGCTGCCGTTGCTCGTGGACGTGCTCGTCATTAACTTTTTATTTAGCAATAAATCTGCATTTTCTAAAATGTTTCTGTGCCGTATATATACATCGCAAATCTACGAAAAAAGCGGGAGAGTAAAAATGGGCCGTAAAAAGATAAGAATAGTAGAGCTAAAAAGTACGAATGTCAAGGAACACCAGCTCTCGACTGCGATGATTTGATTGAGGCGTAGCACCTCGCTTCCATAATTAAAGCTCAAAGTAGTTATTCACGAGATCTAAACAAGCCGATCGGGTAAAGATCAATTTTAGTCTGACTGAGAACAAGAAGGAGACGACGACGAAGAAGAAGAAAAGAAAAAGGAAGAAACAGATTCTCTTTTAACTTTTCGTTCTCAAAATTCTCATTCTAGAACTTCCTGTGTGTGGTATTCCTTCTAGAGAATATTGTCCAGAAGCCTATTTTTCATGCATTTCCGAGGTGGCCATTAGTCAAAAAAGCAGGACGTCAGTCGGCTTTTCAAGATTCATGGAATTCCAGCCGAGGTTCAAAACCACTCCGAGCTCAAGTGGCAAGCAGGCGCACTCTCAAGCGCCACCTCGTTGATTTCTTCAGCAAACATCTAGATGAGAAGCTGCCCAGCCACTCATTCACCGATAGGGATGCGCCGTGCATTTCACAAACAGTCAGGAAGATTGTATTCGGTTACAAGAGCCAAAGACTCGTTCTGATTTTCAGTGACAAGATGTGCCAAGGTGTGCTACGACTGCTCAGGGGAAAGGTTTGTGAAAAACGCACGAGAACGCTTCTTAAGCTGAAATTTCGAATGCTGCAATCAGTCAAAAGCGACTTAGCTGTCAAACGAAGCTTCTCCGGCAGATTATAGTCGCGCAAAGTTGCGAAGATCAGCGAAAAGTTTCCGCAGAAATACAAATCGGCCAAGGTTTGGAGTTTACCTATGGTATAAAGACAACGGGTTGGTCCTCGGTTCGGTACAAAATGTTAACCAAAGGGATAACTTTCATCGAGCGCTCTTCTGCTGCTTCGCGGTCAGGAGGGAATATTCCTCGTAATTTTGGGATTAGATTGAGCCTTAAGCCTTTTTTCGAATCATAAAGTCTAAACTCATTCGTGAAGTGATCAATTCAACTGCCATGTATTTATTTATATTCTACGACAGGCAAAGACAACCCATCAAACAAAGTTAGTAAACGACTAGAACAGCTATAATCCCAAACAAAGGAGGTAAAAGTTGCGAAGAGTGAGAAAAGTTAGTGGTACAATTGTAATTAAAGGTTGGGTAACTTTATAACAATGGGAGAACAATGAACGAAGCTAGACCGCAAAACTTTTTCGTTTGTTTTTCCTTGTTTTCCTTTTCTTTTTCTTTTCGACAAATGACTGTGTGAAGTGAGCTGTCAAGTGAGAGACTTGACAGACAGCATCGAACCAGGCACTTTAGTAAAAATGAGGCTGAAAAAGCACCTATCTATTGAGCGCCCTATCTGAAGTTCGATAATTAGTGAATTTGAATACTTGCTTGAATTCTTTTCTACAAATTTATACATGGTCGGTTTGTATATCAATTTCTACACTTGTACGATAATATAATAAATAAGTGGATGGATAAGCAAAATAAATAAGTAAAAAATAAGTTCATAGAAACATTTACGTTTAGGCTCAGCAGTTCACTCGACCGCACTTATTTTGTAGACTATTCCTGAATTCGCGTGCAGAATATTCCTGAATTCGCGGCGCGCGTGGTGCAGTGGAAAGAGGCGCTACTGTAACCCGCACGGTCGATCGATCCTCACCTGGGCCAACCAAGCCTTCCATCCCTCCGTGGTCGGGTAAATTGGTACCGGACTCGTCTGGGAAGGTACGATTCTGAGTTGTTCACGAATGCGTGGCGCATCCTTAGAGAACTGACCAACGCCGATACCTTTACCTTCACCTTCACCTTTACCTTATTCCTGAATCAGCAATTTTCAAAAGCATCAATTGTGCAACAGCGCTTGGACTGCTATGCTACCCTTTGTAGACACTCCTCTTATCGGACAAATATGACAAAAACATAAGAAAAGAATTTGAAAATTAAAATATTGTATAAAAACAAAGTACTATAGAAATACAGAAGTAACTATCCAGTTCACTTCTAGTAGAGTGAATTGACAGGTAATGAGTGCAGGTGTGTGTAATTAAACGAAAAAGAAAGAAAAGAGCTCAGGAAAAAAGGTGCTATCCCACTTAGGTTATCATCTGTTAGATCCTTTCTTAGTCGCTGCTCCAACCTTTAAGTAGTAGTCTCAAATGTTTTCCGGTTTTTGTTAGCTGTTTATCATTTTCGCTAATGTGTGCGACTTCGTTTAATCTTTTCAACATAATTCAGATATTTTTAGCGTTGTCGATTTTTGTACTGTATCGTGTTTGTTTTATTGGTTTCCTAGGTCCCACTGTTGTAACCCACACGAGCCCACTCGTGTATCAAATAAGTAAATAGAATAATTAAACTCGTCCCAGTGACGAGTGGTTAGCGCACGAGCCTAGGTTAGGCGCGACACGCGAGTTCGAATCCCGCCTGAGCTGCTATTTTCGCGATTAATCTAGCACCACCATTACAACATCATATTCTAGTGCACATAATAGTGTCCCGCAAAAAGCGGTGATAAAACTAATTTGATGTAATTGAAGTGGTGACACGGGAAATAGCCTGAGGCAACAAACGGCTGTGACAGCTGCCATCCGTCTAATAGTCGAGAAGAGTCGTTTCACCTGCGCGTCTCAGGTAATTATGGCCTTTCTTAATGGAGTTCTTCTGGGCGAGAACAGCTGCAGGCAGCCATTCGAAAGGAATCCGACACGTAGCAAACTGCTACCAGACACTTTTGACCCTTTCGTCACAGCCATCTCTGCTTTAAATAATATTTTGTATTCGAAGCTGCCGAAAAATGACTGTTTTTAGCTTCAACTCAAAAGTACCACACGTGATGTACGAATTAGCAAGAAAAGTATAATTGGCGCATAAGAAATTCGTTTCAAACGGTGGCTGTTCAAGTTTAAAGTTTTTAATTTACTTCATTAATTGTTTATTTAAGACGTACATATAAACTCCTTGCACGTAAAGTAAGGTAGCCGAACTCAAAGGGAACGTGGCTTTCAAACAACTGAAAATTCTCGGTCATTTGGGATTGAGGGAGGTAGGGAAATTTCGACAGAATAGTGACAGAGACACTGGGAGATTTTCGAAAAATAAATAGTCAGTATGTAGAGGAAACTTAGGTTGGATCAGGAGGAATCTTATCGCTAAACAAATGACGATGTGAGGCGTCGCAAGCTGATTTGTTTGTTAAATATTGGAAGAGGAAATGTGAGAGAGTAAAAAGGGAGAAAAACCTCAAAAGTGGAGAATAACCCGTATCGATTAGATGGAGAACGAGGACATGAAGAGTTCGTAAGGGAGTACAAAGTGGAAAGAAAGACAGAAAGATCAGAAAGAAAGAATGTGAGCTTGGTAAACCCAAATATGGTTAGAAGTTCGTTACCTGTTGTATGCTGTTGTGCCGAACGATGTTAATCGAATGGATCAGCTTCGTTGGCCTTGTTGAGATTTACTGTCTTGCCTTGTGAAGATTCGTAGAAGAGAAAGAGACTGCGTGCCGGCGTCTTCTTCCTGCACGGACTTGGAGGAGGGTAGAAAGTGAATCAAAATAGATCTGCGACTCTATAAAGATAAAGGTAAAGGTGTCGGCGTTGATCAGTCCCCGAAGGACGCGCCGCCGCATTCGAGTTCAATTCAGAATCGTAGAGGCTTGGTGAATGTGGCCTATACAATGACCTGTGGGGGCCAGTCGCTATATCAGGTCAGTGTCTTTACCTTCCCAGACAAGTCTGGTACCAATTTACCCGACCCCGGAGGGATAGAAGGCTTGGTAAGCCCGGGCCGTGATCGATCGCTCGACCGTGCAGTAGTGCCTCTTACCACTGCACCACGCGAGCCCCTGCGACTCTATACGGCAAAATATGATAGCCTTGTTCAATCTCGCCACGAGATTCGTAGAAGCACAGCAATGGCCAATAAATCTGATCCACCCTGCTAACCTCGTTTGGCACAGCAACATGCAACATTTATAACATCATGGCGAGGTTTCAGAAAACTAGAACTTGGAGAATTCTGTCGTCACCGTTTTCAGTGAAGGAAAGGCGAAAGAAAATGGAAGCGAGAGAAGCAGCATTAAATATAAATGCTGGTCGACGGCGCGCTTTCTTTGTTGATTCTGGAGGCACCATTGTGCGAACGCGAACGGCAAAACATCAGCACACCAACCACCGGCTACACAGACTTAGAATATAATGGTAGCAGTACGTGATAGACTGACTGAAGCCAAATAGCCAAGATGTTACAAGTTTATTCCGGCTAACAATGCTAATTCGGGTTTAACTACCAAAGTTTGAGGCTCTGACGAAGGCGGATTCGTTAGCAGGCATAAACTTGCAACATCTTGGCTATTTGGCTTCACTCAATCTATCACGTGCAACTATATTCGACATGCCAAGATTTAACGACAGTCGATCATGGAATTATGCTTGCATCACTGACTCCTTTTTTTATTTATCTACTCCACGGTGCTCTATAAATGTGAGGCACAACGGCGTCTTGTGCTCTCGGGACACCTCAATGAGCCTGATCACGGTGTGGATATGATCGATTGTGCTGAACCCTCTTCGAAACCCGGCTTGCTCGCACGGCTGTCCTTCGTCTATCGTTCGGTCGATCCTATTGAGAATGACGCGTGTGAATAACTTGTAGACTACAGACAGCAGGCAGATAGGGCGATAGTTGCCGATGTCGTACGGATCTCCCTTCTTATACAGCAACACAGTCCTGCTAGTTTTCCATATTGCTGGTACTTTGCAGTCCGACAGGTATCGTGTGAAGAGCCTGGCCAGGGTGTTGATGAGGACTGGCGGTAGGTTCTTCAGGTGTTCGGGTTGAATCCTGTCGGGACCGGGAGCTGTGCGATTCTTCATCGACGAAATCGCATGACGAATCTCGGAAGGGAGGACCGCAGGGATGACATGTCCATCGTTCGGGATTGGGTATTCGGGAAGATGGACGTGGCTATCGAAGAGATCGGAGTAGAAGTCGTGGATGACCTTCGCCATAGCCCTTCTGGAAGACGTGAGGGTTCCATCCGGGCGCAGGAGAGCTGTCATCTTGGTCTTGTAGTTGATTAGGCCTCGACGAGCATTGCGTATGCTCTTGCCCGCTTCAGCCGCATCAACAAGCGCAGCTACTCTTCTCTCTTTAAGGTCTTCCTTTATCGCTTCTCTGCACAACTTTGCGAGTTCGGACGTTCGCAGGTAGTCGCCTTCGGTTCTTGCCACTCCGCGTTGGCGAATCAGCTCGAGAGTTTCGTGGGGCAGGCATTTCCTGGGATTCTTGGGGCTCTCGGCTTCTTGAGCACAGTCACGTATGTGGGCAATGAACCTGTTGTATTCCTCGTCGATGTTGTCCTCGGCGGAATCTTTCTAGCAGCTAGCCAGAGAGGAGAAGAGGTCCCAGTTCACGAGTGTTCTAGGGCCTCTCTTCTTGAACTTCATGGCTTTCTCTTGCCTCCGTGTGAGATGGAGGCTCGCACGGAGGAGACGGTGGTCGGATCCCGTAAAGAATTTCGGAACAACAGCGACATCGGTCAGGCAAAACTTTCGGTTGACGATAACGTGGTCAATTTCGTTGTGATGCAGTCCACCTGGAGACTCCCAAGTCCATCGTCTGGAGGCGGGTTTCTGGAACTGCGAGTTACCATGAATAGTGTTCGTCGACATGATGAACTCAGACAGCCTTTCACCCTGTTCATTCCACTCCAGACCATGGACGCCGATATGGAGCTCTTCCGACGACCTTCTAGGCCCGATCTTCGCGTTGAAATCTCCGACGATGACCTTGTAGAAGGTAAGATCTTCCTTGTAGAGCTACTCCAACTCCATGTAGAATGCCTCGACTTCTTCGTCATCGTAGTCCGATGTTGGTGCGTAGACTACGAAGACCGTCAACGCCGGCATTGATCCACGTCGTGTCAGCCGTAAACGTCCGATTCGGGTTGTAAGTTGTTCGAACGAATCGATGTTCATGGCCAAGTTCGTGTTGACGAGGACACCGACGCCACCAACGCCTCTGCTGTCGCATGTTCCGAGGAACAGTTCTTCTCCAGTGTCGAACACGGCGTGTAGTGGGCGGTGTCTTCTCGTCTCGGTCAGTCCGATGACGTTGTACTTGATCTTCCTGGCTTGCATCATCAGGTCTTCGATGGACGCATCCGATGCAAGCGTTTGCGCGTTGTAAGTACAGATCGTCATCCTAGTCCTTCTTCTTTTTGGCAGCCTGTCTAGGCCCTGAGATTTATGCAGCCTCTCCGTACTCGTCCTTCCCAACGCTGCCGTATTGGGGGCTCTTTCAGGGTCAGGGGAATGAGGCTCTTTGTTGTTACTGTTCTTGGCATATGAGGGGGGACGTACGGGCAGCTGGCCAGGCTCTGCCGTACGGGCTGGATACGGCGGGTAGCTAGCCAGACTATCCCGCTGGAGCTAAGGGCTTATTTATTAGAGGCGACCCTGAACCGCCTCTCTTATACTTCCGTGTCTACCGAATGCGAGTTTTTAGGCCAGACAGTTAGCCTCCGTGAGGAGGTGTCACCGTATGGCACAGTAGAATCAGCTTGCTCGACACTGATTCCGCCCGCGTCTCACGGCAAGTATAAGGTGGCTTTTGGTCCGCGATTAATCCCCTATCCGCCACCTAGGGTCGCGCCACGTACCCTCGCCACCAACCGGCTGGGGATCCTTCTTGAAGGAGAACCTTCAAAGAAGGAGATCCGTGGCTCTATATGTCAACCTGCTAGCATACTCTACAGGGTGTCCCTAAAAGATGTATACACTGTTTGAAATGCCATAACTCTGGCGAAAGTGAACCAATCGGAACGAATTATAGCTTGAATGAAGGCTAAGGAAAAAGAAAATGTTCTGGAATGTGTTTGGAGAGGATTGCTCCATGTACTCGACGTAGGCCTCGGATTTTGGACCTGATTGATACAGCATGGGTTATATGCTTGCTCTACTTTGGTCGTAAACAGGTGATATCGCTGTTATGAGTTACTTCTGACTATGAGGAAGTAAACATATCTACTTGCCGCAGTTTTTGGTTAAGCAACACATGGAACAACATCTATATCGATCAATAATTGTAACCACTGTTTGAGAAGCTAAAGCTCTCCCAACGATGATGCAATCATAAGAAAAGAAATTAGAGCAGTGTAACATGTATGAACCATGAAGATTACGCCATGCATCCGTCCGAATCGTCGGATTCTAGACCTGATTGGAAGTTCACGGATAACATGCTTGTTCTACTTTTGTCGCCAACAGGAGATACCGCCGATACTCGTTTCACTGGATGCAGTAAACATAAAAACATCAAAACATAACAAGTTTAACATGCACTATGAGATGCAAACACAACAACTACAAAAAAATTGTCGCATTGTCCAAGTTTCACCAACCACATACCAGAAAATTTCTTGTTTCTTAGCTTTTATCCAAGCTATGATTCGTCTCGATTGGTTCACTTTCGCCAGAATTATGGCATTTCAAACAGTGGGTACATTTTTTGGCACACACTGTATACTTAACTGCTCAGAACAGTGAAGCCATCGATAGTGGCTGCAGGCTTTATTAAATTATATGTTGAGGTTAACAAATAATTCATTGACTATTACAGTGGATATTCTTAGTTTGAGGTTTCTGTTTTTGTTTCTACGTCTATCCTAACTGTAGTAGTTCTTTTCTTTCTGTTTTACCAGTTTACTAACTAATTTTGGTTGTATTGCGCATCCATGTGGATTCAAGGATAATTGAAGAAATGATTTCTTATCGAAGCCGCTCAAGTAGCGGCTTATGTTGTTTATTGTTCCCATTTATCCTAAGAGGGAAACCCCACGATAAACGAGAAATATAGAAATAGAGAAACTGCAAAAAAATAATGAGCAAAATACACAAGGACTGCAGAAGTGGTGAATAAAAAGCAACTAAGTAAAGCGAATCGCATGAACGAGAACCTTAAATTGAAAGCGAAAGATAAAATGGCCTGTATGAAACAAGATAAACAGACGGCAATTCAGCAGGAAAGGTAAAGATCAGGGTGGCCTGCCGGCTCTCACTCGCCATCCAATCGATTAGATCTTCGACAGCGCCGATTTGACCTGCCGACTTACCCAGAAAGGAAAGAGAGATTGAGCTTTCTAGGGCCCACATTCACCATTGGCAAACCCCGATGAACCCCCCCCCCCTGATATATAGCCTGTGAACGGCGCGCACCTTTCTCTGCGTATCCTAAACTTCCCATGGTAACCGCAATCTCTCATCGACTCTGACGTCTGGCTCTGGCTGCTCCGCGGTTTCGGAGACCGCTGGTTCATTCGTGAATTTGAGCCTAGGTCTTCTATTTAGTTTCATGACCACCCTAGGTACTTTGTTTGGGACGAATCAATCGCGATGCGACGCGATGACGTCGTGGCACAATAGGATTACCAGACAAATTTTTATGGTGAGCGGTACATACAAGAGCGGTCAAAAAGATATGTCATTTTTCGTTTTCATGCACAAATAGTTCAAATCGAAAAGAACCTGATACCAATCGATAGTTCTGACCACTCTATTTAGAAAAATGTCGAAACATACCGCTTTCACGAACTCTGTGTTTTTTAAAAAATATTTTATAGTGATTTTCATATGCCAATTTAGAGGAAAATATCTCAAAAATCTTTAGCATAGGATCAATCTGAGGCGATATTCTGATGAAGCACTAGGACTATTTATCATAGTGTAGTACAAACATTTGATTCACATCGCGGATGAAGTACAGATTTTTCTGAGCAAACATTTTGGTGGTCTAAAAGTGGTCAAATTTTACGACCATGTTTCAAACAAAATTCTATATCTCCCTAACTTTTCAACGAAATTACACCAAATTTGAAGTTGTTGTAGAAAACGATTTTTTCAAGAAAAGAATTGTTTCTGTTTTGAATCCGGCTTCTTGGTCTTTGAGAAAATGTTTTTCAAAGTGGAGATTGCGTAAACTGTTATATTCAGAAGAGTTTAAGAGGAATCGACTCCATTTTCTCTCAGTTCATAGTACACTTTTGGTTCTTCATGCTGCACATACTTTTGAATAATTCGTAGTTCTTCATAAAATATATCGCTTTGACTGACACCCGCTGTATGCGCCGTCACTACCAGTACAGTGTACGGGCGCGGGCTAAGGCGCGCACCACGGGTGTTAGACAAAGCGACATATTTTTTGAAGAACTATGAATTATTTTAGCGGATGTGTAGTATTGAAAGAACCATAAATTCGCTATAAACCGAGAGAAAATGGAGTCGATTCCTCTTGAGCTTTTCAGAATATAACGGTTTACGCAATCTCCACTTTAAAAAATATTTTCTCACTAACTAGAAAACCAGATTTAGATTAAAAACAACTGTTCGAAGAGAAAATCATATCCTATAGTACCTTCAAATTCAGTGTGATTTCGTTCGAAAGTTAGGAAGATATAGATTTTTTTGAAATATGGTCTTTAAATTTGACCACTTTTTGACCACCAAAATGTTTGCTCAGAAAAATGTATAATTTATCGGCGGTCTGAATCAAACGTTCGTAACACATTATAATAAATAAACTATGTTCTATCGGAATATCATCTCACATTGATCCTACGCTCACAGATGTTTGAGGTATTTTCCTTTAAAAGAGCATATAAAATTCACTATAAAATATTTTTAAAAAATACAGAATCCGTAACAACGGTATGTTTCGACATATTTTCAAATAGAGTGGTTAGAACTATCGATTGGTATCAAGTCCTCTTCGATTTGAACTATTTGTGAATGAAAATGAAAAGTGACATATCTCTTTGACCGCTACTGTACGTCCATTTGTGTTACAGTCTAGTTTGCTCTTGAAACTAAATGATTTTCACTAAAGTCATATGTAGATAGGACATGACATGTTCTCCCAGCGTCAGAATATAAAAATACGAGCTTCCATGCTCGCCTGCGGAGCCACATTTCATTTGATTTTCAGATGTAATTTTGTAATTGTTGGCCAGTTTACGACTCTTCTAAGAATTTAACTTGCAACATAAACGTTCCCTAAAGAACACTTTCAGCATTTACTATCACTAAGTCTTTCTACGCGTAGGTCTTAGACGACGAAGAAAAATACCAAGGATCCTTTCATTGTTGTTGTTTCCTTTACGCTAGTCTTTGTTATCTGTCGTCGTGTTGTATTTTAACAAAAGTCCTTTGCTATCTTTTGCTTTTAATTAAAATGCACCGAAGTGCGCACCACACAGTTACAATATTTGTATTGTACAAAACGTTTTTAGTATCAGTTGATCAGCGTTAATGTCGACCGACAATATATGGGGAAATATTAAGAATAGCTAAAAGATGTAGCACTTTTCCGACTTCCTCGACAACTGCAAATCCTCAATAACTGCTTTAAACTTTATTAAATATAATCCTGATATCATACAGAAAGCTCTTTCTACGTGTCTCATTTTAAAAATTAATTCATCACCTATAAATAGTACTGTTTTCTCTCTGACAAAAATATCTATAAAACTGATAAGGACATTAAGTTCTATCTAATTATGAGGCTCAAGTCGTAATATACCCACTTGTGCTCTCTGCCCTACTGACGATTCTCCGGGAGTACAACCTTGTCACCCGCATTATTTCATATAGTTGACATCACCCTACAAGTCTGTCATGCCCAGCTTCATAAATGTATGTCCTGTTCAGGGCTCAAAAGTGGAGCTGGATATCTCTCTTTATTCTAATTGCCATCCTTTCTGTTTCTCGAACCTGTACTCCTTATTAGCCAATTCAATAATCTCTTTCCAGCAAGCATCTCACCTTCGTATATTTTCGCCGCCTTTGTTTGAAATTATCCGGCCTAATCCATCTAAGCCAGATTACGCATCCATTAATGGGCAGGCTGCTCAGCTGGACTTTGACCAGCCATCATTCGACGTTGGATAGGTATTTCGGCAAGGGAATGGGTGAAGAATTACCCGAATGGGCGATTTTGCATCAGAAACGAAGGAAATTTTAGCGGTTTCAATGATTGCACTGAAATCATCGCAAAGAAGATGAAGATCAGGTGGGATTCGAGCCATCGTCTTAAGCCTCGGACTTGCCATTGCTTTACTAAAGTTAAAAGCATTTTTGGTATTGAGGTGAAATTCTCCTCTTCTTGCGGTCTAATAGCAGAAGTAGATCTTCTATTCTGTTTAGGTAGCAGTCTCCCACAGAAGGGAGCAGAACGAAAAAATGAGAGAGAAGCCGCTGAAGTCCACAAACTTCACTTTCCTCCTTCGATTCCGAGGAAATGACGAACGCATGGCGCGTCCTTAGAAGATTGATCGACGTCGACCACTTTTTTAAATTGATTATTGTTTAATTTTGAGTTTGAAGAGCAGATTTTTATAAATGCAAGGTCTATAAATAGAACTTTATTCCTATATACAAAATCACCGTATGAATCTTCGGCGCATGTTAATACTGTACCGGCATTATTGCTTGAATCCACGTGCCCTCGGGGGGCTGCGCTGCGTAGTCGGAGCCAATCGTCGCTCCGATGACGCTGGTGCTGAAGAAAAAATATTTAGAAAAAAATTCAAAAAATAAACATAGCAGATTCCACTGGGAAGGAGTTACCCAGACGGTAGGACTAAGCCGACTGGATAAACAATCGCTGATACGAACCTTTTTCGAGCTTTTCCAGGTCCTCCAGATCAATGTCGTCCAACGGATCTTTCTTGTTGATTTGATCGCCTAGTGATTTTTTGTTAATTTTTCATTTAAAAATCGATAATCTAAATATCAACCTGATTTGTCCTCGCCCTTGTCATCCTCGAATGAAGCCTCCTCCTCGTCCTCGTCTTCCAGGTCGCAACCTTAATGAAAAAACGATAGTTGTAGAAAAGAAATGTAAATTGTTGTTATTGGCGTGGCCAATCAATTAATCAATAAATCGATAAAATTGAACTGTTACCGTCTCCTCCGCTACAACCGCCGCTGCCGCCACAGCCACCCTGCTGGCCTCCACAGCCTGTCAATTATTTAGTAACATTCATTTTCTATACTACATAAGTAAAACGATTATGGTATAGAAGCTACAAAATAAAAATAAAATTTTCACATGTAATAAATAAAAAATCAATAAAAATCAATAAGTCACCACCACCACAGCCTCTCGGACCACAACCGGCAACAGCAGTCGCATATGGGTTGAACCTGGGATCGTTACGGTAGATACTGTAGTGATCTGAAAATAATCTGATTTACTAATGGAACTCTTCAGCTACCGTAATCGACTCACCTTCATACGGTAGCGGATGATGGTAGGTGTACTGCACGTGTTGGTATTGAGGTGGGTAAGTGTATGGGTATCGTGGCCGTAGACGGAACTGCCTGGGGAGGTTGTAGTATGGGTAGTGTTGGTAGTAGTAGCCTTGTCGGGGTACCTGGAAATGGGTGAAGTTGGGTAAACAGTTACCTGATGAGAACTTCCGCAGAAACTCCACAATTTGCGAATTCAGAAAACTGCTGATCACTACGATAAAATAAAAGCTTTCGGAAAACTATAAGAATTTCGGAGAACTATAAGTTACAGAATTGAACCTTTCTTGAATTTACTATCCACAAATACATTTTGGTTTTACATATATCTCATAATGCAATTCATATTTCTTATTCTATTTATTTTTAGGCATTCATATCTATTATTTCTGCTTTAATATTTCTCGACTTTTCTATTCTACTTCTATCTCTTAACTATTTATTTTCTTCGTCGCCTAAGGGCGTGCAGGTAGTCCAACGATAACAGACAAAAAAGACCTCGTTTCAAAGATCAATTTGAAATTCTGAATATTTTTCGAGTGTTTTCTTTAATTTATCTGCCGTCGGTCTTGTACGATAATTTGATAAAAATGAAGAACAATTGCTCGAAAACAAAATCCTTTCTGCCTTGGGATTTCTAGCTTCAAAATAATCTCTGCGGTTTTAAGTGAGAACTTTTGCGCCAAGGGGACCACTCAGTCTTTATTGTGATCCTTTATTATTTGAACTAATGCCAGCTATTTTTTATTTTCTCCTTCGCGAAGATTCCTCTTATTTTCATAAATAATTTTCATAAAGCTCTGAGCCCCGTAGAAGAAATGGTTTCTTGTAAAATACGCCAACTCACCGGTCGTTGAGGAACGAAATACTGAGGTCGCTGTTGGGTGCCAGTGATGACGGTCGTTGTGGGCACTTTTCCAATGTCTGAATTTTGAAAATATTTTATTGTTATTAAAAATCAATCATGTTCTATCGACATGTCACCTTGAATTAATGTTCAACGGTTCGTGAGATATAGTCGTGTGAAAATGCGTGAAAATAAGAACGTATTCAAAATTTTTCAAAAAAATTCCAGATTCTCCAAGTGTATAGGACAATGTTTTTTGATGGGTGCTGTATATCACATAGGGACTGCGTGGTGCTAATACCACCAATTGGACTAGGATTCCTCTTGGTTTTGACAATTTGTATTAAAAAATGTAAGGTGTCATATTATTTTGATTGGTAGTGTAATCAGTGCAAAGTATCGTCATTATTATTTTTGTTATTTTTGATTATTTATTATTTTTATTATTACTGTTGTTATTACTATAGTTGTATTCGAGGGTGGTTCTCTCTGCCTACCTGAGGCGTGGAGATCAGCTACTCAAAATAGTAGAAATGAATTCGGATAATGTGCAGAGCATACTCTTTGTTCTTTATTTCCTTGTTCCTTTATTAATTCCTCTAATTCTACCTCAATTTTTTTCACTTTTTTCTTTTTGTTTTTTGTCTTAGACTACTATTACCCACACATCGTTTTTTGAATCATTATTTATCGGCGACTGAGCCGAAGTGGTTGAGGCAATGGCGGTTTTTTTTTCGCCTATTCAGAAAACCCTCACCTGAACTCTTGTCTTCTGGGTCAGGTCGTGGTATATTGTAACGCTTCGGTATCGGAGAGTAAGTCACTGGCTTCAGGTGGTGATTAGCTGAAACTGGTAGCTATAGAGACCTTTATTTATCTATTTGTTTATTTGACAATAGAATACTGTAAGGTATCCGATACCCATCCACTTCGCCTGGCTAGTATATGATACCACGGAATTTACCCCGAATCTACCTAGCTGAGCTCTTTTCCGTTTAGAAAAGAGCGTGCCTTAGTTCTGCCGCTTTTATACCCATAGAAAACAGAATTGGACGAAGGAACAAGCCAGCCAGAAGTACTCGCAACACTTTCTACCGTATTTTTTGGTGCTAAAACTCGATACGTTTGTGATAAACATCATTTATTCCTCAGTTCCGCCCAAGATAATTGTTTTTTCACTTTCTTTTGTTCAACAAAATCCCAGAAACCCATAAAGGAACCACTAACCTCCGCCATTCTTCACCGGCTCGTTGTTGAAATCACTGTAGTCGTCGTCGACGAATTTATCGTTGGTCTTTACGAGGTCCTTCACCTCATTCTGCAGTACTCCGTTGACACGAGACTGAACATTCTAATTTTAGACGACAATACGTCAAGGATTTGAAAAATATATTCAAAATTCTACTACAACTGAAACTTTTTCCTATGGGTCCTCTTCAGAAGTAGATAAAATAACTGTAGTAACCAAACACTACGAGCGTCTCATCGTAGGTACCAGTAGAAACTATGTGGATCAAATTTGTTAAGTTATAACTATAAAGGTAAGGTGAAAGCAAAGGTGATCGGCGTCAATCAGTCCCTTGAGGACGCGCCAAGCATTCGTGTTCCATTCGGAATCGTAGAGGCATGGTGAATCCGTGTTTGGCCCGTACAATGATTTGCAGGACTAGCCGCTATACCAAATCAGTGTCTTCACCTTTCCAGACAAACCTGGTACCAATTTACCCGACCCCGAAGGGATGGTAGGCTTGGTTAGCCCAGGCGGGGATTGATCGCTCCACCGTGTGGGTGTCAATAGCGCCTACTACCACTGCCCAAATGGATATTTATATTTAAATATTACTTTATAATGACTCACATTCGGCGCAATACCAGGCATACGTGGACGAAATCGTGGTCGTCGTAGTAAATCGGCGTCTTCCAGGAGACGTTTGGAGAACGGAGGCGCATCGAGGCCGAATACCAACGGTAACACGATACCCAAGGCTAGTAACCGCATCTGTAACTTATACTATTAAATCTATTAAGACTATTATTACTTGTTAACAGAGAGAATTCGGAGCGACGAGGTGGGAACGTTCACGACGGCTGTCGGAGCGATTATAGGGACGATTTGGCGGTTAAAAATGCTGTAACGAAGTTGACAACAAAGGCTGTAGAAGAACCCGAGGTGATCGTCTGACAAGGACGTTTATCATTTTTATAAATTGATAATTGTAAATGGATCACAACTAGGGCAATGTAAAGTCTCTGAGAAAAAAGATGATAGAGCATGCCTACAAAGACTTCTATTATGACCGATTACCTGAGATCCTATTTTTGAGTAAAACCCGACAAAATAAGGTTCCACAACAGATAACGGGAACCAGTCGAAGGAAGTGAGCAGCTGAGAGCTCACCGCGGGCAAAACCTAGTGGAACCCATGCCCTTTAGCTGAAAATGGGCTACTGTATCTCGATCAGCTATCCTGTGCTACCTGCAGAGCCTCGGATAGGTTTAGGACGTGAGATCGAATTTCGCCTGTGTCGAGATTTTTGCGAGGAATCATTAGAACAACAAGCAACACTGAGGAAAAGCGAGCGAGAGAAGCTCATTTCGACCAGATGATACGCGAATGGCTATCAGATCGCCTCAGGGGACGTCACCGTCGGATGGGCGAAGGTGAGTGGGCGATGATGGTCATTACGCAACATCCACTCCACTCCACGCCCAAACCTGAACCTGATGCAAGAAGACAAAGCCGATATCCCGGCTGGATCGCTGCTAGCCAGTCCAAAGGGATACGACGGGATCGGGTTCGAAGCCCTCGAAACACCCAGCTGACCGACGCACCGATTGCGCAACGCGAAATTTCACTTCTTGCCAGATCAGATCTGACCAGTGGTTCGGCACGTTTTATCAAATGCGATCTTTGTAGGAAGAACAGCCCTTTCATTTCGTTTTTCACTGTTGCGCGGTACAGCGGTAAGAGGGGCTGCTGACACGCTCATGATCGTGCGGTCGACTTTGCCAGAGGTTAACCAAGCCCTTCAATTCCCTCCGGGTTGGGTTAATTGGCACCAGATATGCCTGGAAAGGTAAACACACTGATACGGTATTGCAAATGACCTCCACAGTTCATTGTATGTGGCCAGATACACATTATATACGCTCACATGATTTGTTTATTTGAGGTTTTGTTCTGATTTGTTATTTTGAGTTTACTGTTATTTTGTTATTTTGTTTGGTTCTATAAAATGGCGCCCAGTATGGCGCATGAATAAATAAATAAATACGCACTCAATATTTTTCTACAATTCTATATGGGACATGAATGCGAAGGTGCGCCTTTAGGAGACCGATCAACACTGAAATCTTCACCTTTACCTCCACTTTTGTTTTTGTAGAAGCTGTGAAACACAGCTCGAAAAGTGACAGGAGTTGCGTTGTTAGTAAGTACAGATTATTCCCTCGAATATGTTTGGATATTTTTGGAAAAAGGCAGCGTTTTGCCTTTCTCCTTGCCATCTTTTTCTTTTTTTGAAAGTCCAGACAAATCGGGTTGATTTGATAGGGTGTGTGCTAGAGATAAGTGAATAAGAAAGGAATGGATGAACCATTAGCGGAAATCTCAACTTAATGAATGGAAAAAGGTGCAAGAAGGAAAGGATGCGCCATGCCTACCAATTCGTCTCGAAATTGTGCAATAAAGGAGTAGCTGAACGTTAAATTTTTTTGAGCATTATTCTGTGGTTGAACAGAAGTCTTCATAAAACCCTTATAGCTAGAAGTTGCTCCATTATAGAAGATGGATCTTAGTTTTGACCTGGCCCTTGGAAGAACATTTTTTTGGCGATGGATGGCTCAAAAACAAAAAGATGAACAAATATCATTAGAAGGTCAAACTTCTTTCTACGCAAGTTGGAGGTTGGCGAGAGAACAAAAACAAATGACCATCGTCCTAAGTTAATTTCACCAAATTTTCTAGTTATTCACTGGTTGCTTTACAATTTATCAAATCGATGACGAATGGGTGGCGCCTCCTGAGATCCATGCCGGCCACTTTAAATCTTTTTCAATATTCACCTCGGATTACTCGTGCGATTTGTGTTAGCTATGATTGCCACATCTTCAGAGAAACATCTGTCACCTCCTCTACTTCCGCCTCGTTCCGTTCCTTTTACCCTGGGTGACTGTCTAGGATGGAAAGGCTTGGAGAAAAATGTAGAATTAGCAGTGATCACTAGAAAAAGCTTGCTTGATGACGACGAGGCGTTGAATTGGAATGAGTTGACGGGGCGAGACTGAATATCGAGAAAGAACTGGCATTGCTGCAACATCGCGAGACGATTGATGGGACAACGACGGATTACATTTGAACATCGGAACATCGCCGCAAAAGTCTCACAGCCACGACCGGTTCATCACCGTTCCAACTCCACTGACAGCGTGACGCCTTTTCTTCTCCTCGTCATTGTCGCTTCCGTTTTTCTCCAGAAAACGATCCAGAACGCTCACCTGATTGGCAACTCCGTGACATGACAATTGGAGGTGAAGGTCGCCGCCGTTCTGCAACACATCACTCTGAAAAAGTCAGATGAAAAATAGCCATTCAAATGCCAATAAAAATAGTGCTAACAGTGTCAAAGCTAAAAGGTAACGGTATCGGCATTGATCGGTCTCCTAATGACGGGCCATGCATTTCTTCTCCATTCATAATCGTAAAGACAAAACTAATGCATATTTGGCCTATACAATGACTTGCCGCGCCAGCCATTATACCAAGTCAGTGTCTTTACCTTTCCGGACAAGTCTGATACCAATTTACCTTCACTAGGAAATTAAGTTTTTTGAGGAATTATTGTCATATGATCCCGCCAGGGCGATTTGAAATGCTGATGTCTGGCACTTGATGACCAGGGGGATGTCCCCATCCCATCAAACGTTGTCAGACAGCTGGTCGGCCCGGAAGGGGTAACGCTTCAGTAACCCAGTGGTTAAACAGGCACTTGAAGTTGGTTTTCGATCGATAGGGTTTATGAATGGTTTTGAGAGCTGGCTCATTTTCGCCAACAAATGCGACGACCGTTTAGCGCGGGTGTCAGTAGCGCTACTACTCTTTGCTGCCAGGGCCACTGTACGACGTACGCCTGCTAATAGGATTTAATTTAATTTAACTTATTTTTTTACATGCGCGAAGCATGCAGAGGCAATGCTTAGTATGAAAAAATAAAACATCAACACAACCAGAAGCAACATAATGTGCTAATAGTGCCGATTATGCTTGAATATACCCTTCCGGCTCTCTTGCTGTTGACACTTTTGCACTTTTTTAGAGCCAAAATAGCCACAAGAAAGATGAGAAAACGTCACTACAGAAAGTCGTCGAAGCCGTGCTTTTTAAGGTTGCTTAATAATAGTTTCGCTGCAAAATGCCCGAGGGCAACGGAGGCGGATAATAATGGTCGACAAATAGTTTTAGTTTGTTTACGTTTGCTAAAGCCTGAATTTCCAGTTCATCGATGATCGTTTCCTGAGTAGAACCGACAATTATTGACTAAAATAGGAGGTAAGATAATCACTGGGTTCCTGTTAAGAGGTTGATTACTATAATGATTCCTTTGTAAGCCAGGAAACCGTAAGTTACGCCTCGCGCTGCACTACAAACATCGGGAATCTGCTTTCTTAGAAAAATATCGGAATTATTCCATTACATACCCTATGTCGACCTCTACGATTCCGAATGGAAGCCGAATGCATGGCGCGTTCTCAGAGAACTGTTCAACGTCGATGACTTCACTTTTCACTTTGAACTTTGAGATCTAATTATATATACTCAATGAACCAGCCCAATCGCCGAAATAATTGAGAAGACCCGGTGCCCCTCATTAAGAAGCAGTGAAGATCCGAGGTTTCTAGCTATTTAGAGCGAGGGTTCATATAGCCTGAGGGCATCGGAGGCCTGCCAAAAGCGCTTAATCCGACTCCACCCGGCCCTCCTTCTCACTATATGTATGTCTTCGCAACTTCCCCTTTTACGAATTTCTCTTGTCTTCATGGAATTCCACTTCACCATTAGTGAAAAAGGCCTGAGGCACTGAATTCAATTAACCACCACACGGCTTCTTCGAGGCGTCAATTAGACTCAGCTTTAGCTCACCTTTTTCCAACGACGAGCTCGACCCAGGTGTTTTGGAAATCTCCTAAAACCTAACAAAAAGTCTAGAAATGTGCATACTTTCCATTAACTACTAACATATGTATTGATGCGCAGCGATTGTAAGAAAGTGTCTCAATGATTTTGCATAACAGAATTCATTTTCCAATGTGTTTGATAAGGCCATCGTGCTGTAGTGGTAGGAAGCGCTATTGACACCCACGTGGTCGGGCGATCGATTCCCGATTTACCGAGCCCTCAACCCTTTACCTTTACTACCCTACTTTACCCTTTACCGAGCCCAACGGGTTGAGATAATTGCTACCAGACTTGTCAACTGAAGGCAAAGACACTGAATAGCGGCTGCCCCAGCAAGTCATTGTGAAGGCCAAATACGCACTCACCATGCTTCCACAATTTGAATGAAAGACGAATGCGTGGCGCGTTCTTGGGGGACTGATCAACTCCACCCACTTTACCTTTACCTTGTAGTTGAGTTCAGGAAGTAAGAAGTGGGAGAACGACCCCTCTTGGAGAGTGAAAAATTTCCCCAGCTGTCGCGTCGCCTATTTTTGGATAATTTCATATCTTTGACGCCATATTTCCAGACTGACGTAAACATACACTAACTGGATTCGTTGTTGTTTTATTCCATTCATAGCCTCAGGCAGCTCACGTAGGCACCTATGACGCTCACAGGACTAATAGTGAGACGAATAACACCATGGCAAAATGTTTGTTCATTCACATCCTACATTTGTTATCGTGGAAATCACGACCCAGGCGGGATTTGAACCTGGGCAAAGGCCAATTTCTTGTTGCCCTACTAGGGAGGTCAGAGAGCGTGCCCCATAGATTCCGAACGAGACCTATATAGTTTTTTGCGATTTTCGCCCACCCATTGGCGCTCAGCAAAAATAAGCTAGATTGAATTGAATCTGATGCCATTCGATAGTGCTGAAGACTCTGTCCTAAAATATGTCGAAACATGCCGTTGCTGTGAATTCTGTGTTTTTTAAAAATATTTTGTTGTGATTTTCATATGTTATTTTAAAGGAATATCTCAAAAATTGCTGAACAAAGGATCAATCTGAGATGATATTCTGGTAGAGCATGGTCTAGTTATTACAATGTGTTACAAGCATTGGATTCAGATTGCCACTGAATTATAGATTTTTCTGAGCAAGCATTTTGGTGGTCAAAAACTGGTCAAATTTTAGGACCACGTTTCAAACAAAATTCTGTATCTTCCTAATTTTTTAACGAAATTACACCAAATTTGAGAGTGCTATAGAAAATAATTATATCTTGAAGAGAATTGTTTTTGTTTTGAGTTTGGTTTCGCAACTTGTGAGAAAATGTTTTCTAAAGTGGAGATTGCGTTAACTGTTATATTCAAAAAAGTTCAAGAGGAATCAACTCCATTTTCTCTCGGTTCACAGTACGTTTATGGTTCTTTCAATACTACACGTAAACTGAAATAACTCGAAGCTCTTCATAAAAAAATATCGCTTTGACTAACACATGCTGTAGGCGCCGTCACTACCAGTACACTGTAGGGCGGCGGGCAAAGGCGCGCACAGTGTGTGTTAGTCAATGTGATATATTTTCATGAAGAACGTTGATTTATTCCAGCATACGTACAGTATCAAGAGCACCATAAATGTGCTATCAACTGAGAAAAAATTAAGTCGATTCCTCTCCAACTTTTTTGAATATATCAGTTCACGCAATCTCAAATTTACAAGGAATTTTCTCACAAGCTAAGGGGGCATTCAGACCCAGCGGCAGCGGCGCCGCTCAGCGGCACTGCCGCCGCTGCCGCTGGAGGGAATGACCTCGGTCACAAGGAATGTGTGTGTGTATGTGTATGTGTATGTGTATGTGTATGTGTATATATATGCTATATATGTGTATATAGCACAAAAAAACCTACTTAAAAAAACTTAAGCTTAGCTAAAAAGTCCCACATTTTCCATGAGATTCTCCTTGCTGTACGCCGGGGCATTTTTCGATGTATTGATCGCCCTTTTTCTTACGCCAACAAGCACCTTGTACGTAAATGCACAGGTTCCATTGCGTCCCACGCCTGACAACGCGACAGCGGATGGGCAGCGCGGCAAGTGGAGGGCAGCCTTAAGAAGCATCAAAATGATCCCTTAAAAGAGAAAATCATTCTCTATAAAATACTTGAATTTGATGTAATTTCGTTGAGAAAGTTGGGAAGATATTGAATTTTGTTTGAAACGTGGTCCTAAAGTTTGACCAGTTTTTGACCACCAAAGTGTTTGCTCCGAAAAGTCTATAATTCATCGACGATATGAATCAAATGTTTGTAACACATTATAATAACTAGACCATGCTCTACCAGAATATCATCTCAGATTGATCCTTCGTTCAGCGATTTTTGAGATATTTTCGTTTAAAATAGCATATTAAAATCACTATAAAAATTTTTGAAAAAATATAGAATACGTAACAACGATATGTTTCGATATATTTTCGAATAGAGTGGTCATACTATCGATTGGTATCGGATTCCTTTCAATTTGAACTATTTGTGCATGAAAATGAAAAGTGACATATCTTTTTGACCGCTACTGTAAATGGCTATAACTGAACTATAAAACATTCGAGAATAATAGTATTCTAGCAGTTTATAAAGCAGTCTATGTACAAAAAACGAGTTACGATTTAAATACAAAATGTCTTCCTTTGGCTTCCTTGCAGGCCTTCAAACGTTTGACTAAATTGTCGACGGTCGTTAGGGTGTTCATGCTAATTTCTTCCCAGGCCTTGAGCAGGCTTTATTTTAGATTCTCTATAGACGTGTGTCGGGTGCGGCAAGCTTTGCTTTTCAAAATGGGCCATACAGCAGAACCCATAGGATTAAGGTCTGGTGAATTCGAGGGCCAAACATCTTTGGCCCAATATCCAGAGAAGAGCTCATTGCACAGTGCCTCGGTGGATTTTGCTGCATGCGCAGCTGCCCAGTCTTGCTGTAAGTTTGAACGTTGTCACCGAAGTGTTCTTGAGCTAAGAGAACTTCACGAAAAGCTTGTTCTTGATAGAATTGTGGGTTGATCTTTGTCGCTTTCTCCGCAAAAACGAGAGGAGTCTTTCCAGTAGCACAAATATCTGCCCAAACCATGATGGGGCTAGATGATGGGTTTGATAGACTGCGTTTGATATCTCTGATCCCGGTTTGAGCAGAAGTCTATCGTTATGTCGGATGTGGCTTCTTTCCACCGTAAAAACCTTCTCATCTGTGAACAGGACTCGCTTGTGGCGACCGTTGGCGACCAATCGAAGCAACCTCAATGACTTTTCCTTTCTATTTGCCTTAATCTCATTCGTTGACAGATGGTGTTTATCCATGCTATAAGAACGAAGCTAGCTTATTTTTTTAACAACGTTCTGAACGGTCATGTGCGAAATTCCCAGGCTTTTACCCAATTGTCTCATGGACCGTCGCGCATCCCGCCCAATTCTGCTCCTAATAATTTCTCGAGCCCTTGTAACTGCCTGAGAAGTTGGTATTCCACCTCGTGATGATCCTCGTGTGTACCCAGCTCTGTGTATCTCTGGACGGTTGATCGAACTGTTCCTTCAGGTATTTGAAGCTGCTGAGAGATTACCTTATTTGATACATCGCACCTGTGTAAATCGATTACAGCGATCCTTTTGCTTCTGTCCTGCATAGCTTCGGAAATAGTGGACCGGTCACCAAGAAAGTTGGCGTGTAAATAGACATTGATTGATGACACAAGAACACATCATAATTAGGACAGAAATTTACCTTCACTGAACATGACCATACACGAAAGTTGCGGCAAGAACTTATTTGCCACCCCGTAGGTCTCGTTAGGAATCTTTGGCGCACTTCCCTAGTTAGCCGAAGCCAGATGTGTGATCTAACAAACAACTCTATTCCCTAAAAGTAAAAATTATGTTAGGTAATAATAGGGTACGGAAACCACGCAGGCAAAAACCCAAGATGTAGATTAGATTCTGAATTTTTACTAAATATTCAATCTTTTTTATTCACCTATCCAAATTTTTCTTCAAAGTTTCAAGAAACCCAACAATAAGTGCTCCCTTGGAAGAAAACTGCAGCACCGGACAAACAACACGAAAACAACGTCAGAGTTATGAGTCAATGGCTCAAATTGGATAGTCTAATTACGAGGAACCTTCCAAGAAACTCGTTATTTTACCCCGCGGGTAAATTTACATCTGTTGTCACCTCCGGCATGTAGTATACGACGTTGCGTCAACACAGAATAGCTGATTGCTATTACCGATTCCGCAAGGAACAAGAATCTTGGCGAAGCTCTAGTCTAGCGTTCCTCTAGGTAAGGTAAAGGTAAAGACATTGATTGATCTCCTGAAGACACGCCATGCACTTATCTTCCATTGAGAATCATAGAACCATTGCATACCTATTTGGCCTATGCAATGACTTGTGGAGGCTAGCCACTATACCTAGTCGGAGTCTTTTCCTTACCAGACGAGTCTTGTACCAATTTACAGACCTCGGAGGGATGAAAGGTTTGGTTGGCCCGACCCGGGATCCATCGCTTGACCATTCGGGTGTCAGTAGCGCCTCCTACCACTGAACTACACGCAACCTTCCCTCAGTACATAGTGAAATTGGCGCTTCTGAAAGGAAGGATTCATCCCCTCACCTTTTTTATTGGCAATAGGAGAGTAGACAACTCTAAAAGCGCTATTTTCAAACTTTCCAACTGAAGAAAACTGAAGTGGTCGATGATCGGACCCCTTGGGACGCGCCACGCACTCGTTACCCATTCGGAATCGTGTGGTCATGAAAAAGGCCTTACCTAGCCATTGCAATGACCTGCGAGGACCAGCCGCTGTTCGAGCCAGTGTCTTTCCCTTCTCAGACGAGTCTGCTACAAATTTACCCAACCAGAAAGGGATAGAGAGCTTGGTTAGCCTCAGGCAAAGTAAATCGCTCAACAGCGCGGGTGTCAGTAGCGCCTCCCAATTAACTTTTAAGAGTTGCAAAATTTGCAATAATTATTCTACCCGAATTGATTCGTGGATGCGGATTACCCAGAATGGACGGCTTGGTTACCCTTATCTGACCCCTTAATTACTAAACCCTTTGGAAAAACGTATTATTGGCGGTCAAACTACGCTGCGATCGAAATGGCATATTACGAGAAATGAGTAGATGAGTGGAATCAAAGATCAACGAGACTTCAGCTATTATTGAAAATGCCATCGACGAACACATCCGGGTTATGGAGCCGCATCACCGGCGAAAGGCCATCCTACCGATGATCCTCCTCGAAAATCCGATTAAGTGACTCATCGTACCAGGTTAAGCTTACTGTAAGGTATTACCGCTTTTTCGGGATAAAGACAATGGTAAGATGATCGGCGTTGACCACTCCCTTAGGATCGCGCCACGCATTCGCCCTCCATTCAGATTCGTGGAGGCATGATGAATGCATATTTGGCCTATACAATGGGGGTCATGGGGGTCAGCCGCTATACCAGGGCAGTGTCTTTACCTTCCCAGACAAGTCTGGAACCAATTCACCCGACCTCGGAGGGATGGAAAGCTTGGCTAGCCTGAGCGGGGATCGATCGCTCAACTGTGCGGGTGGAAATAGCGCCCTTGTCGGTGCAGCACCAATCTCTCTTTAAGAAACAAGTTCTAGAGAACGAAAAGACTCAGGAACTATAAACTAAACTTTCAGCTAACTTGTAAGGAACTATGAAGTTTCAAGTGCTTCAGAATGGTCATTAACCCTTATAGGGTTGATTGATGTCCAAAGCCAAGTCTTGCAAGACTCTGATAGGAACTGCAGCCCTCCTCGCCTTAACCATTAGCATCCTTGCCCGGAATCACTTTGGCTTCTTGCAAATGCCTAGCAGAAGCTGCAACTCCGCCTTCATCCTCCTTCAGGCAATTGCTTTTCAATGTGCTTGTTGTTGCACAGCGCGACGTCATTTTTTCCTCGAAAAACCTGACCTTATAACCGGCACCTACCCATCTGCACTTGTGCTCAACTATCTGACGTGACCGAGTCGCACTTGTTTGTGCCGGTTCTTCCTCACGTCATCGTCTTCGCAGCCTAAAATGAGATCGTTTGAAGCTTTAATTGGTTCACTAGCTGGCTTTTAATCAGTGGTTAACAACACGAAAACCTTACTGTCCTAGAGATCAGGCAACACCAACACAGTAGGATATTGGCGACTCCTTGATATTACCTGATATAATTACTGCACTCGTAAAAAGTACTGACACTTTATAATTATACGCCAGGATTTTTGAAACCTTCCACTGTAACTCCTAGAGTGAAACTTAATCAATTTCTCAAAATTGGCTCTGAAGGTATCTATTCAACAACAAAACCTTTACGAAGTGATTTAATTCTAAGCGTCGAGTCTACGTAGAGCTGTTTATTGTTTACCATTTGCCATATCACTGTTCGCTGTTTATCGCATCGCTCTCAATTTGCAACAGAGTCGAGTTTAATATTCCAGTAGTCACTGGAGATAATAATACGAGAAAAAGGAACGTATGGATAGGCTGTAAATCTTCCGACTGAATATTTTTTCATAGTATAGTAAAACTTAGTAAAACATAGTAAAACTATATAGTAAATAGCATAGTAAAACTTCAGCTGAAGCTTCTGCGTTTCCGTTCCGGTAGCATTTCAGATTGACCATTCGATTTCGTTAGATTTCTTCTAAATGATGAAGCCTAAACCATAGAGCCCAACTGTTTCAGTTTATTGAGCTTCGACTGGGGCGTTAATTACTTGGACAAATTGTCATTACTACCAAGACAGTAATGACAATTTATAGAGAAATATAAATGAATAAAATCTATGAATAGAATAAATAAAATAAAGTGAATAAATAAAATAAATATTAAACCGCATATTAACCCACCGCATAAAATAAATACATCCAAACCCTAACCATCAAGGGAGCAGACGGTTCTACGCTCTCCACTTAAAAAATTGGGGGCACGAAATTGAATCAATATTCGTCGATCAGCCCCCGCATGGTACAGTGGGGGCTACCAACACCGCACGGTTGAGCGATCGATCACGGCCCGGGCTAACCAATCCCTCCATCCTTTTGGGGTCGGGTAAATTGGTATCAGACTTGTCTGGGAATTGGCTTGGTACATGTAGCGGTTGGCTCCCGCACGTCAATACCAAATATCCATTCACCACGTCTGTACGATTCTGAGTGGAACACGAATGCATGGCGCGTATTTCGGGGATTCATCAACGCCGAAACCTTCGCTTTACCTTTATTCGTCGATAGGTCTGTTATTTGATGCTAGATTATTCGCAAAAATCGTTACTTCAACTGGATTTGAACCGAAACCACCCGGAACCCTGGCGATCTCGTGTGCTTCTAGCTTCAAATGTCAGTTACTATAGGTCTTATGGTTGATTTCCGTTGAGTATCAGCGTTTTGTCGGAGCTCAGAAAACGACGCCATCTTTCTGGCGAATTTTTCCAATTTTCCCTGCAACCTAAAAGGTCGTCTTGAATTAAAAAAAAACATAGATTGGTCGCTGAAAGAGGGAGCTAATCACTCACTCAGAAACTAATCTGCTAAAAGCTACACGGGTGCAATGGTTTCCAATTTAAGCACAAATTAAAGTTGCAAGCGTAGGCGATGGCCCGGATTTCCGTCAGAGTTGCACTTTTCATCCCTCAATGACAAATGAAATGAACCGAATGAACAACGCAATAAAAGGTGCATTTCCGACTGAGTGGGGGTGGCTTGAGGCGGATTCAGTCAGCAGTTTTTTTTAATCTAAAAACAAGTAGTTGTCGGCGTTAGCCACTACACTAAGGACGCGCCACGCACTTGTGTTCCATTCAGAATCGTGGAGGAACGGTGGATGAGTATCTGGTCTATACATTTACTTCTGGTGAGCAGCCGCTATACTAAAAGAAGAAAAAACTGGATCAATCATTTAAAAAACTATTAAAAACATGTCAAAAGGACAGCTCGTTTCGTCCCTTATGCTTAGACGAGCAAAAGATACAGAGAATCAAAGTCTTAACCTTCCCAGACAAGTCTTGTATCAATTATCCCAACGCGAAAGGGATAAGGACTTGGTTAGCCTCTGGCAAAATCAATTGCTCGACCGTGCGGGTGTCAGTAGCGCCTCTAACCACTATTCCACGCGCCCCCCTAAAAGCAGAAATATATCAAAATTTCCCTTAGAGTAATTCGAGGTTTTCGTTTGAGCTTATTGTTTTCCAGGCAGAGAAATCGAAGCAGTTAGGTGTTTACGGAGCTCAACGATGTAATCGTAGACGTGTCCGGTCTTGGGGGAGTGTGGCACCCACGAAAACAGCAGGGTCCCTGTCCCCTGCCAATGAACTTCCCGAATTTCCGAAATCCAGAGAATCTAGAATGTTCGAGATTCCTTGCCTTATGGCTTTTTTCTCGGGCCTTTATAGGGTCTGCCATATCGGACCGGTTTTTACAGCAATTTGAACTTGTTTGAAGATCCTTCCTTTTAAAGATTATGCAGTTTTATGAGTCTTTGAGTTATAACGTTGAACTTTTTAGCTTTTTACGTTTTTTCTGTTTTATATTTATATTATTTCATATATACTATATATCTTATGAATTCTTGAGCGCTTCGATCTTATGAACATCAGCCGTTTCATCGCCGTGGTACGGTGGTGGATGTAGGTGGCTGTAGATGAATTAGATTTGTAAAAAGCCGCCACCAACTCTAATATTATTTAACTCTTATGGTGGTCTCTCGGACCAATTCTAATAGGGCCTTATTTTATGAGGAGCAATTCAGTCTCTTAAGTTTTCTTCCTCAAAGAAATTAACAGACAGCACCGTACTCGGGGTGCAAGGAACGGAGCACTTTTACTTCCCGGTTTCTGGATTTTGGGCCGATTCAGAAAAAATTGCTTATGATTGCGTTTACAGTACAACAGTAAGAGTAAACGTACAGTAACCGGTGTTAGTGAGATCTCTAAGGACGCGACACGCACTCGTTTTCCACTCAGAGTGGTAGAGGCATGGTGAATTTGGCCTATACAATGACTTGCGGGGCTAGCCGCTAAACCAAGTCAGTGTTTCTACCTTCCCAGACATCCCAGTCGAATCTGGTAGCAAGTTTTCAGATTTCATTCCATTTATTTCCAGTCCATGGTGGGCTAAACGTTGAAATTCACAGGGTTACATCTGACTGGTATATAATGTTAGTAGCATAGAAAAACGACACAAAAAACACAAAAAATCACACGGTTAGCAGCAAACCAATGAAATCGCTGAGTTTTCTTTTAATAATTTACTAATTTACTCTTGACCCTGAAGGGCTTGGTTAGCATGGGCGAGGATCGATCGCTCGACTGAAGGGGTAGAAGAAGCGCCTATTACCACTTTTACACGTGCAACGTGGCAATTAGGCTGTTTTCTACTTCTTGTAGCCAAGAGCCTGTGGTTACAGTACTCATCACGAGACTTGTCTTTGAAGATCGCCATTAAAAATCAACAGGATATACGATTTTTTTCTCCATAGACTTATTTCTCTCAGAATTGTTCCTTCAACTCACTACTGACTTTCTCGAATATTTGCAACCTTTTCGGAATTTCATGGAAGTTGGATGAGTCAGCTGTTCACCTGTACCACCTACCTAGAAAGTATCCTATCAAACGCAGGTGATTCCGCATGTTATAGAGCTTATATGACTAAGCCTTTCCTCTAAACTGCTGTCAGCTCCCATTTCCACATATTAATATGAATTTCCATCATAAACTATCGCGTGGAAAAAGAATGAACTGCATGATTTGGAGAAACCTTCGGAAACAGGACCTTTGTGCAGTTCATCCTGATTCTCAACTGATCGTTAAGGTGCTCTCACCTCCTATTCAAACTCCCACTGAAAATTTGAATTCCTCTTTTTTAAATTTGAGTTCAGAATATTAACTGTTTGAAGAGGTCGATCAAGCGGTGCGCTAGGACATTCTGGACCACACTTAACATGATGGAATTTATGATTCGGTCGTCCATCGTTTGCATTTTTCACAACTCATCAAATCAACCCAGTCTCCATCCATATTTTTATTATTACATATTAATATTTCATGTACATATTATTATATACATATTTCATATTTATTTGTTACATATTCTATTTTGTACTGAAATTCAAACGCTACTTCGGGAAACTGAGCATCGAAACTTCACTAATCCTCCATGGCTTCCGAATAACATATCGTCTAAACCATATTGTGAAAAAAGCAGGAAAACTTGGGTCCACTATTTCTAATAAGACATTGAACATAAATTAATTACAACATTTCAGCTTTATTAAGTCTATTTATCGCGCTAATTATTGTTCAAGCTGTTTAAGATTTTTTTCATCACATTGAGCGCTGTACTAAATAAATTATTTCCTGGAAAAAGGAGACGATCGACGTTGACCAGTCCCTTAAGATCGCGCCACGCATTCGTGTTCCATTCAGAATCGTAGAGGCATGGCGAATGCGTATTTGGCCTAAATAATGGCTTGCAGTAGCCAGCCACTATACCAAGTCAGTGTCTCTACCTTTCCAGAAAAGTCTGATACCAATTTATCCGACACCGGAGAGATGAAGGCTTGGTTAGCTCGCGTGGAGAACGATCGCCCGACGTACGGTATCAGTAGTGCCTCTTACTCCTGTGCCACGAACGCCCTAGAAATTAAATTTAATCAAATTATTACTCATAGATTTAGTGCGGCTCACGATTCCGAGTAATCGCCTTCAGACCCTCGAACCTGGGTATGGGTATATGCTAACTTCGAGGCTAGTTCAACTAGCCTATACTCAGTTCTAGCAAATCAGCGAAAATTTCAAAACTTACTTACTACTTTTAGAGAAGTTTTTTTGGGAAAACCTTCGTCACATGACGCGCATTCACACATTGAGAAGGAGACCTTTTGATAATACATCGATTTCAAAGAACTCCTGTGCAACCACTACAAGTAAATTATGACTGATTAGTTCCTGTTATAACCAATGTTCGGAATTATTTTGTATTTCGTTCCATTGTGCAGCCTTCGGCACATTCTCATCTAAATTGCACAGTTATTTCCACTTAAACCGAGCACGTAGAATTGCGTCGTTAACCTCATTATGCACTATAAAAGGAGATGGACAATGGATGGCTGTTAGAACGGGGAAAAATTGGGGAACTACAAAAAACGGGAAACGGCTTCCGAACGTTCTCTGTGCGCTTCCCACGATCCAGTTCAACGTCTCATTTTGGAGTTTTCAGTTTATGGTTCTGTAATTATTTTTAGTTGCTGAAGCGGTGGTTACCATGGTGCTGACAAGTTTTATAGACGAACGATGAGGAAAAAAAGAGGAACGCTACTAAAAATAGGAAGGTACCGCTTAAGAACGTTCTATGTGCGCTCTGCTACCATGAATGAGATCCAATTTGGGTTTTTGGAGCTTTGCAGCTTAATAACCGCTGCTGAGCTGCTGACTAAATTCTTCAACAAGTACCGCTTCTGTTTTAAAGACGAGCGTGAGGCTTTGGTAGGCGCCACTGACGTCTGCACGGTCGAACGATGGATCCCGGGTTAGCCAAGCCTTCTATCCCTCAGGGTAGGGTAAATTGGTACCAAACTTACCGGAGAAGGTAAAGACACTGACATGGTGTTGCGGCTAGCTCCCACAAGTCATTATGCAGTGTGGCCAAGAAATATGAGCCGGTTGAAACGGGCTCGCAACGCTTCTATTAGGTTGGTGCAAAAGTTCTCGGACATTTGGGATACAAAACAGTTCCTTTTATAATATCTGAACAATAGCAAGGAGTCATTTGAAGTAGGCACCGTTAATATCAATAGTCTTCTCTTCTCTATAACATTTTTTGACGGGAGCCGAAAATATCGGGGAAATCATTTTCAAATTCAAAAAGCCGCAAATGTCCGAGAACTTTGCACCAACCTAATAGAAGACAGCCTCATCTTGTCCAAATTTAATGGCAAACTACCAACAACATTTACAAGGCGATGAAACTAGAATTGTTCAATCCAGCCTCCTTTCTGACGAATACAGAATCAAAGATGCTTGGGGAACGTATCGACGGTCCGCCGCAGTTCATCCCAGGTCTTTACGAGAGCTGCTTTGAGAGAGTCCGAACTGCTGTGCGTGGCAGAGCAGGCCTTCTTCTCCAAAACCGCCCAGACGGAGTAATCCAAGGAGGTTAAGGTTAGGAGAATTTGGTGGCCAGTCTTCGCCGCGATGAAATCTGTCAGATCGTTGCAGCATCACTCAGGCACAATCATAACCTCGTGGGCTGGTGCTCTGTCTTGCAAAAACACGTCCGGCTTCACTCGAAAGAGGGAAGTATGGTGCGGGAGAAGGTGGTTCTTCAGGATATCGGCCAAATATATGGATACCTGTCGCAAACGACTACTAGACTTCTTCTTGACATAGCCTCCGGAACCAGGCAAGTAGCCTCATACAGCAGGCCTGGAACGACCAACTTTTGCCGAGATCCCGCTGATGAATATATCGACACGGCTAAGAGTAGAAACTGTGGCTAGCTTTTCAGAAGTAAGATGTGAAGCTGGAGGTGCTCCTGCAGAACAGCTACTCACAATATGAGCTCGTTTTGTGGGAAGCTAAAATCAGGAAGGCTTTCTTTAGTGTGAGCTTCCACTCATCGTGACATGACTGAAAAACGAAAAACTTTATATGAAAAATGCTCACTATACTCACGTAGTCCGAAAAAGTGTATAACGTGGTTATTTTCCATGGTTCTGAAAATGAGATGCAAGGAAAAGCAAGAAAAGTGACAACTGCCAAAACAGTGGGGTGGCGTATATTTATGAAACGCACTGTATGTCGGTACCTCGCTCATTAGTTCACAAAAAACAGTTGCGTTTTTCCGTCACATGTGACAAAGGCGTACGTCATGAGTTTGGCTGGGTGAACATATCTCATCACAAGACCTCCACGCTCAGCGGCTTCTGTGAGGTTTGGAGGAAGCATTCTAGCATTTTTACGGTCGAAAGACTTCTCTATCATAAAAATTGTCTTATCAGAAGGCACAAAGGAGAGGTGCTGTCGGTCAGCGGCGCGACACAGACGATTTTGGCAACATTCAATCCTTTTTCGTTTACACTCCTCTAACAATTCATGACACTTCTCCGACTTGTAGCTCGTGGACCTTAGTTCTCCAACCACTAAGTTTCGCACGCTTGTGCGGCTGATTCCCAGTTCGTTTGTCGCTTTCCTCAACGACCTCCTTAGAATTTCGAGGATCCTATTCCGAATCACTTCCACGTTTCTTGGCGTAGTTACAGTTGCCGGTTGGCCACTTCTTGGACGATCCACATCGGATCCCGTTTTTCTAAATCGAGCCATTAGACTGTTCGAAACACACTTCCTGCAAATGCCCTTCGTGGAGTGGCCTGCACGGTAAAACTCGATGATCGCGAGTCTCTTCAGATGAGGGGCAACCATTGTTGCTGAGATCAAACTTGTGATCCCATATCGAGTGGATTAGCAAGTTCAAGGTTTGGTATGGCAAAACTTCCATGGATCAATGGAAAACTCCTAGTACCAGAGCTTCGCCACGGTGTCAAATAAGGCGGCCCTCATTTTACGGCCAACCTGCATAGGCCAAATACGCATTCACCACGCCTCTACGATTCTGAGAGGAGGACGAGTGCGTGGCACGACCTAGGGGAAGTGTTCAGCAATAACCACACTACCATCCAAGTTTAGGGAGCTATGGAATAGTCCACGGTATTATTTTTATATTTTTATTCCAGCCATTAAGCGGCCTGTAGGCCGCCAAATGAACTAATGATTAGCAGGAAATATAGATAAAACATTTATAATAAGAAATAAAACGAAGAACAAAAAAACATGCAGCAAAAGACGGCGAAGAACTGGTGAAATACGTCACCGAGAACACGGTAACGGGTAATCGCGACGGGACCCTAGAGTTGACAAATAGACATCGTGGTTTCGCCTACATATTAGTAAGCTAGGATAGGATGTTTTCCGTTATATGTGTATGCAGCATAAAAGAACCACTTACCTTCCGGCTCCATGACACTGCAGTTTGCAGCCATCTTTTTTCCGTCCACTGACTTATTTCCGAGAATTCAATGTGTAGGTGAAGATGACAAGCTGAAAAGGGCAATGGATGAAGACGATCTGATTGTGAGAACACGCACTTCGTCAGAATCGTCATCCGCTAATTGAGGCCTATTTCGGTAGAATTTTAGCAATACTGTCAGAAAAAAAGAGGTATAGGATTCTATTCTGGTGCAAACGCTTCTGCACGACCTTGAGGAGAGAGATCACGAACTGTCTAGATTCTAGGCTTCTTTATTTCTCTTTTTGGGAGCCTAGAAGATGGTTTTCAGCTTTCTCTTTTGTCCTAATTCTTAGCGATTGAACACCAGCCCTCTTCACAGTTTTTTCGAGAGAGCGAGTGTGATTGGACAGTTTGGAACAAACTTCCACTATGGATTAGGAATATGGAAGGAATCTCTCGAGTTTGAAAAATTGATCCGAGCACCCCCTCTAAAATGCACAGCGGTATTGAACACGGTGCAATCTATGACGTAGACAAAATAAGCGTCGGCGTTAATCAGCCTCCTATGGACGCGCCATGAATTCGTGCTCCACTCGGAATCGTAGTCATGACGAATGCGTACACATCTGGCCTATACAATGACTTGCGGGTGCCATCCACTATACCAAGCCAGTGTCTTCACCTTCGCAAACAAGTATGGCGACAATTTACCCGACCCCGGAGTGATAGAAAGCCTGGTTAGCCCGGGTGGGGATCGATCGCTCGACCGTGCAGGTGTCAGTAGCGCCTCTTACAAGTCAACTACGTGCACACTTAGGATGTAGGATAGCTGTTGTTATGGCACATTCGCTGCTGTTGGAGGGTTTGAAGCCCTTGAAAAATTAATGGAAATTTTCCAAAGGACTTCCTGCAAATGCACGAAAGTCTGCTACGTTGTCTACCACCAAAGATCCAATTTAGTCGGCAGCCTGCCCACGCGTAATATTGTCCGTCATTTTCGCCGAGAATTCAAAACGTTTGTTCGACAGATCTTAATTAGCTTTTGCTCCAGGCGATCCACATGGTCCCAAAGATACCTCGAAGTCGTGGGCGACCAAAGTTCGAAGCAAAAGAAAAAAATCAAAAAAATGAGTAGTCATTGAATATAAGTTCTATAATTCATTTCTCGAGGTTTGGTTTTATTTATTTATTTATTTATTTATTTATTTATTTATTTATTTATTTATTTATTTATTTATTTATTTATTTATTTATTTATTTATTTATTTATTTAACTACGTCCAATGACGCGCCAAGAAATAATCACCACAAAAAAATCAAACACTAACATAAAACAGCACCGATGGAAGAGATGAACGCCGTAGGCTCGTCCTGCAACTAACTAACCGAGCAATCGGGAGCAGATAAGGTCATCGGAGGGTTAGAAGAAACAATATTTTACGAGATCAAAATCAAAATCAACAAAATCCTACCTTTATAAGAACGAGATCAAAATCAATCAACAAAATCCTACCTTTATAAGAACAAAATTTCAAAATTTTATTCTTATAAAGGTAGGATTTCAGGAATAAGTGAGTAAGTAGTAATCTATCCTGAAATCCTGGGTATATTCTACCATTGCCCTTCCTTCAGACACCTTTAAAATATCTTTCCATACTCTTCTATTCAGAGGCCCGCGTGGTACAGTGGTAAGGGGCGCTATTAACGACCCACGCCGTCGAGCGATCAACCCCTGTCCGAGGTAACCAAGCCTTCCATCCTTCCGGGGTCGGGTAAGTTGTTACCAGACTTGTCTGGGAAGGTAAACACACTGACACGGTATAACGACTGGTCCCCGCAAGTCATTGTACACGCCAAATACGCATTCACCGTGCCTCTACGATTCTGAATGGAACACGAATGCGTGGCGCGTCCTTCGGGGACTGCTCAAAGCCAACACCTTTACCTTTATCTTCACCTTTACCCATCTCCTTGCTATGTCGTTGCGGCGAACTATAAATAGCACATCATTCTTTTCCCTTTGTCAGGTGATTCAGGTGAACGCTCTTTGTCACAAATTGGATGTTGTAGGTTGTGGCCTAATTTGGCTCGCTAGAACGATTCCTTTTCTGCTAGAAATCACACAAACTGTCACCATTAGTGGTAAATTTTTGATGGTTAACGTCAGTGCATAACAGGTAATTACTCTGAAATTGAAGATGGAGAACAACCAGCAAAGAACAAACAATCATCATCGAAGACTAATGGCTTAATAAGGTCGTTCAAGCATCAAGTCTAAGATTTCACGGTGATAATACACCTTAATGAGCTTTCTTAACCTGAGCAATGCGCTAAGCAGCTCAGCATTCAGCTCCATACAGTCACGGGTACTAAAGAAAACCCGAGATACCATCGCCCTCAATCGATCAGCCTCGATAATAATTGATTAATGAATGATTGATAAAATACTTTTCCGGAAAAACTAATCAAATTTAAAACTTTTCAACATCGTTTTCGATCGATTGATTTTTTAAATAAAGGATCCGATATTGATTGTTAATGTTTATCTTATCGATAATAATTGATTAATTGACTAATTGAATGATTGATAGAATACTTTTTCGTAAACCTGTCTACTATTCAAATTTAAAACCTTTCACCATCTACAATAGTTTTCGATCAATCGATCAATCAAATAAAAGATTCGATATTGCTCTTTAATGTTTATCTTATCATCATTATTATTAAGGTCCAGCAGGTAATATTAACTTTTTTTGCTATTTTGTTTCAATTCTGTCAATTGGATGAACGAGAAGAAATAAAATGGTACAAAACGAAATAAATTCTGTCAACAACGAACTTGGACCATCTCAATGCGCTCGGCGCAAGATCTCGTAACGTTTCTACCAGTTCGATGAAACTCTCTGTGAAATTCATTATTTTTTCTAAGTACACATCGATAAAATATGAATGACGCGAACTACCTTTTGCATCGGAAATAGCTCCCGAAATTCATGGAAATCTTTAATTCAGGTGAATCCTTTTTGGTCTCGCCGGACTGACGAACTAAAGAGGTCCACCTCATTATACCGCTTTCCCTGATAGCAGTCAAGTTAATCACCCTACAACTTTGCTTTTCCTGCATTGAAAAGTCCGACTGTACTCTCACGGAAAATACCAGATAAATCGGCTATCGATCACTAATAAAAATGTCCCAGGGAACAGTGAACTGCTAGGAGAAAAAGTTGAAAAAAAAAGAAAAAGGGAAAATTGAAAACTAAAGGAACAAAGTGGATGGATGTTGGAACAGTGTAAACATGTGCATAATAAAATTGCTATAGATACACCTCCAAAATGTTCCAGAAAAACTACACAAAAAAGAATAAAGTAGCTCATTTTTAATTAAAAATAGCGGTACATAAAACATTGTTGATTGAAGTTGCAACCACGAAGTTTGGCTAAGAGAAGTTTTCAGACGATCGTTGCCTTCTCAATTTTTCTTTTATTGACAGATAGAATCATTTCTTTCCATCAACGTTGTGCCTTTTGTTACGTCGCACACTATGTATGTACAGTAGCGGTCAAAAAGATATGTCACTTTTCATTTTTATACAGAAATAGCTCATATCGAGAAGAACCTGGTACCATTCGGTAGTGCTGACGGTTCTATCTTAAGATATGTCGAAATATACAGTTGTTTCGAATTCTGTATTTTTTAAAAATATTTTATAGTGATTTTCATATGCTATTTCCAACGAAAATATCTCAAAAATCGCCGAATGCAGAATCAATCTGAAATGATAATTTGATAGAGCATAGTCTAATTAATATAATGTGTTACAAACGTTTGATTCAGATCGCCGCTAAGTTATAGTTTTTTCTGAGCAAACATTTTGGTGGTCAAAAACTGGTCAAATTTTAGGACCACGTTTCAAAAAAATTCTATATCTTCCTAACTGCGTAACGAAATTACATCAAATTTGAGTAAGTGATAGGAAACTATTTTTTCTTTCAAGGTCTCGTTTTTGTTTTCAAGCTCTTCTCTTAATTAGTGAAAAAATTCCTTTAAAAGTTGAAACCGCGTAAACTGCTATATTCAAAAAAGTTTGAAAGGAATCGACTTCAATTTTTCTCATTTGATAGCACGTTTACGGTACTCTTGATACTGTATGTATGCTGAAATAAATCAAAGTTCTTTATAAAAATATATCGCTTTGACTAACACACACTGTGCGCGCCTTTGCCCGCCCCTGTACAATGTACTGGTAGTGACGACGCCCTCAGCGTGTGTTAGTCAATGCGGTATATTTTTATTAAAACTGTGATTTATTCCAGCTTACGTGCAATATTGAAAGAACTAAAAATCTACTATTAATCTGGAAAAAAATTGAGTCGGTTCCTCTCGAAATTTTTTAGATACAACAATTTACGCAATCTCAACTTTAAAAGGAATTTTCTCCCAAAATAAAGAACCAGTTTCGAAATTATAACAACTACCCTAAAGAGAATACCATCCTCTACAACACTTTCAAATTTGGTCTGAATTTTTCAAAAAGTTGGGAAGATATAGAATTTTGTTCAAAACATGGTCCTCAAATTTGACCGGTTTTTGACCACCAAAAAGTTTGCTCAAAAAAATCTATATCTCAGAGGCTTTGAATCAAATGTTTGTAGCACTTTATAATAACTAGATCATTCTCTATCAGAATATCATCTCAGATTGATCCTATACCCAGCGATTTTTGAGATATTTTTGTTCAAAATAGCATATGAAAATCACTAAAAAGTATTTTAAAAAAACAGAGAATTAGTAAAAGCGGTATGTTCCAACATATTTTTAAATAGAGTACTCAGAACTATCAATTGGTATCAGGTTCTTCTCGATTTGACTCATTACTATACTTATTTATATTAAATGCAAGGCATAATAATATTAATATAAATAATATTTAATATTTATAATAATAATTACGTTTTCACTACACTTTATAATACAAATAACTCTTTTGCTGGAGCTCCTTGCTGTTGTACTGCATACTTGATGTATTGCCAGTGGGTTTCGATTCATTCATAAGTTCTATATGATATGATATCGTTTCCGAAATAATATTTATTAAACCATTATTTTTCATCTGCGATGGGCTGGGCAATAACTGTAATTGATTTATAAGCTTTATCAACAAAAGTTTAACAGTGATGACTTCCTAGCTATTGGCCAAATAGTGATATCATAAATAGTGTGTTTTTGTATTGTATTGTTTGTTCGCGTTTTCGTATCGTACGGCGCACGTTAAGAGCATGGTGAATAAATAAATAAATGAATAAATGAATGAATAAATGAATAAATAAAAAGCCCCTGAGTCCGAAACGTATTTTTTGCCACACTAAGCTCCCCAACGGTGAGTACCTCCGACCTTCTCCGTTCCTTTCATCATCCCGGGCCTAAGAGCCACCTATTATACTTATTATTCTGTCTTTTGTTTTCTGTAATTTACAGCCGTCTGCCCACAGATGCTGCCAGCCTTGGAGTTGAACACGTCAGTGGGCGGTGCTTCTGTCGCGGTCGGCGAGAAATCGCAGTGAGGCTCCGCCTACGGATTGAATTGCAGAGAGCTCTCATTTTTCAAAGCTGCACTGCTCCTCTACGCCCATCCCCTAAGGGCCGAACCGCCTTAGCTTGGTCTGTTTGAAGCCTGGACTTCTGTATAGTGTTCACGACATTTTGCTATCTTAAATATGTATTAGGTTGGTGCACACCTATAGTAAGGACTCATTTGAAGTAGGCACTGTCCATATCAAAGGTCTTCTCTTCTGTGTTACCTTTTTTGACTGGAGCCGAAAATGGCGAGGAAATCCTTTTCAAATTCAAGAAGTCGCAAATGTCCGAGAACTTTTGCACCAACCTAATATCTACCTTTGATTTGCCTCCGATTTTCTTGGGAACTCCCAATACCTGACAGCTGAGGGCATACTGATCACCTCGATCCGGACCACTCACTAAGCAAATATATGCCTCTGGCACCACACCGCAAAAAGCAAAATTTATACCTTGAACACGCGTGTCTGCAGATGATCTTCATGAGTGATGGTCAACAGCACAGAGGCTTTTTAAACAGAGCTCACCGGTTATACGATTGACTTGCTCATCGAAACTATTATACATGGCTGTGATGGACATTTATGAGGTAAAGGTATGAGGTAAAGATACCGGCTTGATCAGTCTCCTAAGGACAAGCCATCCATTCGCTTTCCATTCAGAATCACAGAACCATTGCATACGTATTTGGCCTATACAATGACATGCGGAGGCTAGCCGCTATACCCAGTCAGAGTCTTTGCCTTCCCAGAAAAATCTGGTACCCATTCACCCGACCCCTGAGGGTTGGAAGGCTTGGTTGGCTTGGGCGGGGATCGATCGCTCGACCGTTCAGGTCGCTAGTGGCGTCCCCTACCACTGCACCAAGCGGGCTCTTAAATAGAAGTCTGTGGAAAGATATTTTAAAGGCGTGTTACGAAAGGGCAATGGTAGAATTAAATGTTGACAGATACCCAGGATTTCGGGATAAATTTTTGATTGATTATTTATTTATCACTAAATCCTTCATGAGACCACACATACTCTGAGGAGATCACCCTTGAAACTTATTTTGTCTATCACATCGCTCTCGAATGGATCAGAATAAAAACCAAAACTTAAATTGAGCTTCTATCTGCAAATTACCTTTTTTCTGTGGTTTTTTGATGATAAAAACGTAACACTCGAATTGCCATTCCTAAATATTCTATGCCTTACGTCACTGAGCTCATTTCACGCTGGAATGCATTCAATAAGAATAACATCACTGTAGAACAAGGAAAAAACAAAAGAAAGAATGAAATCACATGTGATGTTCTTTGACTTTACTGTGATGTAAAAGTTTGTGAGGGTGAGGATAAAAACGAATAAATCACAAGGTGTCTAGCCTTCTATTGTTTCCGAAGCACACACCTCTCATTGAGATTTCACGCTCTACGATTTCATAAATACCCTCAGGGCTAGCGACAGATTATGACGGTGATGGTATTTACCTCCTTGTAGCTTAACGATTATATTAATGAATATTGTAGCTAGCTTTTCAAGCAGGTGCTTAGCTGTGGTATACCGCCAGTTCTCTATAGAGCGAGCCAGCCGCCGATTTTAAATGCACTTTCAAATCACTAGTCGAAAACTGAAACATCTTTCTAAAATTCGCGCTATCTTTCAAAATTAAAAAGCTTCATGAGCAAACAATCATGCTATATTCTTCAAGCCTACGAGATACGGAAATTGTCCTGGACTTTGGTGCAAAGAAATCGCGAAGAAACCGTGGTTTTAGCACAAATCCGCCAACTCGCTGCTAAGTATAAACGGGTCTTCATATAATGGTCTCTGTCGCTAGTCCACGCCTGCCTCATTGAACTAGTCTGACATTCTGAAAACAAGGCGACGTCACGACAGAGACGATGATCTGTTGTTATTCGTTCTTACGCCATTGACTGCTGCCAAGTGCTGTTTATACTTTGTCGCAACAACTGGTCGTGACAGGTGCTCAGTACACCTTTATTGTTGCTCATGGAGCTCAAGCTAAAGCATGTGACAGCTCAGGTAGTTTCTCAGGTACGTCGAATCATCCAGGAGTGCGATTCAGGTCCACCTTCGCGACCTAAAAAACAATGCAAACCAAGATGGTTCAAAACGCTTCGTATATCATCTTGTAGAGATACCGTGCTCTTTTGAATACTGTATAAGATTTGGTGAAATGATTGAAACTGGAGGTTTGCTCAGCTGAGAAACTTCAAGGCGTTTTTCTCGCGAGAATTTTTTTCCAAATCGAGCATTGTTCGAAATTAAACATACCTTGTGATAGAGCGAGAAATTCTGCTCAGAAAACTGTAGAGAAATCAACTCGGACATTTAGATGAAAGAAGGAGCTGCGTCGAAAAATTATTCTTGTCTTTCGAACAACAAATTCGGCGTTATTTATTTATTTATTTATCTTACGCCTTTCACAGACGTGCTAGAAATGGTTAGTGGTACACAGAGCAGGTAAAACTCATTCGAAAGAAAAAATAAAATTAAGTTAAAACAAAAGCAAAGCTCAGCGGATTAGTAAATTCGAGTAGAGAGAACGAGACATTCCTAATATTCAAAACAACATTCATCGTTTTTCTATCTTCTTGGGAGTGAGTAGCAGCTGGGTATGACTGATATCCACCGAGGAGGATAAACGTTAATGGCCGATGTGGGTGATAGAAACAAAAGGAAAATATGTCTAGTACTGATTTATCCGTGCTAGCTGGGAATATGAGTATCAGTTATGAAATTTTGTAATTTTCGAAACCAATAGGAATAATTGATATATTATCTGATAGAGAAAATCATTATCCTCTGAACGGTATATCATGTTTTATTCTGGCCTTCGAAACTGAGCACGAAAAATTCGCTGTCGGTGAGGTCATTTTTTACTTTTTCGCTTTTCCCTTCATTAGCCAAAAACAATGAAATTTGAAGTTACCACAAATTTCCAATATACTGCTTGAAAGAGCAAATGATTCTCGTCCGGATGCTGTGTAGCACTCTGCAAAAGCTTCCGAACTCAACTTACAACAGTCGTTTGGAAAAAAACGGCACGAACTTTCTTGCCAACCAAATATATCCACGGATGTGTCATTCTAGAAACCAGAGGTATCCGTCAAAGTTTAATTCTACCCCCATACACCTTCTAAACTGAGTATCTTCTCATATTCTCATTATTCAGTTTCTTATATCCATCTTCAGCAACTATACGTGCTGCTAAATATCCGTGGCGAACTATAAATAGCCCATCATCCCTCCTACTTTGTAAAGAAACCCAGCAAATAGGCACGTATGTATACACTTCTTCTTCAGTAGGTGGGACATCGGAGAATGTTAGGCAGTCAGTCGGAAGAACCAACTGACTGCCGGCGTCGTTTACCCGTCGGTTACCGGTTTCCTGTCAATCATCCAGGTCTCCTCCATATCATCCTAGCATTATTATTCTAAACAGCTACAAAACAGTTGTGAGCTGAACACCTCTTCAATTCGTCGTTCTAGCTTATAGACATGCAGCTATAGCACTAATTATTCCTTTCTGTTTTGTCTCGTTCATTTATTTTCCATCAAACATCATGAACCAGCAAGCCAAAGAACCCTTGTCGCTTCAGCAACGCCTCAAATTTCTTTCAAAAATTGGAGATTTGCCGAGATTACGTGCCATTGCTGGAACAGCCCGTGAGAGTCTCTGAGAGCAATCCGCTTATTCGTCTCAAAAGATCACAAGACCGAATGATAGTTCGGTTTCTTAGTCTTTCGAGACGGTTAAAAAGGTTTGTAACAAAAAACCACTCAACCAAAGAAGAGCACCCTACAAAGGCTCTGTTGCTACTTAGCAGCTTTAGAAAAATTCTTGGCTAATACTGAAGACTTGTCCATTAATACTGAAAAATGTAATGAATATAAGAATCTTCTTCGGATTATTGTCTTATTCGTAATTTCGGTCAGATATACATATGTCCTCGGAGTTTTCATAAACTACTTCCAAATGCTTGATAACCTCACTATGTGAATAAAAAACATGAACTTCTCAGATTTCTGTGGACTTTTTGATCGTTCGCTTGTCACAAAAGAGGCGAATTTTCCTATTTTCAGAGTTAGAAATGTGAAAAAAAATAAAAAAATTAGTTTTCCTTATGAACCCAATTTGATATCCCCAATTCTTCGCTCTACTTAGTGTTGTAACTTGCTTTGTTCATTGATTTATGTACGCCTTTATTCTAACCGTCCAAGCTTCTGAACGGATCACTTTTGGGCATCATATCCTTCTCCGCATTTACTGGATTTAATCAAAACAAAAACACTACGTTTCGGTACCCTTTCTCCTTGTTTGTTTTGCGGCGCTCGTCAGCTTGGCTAGTTAGTAAAAAATATAAGCAAAATTTGAGAGAATTTTCAGTCCACCCCAACCCATCAGTAGAGCCATAGGCAACATTCTTTCACTTCAATTTCAATTAACTAATGAAAAGGGCACATCTGGCAACGTACTAAGATGTGCAGCTTTCATCTCAACGATCGCTCCACTTCCGGGTTTATCAAGCCTTCCATCTCTCGGGGTCGGGTAAATTGGTACCGGACTTCCCTGCGAAGGTTACTTTCAAATTGAATTCACCCTTATGTTTACGAATGGAATACCGCCGCTCGACGCGTCCTCAGCTTTTTGAAGTTTCTGATACAATTGAACTCTGAGCTAGCATTCCCTCATTTTCCCAGCTATTCCGAAATTCCCTCAGGCACTATCGGTTCTTATGTTCTCATCAGAAATTGGGATCCGCCGAGTTTAAACTTAGCTCCCTGTTGTAATGTGAAAAGGATTGAAAGAAGGTGCTCATACCGTACCTGTCCTATGTCCTCATCAGAGTTAAGGTAAGGACACTGACTTGGTGCAGCGGCGTGCCCTGATAAGTCATTGTGTACACCAAATACTCAGCCTGCATCAACTCTATGCGTTCCTTTGCGTGTAACCTAAACTTCGTAACGATGACCCCCTCGTTACATTGGCTTTAGCCTGTTATTCTATCTGGGATATCCTTTGAACTCTATAGAGACAGGAAATCGGGACACTCCCCTTAACTTCTGGGATCTCACGTTGTTATCACGTAGCTGTCACGTAGTCGATCGAACTCTGTTACTAGACCGACGTAAGAGCTGATAACGTAAGCTGAACGTTTAAAAATACTACGGATAAGACGGTCGACCGAATTAATCCAGTAAGGGGGTAAAGTACGTACGAGAGGTAACCTGCTCTAACTCTGTTATAGTTTTACATATTTATGTATGCATATTTTTGCGGTATATTTGCTAAATTGTCGAATTGGCGGAAATACGAGAGGTATACAGTGCAGTGGGTAGCAAGGGCTCGAAAGCAGCCATGGTCCTTAACTCAGCGCATATTGAATAGTTAAATATTTTCTATTCCACAACGTTTTTATCCCGATCAGTTACGGGGTACGTCTTTCATGATAGTCGCCTTGTCTTCTTTCTCCTTGGTGCTGCTCCCGCATTTGTTGAGGTGACCACACTGCCATCTTGTCTCTGTCTTGAGCCCCATGTGAAGTGGTTATAACCTCCTCAATCATCCTTGAGCGCCACTTCCTTGCATGCGACCATCGATTCGTCTTGTGATCGTGACAGTTTTCCTCCATCAGCCGACCTGTCACACGGGCCTGACGCTAGTATCGATACCCTTTTCAGCTATTTCCAAGCTAGTCAACGGTTTCTGCCTGGGACGGGATTGAACCCTGATCTTGAGCCCCCTGATCATCGAGATCTTGAGCCGAGCTCTTAACCTCTAGGCCATCCCGCCTCTTATTGAATAGTTAAATATGCAGCTGCTATATCTAGAACTATTTCAGATAACCCCGAACAAGGAGAAAATCTTCGTCAAATTAGAAGTCCACAAGAAAAAGAGAAAGAAAGAAGAAAAATCTATCCAGACAACCGAAAGAGGGCACTCATGTGGAGTTTCATACAGAGGAAGAGTCCTAATTTCCGGGAACATAACTATCTCAGTGAGTAACTACCCTACTTTCGCAACTAACATATCACCAAGATGAAGGGAGATGAGAAGAATGATTTATCACCTACAGTTCCTCATTTTCATTTCATCCACGAATACTCATCTTTTCTAGGATTACTGGATGAAGTATATTGGTTATTTCTTACTAAAGAAGATGATCGGCGTTGACCACTTCCGCCAGACGCGCCACGCACTCGTCTTACATTCACAATCGTACAGTCGTAAAGGATATGTATTTGACCTACACAATGACCTCCGGGGACAGACGCTATGCCCAGTTAGAGGCTTTACCGTCTCAGACAAGTCTGGTACCAATTTACCCGACCCAGGAGGGATGGAAGGCATGGTTGGCTTCGGCGAGGATCGATCGCTTGACGGTGCGGGTGAAAATAGCCCATTACCACTGCACCAGGTGCGAAAATATACCTGTGAAGAGCCAGTATGGGAAGCGACCCGGAGGGGATCACATGGGTATGCAGAAAGCAGTATAATAACGTTTAAATATACGGCAACTGTCATAAAACCTGGCATCGCGCTGATTATCTATGCGTAAATGCAAATTAATGAATAAATAAATAAACAGACAAATAAATAAATAGATTAAACTGGATGAATAAAGAGCTCGATGAACAACATAAAAGTCGATAAGGCACACGATTTCAGCTTAGCGAGTCAAAATCGACGAACCATGCAAATCACTGCGAACAGAGGAAAATCGGAACAAATAGCAAAATAAGAGGAACACTAAACAAACTACGGAATAAAAATCCGGGAAATAATAGTGGCAGTGGACGAATCGTCGAAGAACGGGAACCGAATGACGATCAATCTTCATCGATGCCCGGTTCAGATGAAAGTTACTGGATCATATCACAGTTTCCGCTCGGGACATGCGGGTGGTCTGGCCACCCAAAGAGCCTCTTGCAGTTCCCTTCTAGAGAATTTGTGATTTACCGTGCTCCAGAAGGGATTTTCATTCGGAACCTTACCAATACCAACTCCTAGGTGGTATACTACTACCCTAGGCATATTCTGTGTATATTTTGCATCTACAATGACTTACGATGGCCCGTCGCTACACCAGGTCAGTGTCCTTACTTTACCAGGAAGGGATAGAACATTTGATTAGCTGGAACGAGGATCGATCGCTCAATCGCGCGGATATCAGTAGCGCCTTTTACCACTGCTGCACATGTGCCCATTCATGGAATCGACTTGTATTACTTTTGTATTCATTGTATTCATTCCGCTCGAGCTTCATCCTCCACTCGCTCTCTTCCTCTGTAAACAGGGTGCGGCAAAATTCCTTCAACACAGATACTTGACCGTCCAAACGGCAGATCTCAGGCAAATGTGATGTAATTTATAACATTTATTGCCTTTGGCAACACACATATATAAAAGCATCTAAGTTTCAAAATGACCTCCCTTCGCACGAATACAGGCCCTAAGTCTCAGGGGGGGGGGACGTTTGGACCGGTTGGCGGTTAGGGGTCCGGCGCCTGACCGGGTGACCTTACCTACGGATACGGAGCCGTGGCTTACCGTATCAGCTCGAGCCACCGCACTCGCCGCGCCACCCACCGGATGGTAATAACAGTGACCCGAGAAACCAGAGTGCTCCACTGAGCCACCAATGACCCGAGAAACCAGAGTGCTCCACTGAGCCACCAATGACCCGAGAAACCAGAGCCCTCCACTGAAGGAGCACGTTTGGAATTAGTGTTCACAAGAGCCGATTTCAACGGCTTCTGAGACTACTTCAGAGAAATTTTAAGGCATTCAACTCCATATGTTTCTGGATCAGAATTTTATGCTCTTTCTAATGAGCATAACTAGAACGTGATTAGAACAAGCATTAAAATAGAATTTCCTGACTTATGACTTAAGAAGTGAAACTGGTCGCTGTGAATACAAGTTCGAAGGAAGTTCAATTAATGAGTATAGGGTGAAATTGTGTTCAAAACATCGCAAATCTATAGAGATCCTCCCAAGATTTCTCCAACTCTAGAAATATAATCGAACGCTGAGAATAAAAATAGAAACAAAGTACAATTAATCATTATGAAGTAAAGCTGTGCTCAAAATGTCATAAAATCTTCAGGACACTTGCAGTAATTCACATAGTTCAGCTATCGTTTCTAGACTTACTAACTGAACTTCCTTCGAACTTGTATTCACAGAGCTCAGTTTCATTTCCTAAGTCAGGAAATTCTATTTTAATGTTTGTTCTAATCACGTTCTAGTTATGCTCGTTAGAAAGAGCATAAAATTCTGATCCAGAAACATATGAAGTTGAATGCCTTAAAATTTCTCTGAAGTAGTCTCAGAAGCCGTAGAAATCGGCCCTTGTGAACACTAATTCCAAACGTGCTCCTTCAGTGGAGCACTCTGGTTTCTCGAGTCACTGTTATTACCATGCGTCTACGCTTGGCCCAGCTCGTCGCGTCCGGTGGGTGGCGAGGCGAGTGCGGTGGCTCGAGCTGATACGGTAAGCCACGGCTCCGTATCCGTAGGTGAGGTCACACGGTCAGGCGCCGGACCTCTAACTGCCAACCGGTCCAAACGTCCCTCACCCTAAGTCTCATAAGGAAGGAGTCTACGGCGGCACGCAGGTTCACGGACGCGTCCGGGAAAATCAACAGCCACAAGTCCTGGAAGATGTTTTGACGGAAGAAATCCTTTCGTGGGCTTCTCAGCACTTTAAAGACACCACTTGGACCTATCAGCAGGACTGTGCACCTGCTCATTTCATCTCGCAAAAAAGGGGTCACCGAATAGCCCGGATCTTAATCCGATGGATTATTCAGTCTGGTCTATATTGAAGAGCAAAGCCTGCGCAACATCCCACACAAGCACAGATTCTCTTAAAGAAGCCTCGAAGAAAGCCTGGGAGGAAATTGATGAAGGCGTCCTGCGTGCCGCCGTAGACTTGTTCCCCAAGAGACTTAGGGCCTGTATTCGTGCGAAAGGAGGTCATTTCGAAACTTAGAAGCTTTGTTATATGTGTGTGGTCAAGGGCAATAAATGTTATAAATTTCATCTCATTTGCCTGATATCTGCCGTTTGGACGGTCAAGTATCTGTGTTGAAGGACTTTTGCCGCACCCTGTACATACTCAATGTTCTTAATGGATAAATCCTTTACAGAGGATGTTTTGGCTGCTGGTCACAGCCATCGCCACCTCGATACATGGGTTCTCGGTGAGTCTATGGAGTAATTTTCTAGGAAGTTTCTCACGATAGCCAACTGATTGGGTTTATAAATACCTAAGAGGAAGCCAGCAGGTGAAGGTGCAGCTGCTGTAGGCAGCTGAAAATGTGCTAAATCGGTTTTTCTATGCCAATGATCGTACAGCAAGTAGTGGAAGATTAGGAAATGATCGGAAAAAATGTAAGTGAATTTTTTGTTAAGTGAGGCCGCGGAAAACCGGTAAGCTCTAGAATTAGCAGAAAACCCAGGTATAATGGGTTCCAATGGGCTTCTCGTGATTTTTAAACTGCAGATACCCCTATTCTCCTAGTAAGCTTTTCCGTACTGGACAAAATTATAAAGGTAAGGGTGAATGTATCGGCTTTGACCACTACTCTATAAATAAATAAATAAATCTCCTAAGGACGCGCCATGCCCGCGTCCTCCATTAAGAACCGTAAAGGCATACTGTGTGCGTTTTTGTTCTATACAATGACATGCGGGGGCGAGCCGCTATACCAAGTCAGAGTCTTTACCTCCACAGACAATCCTGGTAACAATTTACACGATCCTGGAGGATCTGGAAGCCTCTAATATCCCGGTAGGGAATTGATCGCTCGACCTTGTCGGTGTCAGTAGCGCCTCTTAACAATGCACCACACGCACCCAGGCGGAATTATAGCATATGGAAAAGTGCCTATATAAGCTGTAGAAAATAGCGGGAGATTTTATAATTTTATATTCCTTGTCCATTCCGGCAATGAATTTATCGCGAAGCACCGGAAGTACCGACCGCGAGACCAATCCTCTCAAGAGATTTATCAGAGCATAATAGCCATCAGGCTATCCTCAGAGCTCGACGAACTCAAATCTTCTTGTCAGTGATCGCTTCCTGAATGAAAAATCTCTTGACGAAATGATTGCCCTTTCTAGAGATTTGCCGCGGCTTTTCGAACACAGTACAAGGATTACTTGGGTATCAAGAACCATCAATTTTTACTTTTTTGAAAAAAACTCTAATCAGGAGTGTGCAAGTAAAGCAAAGTGTTTTACTTGATCAGTCCCGACCAGATGCGCCATGCGCTTGTTTTCCATCCAAAATCGCAGACGGTGAATTCGTATTTGGCCTATACAATGACCTGCGGGACCAGCCGTTCTGCAAGTCTGTGCCTTTACCTTCCCGGACAAGTCCGGTACCAATTTACCCGACCTCGTAGGGATGAAAGGCTCGGTTAGCCCAGGCGGGAAACGTTCGCTTGACCGCATGGATCTCCGTATCGCCTCCTACCACGCCATCACAAAAAACTTAGCCAAAAAAACAACCCAAAAGATAATAAAAGAGTATAGAGTTCTTTCGTGAAACTGTTTTTGTGAGTTACCCAGTATTTTTTCCATAATCCAGAAAAAAATCTGTCAGGAGTGTAGGGCTCTATTTGCATTTGTAGAGCCCCGTACGGAGAACCTATACCAGTATTCTGTCAAAAAAAAATACAAATTGAAAATCTAAAAAATTAGAAAAATACAAATCTAAATTCAGATGGAAGCACAATTGACGATGTGCGCCTCATTAATGGAACCCCCACAAATTCAGTTCGAACAGCCACTGGAGGACGTCGAAGTGCAATATGGAGACTCAGTGACATTGTTCTGTAGTGTATATGGAGCCCCACAAGTATGATTTTACCCATCAGCCGTGTACCCTGGGTATCCTGGACCCTAACTCGCACATTTCAGGCCGCTATCAAATGGCTACATCGGGGACGAGTTGTCGCCTCGTACTCGGCTCCAGTAGTCGAGTCAGCGCTTCACACCACCCGTATCGCCAGCGGCCTTATTGAATCTCGTGTGTTTTCTTTATTTTTTAATTTTTTAGAACCCGATTTTCATAATTCTCATTATTCGTATTTAGGACATCACATTCCCTGTGTGAATCGCAAAACTCTTGGCGAATACACTTGTGAGGCGACGTCGCCTTGTGGTGAGGTGATCTCGTCCACAGCGTTCGTCTCGCTCTCCAACTCGGTCAGAGGTACGGGTCCCTCGAATATTCGGACGAGTTCCATCAAAATCGCTCCAGCTTCAAGGTCCATTAGGTATTCTGAGGCTTCTCCGAGACGTTCTGGGTACTAACAAGTAAACGGGTTTGGTTCTGTTTGGGGCCCATGGTTTGGGACCCGCGGACGAGCTGGCGGGTCCCAGCGTTCCGCATAAGCATCAACTAAGACGCAACGGTCGCTGCAAATCGGTCGAAATACCTTTAAATTAGTTTGATTTCTCTTAAGAGCCGACGGTTTTATCAGAGAACATGGTATAATATGTCCCAATATTTGAAAAAACTACATATAGATTCCAAAAAAATTGTTGCCTAGAACTGCTCCAGCCAACTTCCAGAGACTTTTTTCCACCGTGGAATCTGACCACTGTAATTTAATGGGTATCGATCCGCTGGTGATGTGACTTTTCGAGGGAAAAATTAAGTCGCTTGATATGGGAGCGGATGCCATAGGATCGTTTTCTTCTTTTATCCTTTCAATTTCCTCTTTTTTCCGCATCTTTATGCTTCAGAGGTGACGCACGTTTGTTTGACGTGACGAAAAGTTCACGATGTTCATTCAGCCGAAGATTGCCTGCCTATGTAAACACACCTTCACTCGTTATTCTCAGCGATTCTAAGGGAAATTAACGCCGCAACGTGACTTTTGTTACCCTCCCACGGGTATCGCGAAACCTCCGAATAAAACGCTGCTAACTTCTTAGGGTGAAGAGCTAAGGTAAAGTCGTCGGCGTTGATCAGCCCACTAAGAACGCGCCATGCACTCATCTTCCATTCGGAATGACGAAAGCGTACTTAGCCTAGATAATGAGTTACGAGGGGCAAGCCGCTGCTCCAGGTCAGTGTCTTTACCCTCCCAAACAAGCCTGGTACCAATTTATCCAATCCTGAAAGGATGGAAGGCTTGGATAGAGTGAGCCGGGATCGATCGCACGTGCAGGTGTCAGTAGCGCCTCTTGCCACTGCACCTTTCACTTTTTGTAGGAGCCGCGTAGTGCAGCGGTAAGAGGCGCCCCTGCCACCTGCAAGGTCGAGCGATTGGTCCCGATTCGGGCAAACGAAGTCTTCCATCCCTCTGGAGTGGAGTAATTTGGTACGAGACTTGTTCTGTAAGGTAAAAACAATGGCTTGGTTTAGCGGCTGGCTCCGCACGTCATTGTACACAATACTGATCAACATAACATGTCACATTACATTTTTGAACACTAATGGTCAAACTCAACAGGAATCTTAATCCAATTGGTAGTACAATATAAGTAACTATCCTCAATAATACACTGATCTATACACTTGCTGGAAAATCTGGAATTTTCAAAGAAATTTTCAATGCGTGTTTATTTATATGCATTTTCACACGAACCGCTGCAAATGAAATCAATCCAAGGTGGTATTTCCACAGTGCACGATTGAATAGTTATAAAAAGCTACAAAGTAGCTAAGTAGATCAGATTGCTAATACACTGTAGATTTTTCGATAGAAAATTCTTGCGGCCAAAAGATGGCAAAATTTTGAGACATCACTTAAAATAAAAATTTCTACATCAGTAAAGATCAGCCCACCACGAACGCGCCATGCACTCGTCTTCCATTCAGAATGATGAATGCGTACTTGGCCTATAATGAGTCACAGAGCAAGCCGCTGTTCCAAATCAGTGTCTTTACCCTCCCAAACAAGTCTGGTACCAATTTATCCAATCCTGAAAAGATAGAAGGCTTGGTAAGTCTGAGCAGGGATCGATCGTACGTGCTGGTGTCAGTAGCGCCTCTTGCCACTGCACTGCTCTCCTTAAAGAGGATAAAAATTATTAAAATTATATATTTCAGCGAAATCGTCATGTAACGTGTCAAGCAACGCCATTGCCCCAACCATAGCCGTCACGACAGTGTCACGACTCGAACTGGCCGGCAGTCCAGTGCAGTTGATGTGCCGAGCGAGCGGTGTGCCAAAGCCGACGATCGTCTGGCAGCGAATCACAGATGATGACACCCTCGTCGACATCGATACCGAATCCAATATGGTATCTTTTTTTCTTTTTTTACCGATTTTTAAGGCGTGTGGTGCAGTGGTAAAAGACACTACTGACTCCCGCACGGTCGAGCGATCGATTTTGCCTGAGGCCAACGAGGCGTTTAATCTCTTCCGAGGTCGGGTTCATTGGTAGCAGTCTTGTCTGGGAAGGTAAACACACCGAGATGGTGGCCCCTGAAAGTCATTGTATAGGCCAAATAGGTATTCACCATGTCTCTACGATTCTGAATTGAACACAAACGCGGCGGAGCATCCTTTGGGGGGAGGAGGGTAACTTTACCTTTACCTTTACCTTTTATCGATTTTTATCCCCCTTGAGGTCCTGCGGTCTGAGGTGAAACCCAAACGTTCGCTAGCTTCACATTTAGCCAAGCCTACCCACGAAAGCTAAGTGCGAGGCGCGTTCTCAACATCTTTACCTTTTTATTTACCCACGGTTAAGATCTTTTAGGATGGTTTATCTGAAGCCTCAAACTAAGTTCCATCTGTGCAAAGCTGAAAAGAAAAAACGACAAAAACGTTCCGACTTCACTGAAGACGTAACCCTTACCCACCCCACAACGAAGGCTTCCATGAGCGGATTAAACGGTCACTTTACCTTTACCTTCACCTTTACAGGTGCTGTCGAACGGCGATCTGTTGGTGGTGGCCGATTCGTGGGTAACCACCGAATCGTATCGATGCAGCGCCAGAAATCCCAGTGGAGTGATGGTCGCCGATAGTACGATAGTATACGTGGACGAGAGTTGATCTCTCTTCTATCCTTGGTGATCATCTTTATTTTCTGTTTGATCGTGATCTGCTTTATTATATCTACTTCAACTGATCTCCTACGTCGTTGTAACACAATGCCATCAATAAATCCTCCGTTGTTGAGATGTTTCATCTCGTGGAGATGATTCCTCTTTCAGATGCTGATCAACCTTCCACGACTCCTGCACCAACTTTCCTTTTTAGGGTTTCCACACACACAGCTTACAAATCTTGCTCCAGAAAGAACAAGAACATCTTGCTAAATATTTGACTGTGACGGCGCAGTGGTAAGAGGCGCTACCTCCAACGGATTTCCGAGCGATCGATCCCCTCCTGGGCTAAACAAGCCTTCTATACTTCGGAGCCGGGTAAATTGATATCAGGCTAGTATGCGAAGGTAAAGACACTGATTTCGTACTGCGGCTGGCCCCCGCAACTTATTGTGTGTGTCAAATACGCATTCACTATGCCTCTACGATTTTGAATGAAACACGAACGCATGGCGCGTACTCAAGGCACCGATAAACGACGACCAATTCAATTCATTTTACCTTTACACGGCAGACGAGAGCTTGCGAAATTTCAAGAACTCTTTGAGGACGAATCGAAATATGCGAACCGAAACCCCGTCTGGGTAAACTACTACCAGACAGCCAGATGGTATCACTTAACCATCAGAAGTGACGCGGGCAGCTGTTTGGGAGTCCAAATACGCTATACCCTGAGCATACCTTCGAAAACATTAAATGGAACCATTACTCGGAACCTCAGGGTATTAGCGTCCCCACCTCTCGTTCGTGTTTGAAATGACGCCACACAACGGACACTTTCACAAATAGTAATACAAAGGTAAGAGGTAAAGGTAAAAGGTAAGGGTAAAAGGTCAAAGGACGAACCGATCATAAAGGACAGACAGTTACATGTGATCATTTATTTCAGAATTAAGTACAAATTTTAAGATCGATCGATGTCACATCACATAGCAAATAGATATAAGTGAAAATCCAAAATTCATAGGCAGCACGTAAATCGTCAACTCAGCAAAAAACTACCCGTAAAATTATTTTAAAACCAACAATACATTACATGTGACCAGAATAGTAGGATTGTCGGAAGCGATAGCTGTTCTTGAGAAGAAAAATTTGCTGAATAATCCAGGATTAATTAAAGACATCTAGCGAAATTCATTTCAAAAATCCTGAATTCGCAAACATAATCAGAGACTAAACCGATAGAGGAAAAGTAACCCTTTCGTTAAAATTGAATTTACACAGATGAATAGAGCCGGGTAGAAAATTTTTAAAAAACGCTCGACTACACGCTCTTCGGCTTCGCCTTTTGAAAACTGCCTGTTTTATAAAATGAACAAACTTATAAAGCCCGATTGGTCATAGATTCCAGGAGAAATTCATCAAAAAGAAACCTGACTTTGTAAGCACACTCAGAGACTATTCCAGTGAAACACTTCAGGTAAAGCGTAGCGCTTCCTTCAGGTGTGATTTTACTTAGAATTTGTGAAGGAATTTATAGGAGGGCCCGCGCGGTGCAGTGGTAAGAGGTGCTACTGACACCCGCGGTCAAGCGATCGATCCCCGCTCCAGTTAATAAAGCCTTCCATCAATTCGGCAATGGGTGAATCGGTATCCGATTTGCGTGGGAATGTGAAAACACTGACTTGGTGAAGCGGCTGGTCCCTGCTGGTCAGTGTATAGGCAAAATAAGCATTCACCATGTCTCTACAAATCTAAATGGAACCCGAATGCGCGGCGCAGACTGATCAAGGCCGACACCTTTACCTTTTCTACCTTTCGTTTTAAGTGACTTCACGAATTCTTAGTTACTCCGTACTGAACCATAGAAAAAGCTTTGGAGGCTCCCTCTCCCACTTTTTTCTTCTAAGCTGAAATGAATTTTAATTATCAACGATCACTTATAGTGCAGAAAGGGCAGGGTCAGGTTCTTCAAGTTCAAAGCGATTAACAAGCTAAAGATCCGAGCCCTTTTTTAGGCTTAGAAGGCACTTATTCACTGAAATTCATCCACTCATCATCGACAACGATGTCCTCGGATAAATGACGAATAATCCGGGATGATCCGAAAAAGTCGGTTGCACGAACTCGCGACGGCTCCTTCGGATAGACGTCCTTGCGCACTCCTGAGATTACACCGATTAAAGGATGACGGTACATCAACTAACGATATTGATAGAAGACACAAAGGGTCTTTTCTCATTCGAGGGAAAAGAGAAGAGAAAATTAGAAAAAATTAAAAATTAACAGGTAGACCATAAGAAACAAAATAAAGAAGACACGTAGGGCTACCAAGCAGAAAAAAATTCTATGATAAACTTGATCAATTTACCGGACAAAAGTGCCCGATTTTTCTCAGTCTTAGAGATTTGCTGAAACTTCGCCTATGAGGGTTATTTGGGGTGGAGAACACGGATCTGCTGTCCGTTTTTCACGTGGGTGGTCTCGGACCACCCAAATCGCTACTTGGGTGGTCCAGTCAGGACGGTAAAGTGAGTTTTCTTAATGGCGGTCGACTATAGTAGTTATAGGTGAGCACCTACCGATCTTACCTGGCGAGACTCACCTATAACTCCCGTATTCGGCCGCCATTTGGAAAGCGGACTTCACCATCGTGTTCAGAACACAAGAGAACCCCTTTAGAAAAGTTTTCAGCGAAATAGGTGGTCCTGACTGGACCACCCAAATGGTCGATATGGGTGGTCCGAGATCACCCACGTGATAAACGCACAGCAGATTCGTGTTCTAGACCCCAAATAACCCCCTTTGGCAAAGTTTTAGCGAATTTCGACGACTGAGAAAAAATCGAGTATTGTGTCCGTTAACCAGTTTTGCCAGTTTACCTTCTTGGTTTCATAAAGTTCACTGACATCCTGTTAGTACGTCTTGAAATAGACGTGAACAGAATAAATAAAAAATTAATAGTCCTCAGAGCCTATCTGATGGCGCAGACCAAAGATTAACAAGCTTGCATTCTCCGCCGCATATCTGAGACTTAAACAAGTCTCAACCCCGGGTAAAGGTAAAGATGAAGCGGTCGGCGGCTTTCAGTCTCTCAAGAACGCGCCACGGACTCATGCTTTTGGGTATAATGTTGGGTAGAAGTAGAACTAGCGAACCGATGAGTTTCGTCTTGGAGCTCGAGACCTAACAAGGAATAAAGAATTAATGTATTCGAAAATTTTAACTGAATGTACCAGGTAAATAAATAAAGGAAGGCAATGGAATGAACTTGGTAATTTACCCAGAAGAACTAGAAGGCACTAACCAACAGTCGAAAGGCACTGCCGCCGGGGACAGGACTCCAAGTAGTCCTGCATGGTTGCGGTTGAATTAAGCTGTTTTACCTCTCGGTTCAGAAAATCGACTGTGAAATGGGTGTATCTGAAAAAAAAAGATTCCTCTAAAGAAAACAGAATATTTATGAATGCAAATACCACTGAACATTTATACTTGCAGGAAAACACACCTTATTCATTTATACTTGTAAAAAAACAGATAGTTATGGGAGCCATCGAGCCAAGCGGAAAAATTGTTCCGAGACCACGTGTTCCCACTCATGGATTTTTTCATTTCAGTGGGTCGAATTTTGAATAAACCAAAAAAATTTTTCAAACAATTGCACACTTCGAAGATCACTTGGTCGTTCAGTGAGCTAAAACTGGCAATAAAATCAACAACGAACTGAGGCAATCGGATATTAAATTTCAGCAGATGGGTTGATTTAAACTAACGATTAATAATTACAATTTAATTGAATCAATAAATGAATCTCGTACCTGTCGATCACGTACACTCCAATCTCATCGTCAACATCGTACGAGTAGCTCTCCTCGTGGGTTAAACTGCTACTGGACGATAAAACTCCTGGACTATTCACCCACTCATACATGGATGCACTCCGACATGTGTCCGCTATCAGGAATACTTCGTGGTACCTGAAAAGGGTAAAATAAAAATGAAATAAAATCAAGGCGAAAGAAGAATTAAGACAGAGGGCTATACCATTGATCGTAACGTTCCTAACTTCTAACCAGTATGATAAAGTCGTGTGTTCGACAAAAACCGCTCCAAAGCGGCTTTTTCGAATAACTTTCTTATAATTCAACTATTTGTAAAATTAGGCCTAGCATTGAGCTCAGCAGCTCGAGCTCTATCCATCCATATACACCTTCTCCAAATTCGTGGAACTTGCTTTCAGTCGATTTTTTGTCCCCTCGATTTTCGGATCTCGTTGCCACATCGGTCCCTCGCTTGGTCACTCATCACCGACTAAGCTCCGCCCTCTCCTCACCGCATATAAATATGCGACGTTCGTTGCACCGACTAGGCTCCGCCCCCTCCTCGAAGCCTGTAAATATGCGCCGCTCATTGCACCGAGCCAGGAGTGGGAGTCCCCACGGGGTGGCTCGAAGAGGCTACCACGCAGGGCCTCTCGTTGGCCTCGTCGTTGACGGGGTACCCTATTGGGGCCCCCATCAACGACGAATCAATCGATGGATACGAAGGACACGCACAAAACTCTATATTTTGTAAAATCTCTCAAGTGTGGGTAATTTATACACCAAACGATAGGGCTCGAGCTGCTGAGCTCAAATCTGGGCCTAATTTCACAAATAGTTGAATTATAAGAAAGTTATTCGAAAAAGCCGCTTTGGAGCGGTTTTTGCCGGCTTTTTCGGCTTTTGATCGAAAGACACGTCCGGTACTGTATAACGACTTGCGGAGCCGGCCGCTGTCCAAATCGGGGTCTTTACATTTCTAGACTGCTCTAGTCCCAATTAACCGATTCCGGAGGGAATAGTGGCTTGCTTAGCCTCAGGCAAAATCGATCGCTTGATCAAACTGGTAGAATTAATGCCTCTCGCCACTACGCTAACCCCCTCCTGTGATGGTTTTCCTATTGCTTGCTAATACATTGTCCCCTAAAACGTCTACAAATGTAAATAACGATATTGTTTAACAGCGGAAAGAGCACCACAATCAAGTGATGAATATTGTTCGTCTATTTGAATGAATGACTGAATCAATGAACCGGCTATATTCAGACCAGGGGTGTGCGGATAAAAAAATTTTCGTAACGATGAATATTAACGGATAACGTAACGGATAACGGATAACGGATTTGAATGAATCACGATAACTCGATAAATGTTTATTTGAAATTCACGAGTCCAATAGAAGTGAAGTGACATTTTTGTTTAAGACAATTTTTAATTTTTGTCATTAACTTAATTATTATTAAAATTCAAATCATCTATTAATTTAAATTGGATTTCAAATTTTTTAAGTTTAACCGTTATCCGGCCGAAAAAAACCGGATAACGCTAACGGATATTCAGAAACCGGATAACGGATAACGGATAACGGACTAAATCTCACGTCGACAGAACACAAAGGAAACGAACAAGGGTGATATGGATAAGAGCCAGAGCCGGATAAGCTTTGAGGTATCGTTGATACCCTTCAATTTACCTGATTGCCACTGAAATCCTACCCACGACTTATAGGAGAAAAGGATTTATCTCACCTATTATCCTCATACATTGTCTGAATGGCGTATGCTAGTTCGACGTTGGTCAGTTCCTCGGCGTCTTGGAATTTCAGGAAGCTATCGCCACCGTGACCGGTTAGATAGATCTGGAAATACCATTCTTGGTTGAAATCATCTGAACATCTCTTTACCGGAATCTCCGTAGGTAAATCATCGGGTATCGAAAAGCGGGCTAGCATAAAAGTAAACGTAATATCATTGGACATCGTAAAGCGGGGTAATATAGAAGTAAAGGTAAAGCGGTCGGCGTTGATCAGACCGCAGAAAAGATGTGCCATACATTCGTCTTCTCTTCAAAATCATAAAGACATGGTGAATGCGTATTTGCTTTGCGAACTGCGATTGATCCTAATCTGAGCTGCTGCTTTTGCTCTGATCTGATTCCGCTCAATTTTTTGTACTTTCAAGGTGAACAAGGTATTGAAATATTGAGAGGAATCATTTCCAAACGATTTCCTCCATCAAGAGCTGTGAGGGACAAGAGTGCCTTACGATTAGGACTCGTTTAGACCCCGCGCGGCGAAAATGCAAAATCGAAGCGCAATCATGATTAACGTCATTGATCGAATTTGCTCCTTTGCGTTAGTGACGCAGTCCGGTGGCGCCACGTTTAAGCAAAAAAAAACAATTAGGCATATAATCAATCACAGAGGGGAGCAATTAAACGAAAAAGTGAATTTCGTCAAAATGCCCTTCAAAGAGGAATAGCAGCTAAAAACCCGAACGACCAGTAAGTTTGCCTATATGAGGCGCCACCGGACTGCGCCCCTTACAAGGGAGGCCAGTGAACTTCCCCCGACGATTCTTAACAAGACCCATATGGTCTTATAGAGCTTGAAGCGTAGATCAAAGATATGTAATTTATTTTTGCTGAATGGCAGTGGGTGGTCCGAAAATTGCAAAAAAAGTAAGCACTGCTCTGACAACACTGCTGATGGGCGCTGAATAGCCCCTGAGGTGAGAGGTTCACGCAAGTGTGCTTCGGTAGCACAGAGGTACCGCAGTGGACTGTTGTTCAAAAGGCCAAGGGTTTGGATCCTGTGGTTACGTTTTCGTTTTGCTTCAATCGCATTGATACCAAATGGTGCTCATTTTGCGATTTTGTCATGAGGATTGAAGAAAATCATGTTTGGAGCAGCGGAAACCTCACAAATTTTAGTAAATGACAACATTAATATGGGTAGCCAATATCTACCGTAAATTACCTTAAACAGACGCAAATTCAGAAACTGATGTTGGATTCGTGATCAGCGACCCAAATAATCCCCACATACGAAGTTTGGACAGAATCGGTTATTTTGACCTTGGCACCTCACTTACCCACCCTTGCCATAGCAAGCGCTCACCAGTCAGGAATCCAGAAGCAAAAGTAAAATTCGTGATCAACAATCCAGGTGAGACTCCTAGGCAATTTCTGGAACGATGGTAGTGGACGATTTTCTGACAGCTAGAGTCTGAATGGTCCCATAATATTACCAGTAATTCATCAGAGACTCAACCTTGGGCAACTCTACCGACACCTGACATGAGGCTCGAGACTCCATCCATTTCGCCCAAACCTTGCTAATGAGACTATTTGAGACGCTGGTCACGAATATAGCACTAGTTTTGTGATTTGAAACAAGTGAGGGTATCTAATGACGGGTTTCGTTGTGTGCGGGCTGGTGAGCCCTTGCAATGGTAAGGGTGGGTAAGTGAGGTGCCAAGGTCAAAATAACCGATTCTGTCCAAACTTCGTATGTGGGGATTATTTGGGTCGCTGATCACGAATCCAACATTAGTTTCTGAATTTGCGTCTGTTTAAGGTAAGGTACGGTAGATATTGGCTACCCATATTAATGTTGTCATTTACTAAAATTTGTGAGGTTTCCGCTGCTCCAAACATGATTTTCTTCAATCCTCATGACAAAATCGCAAAATGAGCACCATTTGGTATCAATGCGATTGAAGCAAAACGAAAACGTAACCACAGGATTCAAACCCTCAACCGTCTGAACAACAGTCTACTGCGGTACCGCTGCGCTACCGAAGCACATTTGCGTGAACCTCTCACCTCAGGGGCTATTCAGCGCCCCTCAGCAGTGTTGTCAGAGCAGTGCTTACTTTTTTTGCAATTTTCGGACCACCCACTGCCATTCAGCAAAAATAAATTACATATCTGTGATCTACGCTTCAAGCTCTATAAGACCATAGGGGTCTTGTTAAGAATCGTCGGGGGAAGTTCACTGACCTCCCTTGTTAGTGCAAAGGAGCAAATTCAATCAATTAGTTAATTATTGATTGCGCTTCAATTTTGCATTTTCGCCGCGCGGCGACTAAACGAGCTCTTAGGCAGTCGGCTACTGTAGGAAAACTTTGCCTCTGGGACGCTGTCGGATAGCACTCTACAGCTAATTAATGACCCCTTCCTCTACGTTGAAGGCGACCACAAGCTTGAACCTTAAGTCAGTCGATGCGGTTCTGTAGGTTTCGTTGAGGGTATAAGGTAAAGTGCACGGTGGCGACCACCCGCGCCGTGCATTCGTCTTCTATTCGAACCGTAGAGGTATTTGGCTTACTCAAGGACTAGCGAGAACAAGCCCCTCGATTAAACCAGTGTTTTATCTTTGCTAGACAAGCCTGGTACCAATTTACCCACCCTCAGAGGGAAGGAAGGCTTGGTTAGGCCGGACGAGAATCGATCGCTCGACCGTGCAGGTGTCAGCAGCGCCTCTTATCACTCCACCACACTATCCTTTAGGTTCTATTGAGTGAACACTCACCAATACATTACTCTGATGATCACTGAGCAAGCGTTTCGAGCGAGGGGTACCCGGATAGTGGCGACCAGTAAGGAGCCGAATGAAGTTCTCCACCGTTACCTCTTCGCCTCGATAGTCCACCTCTACATCGATCCCATAGAGGTTGTTGCCGGCACGAGCCGCATACACCGTACCTGTAAATCAGAAATTAAGCTGAAATTTACCCATAAACCCTTGAATTACCCAGTGCACAAATTTCCTGTTGAGACCATACATCCACGAATTTTACCCTTGTTGTTTACCAACTATAGGAAACCGCATCACCAGCAAAAAATAATCAGTGAGTTCGCCGATGGTGGAACCGCTCAGCTAGCAGATCTCACTGTCAGCAAACATAAAATACAGAATGATTACTAGTCATCCAAATTTAGAGAAATATTGATTTCAAAGCTGAATTTCAATGGAGAGCTTGAAATTAAAGAAGGTGGATGTTGAACAAATTAGTGAAATTTTACTTCAAGAAGGACGATTCTATTATTCTATATCAGCGAGCAAGCGAGCGAAAAGTTGACCTTATGTCGGTGAAGGTAAATGTACAGAAATCAACGCTTGTCAACTATACTGAGACGCGCCGTTCCATTCAAAATTTCAGTGGTACTGTGAAGGCCTATTTATTCTATACAATAACCTTATGGGGGTATCGCTCTACAAGTCAGTGCCTTTACCTTCCCAGACAAGTCTGGCACCAATTTACCCGTCCCCTAAGGATGGAAGGTTGGGTTAGTCCTGGCGAGGATCGATCGCTCGACCTTGCTAATGTAAGTAGCAGCTCATACCGCTGCACTGCGCTCGCTGGTTAATAACCTTCTTTACATAGTTCTGAATGACTAAAAGACTTCAATGCTATTCCGTTCAGCAAATGTTGACATCAAATCTTATGGATCCCGGACCACTACTACTGTAAGGGCATAGAGGATGGCGTTTATCAGTTCCTAAGGGCTCTATTTACTGCTTTTAATGGAATTCGTGAAACGTACTTTATGGGACACAATAATCCCACTTTTCCCAATTGGAAAAACGTGCTAAAGAAAAATGGTCCTTGAAAGTGACAGTGTTAGCAGCCGCCTAATCCCCTAACTCCACCGTTTCAACAGGCTTGAATTCATGGAATGATACTGTAAACCTCTAGAGAGTATACCGAGAGTTCAAAGGGGTACATAGGTGGTGAGTTGCAATACACAATAGAATAACAAGGTGATATCAGCTGATCTATCGCACCGGAAAACGAGGACTTCTCAGTTTGTATTTTGTCTTCAACATTGGACGGTGGCCGAAGCAAATGACCGAGAGGAAGGAGGCGTCTATCACCTCAACCTCTGTCGTAACCACAAGCAGCTCAGCTGGATACGAATCCAAACAGATGCAAGCAGATGTTGGTAGAGCAGCATACGGTCCTTTACAGTAAGATACTTTTTGGAAAAAAGAAGACTTTTCAGTTCAAACTAAGAGCGACCAGATCTACTAGAGCGAATCGCAGAGCAAACGGTGAGCTTTGACCCACTTCTGATACGAGGCCATTCAACGAATTAGTTGAAGAATTGTTAAATAAATTAAAAAGTAATATAGTAAACAAATAAAAAGAATCCTTCAACAGAATATGAGTCCGACTCGGAATACGTGAGCACCATAGAGACGTCAAAACAAACAACGACAACTACCGGGCCCAGCATCAGTATGGTCACCACAGAGAGCCAATTGTGAGTTCTCTAAGAAAAAGCTACATTTTCAGCCAGGATATTAGCAGAATTCCTCAAATGTCATGATATCCCTAAACTGAAGCTCACAACAGTCCTCGGAGGATAGCTCCCTCTAGTTACCCAATTGTGATGGTGAAGCAGTGGAACGATTCCTCTGACCCCGAACGGAGGGACATTGCGCGTCCAATACTGCGCGTTGTGTGTGACTGCACAGCGCTCTATGGATTTCACGCGTACGGCGCCGTCCATACGGGTGGGATTGACATAAGAGAACCAAGAATCGTCTTCATAGTGGTCGGGATGGCTGAGTGGATAGTGAAGGTGATTGTTGTTGGCGGGTTGCAGGTTCGAGTCCTCCCCGGCTCGGTGCTTTTGCAGTTCTTAGTTAAGGTTCAACCGTCACTCTGCTTTCAATTGTCATTCTTTATCCTCCATCTGCACCGAAGTAGTGGTTCAACCACCCCGGATTTCCTCCCCTAGCCCGACCGCGTGGCGAAGCCACGCGGTCACCCGCCCGAGACCGCGTGGCGAAGCCACGCGGTCTCGGTCACTCCTTTCCACTCTTTCAACACTATACGTTTATGAATTATCGTCCTGTTGCGTTAAGATTTTATATCCTCCATCTGCACCGAAGTAGTGGTTCAACCACCCCGGATTTCCTCCCCTAGCCCGACCGCGTGGCGAAGCCACGCGGTCACCCGCCCGAGACCGCGTGGCGAAGCCACGCGGTCTCGGTCACTCCTTTCCACTATTTCAACACTATACGTTTATGAATTATCGTCCTGTTGCGTTAAGATTTTATATCCTCCATCTGCACCGAAGTAGTGGTTCAACCACCCCGGATTTCCTCCCCTAGCCCGACCGCGTGGCGAAGCCACGCGGTCTCGGTCACTCCTCTCCACTATCCACTACACTCCACAAAGCAATGAAAAGCACCAGGACGCTGTGAGAATAATGTATTGTCGTAAAATGGAGCACATCCCCAGCAGCATCGTGTAGTCACACACAACGCGCAGCATTGGACGCGCAATGGCCCTCCGTTCGGGGGTCAGAGCCTTGCTAGTGAAGCTCAGTCATTCCTACCATCATAGGACCGCCCGACGCGTTTATAAAATTACAAATGATACCATATCAGTTAGTATATCATGCCATTCATAGTCGACGGCAAAGCAAGGCGGTTGTAGACAAATACAGCGTAGAGACGTAGAGAACGAGCACGGCGCTCCATAGCCGAAATTTTCAGACATTCTGCAACTGTAGCGCAACACTTGGTAACGTTTCAAGAATGAAATGGTCCCGTCACGATTGTAGGCCATGTCCCAGAAAAATTGCACTCATATCTTCGATAGAACCATCGCCATGGTCGCCAAACCTCTCGAGGTTTTGCTGCCGAGTATGAATGATCCTTAGTGTCACCGAAGAACTTTTCAGTCGTGGGTATGACCACAACAGCTTTGTGTCGATATTGATGTTATCACCTCCCATAGAAATAGAGGTTTTCTGTAAAGTGGAGTGAGACAAAGATAAAAGTAAAGTGGTCGGCACTCAACAGTTCCCTAAGGACGCGCCATGCTCTCGCCTCCCATTCGGATCCCTAAAGTAAGGGTGAATGCGTTTTTGATCAATGACATACGAAGGCCAACTAAACTGTATTATAAGGGCGCACATGGTGCAGTGGTAAGAGGCGCTGCTGACACCCGCACGGTCGGTCGATCATCGCTCGGTCCATCCAAGCTTTCTATCCTTCCGGGGTCGCTAAATTGGTACCAAACTTTCTGAGTAGGTAAAAACACTGACTTGGTAGAGCGGCTGGCCCCCGCAAGTCGTTGTATAAGTCGAATACGCATTCATCGAGACTCTACGATTCTGAATTGGACACGAATGCGGCGGCGCGTCTTTCGGGGCTGATCAACGCCGGCACCTTTACCTTTACCTTTACGAAGGCCAACCGTTGTACAAGGCAGTGTCTTCACCTTACCAGACGAGCCTGGTACTAATTAACCTGACCCGGGAGGTATGAAAGGCTTGTTTATCTCGGGCGAGGAGCGATCGCTCCATCGTGGCACTAGAACTAACGCCTCTTACTATTGCACCCCGCACCTATTAAAGACAGACTAAATGTTTCAGGCCACCGCCTATTCAAGATGTGTTGGGAACGACGAACGCCTCGACATCGAACGCTAGCGTGAGCCGATGCACCGCCTCGACGTCGAAGATCAGCACTCGACAATACCAACCGGATTCTCGAACCACCGTTACCCACACGACGATCACCTTTCCAGAGCAGAACACCAGCGGTATACCAATCGGCACAACCGCCTCAACGCCTGACCATAAAAGCCCAGAGAAACACGATACGGCTCCGAAGATTGCTCCCAAGATGGTACGAGCATTTTTGAGAACTTTTGAGTCGAGCCGAAAAGAAAAAGAAATTTAAAATTCAGGTGGTTCCCAATATGAGCGCTCCGGTGCAAAGTCCACTACTTCTTCGAATCAATCCGTTACAAAGTGCTGTAGTCGCACATCTGACCGGAACTCGACTGTGTACTCCGATTGAAAAGGTGGAACACTTGCACGCTAAACCGGTGAGTGGAAAAGTTGAAGACGTTTCTACCAGTGCCATGACACAAGAAGTCGGGTAAAGGTGAAGGTAAAGGAGTGGGAGTTGTTCAGTTCCTTGAGAACGCGCCGCTGCATAGACGTGACAACATGACGATTACGGTAGGCATCATTTTTACCCATGCGCCACGCATTCGTCTTTCATTCTGAATCGCACAGGCATAGCGAATGCGTATTAAGCCGACAGGCGTGGCTTGGGAGTGTAAGATACTATACTAAATCAATGTCTTTACCTTCTCAGACAAGGCTGATACCAATTTACCCGACCCCGGAGGAATGGAAGCTTTGGTTAACCCGGGCGGGAATCGATCGCTCAACCGTGCGAGTGTTCATAACGCCTCTTACCATAACACCACGCGCACCCACAAAGTTGAGTAAATTCAAATAACGATATCTTTCAGCGAGAAACGGCCCGCTACAGACTGACGCCTACGGCCGAAGCTCCGATTCTGTGTACATTCGTTATGGAACCTTACGTAAACCGTGTGGCTGCCGTCCAGCACATCATCAACTCGCCAGAGGTTCATGCGACCGCGTTCTGCCTTCCGACGAAGCAGAAGGTCAAGGTAAGAAAAGGAGTAATAAAAAGGAAAAATGTACGAAATGCATTCGAGAAAATTGCACAAAATATCAATTTACAAGCCACGACCTGGCAATGGACGAGAGTCCAAAGTTTGCTGGGTGATAAAATGATGAAATTCTCCTGCGTGGAGTAGTGGAACCAGTGATTAAGCTCTCAACTCTGCCAGAGTTCTCTATGGATCTTGTAGATTGTTGAGACAATAAAAAACACAACAGCAGCAAAGGAAAAGGAAGTATATAAGAAAAGACCGTAACATCTATCTTAAAAGGTACAACAGATAAAAAATAAAAATGAACGATGACTTTTAGAAAGAAGTGATAACACGAAGACTCGGATGCGCTCATCTGCTGATGCCACCATCAGGGCCACTTCAAGCCGAGAAACTTCGTCCATTATGGGAAACAGTCGAATATACCATTGCGCTGGGGAAAAATGTTGCCGTAGAATATCGTATACCCAAGCTGTTAACGTGTAAGGTGAGCATTGCGGTACCATAAAGAAAACCGAATAAGTATGGGAAAAATAAATTCTGAATACAATTTCTAGTAGCTGACTGTTTTAGGTCCAACAGGTGAAAACACAAAAATTAAAGGTCACACAGGTGGATTCCAGAATTCTATATAGAAAGGTGCCAGAAGAGGTGAGCCTTCGAATCAGAATCGGACAAATCAAAATTCCGTAAAAATCAAAACATATTTAAGAGAGTGCTTTGTTGGACGGCCGAAAAAGCTCACCAGATTATCTTAACAACAGTGGAAAAGAGCGACCCACAAATGATTAAGCGTGTTCGACTGGAGCAGAACCCGCTCTTCGAACGAATGCCCGACTGTGAGACATTTTCTAAATAATTCAGAAGCATTTTGTTTGATAACAGTCTTATCGGAGTGATTACGATAACCCTGAGCGAGTTCAGACTGCAATGTCGCCGAGGTGGATATGGTCACTACAGAACAAATCGATAACAGATTTGCTTCAAGTGGTGGAGGCACTAGTGCCTCAGGCACCGAACGGCATACCTATATCGATCATCAGCTCGTTCAAAAATGGAAAAATACAATTCATTTGGAAACGCGTCGACGACGTATCGACGAATATGAAACCCATGCTAACAAATAGGCGTTCAACAATTATGCATTTATAACTCACCATGTTCAAAATCTATCGAATGTTGGTGTTCCATTCATAATAAACTATTTAATCGTAGAGAAATTTTAATTCATGCCCTAAATTCCTAATAAAGCTCGTTAATTTTGAGAAAGTAGGTGTTTCCAGATTCATGGTCAACCTAGGATGCCTATCCAAAGGCCGCCCGAGCAACCCATCGACCAACGAAAGGACTGATTATTTGATATGAAACTATATAATAACCCTCATTTACTAGAAGACGATGTAGTAATGGAGCTACAAGGTTCACTGCAAAGGCTGTCGTCTTCCGTTAGTAGCCCGGTGATTCATGCACGAGCCACAGGCGCGAGACGTGGGTTCTACTCTCGTCTGATTCCCGTTTGTTTTTTTTTTCGCAATAAACCTAGCATCATTATTATAACATCGTATTATAGTCTACATAACCATATACGTATATACATATATACGTAACCCGCAAAAAACCAGTAACAAAACTAAAATTTCGCTCATTCACACTTATAGAAGCAGACTGATATGAAAGAAACTGTAGCAACATAGGACAGAGAAAGCGATGATGAAAAGAATAACATGAAAGAGGGAACGCAGGAAGAGGTCTTAGCCCATCCTAGCAGTAGTGAAAACATTAGTGTATCAACCATACACCGCTGATTCACGAAAGCGTGTTAAATGTTACCGGAACAACAGCAATCTACCCGGGCGGTAATCGATTTTGGCTAAACCTTAGGTTACATACTGCGAAAGTAGGAGCATATACCCACTAGCAAAGCTCCCCCTGACGGGAAAGGATCGCCCGGAAACCCAAACAGGCCCGCTGGTCTCCAGAGGCAATCAAAAGTAACGGTAAACTGGCTGTAAACCCAAGATCAGGAAAAAATAACAACAATCGGAAACGCTCATACCTGGACGTGGATTCCTAGCGTTGCACGGAACATCTTCAGCAAGCATCAGTATGATATTACTGAAACACTCAAATATGGCTTTTATCGGTAAACTAAGCTGGAGTGATTCACCAACAAACCCTAAATAACTAACCTATCTGGAATGCCGAGACGTTTCACAGTATGATAAAGCGCAAGTACATTAGATACGTGTCGATAGTTGAACCAGAAGCGTGAAGTACATACAAGCACCTTCAAAATAGGCAAGCAACAATTCGCTTTCTATACCCAGGAAGTTCGCATAAGTTTACCCACAGCCCAATTATTCGCATGGCCTGGCGTGTCGAATAGTTCCTCGATCCGAAGTTGAACTCCAGTATTAATCACTCCATACGCAGATGTGAGAAGTACAAAGAAGGCCAAAACGATAAACATGCCTAAGTAGCGGTCAATTTCACAGGTTTACAAAGAGCAAAAAAACTAATTCTATAGGCACTCGAAATGGTTATTACCGTGTAGACGCGTGTAGAACAATAACTCGCTCAAACACTTCATTCAGCATAACAACTTTATCATAAGCGCGAAAACCAAAAACGGGGAACACGGAAACGAGATCCGGGCATAACACGAAAATTACTCGAAAACAACCAGCAGAGCTACTGATAGCGGACAAACGACACGATATCTAGACCGTAACAGCATGAATCATGGTGATGTTATCACCTTTGAGCAGAATACGGCCAAGTTTGTTGCGATTTTGCGACTTAACATTGAGCTCCTCGGCCTCGTCCAGAACGACGTTCATGTACTCGTCGAACCCTGAAAAGAAATATTGTAGTTGAAAATATCCTAACGCTTTATGTAAGTGATGTTTCGAACAGAACAACAAGGAATTTAGCTCTCTCCAATTCACAATAAAAAACAGAAAGAAACGGTTCATTTGATGAGAAAACTTTCATCAAGAAAGCGAGTACGACTTGCGGATACGAGCAAAGATCAGTGGCGCTACAATTTGGAACGCCCACGGGGAGGGGCAAGCCGAGACGGAAATTTACGATTGTAAAAACCGTACTCGCGGACATTCACTATTCGGCACTATTCCACTTGTTGGACACCAGTCATAAAAATTTTTTCCTTCGTCAGATTTCGCCCAAATTTGGTACCGGGGGTAATCTTGGGCGCTGATCATGAATCTGGGGCCGTATGCTCGTCTCTCCCCGCCGGGCGATGGGCGCCCATCGCCCGGCCGGGAGAGACGAGCATACGGCCATTGGTGTCCATTTTTCACCATGGTGATCGGGGACCACCTATATCGAAAACTTGGGTGGCCCAGTTTGATCACCGATTTCGCTGAAACTGTGCATAGGGGGGTTATTTGGGGTCCTGAACACGATGGTGAAGCCCCTTTTCCAATTGGCAGCCGAATACGGTAGTTATAGGTGAGTACCTACCGACCCTACCTGGTGAGGCTCACCTATAACTACCGTATTCGGCTGCCAATTAGCCTGTTTTAGGCTTCACCATGGTGAAAAATGGACACCAGATTCGTGATCAGCGCCCCAGATTACCCCGGTACCAAATTTGGGCGAAATCTGACGAAGAAAAAAATTTAATGACTGGTGTCCAACAAGTGAAATAGTGCCCACTTTTCAACTAAAAGCGTTTCGACAGAATGTCCGAGTAGAATGCTCTTTCAACTCCGTGTTCTAGGTAATCTATCAACCTTAACAGAGTACTGGTAAACTATAAATACATGGCAACATGCAAGTCTTATCAGCCCAAATTTTCAAAAGTCGCTAGCACAACTAGGAATACAGATATTACAATAGCTGCACTCCCCGCAGCATTTTGCAGCACTCCCCGCAGCATTTTGCAGCATTATTTTACTACAAAGACTCGAGAAAATGGCGGGAAAGGTAAGCAGCAGTTGGACCGCGTCTCTTGACACGCGAAATAACCTCCAGTTTACCTTTCAGGGACACTCTTGAACACAGGAAAAATTCGCCCATAAAAACAAGAAAACTTAAACCGAAACACGCGCAGCAAACAAAAGAAGAAAAGAAAAACGACACACCAATAATATAGCCTTCAATGCGATGAGTGACATCTTCGTAGAGCCAGATCTGGATTCTCGTTCGGTTTTGGAGGTATCTGAAGAAAAATCTCTTCAACAGTGTAGAATTGTAGTAGCTTGAAACGGCTGACTAACCGGAAGATGAGGTTGATCGGCTGAACCATCACCTTTTGGACTTTTCGTGCCGACGACATGGTGATCTGAAATAAGAAAGTGTAGAACATTGTTACATATGAAAGATGAGCACTTACATGAAAATACGACAAGAAATTCGAACAAGACCTGCATACAAACACAAATACCCAAAAAAATTAAAGGCACGAAATGATTACAAACATCACCCACAACGCTAAACCGAACAAAATTAAATTCGAACATGTCAGACGCACTTTTGCGTACCGGAGCGCTGCGTACCTTCTCGGCCGCCGTAAGCAATAAATTCGAAAAGCTCATTTTCTTCTAAAATTATAGGCTTTTTTGTATGGATTTAGAGCTCAAATTAGGTTCAGATCCTTGGATATATGGTTTTTATAGAGATTAGTGCCCAATCGATATCAATCGGACGTACGTAAAGGTCACACTCTTGTTTCGCGTTATATGGGGCGGGGAGTGCAGCTATAGAAAATTCTTTAGGACGTGGTTTTTCACAGAAACCTGTTCAGATTGGTGTTAGCGTGTGGAAAACTTGGAAAATACGCATTTGAAATTGATTGGCCTTTTTGAGACCTCTACTGAAATCAGTAATTGCAACACTGCTGGCTGTCCAATTTGCACCATTCTGGCTTTATTGTTCGAATTGTTGATAAAAGTTATCGGTTTTCAAAAATTCGTAGTTCTTTGCTTGTTCTTTTCAAATGAGCGAGAACCGTCCTTTACCTGGCAGAGGAAAATCAAGGAAGATGCCCTGTGGACATTGGAGGTGCAGCCAAATGAAGGTACTCTCTGCGTCCCTATTTTTCCACAAGAACCTGCTGGACACTATTCAACTTAACGGACTCCAGTCCTCGATTTTTTTCCAGTTGTCGAAACTCGCTGAAACTTGGCACACGGGGTTAATTGAGGACGCTGACCACGAATCTGCTGTCCGTTTTTCACGTGGGTGGTCTCGGACCACCCAAATCTCTCCTTGGGTGGCCCAGTCAGGATCACCGATACTGCTGAACCTTTGTCTGTGAGGGTTCTCCGGTGTCCCAAACACGATGGTGAAGTCTGTTTTCAAAATGGCGGCCGAATACGGTAGTTATAGGTGGGTATCTACCGACCTTATCTGGTGAGACACACCTATGACTACCATATTCGGCCGCTATTTGGAAAATGGACTTCACCATCGTGTTCAGGACACCAGAGAACCTCCGTAGACATAGTTTTAGCGGAATCGGTGATTCTGGCTGGACCACCCAAGTAGTTGATATGGGTGATCCGAGACCACCCACGTGAAAAACGGACAGCAGCCCTGTGCGAAGTTTCAGCGAGTTTCGACAACTGAAAAAAAATCGAGGATTGGAGTCCGTTAAGTTGAATAGTGCCACCTGCTGGATCTGATGTCCGAGAGTGGAAATTCCGAAGGAACAAATCTGAACAATTTGATTTTTTGACGAATAGAGGAAGTACAATGAAAATGTCTTAAGAGATTTTTCTACTCGGGGCTGGACCCCAAACTCCATAGCACCCATCTTATAATATCAGTCCATCTGCTTTTTCCCTCGCTCTTCCTCTTCCTCCTCTCTCCGTTGACAAGCCCTCTGGAAAGTCAAGAGTTTTGTGGCTTTTTAAGTGTGAAAACGAAGTTGATCAGGTCTTCTGTTTTCACTGAGAGAAGGAATTGGTACCTCCAGGGCCTCTTTCCTGTTTCCCCACCCCCCCCCCGATGCAATAAGTGCAGTCTGTGGAGATGAGCACCCGGCCAGCGAGCAAGGGGTCATCTTAGGCAGGGAATCGACCACCCCGGCCGGCCACCCGTGGGGATTCCACACGTGGGGCCCCTCCCCGGCGCCCCCGATCAATACCCTCCCCGATCCGCGGCCAGCCGCTCCCCGTTCCCCGCCCGACGATAATCGTCTTCATTTCAGCCCCTTTTCTCTCCTTTACACTAGGTGAAGAAGTCTCCTAAGGGTCATATTTACTGGGTCAGGTGGCGCTTAACTCCCTCCTAAAATATGCCTTAGTTGAGGCTCCTATTCGCCTTACCCTTCCTTTGGCCCTTTACCCTTCAGCCATACATAGTTTAGGGGAGAATCTGAAACAGCAAAGCGAGCCTGGCTATGTCAATGGTTAATTTTATGCCGATACCATCCTTTGGTTTAATGCTACCCTGCTCTATCGGCTTAGAATGGCGCACATTCCATCCCCAAGAATTTTATCAAATCCCTTCCCTATAATTGTAGTGAGATAACACGCGGACCCCTACCACAACTATGAACCGGCGTTCACACACTGCTGTGGCGGTAAAGCGGTAATGATTAAGGATAAGAAAGAGGCACATACCAAAGCAAGATTGCAGGTTTTTGAACCACCTCATACAGCCGCCTGGCACGATCCAAACGCCTTTGCTGGTCTCAACGCGAAAGATACCGTTTCCCAGCAGGACTGTCTCGAAGTAGCGCAACTACAATGGAAACTGGTTTTATAGTCTAATAGATTGTGTATAGGCCCCAAACGCTCTTCTCTTTTCCGGGTACCTGTTTCAGGCACCGTTCAAGGCTTAGGTCGCGCTGCGACGCGATTAAGATCTAAACGAACTTTGCCTCGCGTATCTATTAAAAGCATTCCGTTCTATACAGTAGGAACTCTTAACGATACTGTTTGATTTTCCGTTTCTCTGGAACCGTTGTGTGATAATTAGGCACTATTCAACTTAACGGGCACCAGCATTCGATTTTTTTCAGTCGTCGAAATTCGCTGAATTTTTGCACAGGGGGGCGGGGTAATTGAGGGCGCTGATCACCAATCTGCTGTCCGTTTTCACGCACGTGGATGGTCTCGGACCACCCAAATCACTACTTAGGTTGTCCAGTCAGGATCACCAATTTCGCTGAATATTTGCCTATGGAGATTCTCTGGTGTCCTGAACACGATGGTGAAGTCCGTCCTCCAAATGGTGGTCGAATACGGTAGTTATAGGTGACCCTACCTGGTGAGACTCACCTATAACTACAGTATTCGGCCGCCATTTGGAAAACAGACTTCACCATCGTGTTAAGGACACCAGAGAACCCCTAGAGACAAAGTTTCAGCGAAATCGATGATCCTGACAGGACCACCCAAGTAGTCGATATGGTGAAAAACGGACCTCAGATTCGTGTTCTGGACCCAAATAACCCCCATCGGCGAAGTTTCAGCGGATTTCGACGACGGAAAGAAATATCAAGTACTAGTGTCCGTTAGGTTGAATAGTGCCGATAATTATTCTATAAAGGAAGTACATATGAAGGTGAAAGTGGCTGCTTCTCTTGACTACAAGTATTTTAGTTTACTACTATTATTTAGTTATTATTCTCGTTATTTTCGCCTGTTTTTTAAACACCGCTAGATTACCGTAGAACTCCACGAACTTGTCTTTTCCAGAAATGCCACCAAACAGTCGAAAGAGCGAAGAAGAAAGTTCTGCAAATAGCTCTCAGCCACGAGATCAAGACCAATGTTCAGACTCGGGCGAGCTGTGCAATAGCATTTTGGAGAGCTGCCGTCGAGCGGAAAGTGCCGAGAGGGAGGCCAAAGAGGCAAGTTGGAACAAATTTGCAACTTTTCATAATAGTATAGTTAAAAGGAAAAGGTAAAGGTTCGGTGTTGGTCAGTCCCTTAATTGTAAGGACTCGCCGCCGCATCCGTGCTCCTTTCAGAATCGTAGAAGCATGCTGAATGCGTATTTGACCTATAGAATGACTTGAGGGGACCAGCCTCTCTACCAAGCTAGCGTTTTCACTTTCCCAGACAAGTCTGGTACCAATCTACCCGACCCAAGAGCCAGATTCGTGAACGGACGAGCGGTCTCCGAAACCGCGGCGCAGCCAGAACCAGACGGCAGAGTCGATGAGAGATTGCGTTTAACATAGGAAGTTCAGGATAAGTAGACAAAGGTGTGCGCCGTTCGGGCTATATCTTGGGGTTTATCGGGGGTTTATCAATGATGAACCCCGGAGGGAAGGAATGCTCAGCTCGGACTGTGATCGATCGCTTGAACATGCGGCTGTCAGTAGCGCATCTTAGCACTGCACTATGCGCACGTTAGTATAATAGTATATACAAATTAATGATCTTCAGGCGCCGAACTCCACCGCCGCCAGATTCGCCAGGAAGGAGCTCGATTACATAGCCGAGATGTACTGCGCCAATTATGACATCTTTCATTGCAGCTCGTTGGGAGGTGGACGAGCGAAGCCGGCGATTGCGGTACTGACGTCTTTCTCTTTTTTATTTCAAATTTATTTTACAAATCACTATTTTCTCTGCTCTTTATGATACTTATATACGGTTTCCGTATAACTGTAGATCTGCCAATCTAACAAGATTTTAAGTTTAAGATGAAGCGACAGCTATTGCAACACATGGCCGATCACCTCTCTGCCACGATGAACGAGAAGCGTACTGTAATGCAGATCGACCAGAAGATTAGGGACGAAGTTCGACAAGTGAAGAAATACCTTCGATCCAAGGTAATGAATTCATTCAAATTCAAACCATGTTCATATCTACTGCAATTAGACGCAGATTTGACTTTATACTATAGTTTTGTGAGGTTTTTGCATTTTTGCTACTCTTTTGTCCATTTTTCGCACCTCAGTGGGGTCAGAGAATCTCATCCACCTACTTCCCCCTTCCTTAACCCTGGGCAAATTTGGCAGGGATATCAGTGTCTTCACCTTCCCAGACAGGTCTAGTACCAATTAACCCGATCCTGGAAGGACTAACCTTGTCTGGGATTCATGAACGAAACCAACCGTGATTTTCACCGGCGGTTAAGTTCCACCCGCCAGTTCGCCGATAAAGTGACTCACCGCGCGTTGATGAATCACCTTTTTGCGGGTAACCGTGGTGAGTATCACTGTAACCGGCTGGTGAACCGTTCATAAATCCCGGCCCCGGAGGAGGATTCATCACAAGACTGTGTGGATGAGAACAGTACATCTTACCAGTATACCATGCTCTTCTGGTAAAAAAAAACAACAAAATACTGTAATAAAGCTACAGTATCACTCTGTAAAACTATCGTTCCAGAGACAAAAAGAACTGGATTGCCGTGGTTACCCGAGGGAGATTCGACTGTCATCCAGTCAGGAATACATTGCATCCAAGTTGTGTACGAAACCGAGATTAGCCGGAGAGATCAGTGATCCAGAGAAATTATTTGAGGTTGGTGCTCTTCAACTTCAACTTTTTTCAGTTTTTGTTACTTTTTATTCGTCCTACAGTGTTATATAGAAAGTTACTATTAGGTCATTTCATAAGTCCTTGCCGTTTTTTTCAACGTCGTGCTGTAAGTTTAATAGGGAAGCTCTGGCAAGGAGCTATACACTGTTCGATAGAGAATTGTTTGTAGTTTTGAAATATGTAATTTGTTTTGATCGATACCGCGTGACCAACCTACGTAACGGCGTGGCGATCGCGCTCAACGTGCGGCGGTCGCGTGGCCGAGCCATTCAGCATCGGGGCCGTCGGCAGAGCTCGTTGATCACCACTTTCAACAAGGTAAAAACGTATGCAACTCGATATGTGTAGGAACGCCTAATATGCTATCTTATAGTCCAAATCTTCCTCTTTCGAACAATATATAGTGTTTGGCAAAATTACCCCAAAAAGGACTAATGATGCCGCGTCCAAGTGGTACTCGTTGTTGCTAAATTTTGTTTTAAATTCGGCGACGTTGAAAACTAAACAGATCCTCTGATAGAGCGAAAAATTCTGACATAAGCCATATAAAAATGGTTGCAAAAACTTTCAAACAGAGAGCTAGATTTGAGTTCAAAAATAATTAACGACTTTTGGGTCACTCGACTTGAGGACCTTAAAGTTAACAAAAACCAAAAGCAATAAAAAATCGCAATGCAATGTTTTGTAGGAGAAGCTTTTCTCTTTCAAATGGTGTGCAAAGAGTTTCAAAAAGTTGCACTTTTTCCGGAGAAAATTCCATGCCGCAAGGGCTATTTTTGCGACATTTCATTTTCCATTTCACTGCTAAAAAATTAGCAACATTTCGAGTATCGATCAAAACGAATTACATATTCTGAAACTACAAACAATTCTCTATCGAACAGTGTATAGCTCTTTGTCAGAGCTTCCCTATTAAACTTACAGCACGACGTTGAAAAAAACGGCAAGGACTTATGAAATGACCTAATGTGTTGCTGTTTAGAACGGAGCCACTTTACTAGCGGTGAAGAGTGAACCGTTGATAGACTTCGCTGCTGCTGCTTGTTCGAGTATGTTTTGCTTGAATTTTTTCTACAGTTTTCAATGTTTTATTTCGTTGCTTATATTTCAATATATCTAGAGTCCTAAGCAGAAGGCTTTGCAATGTTGCTCAAAGGCCTGTGGATTCTTGGATATCCTCATAGAGTATTTAAATATGGACCAACAGATCATCTTAAATCTGACGCAGTTCTGAAAATTGAAGTCTAAAGCCAGCAGTTAAGACCTAAATTTGGTTGAAAATGACAATTCTGGCGTTTAAAGGGGAGAAGGCTGAACGAGCTGAGGTTCATCTTTCGTACTCCGATGAAATGAGCCTGAACCCCTTTTTAATTAGATGATCTTTAAGTATTAGAACTGTTCAATTTACCACTGCCGAGCTCTATTCCTTTCTCTTTTTACTTTTTTATTCACAAAAATGTCTGTCGCATTCAGATTCACCAGAACTACTACTGCCACCTCTCATCACCAGCACCGAGCCCCCAGTGCATTCATTGGAAGCCTCTCTTTGCTCTCTGAGCGATTACCAAAGATCGAAGGAGCTCGATGCGACAATGTAAGTCCTCAGTGGTGTTTCTCGTTTTCTAGAAGAGTTGAGAGATCAATTCACCTGATTTTTATTTATTTTACTCATCTATTCTAGTTAAACTGCAGGAACAGGAGTAGCTTGGTACAGATACCTATGCTTTAAAGGCGACACTAGCAGCCGGACGGTCTCCTGTTCGATTCTCGCCCGGGTTAACTAGACCTGGCATACCACCGGAATCGGGTAAACTGGTACAAGAACGTCAACCTTAGAACGATATGTACTTCTTAGACATGCACCCAAGTGTGGTCAAGAAAGAAGTACATATCGTTTTTTCACAGTCCCCACTTGCCTTCTTTCTTGACCACACTTGGGTGCATGTCTAACTATAAGAAGTACATATCGTTGTAAGGTTGACGTTCTGGTACCAGTTTACCCGATATCGGTGGTATGTCAGGTCTAGTTAACCAGGGCGAGAATCGAACACTAGACCATCTGGCTGCTAATATCGCCTCTTAAACCCACTCAACTTGAATTCTTTTTTTTTATGACGAACATACCTGATTGCATGAAAGCCAATTCTTCATGCTGCACTAGTCTACTGAAACATTAAGGTGTTCCTATTTTTTGAAATGATCTGCTTCAGAGCCTACTTTGGTAGTAGATTCTCTAGAGGGTAGTACTATTGAAATTTTTGTTTTGAACGTAATTTTAATTGACAGCAGCAGGAGCAGCTTGGTTCAGATGTTTCATTGCTGACCTATAGCAGTTGACGACCTATGCTTTCACAGTCTGAGTGCTTGTCTAGGAAGTACATATCGTTCTAAGGTTGACGTTCTGCTACCAGTTCACCCGCCTCCGGTGGTATGTAAGGTTTAGTTAACCCGGGCGAGAATCGTACACGAGACCGTCCGGCTGTTATTATCGCCTCTTAAACCTATTAAATCTACTCAACCTAAGCTCTCACTTTTATAATACGAACATACCTGATTACCTGAAAGCCAATTCTTCAAGCAGCATTAGTCTACTGGAACATTAGACTACTCCTATCTTTCGGAATGATCTGGTACAGAGCCCACTTTGGTAGTACTTTCTCTAGAGGGTAGTACTATTGAAATTTTTGCTTTGAACGTAATTTTAATTGACAGCAGCAGGAGTAGCTTGGTACAGATGTTTCATTGGTCACCTAGCAGTTGTCGACCTATGCTTTCACAGTGTGGGTGCTTGTCGAGGATGTACAGGGTGCGCCAGCTAAATCCGGACAACCGCGGCTCCATTTTTCCAGACAGCCTTACAAACACAAAATACAACTCGAATATAGAATCCTTCTGCATATTAGTAGAGGGGTATATTAAGAATACAATTGCTCAATGTAGCCTCCGTCAGCAGCAATAATCGCTTCCATCCTTGACCAGAAGCGCTCGCAAGCCCTCTTCAAAAAAGCTCGGTCCAAATATGCGAATACTGCTTTAATGGCGCTTCGCAGAAATGTGACGTTAGGGTGGTTCGTCTCATTGGCAACTCTCCCAACAACGCTGAAATGATAGTAGTCCATGGGGTTCAAATTCGGGTTTTTCTGGGACCAGAACTTCTTGGACTAAAGCATGTCCAAGTTATCGGACAGCCACTTGTGGACCAAATGGCTCGTGCGCCGTCTTGTTGGAAGACATATGGCCTTCCTGAAGATTAAGCCATCATACACTGTTCTACCACAGCCATTGAACTTTGACTAACTCCTAACACTGTCGTCAAGTTCCACAGTGATTGTCCCGGGTCCCCCAAGATCAGCTCCTGAGCCCGTTCCATGGCTTCTGCTGTTCTTGAAAACCTTCTCGCGAATGGGTTCTCGTCGCCGAAGTTGCACAACCCTCCTCGGAAATGTCGTACCTCGCCAGAACATCGTAAACGGTCGATCTCGAGTATCCGAGGAATCGAATGATCTCCGCCCCTGTGCGTTCAGCGCCAACGCTTTCGATGATTGCGGCTCTTCAGTCGTACTCCGCACTTGTGGGAAGCATTCAGACAGTTATGAGGGTATCACTATAAACCAGAGGATTTTCACTTACACTATTCCGATTGGGACCTCTGACGAAGTGACGGTACGGCGGGAGAGTTGAATTGAAATTTGTCCGGATTTAGCTGGCGCACCCTGTACATATCTTGCTGAGCTTGGCGTTCTAGTACCAGTTTACCCGATTCCGGTGGTATGTAAGGTTTAGTTAACCCGGACGAGAATCGAACACTAGACCGTCCAGCTGCTATTATCGCCTCTTGAACCTACTCAACCTAAACTCTCATTTTTTATATGACCAACATAGCTGATTGCCTGAAAGCCAATTCTCCAAGCGACATTAGTCTACAGTAACATTAAGCTACTCCTATTTTTCGAAATGATTTGCTACAGAGCCTATTCTGGTAGTGGTTTCTCTAGAGTATAGTATTAGGATGACCCAAAAATTCGTGTGCATTCCAGGTACTGACTTTCTTTATCCATAACTCAAGGAAAACAAATGAGTGACTGATAAAATTAACATGGTTAAGCAAAATTCTTTACCAGATTGCTGATAATGAATTATGCTTAGCTATGATGACTTTGCTGGTCATTTATCTATTTTTCTTAAGTTATTTACAAAGGATGTCAGAATCTGAAATGCACACGAACTTTTGGGTCACCCTTATACTATTGAAATTTTTGTTTTGAACGTAATTTTCATTGTCTCACTGAGTATCTGTTCTTTGATGTTTATGACTCAATGTCCTATTAATCACTTTCTCTGTTGGCACACCTATGCTAGTAAATCAACGAATAAAATTCCACTTCAGGGACACCCTCGAAGAGCTCCAGAAGGAGGCGCTTCGGGCCGACATTGACTGCTCTCGGGCACGTACCGAGGCGGCGATTGAGGAGCGACGATACTGGGAGGAAAAGCGGAACCTTCTGCTCCTGGAACGACAAATGCTGTTGGAACGATGCCCCGTGATGCCCAACAACGAACCCGGCGGGGATCGGTTGTCGTCGGCCGTAGAGGAACGACAATTCTGGGAGGAAAAGCGGAAAACGCTGTCATTACGAAGGCAGTGTATGATCGATAATTTGGAGGCAATCTGATAAAATTTTTATCATTAGCAAATCTTAAATCACATTGTGACAATCTTCACGATTTGTTTATTTTTTAATAGTTCTGTCTGTCCAGGCTTCGATCTAGATCTCAGTCTAGTCCCCCTCACGAGGAAGAACCCTTCAAACTAAAAGGGTAACTCTTACCCTACACCGAATCGGTAACCGACCAAGATATTATCTGGATCTAGTGGGTAAATTTTGCCACGAATACACGCTTGAGATGATGAGCATTGATTAGAGGTTCATTCGGATGCTAGCCACTCGATGGACCGTCGGCCTCCAAAGCCCGTCGGCAGTTGCGCCGTGCATCGGTAAATCCATACGAGATCGATATGAGGAGCTGTCGCCGCCTCTCATATCCCTGGAATCGTCGCGATGAAAGTATAAACACACAATTTTAGGAAAGAAAAATGAATGGAAAATAATTGAAACTGAGTAATAAAATTGAATAATAATTGAAGAAGGTAGTGATGTAATGGTCTTTCTTTTACCTTTGTAATGGATGAAATTTAAAAAATAGAGGCTCACTCACGTTGAAACGATGCTGTCCGCTAGGTTTTCGAGACTTCTAGACTTTGCACCGCCTCTCAGAAGGGTGTCGCCGAATAGTCGATACTGGGGCGTTGTATTGATACCGTAGGAAAACGTGTTCGAAACACCTCGACTGTCGACTGAGTTGAGCGAGTTCTAAAAAGAAATATTTTAAAATACCAAAGTAGAGGGGGTGTGCACCGGTAAGAGGCGCTGCTGGCACCTCGCACGGTCGAGCGATCAGTCCTGGCCCGAGTTAACCAGGATTTCCATCCCTACAGGGTCGGGTAAATTGGTACCAGACAACATGTCCGGGAAGGTAAAGACTCCGATTTGGTCTAAAAGCTGGGTTCCGCAAGTCATTGTATCGCCCAAATACACATTCACTGTGCGTCTACGATTCTGAATGACACACAGATGCACGGCGCATCCTTAGGGGACTGATGAACGCCGACATCTTTATCTCAAACATTTACTAAAGTAAAAGCTTCGTTACAAAACCTACCGTTGTCGCTCGCAAATCCGAGCTGCTTAACTTGGTCTTCAGCTCTTCGACGACCCTCCTTGGCATTTGACTTCGGGTCTTGTCTAGCTTCACGGAGACTTCTCGCTTCGGCGGATCTTCGTGGAACACTCCTGTTCGGGTTCGAGCCACTGGCTGGTCGAATTCGTGCTTGTTCGATGGGAAAAGCGTGTGCGATGACGATCGTGGCAGTGGTTTTGGCCTAAAATGACAATAAATAATACAGGAATAAAGTTTAATTCCAGTAGATCCGCCTCAAAAAAAATCACCTGGGCACTAGCAGTCCGGCAAGGAACAATCGTTGTTCCAGGTCCACAATGGAGCGCTGGATTTCCGGTCGAGAAATGAGTAGCTGAACAAATATACGATTAAAACTATTTTGAACCTGGGTAAAACAAAAGGTTTAGTCATGGAATATGGTTAGGATCAAGAAGCTCAACCGAGAAGTGCAGACTGTAAACTCAAAGGTGTGAGGGCAAAATCAAGTTAACAATGAATCCGATGTACTCAGAATTCGAAAATGAGAGAAAACCGTAAAAAGATGAAAATGATGGCTATTTTTCTAGAAACTTGACTGTTAGACTTGCTTTAGAGCCATGAAGGATCACCTTACGACTAAATGTACGTCCGCCCCTGGTAGTATAGTGGTCTGATTACCGGGAAGACTCATTCTCTCAGGAAAAAGAAACAAGGAAAAAAGGGAGAGAAGGAATTGTTCTACCCTTGGGGGGGGGGAGATCTAGGCTAGAAGAAATCGTTATTTGATTGGTTTCAGATGGGTAACAAGCTGTGAATGGTAAACAAGTACTAGTGACACTTGCACTGCCGAGAGACTGATTTTGCCCGAGGCGTATCAAGCCCTCAATCCCTTCTGGGTGGTTTAATTGGTACCAGACTCGCATGAAATGCTGAAGGCACTCGCTTGGTAAATCGGCTAGCCCCGCAAGTCATTGTATGTATAGTCCAAATTACCACGTCGCTACAATTTCGAATGGAGGAGCAGTGCGCGGCGCATCTTTGTGGATTGATCAACGCCCATAATTTACCTCTACGTTTACCTTAGCAAAACATACCTGGAGATTGGCGTGCATGATCTGAGCCGTCTCGCTACTGTCGCAACGGTAGCAGTGCACATGCATAGGTGAGTTCATTTCCGGGTTCAGCACCAACATCACCACCCCAACCACATCGTCGAACGGCACCTTACCGATTAGGCTAAAAGCATTTATATACCCAAGGAATACTTTCATACCCTGTCACGAGGGTTAGGTGAAATCCACTACCTGTACGTGATACAACTGGCGGCAATTTGAAACTTTGCCACCTGCATTTTCACGCGACCACTTCGCGACATCGCCGGAACGGTCTGTATGAGCTTGAGACCTTTCGAGGAGATCTGTAATGAGCGGTGGTTGATGAAAGCTTACTCAAGGTAAACAATTGCTCACCTGGACCGTTGCCTTGTTCGGTGCCTTTCTAAAGCTATCCTTCAGCAGTTGGCGCATAGCTGGTAGCACTACCTGAAATACGGGAAGTTATTCTAGTGCATGGCGCACTCCTGAAAAGTGTACATGTGTACCGCTGATCCACGAACACCGTCCGCCTCTCTCGATCCCAGATACCACACGTAAAAATGCGATTTGGCGATTTTTGTCTGAAACAGCCACGACATCTCATCGAAACGCAGCCGAAGGTACCTGATAGTTTTATTATTAAATTTATCAAAATTATTATTAATGTATTTGGCTCCATCATAGCCGACGAAAAATTAGAGACCAGAACTAAAAATACTAGAAATTAGAAACAAGAAAAATAAAGAAACGAGAAACTCGAAGTAAAAGCTAGAGTTGTGAAAGCGATCTAGCTCTTTTGGAGTTGATCTCTATCTCTTCCTGGATTCAAACGACAGCAAAAAGCTTCATTTTCGTAGTCATTAATAGCGCAGAAGCTCAGAATTTTTTACTCCAATTGGAAATAAGAATTGTTTGAAAACGGAAAGGTTGGATGAGTTTCACGGAAGAAGAATAAAAATATGTTGAATATAGAGTAGAAATAGAAGAACTCTGTGGGAAATAAAGCTTCAACAGACACCAATGGGCTTAATAAGGTTGTCCTTTGAGCAGCGCAGCTAGTTTTTCTGGCGTACCTGGAGGCTATGAATATGAATGAACCTCATGAGGGAGTGAGGAGCTCGCCCTTTTCCCCTTGGAACCCTACTCACTTCTTGGAACAGGTTTCACTCGTCGAAAAAAAATCGCATCGCCAATTGTGGAGCACGCAGGATGACTTTGAGGAGAACACATTGTGGTTTGCAAAGGAAATTTTAGAAAAATATGTTCGGATTAAAAAATCACAAAAGGAAGGTCATGAAAGGAAGGAGGGTTGAGGAGAACCACAGCAAGCGAAAGTCTCAAGACGGTCAGCAGCCGATCGTGAACGAGGTGTCAAGCTGTCAAACCGGCGACTGCACTTTGCAAACGACTCGAAACGGAAGGAAAAATGATCGAAAGCCTCGGACGGCTGTTCATACTGATTTAAAGGGCACTCAAAGGGTATTGGATGCCTAGAACTTGATTTTGAAGCTTTTAGTCATTCATGGTTACATTTTTACAAGATAAAAGCTACGCAGTTACCCACAAGCAATAATTACGAAAGAACGGCATAGTGAACATTCATTAGATGGCCACTCTCAGGTTTATTTATTTATGTATTTATTCATTTAACACGAAACTATTCTGCTACTGGCCGCTTTTTGTTTAGCGGTTTATAGACGAGAACTAGTTGAATGACTTATATATTTGGAGATGATAAGGTTATTCGCAAAACGCTGACATCGGACGGGAATTGAACCCACGTCTTTCTGTTTCCGGCAGACTGCACTAACCATTTATTTATTATTATTTATCATTTATTTATTTATTTATTTATTCATTCATTCAAGCATCCAATGGCAATTGATAACACATAGGTGTAGCGAAACAAAAAAAACGGATATTGGACAAGCATTTAGGATTGAAGAAGTGAAGTCAACAAAACCTAACTAATCAAACAACTACAAAACAACAAAACTCATCCTATCTCACAGTTCATAGAAGCTGGAACAAGTAACCAAGTTCAAGGTAGAACAAAGCATAGCCAGCTTCTCCTCCTCACCGTTATACGAAGTCCCAGATCCGAAAGTTCACTTCACACTCAGATATTTGACGATTCTCAAGCGATAGATCTCGGTATTCTCATTTCAATCATTTTTTATTGAAAATAAGTAGAATTGAAGAGAGTTGTGGGGAGGCGGAAAGAAAAATTATTAGGGTGACCCGAAATTTCGCGAGCATTTCAGATTTTGACTCCCTTCATTGATAACTCAAGAAAAACAAATAAATGACCATTAAGGTTATCTTATCTAAGCACAATTTGTTGCCGTCGATCCGGTGAAGAAGTGTGCTCAACCACAATAACCTCATTGATCGTTTATTTGTTTTTCTTAGTAATGAATAAAGGAAACCAGAATCTCAAATGCACACGAACTTTTGGGTCACTATACATAATATGTAGTAGTAAATCTAGGCGAACATCAGAGTAGAGTTTATTTTTGACTTTTTTCCTGCTGAGGTTTACATGGAATTTTCGAATTTCCTAGGATAGAAAAGGATTGATGAATGTCGAAAATCTCGAATCTGAAAACAGCGAGAATGTGCGATGGGGCGGGTTTCGAATCCACAGCGATTCAGCAAACAGCTAGGTTCTACCGTCTCAAGTGCGGCAATTATAGCCGTCAATAATCGTCGCAAAACCAGACGTCTGGCACAGAGACACTTGGCCTGCTCTTTCTCTTTACCCTTACCCAAGAGCACTCGTAACGGGCGGAGAGGTCACCTGAACAGGTAACCCGACAGGAACGTCAAAAAAAAGCGTTCGCAACGTAGAGCGAACGGCGATGCACTCAAGCAGTGGGGGACTTCTTTTGAATCTCTTCTAACGATGAGTCTTAGCGCGTTATCGATGTTGTAAAGGTAAAGGTAAAGAAAAGCTATCGGCGTTGATCAGTCCCCTAGGATCGCGCCACGCATTCGTGTTTCTTTTAAATTGTCGAGGCAGGTAAATGCGTTGTTGGCCGATACAGTGACTTGCGGTGGGCAGTCGAGTCAGGGTCTCTACCTTCCCAGACAGGTCTGGTACCAATTTACCCTACCCGGAAGAGATTAACGGTCTCGTTAGCCTCATGCAAAAGCGATCGCTGGAGCGTTACAGGTGTCAGTAGCACCCCTTACCACTGCACCATATTTATTTATTTATTTAATACGTCAAATGACGTGCCTAAAACAAAAAAATAGCAGAGGGTAAGGAGAAAGACAACAAATGGAGAACCTGAACTCAAAACACAAGAAATGATCCACAAAGACTAAGCAGGCCTCTTAAATACAGTACCGGACATGCCTTTCGATCAGTTCCCGGAAAAGCCGTTTAGGAGCGTTCCAAAGCGGCTTTTTTCAATAGCTTTGTTGAAACTCAATTATTTGTAAAAATATGCATATATTTGTGCTCAGCGGCTCAAGCTCTATCGAATGATATTCAAAAATTGGTACAAATCAATATATGGCCCCTTTTGCCGACCTCTCAAATCTCGTCTGGTCGATCCCTCGGGGCTTGTTGGTCCCTCGGTGGGTCGCCCAGGCGAGATTTGAGGGGTCGGCAAAAGGGGCCATATATTGCATTTGTACCGATCTTTGAACATCATTGGATAGAGCTCGAGCCGCTGAGCGCAAATATATGCATATTTTTACAAATAATTGAGTTTCAACAAAGCTATTGAAAAAAGCCGCTTTGGAACGCTCCTAAGCGGCTTTTCCGGGAACTGATCAAAAGGCATGTCCGGTACTGTAGTTGGGCCTTTGTGTGAATAAATAAGGAAATACAGTCATGTCAACATATGACGTTTAAATTGATTTACAGTTCTGGAATAAACATGTAAACCCTAATTTCAAGCCGATCTTCTCGTATGCCCGTGGGTTGCGCAGTGTTCACGGTCAGTTGGGGTAGAATTTGGAGCGTTCGCATTCTTCTAGAAGCAACCAGTTGGAAGGCCTTTGCGCCCCGGCAACGATTTTATTCTCTAACCACGGAGAAAAACATTCGCTACCAATCTACTCTGCGAAGCGGCCTGGGCTATCTAGTCCTAAGAACCGAGGGGCTAGTTTTCAAAATGGGAACCGGGCGGATAAAGAGAAACTTTTCTTCAAGTTAAGAGCCGCCGTGACGAAAAATTTGCCCTCTGAAAAGACAAAAAATTAAAGAAAAGCAGACGTTTCGGAGCAGGATCCTGTGCGGTTAGATCGGGAAGATCGACAAGTTTTCGCTAGGAAACTGGAAAAAGGAAATTGACAGGAAACGAGTTAGGGGAAGTGGGAGGTTAGATAAGATTCACTGCATGCTTTATAGCATTAAGTGAAGCTAAAAGAAGGGAAAAGTGAGCTCAGAACAGCAAACTGTCACAAATGATTCGTGTGTGGCAAGAATGCGTCGTCGCCGGTGCTTTGTTGCACCCCCGTAGGAATTCCAGTTGCCGAACCAGTCACTTTCGCCTTCTAAGCTACGTCAACAGATCCCTGCCGGGTACATTATGCTATTGATGCTCAATGCCGCTCTTGAAATCTTCTGTTCAGAGGTTTAGATGGAACTAACGGCGGCCTACTGCCGATGCATGGCTTATCTTAGATATTATTCTAGCCCAGTCTGAAACTGGCCGCCCGGTATAATGTATTTTTATATTTCCCACGAGGCTCAGTTGCTCACATGATTTGCTATCTTGAGGTTTTGCTCTGAGTTCAGGGTTACTTTGTTACTTTGTTTGGTTCACTCAACTGGCGAGCAGTATTTATTTATTTATTTATTATATGGCATCGTATGGCGCATGAATAAGTAAACAATATATATATATATATATAATATATATATGATTCTATGATAATATATATATATATATATATATATATATATATATATATATATATATATATATATATATATATATATATATATATATAAGTAAACCAATCGATCTCCTTGTTCTTTGATGCCGCCAAACCTTGAAAAATAAGAAGTATGATATAATTTGGAAAGATTATGCTCAAAGCACGATAAAACTAAAACGGACCATCAAACTTTGCAGCTCCGTTTCGTTCTCGGTTTGCGATCCAGGATTTGAGAAAATAATAACTTTATTGCATAAATACCACGAAATTTCTCGACCAATTCGACCAGAGTTCTCACCCGATCGTAAATTCAAATTCAAGGGTTGAAGTTAATTTATTTATTTATTTATTTATTTACTCAAACATCCAATGGTAGTTGATAACATATAGGTGTAGCGAAGTAAAAAAACGGATATTGGACATGATGTGCATTTGGGATTGAGAAACTGAAGTCAAAAAAATCTAACTCAGCTAAATCAAACAATTACAAGACAGTTGCCCACCATTTTTTTCTATAGATGATAATACCTGGCAGGAATGTTCCATATCTGGCGATACAGCGACTTTTTCGACTAAACGTCCATCTGAACCAGTAACACGAAAACGATGACAAACAAAAAGTGGTTTGTTTGCTGTTCAGCAGCCACAGCAGCCACAACCACAGCCGAAGGGCGGTCGAACTGGACACCAGTGAGCTGGCCGTCCGGACGGCTTTGGGGGTGTCAATGAGCCGCTGTCAAGTGGTCACTCCAGGTGCTGGATTTCTCGGCCGATCATCAAAGCTGGAATCCATCCGTCCACTTGACGACGACTTCCTGCCGCCAGCTCAGCTCAGACGATATCCGATCATCACGTGGACGGTGGATGTCACTGAAGGGAAAAAGAAAAGAAGAGAATGAAGAAAAGGAAAAGGCTTGAGAAAAAACTGAGTAAGGTAAAGATAAAGGCAAAGGAGTCGTCGATCATTCCACTAAGGACGCGCAGCGCGTTCGTGCTCCATTAAGAATCGTAGAAGCATAGTGAATGAGTATTTAGCCTATACAATGACTTGCAGGGCCAGTCATTGTATAGGTCACTGTCTTTACCTCGATCGCTAGATCGTATGGGTGGGAATACTGTCTCTTACAACTCCACTACACGAGCCCATGACCAGAGACATATTTATTTATTTAATCTTTTAATTATTTATTTATTTATTTACTTATTTACCTGTTTATTTATTTATTTATTTATTTATTTATTTATTTATTTATTTATTTATTTATTTATTTATTTATTTATTTATTTATTTATTTATTTATTTATTTATTTATTTATTTATTTACACTATTACGTGCGCCAAATGAAACAGACATGAGTAATACGAATCAATCGTACTGTACTTAATTTCAACCAGAAAATAAAATAAAGTAAAATGTTGATAATTTGTGCTGCATCCCACCATATACAAACATTTTCTACCCAGGAGCCTCCTTATCTAATCCTCAGTTGTTGGGTATGATTTTTTTCACATTCTCGGACAAGTGTGGTACCAATTTACCCAACTCCAGTGAGAGTGAGAGCTTGGTTAGCCTAGAAGAAGATCGGTCGCTCGATCGTGCGGGTGAGAGTAGCGCCCCTCATCCCAGCTCAGTTTCAGCGGCCTCCCTCCACATAATCTTTATCTCCTCACTGACGAAATGTCCTGATTCGAGGTAAACGCTGATCCTTCGAATCGATATTGTTCATGAGGTCGTATTAATTAGATTAAGTAGGGGAATGAGAAGCCGCTTTGCGAACGACCAGTTCATTTTTTTGCCTTTCGAAGGGGTCAAGGTGGGTGAGCAGATTTATGCGATCATTCTCGTCGCTGCACCGCTCAATAAGTGCCGACGCCGATCGAACGGCCGCCGAACCGCGTTCGATAGGTTTTCCGAGACTCCTTCGCCATGTCTTGGCCTGAAATCCCATCGAATCCTCACCGATCTCTCGCAATTCGATCCTCTATCAATCCCTATGGCCATTTCTCGTGTTCCAGTCCAATTCATCCATCTGTTACTTGTTCTTTCCCTGGTCGTTTCCTAGGTGACAGCATTACGCCGGAATTCTCTCTGTAACACATCGAGGGAGCCGTAATCGATCGGAATTTTCTCGAGAAAATCTTGGAAAACCATAGAGCTCGCCAGATTTCCAGCTTCTGCGGAGCTATCTTGGTAAAGAGAACAGCAACTTTCACACGAATGCCTAATGTCACTAATTTTCCGTTTCTGATTTGATTTTCTTCAGAAAATGGATCTCTCCGGAATGAGGCTTAATGAAATTGTTTCTTCGGTGACATATCTAAGCAAATATTTATGCTGGTTGAATTATGACCCGCAAGACGTCTTAATAAAAATCAAAGTAGAATACCACCTCAGAAATGGTTTCAGTTTGACAAATATGTACCTTATCGAATCGGGCTTGGTTGTTGTTTTCGGAAGTTTTTTTTGCTTCGAACTCATCTCTGGGTTAATTTCATTTATTTATTTATTTATTTATTTATTTATTTATTTATTATTTATTTATTTATTTATTTATTTATTTATTGCGGCAGTATGAGACAATTTAATCTTACAAAAAACCCAAAAAAGAGCGAGAAAGGCAAAGTGCAAAGAGTTTCCCAGTTCCCGAGCGTTTCACTGCCAACAGCTGTTCAGCCCGAGTTTGACAGAAGAACCAGCATCTGGTATATACAGCGTCCGTCTCTGCTGAGCACTTCCTCCCATTCATCTCAAATTCTGCCACACTCATCTCTGAAAAGCTCGAACAACATAAATATTCCAAAAAGCAGCTGATCAACGTGGACTTTATTCCACTTCATGCTCGGCACGTAGTTTTCTCGCATGTTTCATCCATTTCAGTGAGTCATCTCTGTGAATAGTTGGGGCTGCGGCTCACTTTTCGACCGAACCGACATTAGACAAACGCGGAAAACTGCATAACATTCCATGTGCGACTTCCAATAAATCTCGGCATTGTAAATCCGTTATCTCATTTACAGTAAACGAGATAGTGGATACCTGCTTTCTTTGAATTCAATTAGGATTTTTAGGGAAGGAGCGGCTCTGTTGACATTTCAGCCTTCTTCTTAATCTCTGCTTTGCACTGTTACACCGAAAATCTATTCTGTGTTTCCTTTACCATTTTCACTCTGATTTGGACGTTTTTCAAACCAATTCGGACGTTTTTCAAACCACGTCGGACGTTTTTCAAACCAAATTGGACGTTTTTCAGGCCAATGTGGCTTGAAAAGTGTCCAATTTGGTTTAAAAAACGTACGACGTGATTTGAAAAGTGTCCAATCAAAGTGAAAATGGTATAATGCGTTTTATTACAGCCATCGTGCTTTTGTTGCTGATTTATCGCACCTCATCTTTCTGTTAAGGACAGCACCGTCTAGCGATTGATTTTGCCTGAGGCTAACGAAGCACTCAATCCCTTCCGGGAAAGTAAACTGGTATCAGACTCGTCTGGGAAGGTAAGGACACTGGATTGGTATAGCGGCTGGCCCCTGCAAGTCATTATATGGATCAAATTCGCATTCACCATACCTATACGATTTTGAATGGGAGGCGAATGCATGGCGCGTCCTTAGGAGACCAGTCAACGTCGACACTTTTCCATTTGACTTTTTATATTTCACAGTGTGTTGAACCGTGATATTTTTGTTTTGGTTTTCCCGATTCGCTCAATTCTAGGTAGCTACTTTGTTCCGTGTGAAAAAGGTACAGCTTGTGAAAAAGGTAAAGCTGAAGGTGTCGCAGTTAATCAGTTCCCGAAGGACACGCCACGCATTCGTGTTCAATTCAGAATGGTAGAGGCATGGTTAGTTCGCATTTGAGCTACACAATGACTTGCCAGGGGAAGCTGCCATACCAAGTCAGTATCTTTACCTTCCCACACAAGTCTGGAACCAATTTATCCGACCCCGCAGGGATCGAAGGTTCGGTTAATCCGGACCGGGCCGATCGCTCGATCGTGCAGGTGTCAATAGCGCCTCCTACCACTTCACCATGCACGTCCTTGCTGTGATTATTTATTTGAATGGGTTTTTCAGAGATGGCCGCCCCGAAGATGATAGTGGTGGCTGGAGGCCCATCCGCGGGTAAAACTGCCGTCTTGGTCAGTTGCCGAGTTTGGCATACCTGACTCACCTGACTATCAATTATCAATTTCAGCAACACCTAGCTGATCTGCTGCGTAGACATCAGTTTCGACCACTTCTCGTTCCGGCAATGGTTCGATATTTTACTTTTTTCAGCAAATTATAAATATGATAACTAAGTAAGTAAGCAGATAAATAGATTGTCAATAAAAGACCCGATCAATATTTAGTTGCCCCAAATGGAGTCATTCGGTATGCGCTTTAAAGACGACTGTATCACTGAGGACCAACTTCTCAAGTGGGAGAGCGTTCAAAGGCGTATGCAGGTCGAGCAGGAAGAGGTAATAGTTTACCCAGCGGTGAATGTAGGTATACATTGACTATGCCCTCATTTTAGACCACGAAGTTCGCCGCTACCAAGTTCGGTTTCAAGAATCCTGTGATACTAGTCGATCGAGGACTGCCTAGTGCCTATATCAGCATGGTAGGTGAACCAGTGAAGAATTATGTGTTATTTTTTATTTCTAGACCTTTTTTATGGCATTTTAGGTCCAATATGACCTGCTGATGCGCAAGGCTGCTCTAAAGGACCGTATTTCACTTGACCGTTACGACGGGGTGATCTACATGAGAACAAGGACTGACGAAGAACAAGTGCTTACGTTTGATGATGGTGATCTTTCCAAGCGACATCGGCAAGAAATCCAAGAAGACGTCGACAAGTTACGGGAGCGGAACGAGGAGGTGATTTTGGTTATGATCTACACGGAAAATCGAAATTTTCACTCTCACTGTAAGGATACGGTAAAGGTGCTGGCGTTGATCAGTCCCCTACGGGCTCATTTAGACGCCGCGCGGCGAAAATGCAAAATTTAAGCGCAATCAATAATTAACGTCCTTGATCGAATTCGCTCTTTTACATTAGTGGCGCAGTCCGGTGGCGCCTCATATAGGCAAACTTACTGGTCGTCCGTGTTTCTCGAAGGCTGCCATTCCTTATTGAAGGACATTTTGACGGCACTAACTTTTTTCGTCTAATTTCTTCCCTATGTGATTATACGCCTAATTTTTTTGCATAGACGCGGCGCCACCGGACTGCGCCACTAACGCAAAGGAGCAAAGTCGATCCATGACGTCCATTATTGATTGCGCTTCGATCTTGCATTTTTGCCGCTAGGCGTCTAAACGAGCCCTGAGGAAGCGCCACACATTCGTGTTCTATTCAGAATCGATGACGGATGGTGATTTTGTCTATACAATGAGTTGTGGGCCATCCGTTACACTATTTCAGAGCTCCGACCCCGGAAGGGTGGAAGGCTTGGTTAGGCCAGGCGGGGATCGATCCCTCAGCCATGCGGGTGTCAGTAGCGCCTCTTATCACTTTGCCACGACTGCCCTAATGATAATAATGAAAAACAAATAGAAAGAACTAAAAGCTAGACATTTTCCAGGTCTGGCAGCAACACCCAAACTTTGTCCTCATAGACGCTCTGCCTCACGATAAGTTCCGAAAACGACTTCAACTAGCCGGCGAAGGTCTAGCGAAACTGCTCAACTTCAAGCTTGAATCAGGGTCAGCATTTTACTCTTATTGTATCATTTTTTATCACTTTGTAATCTACGACTTGTTTATGCTGTGCCCCTAGGTATCTCATTTGCAGGTGGGATTCAAGTCTGGACCAGACACTGCCTACTTAGAACCGCATCCCTACATCGGTGTGGTGCGTAGACATTTCTGACACACTTTTAGTAAAGTTTAATGAAAATTTTAAATATATGGAATATACTAACATTACCTTTTTAAAATGTTTTACTGAGTTATGGTATCTTGACATGCATAAATGAATATGAATCGGTGCTATTTCACAAAATCGGGGTAAATTCACAAAAATTCGTAAATAACATACGTTTTCAACTATCTACAGTTCCTCTTCGAACTCGTCATCCTCTTCATTGTCGTCCTCCTCATCATCCTCGTCCGCTATGACGACTCTCTTGACCGTTGGTGAAACCTTACTCGGCGGAACCGTGGGAGCCGAGGTGGTTGCTGATGCCGGGCCATCTGATGAAGAGGCGCTATCGCGGGCTGCTTCAGAGACAGCGGCCAGAATATTCAACGGATCCATATCCGACGACGACAGGGCACCTGCCTTCCCCACGAGGGTCTTCTCTTTGTCCTGATCCACCGACGACGTCGAGGGTTCTGTCCTGACCTCTGCAGCTGCATTGGGGGCCGCTACCTTTCCCGCCTGTTCGGATACACCTTGAGCACCCGCAGGTGCCGGGGAAGGTTTCGGTGCTCTCGGTGGAGGTACCACCGGTAGGGGTAGGGATTTGATGAGTCGATGTGGGGGCAGAGGTCGAATTGCTTGGGTTAACAATCTGTGCGGAGGCAGAGGACGCGATGCCGGTGGAGGTCTGGGTAAAGGCGTGGGTAGTGGAGGTCGTGGTTGCAATCCTGATGAAGGAGGCGGTTGCTGATGCTGGACGGATCCATCAGTTTTTCTAAGAATTGTAGGGAATCGAGGTCGTAGCACAGGTGGTGGTGGAGGTGGTGCCAAGATCAATTCATCCTGGTCGGGAGAGGAGTATGAGCCTGTAGGTGCAGGTGCAGCACCAGCATGGGAACTTGCCCCGGTAGCTGCTCCGCTGCGCTGGAATGTCGTAAAAATAATCAATATTCCATTAATCATGCAGCAATTTTCTGAAAAACCTACCTCTTCAGAAGCACCAGAAGCCACAGAAGGAGCTTGACCTTGTCTTGTCGATCTAAGACAAAAAATATATACATAACCGGTGTACAAACCAAAAACAATGGATATGCAATAACATACCCAGGAAGTGGAAGAATTGGCGGATCTGGAGGAGGTGGCAAATGATGTTGATGTCGTGCAATTTCATAGTGGGCCGTGCCTGGTTGAGATCCGGGATGACGATATCTAAGCACGTAAGTAAATAAATACGCTAAAATAATAAGTATAGTACATGGTATAAGCATAGTAAATAAGGGTGAAAGAAGGATAAATACGTAATTTTGAAACTTCTTAAAGGACATCAGCTTCCTCGTGAGATGGTTTACGGTGAATAAAAAATAAAATCAAGAAATCATAAGAAAATATTTAACCTACATCGGAGGATTTCTTCTATACGACGAAATGTACGGTCGAGTCTGCGTACCAGGCAGACGAAGCTTAGCAGGATCACCTGCTGAGGGGGCAACTGGTGGCTGGCTTTGAGGAGGAGGAGTGCGACGATCCTCTACGAGACCTTCCTATAATGAAAAAAAAACAAATTTTTGTCCAAAATGCCCGACGGATATTTGAGGAATGGACCAAAACTTAGTTTAGTTGCTGGAAACTGACATTTCCATGCTCGGTCGGTCGTGGTGACGACGCACAAGCTTGCGGATTTAATGGAATAGGCAGCGGTGAAGCTCTCAGGTCCTGATTTAACAGAAACAGGTGAGATTCGAGCGCTAATTTATCAAAAATGCTGATGGCTTACCCTTCCCAAGAGCCGATGAGGTGGCTGAACTCTTCGTTGCGACGGTAGAAGGTTGGCAAACTGCCTTTGGAAGGCGGATTCTGAACCAGGGGCCGGACGGGGCGTTGGTGAACTCAGTGGTGTATGCTGAAAAACAATTTGCAATTTAGTCAGATAGAATTTCCTAAATCAATAAAACATCGAAAAGGGGAACTTACATGCTGCTGAAGAGAGATGTTGTCTCCTGCAATCGATCGGCGCACCGGTGGCACTGGAGGACGATTCACAGCACTGACACGTCGAGGTACAGCTGGTTTCGGTGGGAACTGCGAGCGTTCGAATGGTCGAATTCTTAAGTACTAGTAGCAGTATATTTATTAGAAATACCCTCAAGCATAGCAAAAAAGCGCGCGCGTGGCGCAGTAGTGAGAAGCGCTACCGCCATTCGCACGGTCGAGCGATCAATCCTCGCTCGGGTGACCCTACGTCTGGCCGCAAATTATCCGACTCACAGGAGATGGAAGGCTTGTTGACCTGGGCGAGGATCGCTATCGCGCGAGTGTCAGAAGCGCCTTCTATCTCTGCACTACGCAACACTTTATAGTGAAACACAACAACTTCTGATCTGATGTCTCACAACAACTTCTGATATAAACACACACCTGGCACATGTGAGCAGATCAAAGTTCTTATCCAAACGCAATTCTGCCCGTCTGACTGCTTCCATCACAGCTGGTGATTTTTGACTAAGGACTTGTCCTACGGTGATCTGCGAGGAAGTCAACTAAATGTAAACATATTTGAAGATAACGTAGAAAATAGCTACTGAAGTATTAACATACCTCCAGTCTAGCTCGTCTAGCAACTGGATCTCCGTCGTCTCTCGATGAACTGTCGACAGAAGGTCGCTAAAATGAGATTGTTGAAAGGTCAAGCAATGTTTTGTAATAATTCCCTGAATATCTGAACACCCACTTTCAAAGGAATTCGTTTGTCCATCGATGAAGACGAACCCGAATACGGGTTCGACGAGCTCGATGGGAGACCGAATAACGGCTTTGAAGGATCGTTCGACGCTGAATACAGAAAAAAAAATAACTCAAAGCGAAATATGCAATGAAACAAAAATATTACATTTCATCTTAGTCATAGGAGACATCGGGGAGACCCCTGATCCCATGAGCTGCATCTGAGCCGAGGACATGCGTGACTCCATCAGCAGGGCACGTTGCTTTGCCTTAGCTGCTTCCTCTAGAACGCAAAATACAGGGTGTCTCAAAAAAATGTACCTCCTGTTTGAAATGCCATAACTTTGGCGAAAGTTAACCAATCGAAACGAGACATAGCTTGAATGAAAGCTAAGGAAAAAGAAAATTTTCTGGTATGTGTTTAGTGAGGATTGCGCCACGTACTCGACCGAGGCTTCAGATTTCAGACCTGATTGATAGTGCATGGGTTATATGCTTGCTCTACTTTGGTCGTAAAGAGGTGATATTGCTGTTATCAGTTACTTCTGAGGCAGTAAACATATCTACTTGCCTTAGCTTTTGGTTAATCGTGGAACAACATCAATATCGGTCAATAATTGTATCCACTGTTTGAGAAGCTAAAGCTCTTCCAACAGTGATGCAATCATAAGAATATAATTCAGAGGGATGTAAAATGTATGAACCATGAAGATTGCGCCATGCATCTACTCCAATCGTCGGATTCTAGGCCTGATGGAAAGTTCACGGATAACATGCTTGTTCTACTTTGGTCGCCAAGAGGTAATGTCGCTGATACGCGTTTCTCGTGATGCAGTAAACATAAAAACATCAAGACATAACAACTTTAACATGCACTTTGAGATGTACTTGCACAATACGACAATGTTTTTTCATTCAGATCAAAATGAACACTCAGTGATTGATATTGATGCTGATCCATCTCTAATCGAAAGCTGGGTTGTTTTATTCGCTGCCCCAAGTGTAACGCAATTATATGACCTGTTTGCGACAAATGTAGAACAAACACGTTATCCGTGAACTTTCAATCAGGTCTAAAATCCGACGATTTGGACAGATGCATGGCGCAATCTTCATGGTTCATACATTTTACATCCCTCTGAATTATATTCTTATGATTGCATCACTGTTGGAAGAGCTTTAGCTTCTCAAACAGTGGATACAATTATTGACCGATATTGATGTTGTTCCACGATTGACCAAAAGCTAAGGCAAGTAGATATGTTTACTGCCTCAGGAGTAACTGATAACAGCAATATCACCTCTTTACGACCAATGTAGAGCAAGCATATAACCCATGCACTATCAATCAGGTCTGAAATCTGAAGCCTCGGTCGAGTACGTGGCGCAATCCTCACTAAACACATACCAGAAAATTTTCTTTTTTCTTAGCTTTCATTCAAGCTATGATTCGTTTCGATTGATTCACTTTCGCCTAAGTTATGGCATTTCAAACAGGAGGTACATTTTTTTGAGACACCCTGTAAGTCCTTGGAAAACAAGGTGGAACTTTCAGAAGGAAATCTCTGAAAAATACGGACCCATATGCTTTTTGCACATCACAGGAGGCGGAGCAAACACTCCGAGACACATCGTATGGCATACGGTGCACGGTACGAACATATTCTGACGTTCATCCAACATTTGGTCTAAATTCAGGATTCTGCGGTAAGCGACGAATGGTTGTAAAATAACGAACAGAAAAAGAAAAGTGTAAGGTAAATAATACTATAAAAGAGAAGAAAACAAACGTACGTGCAATGCAATACTCGCTGAGAGGTATTCGCCATGAAGTACATCGTTTCACATCTTTGGTAGATTCCTCCAGTTCTGAAAAAGCGAATAACAAAAATGCAAAATCATTTTTTCGCTCAACCACTAATATTTCCACTGCTTCTAATGTTACATAAATATCTGCATTGTCTGCGATGGAGAATACACTCGCCTTGAATATCTGCATCACAAGCCCTAGTGAACAAATAAATGGAACAAAATATTATCACTTACTTTTCCTGTCCATAATGACAGAATAGTCAGCGAAATCGCCTTTTCCATTGCTAACACAGTCCACAATTGACTCAACAACCAATATAACGCAGTCGACAACTTCGTCAATGTTTTTATTTTGCTCCCTCGCCCCGAAGAGGCAAATCGGCCGATCCTCCACCTTCCATTCTCCCTGGAAATACCATCACTTTAGAAATATCGGCTCACACATTCAACTCACATGTCAACATTCCATGTATCATTAAAAAGAGATGGTGAAGAACAAACTGAGTAAAGCGGACTGAAAATTGAGAAAACCAATGAACTACTACTTACGGTCATATATTTCTGGAAAGTTGCTATGCGTTTAGAAATTCCACCGAAGTTATCCATAGAAGCACACGCTGCAGCAACAGGAGCTGCGGCTTCTCCAAGGGTGATCACTGGAATACGCCTTATTTTAAACCTGTCCTTTAGAAAAAAATGTTACCATAGAACCGAATAAAAGTTCTCGCTATATTGTTCACGAGTTTCTAACAGAACATGACAAACACCAGATACCAGAACGTACCTTTTCCCGGATTGCTAAACAACTCATTGGCTCTTCGTCGAGTCCTTTCCAGTAGCATCTCTTTGCTGAGTTTCAAATAGTGCATCTTTCTGTCGAGCAAAGCTCTCCTCATCTTTATAAGGTCCTTTTCAGTGTATATTTCAGCATTTCTACAAGATACAACATAAAACATTGGACCATAAATAAATAAACCCAGAGACGGAGTGATACCTACATTAATGGAGCAACGGGATCGTCATCGGGGGCATCATCATAGACAGGACGTGTCAGCGGAGATTCCCAACGATGGCTGGGCATAAGCCAGGCATATTCTTCGCTAAAGAATGAAATAAAAATTAGCTAAAGTAAATTTTAAAAAATGTAGTTTTGACGAAGAAAAAACATCGACAACTTGAAAAAGGAGCATATCGATCTCAACAACAAATATGTTTAACTTCCGTTTCACAAAAAGTGCGACCTTACCTCACCAAACCGTCTTGGTTGATAAAACGGCTATACTTCGGCTTGCTCTGACCGTTTTCTTGCATAAGTCGACGCTCCTCACACAAGAATTTCTCTCGAAGGAAATCTTGGAATTTTTTATGCTGAAATAAAATATTTCCTTACTCATCGATTCGATCACAGCAGCGTTAGGCCGATAATGGGTCGAAATAGAAACAAGTATATCGTAAAGATACAACCATAACAACCGTAAAAATATGTCACGGAAAGGGGAACAATAAATGAAAAGAATCTTAATAATAAAAAAGGAACGAACCGCTTCACAAATACCTCCATTCGCTTTCAGATCGGATTTCTTGCGCACATTTTTGCACTTTACCAACGTCCTGCTCGACACATAGGCACATTCCTCGTAGATTGTGTGGTCGTAGTCCTGCTCGATTAAGCAATGCTGAGTACCATACGCCAGTACATAACGATTCGGTGGTTCGGAATTGGCCCAATCGATGCACAATGAACTAATCGAAACAAGAAAATCACGAAAAACACCCCCTCAGCGAGACAAACGGAATCGAAAAGAAAATATTCCCGTAAAGTTCGATGCATTGGCTTACTCTGCAACTGCACAACGGCAATTCAAACGCGCGAGAGGGCGGCATTCCACCCCAAACGGACAACTGCTCCTCAGGGAGGCGCCATCTGCCATTTCTCTGTCGTCTGCGCTTTATCGAGTCCCATAGACACTTGCGTCCAACGTCCTGCTCGACACATAGGCACATTCCTCGTAGATTGTGTGGTCGTAGTCCTGCTCGATTAAGCAATGCTGAGTACCATACGCCAGTACATAACGATTCGGTGGTTCGGAATTGGCCCAATCGATGCCGCCGGTCATTCCCTGGAAAGCGAATAATGAGCTATAGAACATAGACAATGAACTAATCGAAACAAGAAAATCACGAAAAACACCCCCTCAGCGAGACAAACGGAATCGAAAAGAAAATATTCCCGTAAAGTTCGATGCTTTGGCTTATTCTGTAATTGCACAACGGCAATTCAAACGCGCGAGAGGGCGGCAATCCTTCTCAAACGGACAACTGCTCCTCGGGCGAGGCGCCATCTGCCATTTCTCTGTCGTCTGCGTCCTCTCGAGTCCCATAGACACTTGCGTCCAGCCGTGCACCTGCCCTGAGCACTCTGCCGTCTGACTCTGCACCTTGCGCCTTAAAAGCTTCCCTTTTGAGCAGTCATATCAGCCTTATCAGTTATCTTTCGGGCACAAGGTTAGGCGTTGGTCACCCTTTATCTTGCGTGGACTTTACCCGTTGAGTAACTATAGCTGAAGGCATACGACTTTCAAAGTGCTAGTTGAGGGTTGTGAGGGCTGTAACTGTGCTTATGAATACCCGTGGCAATTCCACTTGATAACTGCGGTACAAGCAAAGGTAAGATTTTCGGCGTCGTTCAGGCCCCTGGGGACGCGCCATGCACCCGTCTTCCATTTAGATTCGTAGCAACGTGGTGAAGGTGAATTTAGTCTATACTATGACTTGCGGGTCCAGCCACTGATCAAGATGGTCTTCACTTTTTCGGACAAATCTGATGCCAATTTATCAGACCTTTTAGGGATGGACGACGTGGAGAGCCCGGGCGAGGATTGATCGTTCTCTGGTGTGAGTGAGAGTGGGACATTTTAACCTCTACAAACCTAAGATTTCGCGAGAATGTATCAAATGGTGATCAAAATTTATTCATGGGTATCTATCCTAGGGAATCCTGAAAACGAATGATCGCATTCGATGGGGAGATGCAATTTTCATGGCATCTACTAACTTGCTAGCAGCAATATCTTAATAAGAAACCCATGCTCCGATGATACTGAAAGTTCGAAAAAAAACAAAAATCGTGTTTCAGAAGGATTTCGAGTCAGTGTCCGAAACCCTGAGATTTTTTTCTCACTTGATTATGAGTACCACCAGACGAAGAATCGAGTAGTCCTTGTGTTATGTAGGTAAAATTAGGATTCACGAATGAATGATCTCTATAATATGTTGCAAATTTCATGTGTAGATCAAAGCTGAAACCACAATCGGATCAATAGTGTGATCTACCGCGGACGCTCGAACCGTTGATTGATTTTACACGCGTCAGGTTTACCATCCTTTCGTAGACTTTAGTGGAGTTGATATCATGTTTGGCAGTAAATTTCAAATTTCTCGTTGCCTTCGAAAGCCTCGGTACACTCGAGCAGTTCATCGCAAAAATACATTCCATTTCAACAATTCTTTACTAAACTCAAGATGCGCTGGCCGAGACAAATCCAATTCTTCGTTCAATTTTTCTGTTTTTCGGACGCTTAGTTTAACCGAATCTTTGGAGAAACTCCACGATACCACAATGAATGGAGTGAATTACCAACCGGTTTCTGAAAAATAATAATTAAATAAAATAAAAGCCGGTTTCTGACGGTGAAATTATGTAGGAAACCATTTCCAATGATTCTTGGTCGCTGGTGCAGCACTCTGAGATTCTCCAAAGGAAATCAAGCACGTCAAAGTGTTTTTCACTTGTAATTTCCGATGTTTTTCTCGTAAAATTCACTCGAAACCTCGACTATAGTTCTCTGGAGGTTTGAAATATTCATTATTTATTTTATTTTTATTGTATTTTTCAAAATGAACGTAGGTGGGCTGCTCGAACCAACGCCCTGTCTATCGAGCCGGACACGCCATCTCAAGATGAACTGCGCTCCAGCGCATTTTCACGCCCGCCAGGGAACCTCTAGTAATTCGTGCAGCATAGCAACTTTGTAAAACTTTCTTGTTCAAAGAACCCGATAATGTGATAATGTGATAATTCTTTCCCTAATCATATCGAATCGTTTTCTTCCATTCATATTACAAATTGTGCTCGAAGAACTTTCAATGCTCACGTTTCATTTACGATCGAACCAGCCCGTCCTAATTATTTTTGTATTGTGTTTTTTTTCACTCGAAATTTCTTTGTTCTGATGCGCGAGGCGCCAAAATGTAGGGTTTTCTAAGGAAATATATTTCAGACTGCCCAGATCTACTCGCTGCTTTCATGAAGAATGCCAGACGTTATTGAATATCCGCCCAACTGTATGGAAATACAATGTGGCAGCAACAACAGTGAATTGGTCAGAAAACTCAAGGTAGGTTTAAGATTCTGGCTCCTTGTAGTCTTGTTAATTTATCTTATTATTCATTTACCTAACACATAAGAAGCTAGTAGTGAGGGTAGTCAACGGGAGAAGCAACCACGAAAACAGTAATGACCATGAAATTTAGACTATTTTCATTGCTTGTTTTTACTATTTTTACTTTACTTTTACTTATGATTACTTGTTCACTATTACTGTTTACGATTTATGGAGATTAGCATTCAAGGTTTGTTCGGCTTATCGATCAAAACTTCTCAACTAACATTTATTGATTGTGTTTCTGTCGTTACTCCCTCAGGCTACATTCTTTAGACCCTATCAGAAGCACTGCAACTTTCGGACACAAACGACGAATGCGGGCAACCTGATCGATACCGAGGCCTCATATGTCATCTTTCAAAAACGAGCTTTCTCGAGAACAACAGCAAAGATGTGCAAATTTGGTTGGCTTGCTGTCTAGCCGATATACTTCGCATTTTTGCTCCGAATGTTCCACTTGCTGATCCAACGCAATTGAAGGTATTAGTATTGGCTTATTCATGGACAGTAACTTTTATTACTTGAAATAATCGTTTTCACCATTCATTATTTAAGAATACGTTGATGTTCATCATAAAAGCGTTGAAGGGCCTCGAATCGCCAAAAAATCCTTTATTCCGCCGGTACTTCTACCTTTTGGAGGTGAATACCCTACTGGTTTTTATTCTGTATGTGTTCTTTGATTTTAATCGGGTTCTCCTCAGTCGAAAAAGTTCGTGTTTATCATTTGAAATATTTAATAAATGTATAGTTGTTTAGAATTTGAGTGTGGTCAGCACATTGGTTCTGTGTTTGGAACTTCCACAAGACGACGCCAATCAGGTCATTCGATTACTTCTCAAAACTGCTATGGAAGTCGCTAACGGAAAGGAATGGAAGAGAGAGACTCGTGAGACGTCCGCAGATGGCAGTGCCACCGATGATGACGGCGAGGAAAAGAGTGACAATCGAGACAAGGTCTGCATCTTTTTTTTCCATTTTTTTTGAATCGTTTCTTTTCGATTTAATCTCAAGGTCTGCATCTTTTTTTTCATTTTTTTCGAAAATCGTTTCTTTTCGATTTAATCTATATGCAGTATTGAATGTCTTTCAAGGTGATTGCTCTCCTGATCGGCATGATCACTAAACTGCTGAGAGATGTCGACCAAGTCTCGACGGAAGTCTTGGATGTTCTCTTCTTCTATCTTATTAATCCTCAAAAGGTGATTTTTTGTGGCGCGTTTCACTGCAGAAAGTTGTTGCTCTATTGCCATATATAGCTCTTTTAACAACTCGTTGAATATTTTATTGCAGCTTAACAATCGCGAATCGTATAACATGGCTCGACAAATTATTCAGGTCTCACAGACATCACTCGAAGCAGCTGTTCAGTCAGTAAGTACATGTTTACATATTTACAAAGCGCAAAATGTTCTGCTCGACAAAATTTGAAACAGTAGAGCGGCGAAAATTATACCAAGGAGAAAACGCCTGAAACACATCCAATGATCTAAAAAATGTTTAAAAAAGGAATGTTGTCATAGATTATGACTGACTGTAGTTTACGTTCTCATTCGGTTGCAAAATCAAGTTCTTTCCAGTTACTAACCCAATCGTTGCTCTCTGGTGGTCTTCCGCAGGAGTGTGATTTGGTTGGAAGCGGTCGCAAAAAGCTACACGACGTCATTCTGGAGCTGCATGAAGTTGCTCCTGAGCTTGTTGCACCAGTTCTTCCCCAAATCTGCTCTTCGTTGCGAGTGAGTTCTCATATAGCTATGTAGTTCAAGATTTCTAAACTACTTCTTCCTTTCTTCTTTCTTCCATTCGAATTCAAGCCCTGCTTTTTTTTCAAGGCCGAAGATGATCAACAACGCTTACTCGCTACAAAACTTGTGGGAAAATTAGCGTCCAGTGCAAAGGCTCTCTTCTACGACGATCATCCAAAGTTGTGGAAGTTCTACTTGGACAGGTACCGTTGTCGGCTCGTAGTTCAGTAACAGTTTTTTCTTGCTTCAAATTGGATATTCAAAGTTTGCAGGTTTAAAGATACGTCTAATGAAGTAAGGGAAACTTGTGCGAAGGATGCTCACGAGATTCTGCTCCGACATTGCCAGCTTAGAGGGCAAATTTCATGTGAGTGTTCATTTCTGATTCTTTTTTGCTGTTTGGATATTTTGTTGATATTTTCGATTTTTATGTTGATGCGTTGTTTTTTCTGTTATTACGTCGAAAAGAGTATTGATTTTGCATCACTATTTCTCAGTTATTGATTATGCTTTCTCATTTTGAAATTTCTAACGTACATTTACTGGTGGTCTTTCAGCATCCCTAAGTAGTCTTACTCGCGATCTCGACGATTCGGTTCGTCTCACCGCAGTTCTGTGTATTATCGAAACCGCGCGGAAAAAGCTTGACGCTGTCAACGAATCACTCATCATAGCTTGTTGCGACCGCATGAAGGATAAGAAGGTACGGTTCGTCGAAGATCTCCATTTTTTATTCCAATTTGGTGTGAAATTTACTAGGATTCCAATTTTCTTGCCTACTGGATATCACTTTTCGCACTCTTTCAGCCGAAGATTCGCCAGGAAGTGATAGCAAAATTGCTTCATTTATACTTCAAAGTCGTTATGAGCGAGGAGCACACGGCGTCGGAGACCGCCTCGGTTGCTATCATACCGAAGAGGGCTTTGGCTCTGTATATGTTGGCCAGTATGACGGAGGAAAAGTGAGATTTCGGTCATAAATTTTTAAAGATTGATGAATTTATGTGAGCATTTTTGATGTTTTTCCGTTCAGATTGATGATCGAGCGCTACTTTTCCTCGTATATCATTCCGTATAAAATGGAAATGACCAAGAGGGTCAGGTCTATGGTGGATCTCTTCGCTAAGCTCGACAAGTTTGAAGCTCAGTGAGCGTGATTGAAATGATTTCTTGCTTTCAGAAATATCTTTCGCTGCTCCTCGTTTTCGTTTTGTCTTTGTTTATTCCTCCTTGACTTCTACAGTGGGCAAGTCTTCAAGTTGAAATTTTGGCTCTATTCTCCTCATAGCGTTATTCTTATGAATCGACAACTTCTTACTAATCACATGGTTTTGTTCGCTCCATTTTCCTCACTTTTTCCCAGTTAATAGCTGTTCAGGGTATCCAAATACCCCTTTCCACCGAGTTCTTCAGGGTTTTCGCTGAAATTGTGGCCCGATCTGCCGTTCATCGCCGAATCCTCCGTGAAATGCTCGACATAATATCACGTCAAGCAGCTTCGGAGGATAAGGCCCAGCTGCAATCTAAAATCCAGCGCATTAGCAGCACCCACCACGATCCCACTGGGGTAAGCAGCACTTTTCATTCATAAATATCTCAAATATCTTAACATATGTTTAAGTTCTCCATCGCCTTAAAACACTTTGCCAATCTGCTATCAACTGATCAGAAATGCTTTGAATACGCGGAGTATCTTGTTTCGAACGAGTACACTACATCGCGTGTTGAGGAAGTCTGCGTAAGTCGCGTTTCTGTCCAATAATGTAACTTTATTTACTTGTTTTTATAATTTTTCAATATCACGAGGCTTTAAATTTCAGAAAGAACTTGTTGCTCGTTCGCTAGATGTTGGAACAATACCCAAGGACTGCCTTACAAATATCAGACGCTACGTGGAGAGGGTCGCCCCGCTCGTTATGGATCAGGACAGTGCGGCGGTGTGTTGAAAATTAGTCTAACAGTGATAACTAATTGAATTAGATTTCATTTCATTCTATCCTTCCTGAACCATTTTGACCAGAGAAGAGATTCCAGGAATTCCTGAAGGTGCTGTTGCGTCTACAAAGCGATGCTGAATGTAGCAACATGGAGGCCATCGCTAAGCTTCCGAGCACTCTCCGGCTCTTTAAGGTATGTCTATGAACTTTTTCTTGGAGTTTTGCGGTTACCGAGTGATCTCGATTCAGGTTTGGGGTGAATCGTTCCCGAACCTTTTCTCGCGAAGTGATGCCGTGCACAGCATTCTGAAGATGGTTGGGTCAGATGATGTGAAGATAGGTTCGTCTCTCTCGATAGTTTCGCTTTGCTGCGTTTTGCTTTATTTTCTGTTGTGTTTTGTTATGTTTTATATCAGTCATTCTTCTGTCTTGCAGTGGAGGCCGGCCTCCAGGTAATGTACCATATCTCTCTACAATCGAGCTTGAAAGTTAAGGAGCAAGACTGGTGCAGTACTGCGGTTGATGTGAGTGTAAAGCGTTTTCTGTAGGAGTGGGTCTAACTCGACCATAACTTCTTTACTCGATTTCTTGTTCTATTCTTGTCCTATATTCAAAGAGTTTTTGTGTTTATTTTTCGCTTTTTTAGCAAGTTTGGGATGTGCTCAAAAGTGAAAACGACGGTTTCGGCCGCTGTTGCAAGTTGGCCGTTCGTGTTACTTGTCGTTTGCTGGGCAAGGAGGAGTGCACAAAACGCTTCAACGAGATTTACCAGGTCAGCTTTCATCTGTTCAACTCCAAGTTCACCAATAAAAGAGTGCTTTATCTTTTATTATGGAGTTTTGAACTATTATTTTTTGTTTGAAAGAAAAAAATCAGTCAGTCATCTATTTGTTAGGAAATCGAAGAGCGAGTGACTATGGACAATCCGGGAGCGTGTGTCAATGCAATGCAGGTGATTGCTGAATTCCACCGTGACCTGCCACAAGAGTTCGGTCCTCGCGTGAAATCCCTAATCACCGATGTTATCGTATCTGGGGTAAGTTTACGCTAACCCAGCATGTAATCATGAACAATCCACCCTTTTTGCAGTTCATTCTGAGTCCAGAGACCGACCATGTAGAGGTGGCGGAGGATTTTCTCAAACCGTTGGAGGAACAGCCAGTTTCAGTGTACTGTGCGCCTAAGGTTCGTGAGTTTGGATTGTGGCCATGAAACTGCAAACAAGTTGTTTGAGGATGTTGAAGATATCAATCCTGATCAGCTATTCAGTCTGTGCTCGAATTCATAGAACTATATGTTAGTTATAACATACATAATTCGGCTGCAGATCTATGGCATGAAACTGCTCGCTCGATACCTGTTCACATGTAGTGGCGAGGCTGAAGATGATTCTCTGGCGATGAAAACATTCAAAATGCTCAAAGAGCTCATCGCCGCCGGTGGAGACATACACGATCCTTGTATGAATATTTCGTAAGTATTGATTTGTTTCTCAAAAGTTCCCGAAAAATCTCATTTTTTAAAAAAGACTCATTTTCCTCATTATACGTTGTTCAGGGTGGTCGAAAGAGCTTGGTTACGTGCCGTTGCCGGTTCGTCTCTCTTGAAATTGTGCTACATCCAGAAATATTCCCAGATGATGAGTGTCGACCAGTTTGCTGTACTGGCTAATCTGATGATTGTAAGTCGCTTCGATATTATTCGTTCCAGAATTAAGGACATTGAAGCCTTTCCAGGATCCTGCTGAATGTGTTCGTTCGTACTTTGTGAGACGATTGAACAAAGGCATATCGAGGAATAGGTACGGATTCAAATTTCCAAAGATTCGGGGTGCACTTAAGAGATCGTTTTTCAAGGTTGACCATCGAATATTTGGCGTTGTTCTCGCTGGCTGGTCTGCTGCAGCCGGCTGATGCTGAAGAAGAGTCGACTGTGAAATCGTAAGTTTCTAAGCTTCTGATCGACTAGATTTGTAATGGTAGTAATATATTTAATATATTTTTTTGTAATATATTTTTTTGTATTTACTTGTTTATATTTGTTTTTAGTGTTGTTAGAACTCGAGTACTTACAGATATCGCGACCAGTGCCGTGGTTTTCTCGTCTCAGCCATAAATCGGCGGCGTGGTCTTATCCAGTCGCCAGGATTTTCGTCGAGTAAGTTTACGTGATTACTACATAGAAGGCGTCCTTGAAATTTAGGGTTTGGTTGAGCTAAGTTTCCCTTATTGGAGCAGAGCTCATTTCCTCGAAAAAGTCGGAGAAAACACAATTTGTAGTATTCCTCGGTTCCCAGACTCAGACTCATTTCATAAAATACAGTTATTTAAGTTTCACTTCCGCAAATGAGTTTCTCGCGATTCAGCATTCTTTCACTTTTCGTTATAGAACTTCTTGAATTCGATGTTTTCCGAGTAAATTCTCAATTCTTGCATCTTTGAATGAACTCTCCGAATATATTAGGAAGTTTTAGTGTATCTTCCATACCATCAGCCAGAATACGTGGTCGCCTACTCGGTCTGGCTCCTGGCGAATCAACCGATGCTGACGACGCACACGAATTTAACAAGCATGGCTGCGCTGCAAGAGTAAGTAGCAGGGAATTTCTAGGAAACCTTGTTTATTTTGAATTTATGCAAATTACACCCAAGAAAAGGTTTCATTCAGATGCCTGTGGTTTGTGATCGATACATTCTTGCCGAAGAAAGAGAGCACCGATTTCGAGTTCATATATCGTTTGTTGCAAGACATAAAGGAATCAAACGACGCTCAGTACGAAAAGAGACACAAGAAAGGGGAAATCGGCGAAGCTGAGGTTGTCGGTCACAGCAAGGTATTTACTCGTATTTTTTTGCTCCATTTTCTCCCTTAAATTCCTTTTCTACTCTCAGTTTTGTTAGATCTACAATAATAAATTCCTTCTCTACTCTCGGTGTTATTAGATCTACAATAATTCGAGTTCTCGTAGTACTCGGAAGTTCAAATTAGTGGTTCCTTAGCCGGATAGTAAGCAGTTTGCACTGGAGAAGTGATTTACTTCCCACGAAGTAAATGCTATCGATTTTAAAGCGGTTTGCTTCTCATTGTCTCAGAAGCACTTTGAAATCGAATAATATTCCAGAAAATGTGGGCACTGGCTGATTTGGGAATGTTAATGCTGACGTATCGAGCCAAGGTAACGATCCGTCATGAACCTCGCAAACCTCTTCTCTCTACTCGGTTTTTCATCCGTGACAAGAAATCCACACATGCAGGAACGGTAGGATTTTCACGTTTTTTTTCAGTTATTTTCTCTTTTCCCCAGCGGTATAGATTTTTCATTTTGTCAAATTTTCTGTGGAAACTAGTTCCTGTTATCGAAGTGTTAGATTTGAATCAGGTCATCATATCGGCCTCAATTATTGTCGCTTTTCGCTTCAGGTTTACGCTCCTCACGAACTCATTGACGATGAGAAGGAACGGAATGGAAAACTACCAGTAGACGGAAAGGGACGTTCCTTCAACACAACTTCGAATGTCACGAAGAAAGGCTCTAAAAATGCGACGTCAGTATCATACTGTATTATAGTTTGAACTTTAGTACGGTGGTTTCTACACTTTAGGAAACTGCGCAAGGCGCGTACCAAACGAGAAAAGGATATGGATAGTAGTGATACCATTTCGTCGCCAGAAAGAACGGTGAATTGTTAATCTCGATATTTTGTTTGGTGTAAATGGTCTTTCAAGAATAATTTTCTCTTTCTAATAATTTCTTTTTTCTGTTTTCTACGAAGAGAGAATATTGAAATTGTTGTTTCGAGAATGTTTCCCTTGCAGAACATCACGTCGAATACCCGGCGGCACACCAACCGAGTACCTCTGAAAGTAGAGCAGGAAAGTGTTGTTGTCCGAGAGACTAGGAGTGATAGGAGAAAACCTCCATCTAGTTCTGAAGAAGATATCACTAATATAAAGAAGACTCGATCACCTCTTGAACGATCAACGAGAGACTCCCACAAACAAGTGTTATCACCTGAGGAGTCAAAGAGCAACAAAAGAACTCCGCCCTCACCTCCACCACAAACGGATGTCAAGAGAGAGCGAAGGAAGCGAGTGCTATCACCTGAAGAGGTGAAGAGTGACCGACGGAAGGCAGAAATGTCGCCAGAAGTAAATAAGGATAAGGGCAAACTCCCACAATCACCGGCGACCGATAAAAGGGACAAACGAAGGAACCCAACATCTCAAGAAGAAACTAAAAAAGACAAAAGGAAGCCTCAGACGCCTCCTGAGGAGGTGAGAAGAGAGAGGAGAAAGCCGCTCCCTCTCATAGAAGAAGTGAAGGCTTCGACTGCTGAGGAAAGGAAAGAGAAAAGGAAGCCACCGAGTTCGCCTGTCAATTCAAAAGGTTTGTGAGATTGATTTGCTGTTTTCATGTTTATTTCATCAATACCGAAATACAGTTTTAGTGTGATCAAAGAATTTCCTGTTTTCGAAGCTGCTAAGATTTTATTTTTCAATTTTCAGGAGCTGTCGCAACACGAACTTCCTCTAGGACTGGAAGGGGTAAGAGCAATGGGACTGTCGCCAGCAGGTCTAGCAACGTGCGTTGTGTATTTCGTATCTGACTTCTCGCATTTTTTGACTGTTTACCAGAATAACCTTTTTGAAGTTAATTTATTTTTCTTTTTTCTTCTGTTGAGTTCTGTTTTTTTTTTCATGTACTTTCTTATGAGTATTTTTTGACCGTTCCAGGCCGACGATGACGAGGATGATGCTTCACCATCCACGTCGAAGGCGCCTTTGCCATCAAGAAGCTTGCGCAGTATCGCCTCTCCACAACCATCACCTGCCACTTCTCCTGTGAAGGCAAGTCAACTCATCAGTTCCAAGAATCGAACAACATCAAGATTCACGGCTGAATCTCCGTTCAAACTTTTCCCTCGATTCTCCTCTGTTGCAGAAGTCTATCAGAAAGCGCACCGAGAACGACAGTTCGGCGGTCAATGGACTGCCCAAGAAAAACTTCGAGGTAAGCGAAGATGTTCTGTTCTGCTTTGTTCCATTTTCATGTCTTTTATTTTGGTTGTATTTCATACGATTATTATTGCTTTTAGTTGTGCATATTCTTCCTTATCATTGAATCACCTTTAATTGTTCTTTTTTCCTTTCCTTGTATAATAAGATGGATCATGCCAACCGGCCCGCTTTGGACTCGTAATATTTGTCCTTCACCTAAATTTGTAGGGGATGACGAAAAAGCGTTTTTAACCTTCGTAGGAACTTTCATGAGTTAAATACTTGAGCATTTGCTTCCACCTTCCTAAATAACTCTGGTCACCATTTACCCTGCAGTGGGGCGATAGTAGGCTTAGATGGTTTTGAACATGGATCGACCGACTGTGGAAGTGAATGTGAACCCCTTACCACGCTCATTTGTTCGAAATTTATTTTTGGTCGATTTATGGATTTTCATTAAGTGCGTAGTATATGAGTATTTTCACTGTTCTCATTTTTCAGAGTCCCGTACTACCAAGGAAGGGGCAACTCACTCCAATGGACGACTTTCCTGAAATTGATTTCTCACCCATAACGAGGAGTGGCGTGAAGGTGATTCAGTAATTTTGTTTTCATTCCTTTCCATATTGTTTAATTCCGATCACCTTCCTCCTATTATTTACATGAATCACTTTCAGGCATCTGGTAAAGGTACTAGTAGCCGGTCACTTCCTTTCTCTACCTCAACCCCTATGCCACGAACGGCTGCTGTTTTAAAAGCCAGAGGAAGCCCTAGAAAACGAGCTAAGCAGGATTCGACGTCACAGTCAGGTAGCGAGGATATCGAACCGCAACAAAAGAAATCACTTGAAACCATAAGGTATTATTTTTGAAAAATAGCCATTTTCCTTCGGATCAATCGATGATTTAGATCAGCGACTCGTTCCCGTCGACAAGAACCATCAAGCCCGTCCTCATCCGCAGCTAAATCTCCCACCAAAGCAGCTGCGAAAGCAACCAAACCACCTTTGCGCTCGAAGCGAGTCGGAGCAGCACGAGCCAAAGGCAAATGATCTGTATAATAATAATTGTTCATAAATTCTTAATGAATACTTAATGAAGATTTTTTGTCCATTTACTCGTTTACTTCTGTAATGAAGCGGTATTCTGTCCGAGAATATTTTTATTACATTTTTAAATTGATACATAGGTTTCTTTTCCACCCGTGCATTTTATAACAAGGTATTTCTTGCAAGAAATTGATGCCTGTCTATGGCACTTATATATAGGTTAGTTGATTATTAATAACTGGCGGCAGTGGCTGGAGCATTTTTCTTTTGAGATTGTTCTTCTAGAAGGCGTTCTTGTTTTATGACCGGATCTTCGATAATATGGAGGTAGTTGTGGTTTAGAAACCGACTGAGCTGAAAAATCAATAGCTATAGTTTCGGTGAAAACACCTGTTTGGTAGAGCTGTTGGGTAAACCGATGAACCTGAACAGTTTGTGCTGAGAAATTGGTGATGTGACAGGCGAACAGTAGCAGGTTTCGAGGTTGAACATGCCATGCAAATCGCATAAATGCGGACGAATATAGGCAAAGCGCTACCGTCATATTGCCAGAGATCATTTCTGGATTCTTCTGAAATCAAATAATCAATAATCGGAATGAACTCGCCACTTTAGGGTGACCCAATGTGACTTACCTTAATATCGGCAATAGCGGCCAGTGGAATACCCCAGTTAGCTACGGGTCCCCAGAAATGTGTCGACATAAAGTAGTTCATCCATTCTTTGGCGCTGTACCGACGAAAATACGAGGTAACCGATGAGGCTACCTTTGACATACCTGAAAAGCAACGGAATGAGACCGAAGTACGCTGATAAGCAGTGGTGATAAAAGTGATGGCGCGATTTTTCGAGTAAACGACAAGTTCGGAACATTTAGAAGCATTTTAGAAGAACGACCACGATTCTGGCAAGCGTTCGCGAAAAAATAAGACTTATCAGAAATAAGTACACTGATAAGATAGCGTGAAAACATCAGAGTATCAGAAGTCGGCTGTTTTCAACGCCAAAACGGCTCAATGAAGCACTGATAGCGTCGTAGAGAAAAGGAGGATCTGGTTCCGTAATAGACGGATTATAAGCAAATGATGAAGCTTTGCAAAAAAAGGAAAAGTAGAAATGAATATAATAAAGACGACGACAACACGAAAATGGATGACGGATCGATAACAAAGCTCTCTAGAGAAAGAGCTGGAACAAAGACTTGAGATGATTTCGTTGGATATTAATAGCACTGCTACCTTGACACCTATATCACTTTTCCATGAAACATGGGTACGGATGCTCTAAAAGCTTAAGAATCACTCGAAGGGAATGACTAGAAATTACGTCTCCAACAATCAACATCTTTCTCGAAGATCAAGATCGGAGATCAAAGATCAGAACTGCATCATCTTTAAAGTGCGATGAAGTTTTCAAAAAAATAATAGAAAGCACTACCTATCCTACCACCCCTTTGCCTTGAGGTTTTCTGTTCTCGTCTTCGTTTTTGAACTACGCTGAGACAGCTTGGTTCTTTATAAAACTGCTTAATCTTATTTTCGAGTTCGCTTTTGGAATGGGTGAAGGTGAAAATTTCTGTGTCTTCTCCTTTTCATTCATTTTTTTATTCATTTATTTTTTTATTCATTTATTTTACGCCTTTTCACAGACTTGCTAAGAACAGTTAGTGGTACAATGAACGGAGAAAACTCGATCGAAAAAAAGAAAAAATTGAAATCAAATTAAACAAAACAAATATGTTAAGGGTCGATGTGGGTCATGGAAGGAAAAGAAAATATGCCTACTACTGATTCATCCATGCTAGCTAGAAGTCAGGCTACCTGAGCACGCATCTGCGAGACGGGTTCCGTATCTCAGAAACCTCTTTATAACTGGTACGCACCCCGAGACGGCTGAGGAAGCAACCAATTTCAGAGCACACCGCACATGCCAGTCCTATACTACGTAAGGAGAATCAAGCTCCCTTAGCACGTATCTTATTCCCAAATTCCCGTTTATTAATGGGTCACCATAGTTAAAGGCTCACGCAACAACACATAAAGTTAGGATAAGCTATGTGAAATACTAAAGGTAACGAATAGGCGAATATAACTCCTTTTGTGTAATAGTCATGCACTAGTTAGTCGTTCAAACGAAGAAGGACCTGTAGGAACGACGACAAGCTGCCTTAAAGGACACCTTACAAAAAAGCAAATTCACTTACACGAGCCTTGGATAAAAAAGGTCTTCCAGTATTTCATATCAGCTACTGTTTAAGTCGTCCTGCCATTCTCCCCGACCCATTGAAGCAAGTGAAACTATACCAATATTCTAAACTCAAGACACCCCACCTTCAACATTTTTCAACACCCATTCCTACAGAACTCTTTAATCACGCTTGTCCATTCACAATGGACAGTGTATGTCTATCATCGGTGAATAATTACTGAACGATAAACAACTATGATTACGAAGATGATGATCAAAGCGATGGACTAGTTCCAGGTTATGGAGAATGTTGACATACCCGTGGACGGTGTTACACCGGAGTCGTCATACCAAGGTCAGATTCCTTGTCAAATAATCTACCTTTCGTAGGAATTTTGCGGCATTTCTAGTATGAATTCGTTTCGGATGTTGAAAGACGCAGTTACACTCGAACTTTTGTCAGAAAAACGAGTATCCTCGATATGAACTCTACAAGTACACTACTTGTTCAATCGTGAGTTGCTAAATAAACGAGAACGGCTCTTCTCTGATGAAATACAGGCAAATACCGGAAAGGGATAAAAAATGAATGAAAACAAGCATTGTCACCCAACTTTGCCGTCGGAAATCTACGAAGTGCTAACGTGCCTCGCGGCACCCCCTTGCCCTACATATGACGTTCTCAGCTCAAGACATCTCGGCGACCACCGACAGGCCATTCACCGTCCTACATTTGTATACGTTGTTACACTCTGTCAGTAGTTTGTTATCGATGCTCAGATATGGACTCATCGATGTTTCCAAATCCAAACCGTGGGAACAAGTTTCGAGGAGGATCACCTTGGAGAGGAGGTGGACAGAGATGGAGAGGTGAGTCGATTCGAGTTGTTCTGCCGTTAGAATAAAAATTCTACTGTAATACGACAATTCAAATAGCACCGAATGGATCGCTATAGCAGTGAAACTCACGTATCCTTATTCTTGATCCATACGCGATCGATTTGTATCAAGATGCATTACCGCGTAGTCGACGAACTTTAAACGTTACCTTTTCCTAGAGTACTCGACAGAGACCAGACCATTTCGAAGAGATAGGCCTGCCGTAGGCTCTATGTCATTGATCGGTTTTAGGAATGAATGCAAGTGGCTCCGGCGATCAGATGTTCTCGAGTCCATACCAAGACGTCCGCAGCAACCCCTACGGTTGGTCGGAACCTAGGCATCCGTTTCCTCGTGGTGGCGGTGGTGGTGGTTACCGACAGCAATCCGATCGATGGCAGAATCGACGATCATGTGGTACTCCTCGTGGCCACCCGGGTACATCCTACAACAACAGAACGTTTGCACCACGAACACAATCTGATGTGAGTTTATTGCGTGGATTTTTAACAAGTTCGGCGGTACACTTGCTCGTTTGCAGTTTCTGGTTTCCGATTCCAGTTAGCCGGGCATGTTTGTGTGAGAATCCCGTCTCATCCTATAATATAAGACTTTGCAACTGCTATGCACTCCTGCGATCCCGGGGAGAGAGCACACATCCCGGGGAGAGAGCACACAGTACTTATAAATTTTCGTTGGTATTCTGAGAATTCTAACACAGAGTGGCTAACGAACACAGCAAAATGCGACAGACTTTGCGTCGATACCTCGAAATCTTACGGTCGCTGACCAAGGATTGAAAATTTATGAAAATTACGTAATAAGCACAATTTCTATGTGAATTGTAAAATAGGTATAGTATATTTATATGTTGTAAGGGTAGATACTAAGGCAGATTAAACCTACTACGTCCGGTTCCGGCAAATCTTTGACCCCGCGAAGTGAAACACCTTCTGAAGCAGAAGCTGATGAAAGGCTGTTTTCTTTGAAAGTGGTAAACATGGAGATAGCAAACACGAAATAGTACTTCTATGTTGAGATTTTAAACTGAGCCTTTTTTCAACTCTAATCACCTACACCAAAAGGCCTTATATTGGGAAAACCTCGGTGGTTCATCTGCAAAACCGTAGTCGTTAGGGGACTCGTGTGATTCTCGCTAGGACCCAAAGTCTGAAGGATGAGAGCGACTCGGGAGCAGAAAACTGGTCAATTTAGTTGGGTCAGTACGCAACTAGTAGTCCGACAAACAAATGGCTAACAAGAGTGCCAGTATGGGCAAGACGATAAGTAGTATCTGTAAACACCGCACTATCAATCAATAACGGAGTGGATGCCAGCGAATAGAAAACTATTCATGAGCGAATAAAGTTCGGTTCAAAGAAATTGTCGATTACGAGATCTTTTTCTTGCAAATGGAAGGATGGGACCGATATTCCTATCAAAAAACGCTACAGTGCTTGGGATAAGAAAATCGGAAAGTCTCGACCACATCGTAGCTATACGAGCAGACCTAGTATGACTGTAAGTTGTGTAAATTACGGAAACACTAACAAGAAGTTCTTAGGGAGCAGAAAGTAAGAGTTAGTAGTAAGGGGGTAATCTCGATATCTGTCGCAGAATATTGGCATTAAATCCAGCATCAAAAATGCAGCCCAAGGCAGCTACTCACAAAAAAAATTTCATGAGAGAAACATAGATTTCATTATATTTTTCCATGATGACATTTTAAAATTACCGCTCAAACAAGGCTAAACCATTCGCAACTGCAACAAGCGCAGAGTACCGTCGAACGTTCAAACAAATAACAATACGTCAAGTTGGATACTTACGATTTTAGGAGGTTGACATCCGTGCTTATGTGATCCCGGCAATGACAGACAATCCCTGGAAACACCTCGAGAAGCAGTTGAACACCGACAGCAGTTCGGCAGTGAATAGTACAGACACAAGTAACTGACACATATCATGACAATTATGGATTTCGTTTTTGATAGATGGCTTACTCTAGAAGCTTATGAATACAATAAACCATATAGAATTCCGTCAATCTACGAGAGAATCCTAGAAGAAGTTCACTTGTATGACACTGATCTTTTTTTTTGCTCACAGTCGCGCGTGTTTGTTCGTATCTTTTATGTAATTTAATTATTTAATAAACAACATCATCCTTAATGAAAGTGTCCTTGTGAACAAGTACAAACGTAGTACGCGGTAGATACAAGATAAACGGGCTAACAACAACAAAACACTAGAAAAAGTGAGAGGTGCTGACAGGCCGACTGGTGAGCGGCAACTTCGCAGCGATTACCTGAAATTGGATATATTAGCGACGTTGTAGATATTCTCATTAGTCTCATTTCACACAATCTATTTTCCACCACATATTTTTTCAAATCGGACAGAAAAACTATCATCACTTGACGGCAGAGAGTATCAGCTTGCTCTAACTGGAAAACCACAAAATGAACAGCAATTACGCTATTAAGAGGCATACTTCTTTTTGCGGCTCAATTACTGATAGTTCTAAAAAGAAGCAAAATTGGTGAGTAAGTGTAAAACACTGTCAACCAAAGAAATATAGACGGTTGCGGCATTAGAAATAAAAAAAAAGAGATAAGTAGTAGTTTACAGATAAGCAGCTCTACGTTGCAGTAGTGTTCTGGGTTTCTTGATTACGGTTCAATGTTTATAAACGTAAATAAATATTTTGACGAGGAATAATCTTATTTGAAACGGGTATTTTTTTCACTTGGGCTTTTTGTGGTGCGCCGATGAGCAACACTACACGATCCCAATATCTGAAATTGGAATAATGCCAAACTTCACCGAGGACACCGGAGCAAAAGCACGACATGAACTGCCAGGAGAACAATATCGTCACAAAGGGAGTAAGACAAGGCTGTAAGAAGCTACTAAATGACGGAGAACACATAAAATCGTTTAGTGAGTGAGATATAATTAACCATCTGTTTGGAACTAAAAATATGGCTTATGGGGGTTGCGGGTAAGACTCGGGCCCAACCTAAAGTCCTGAATACTTCAGCAAGATGCAACAGGTGAGAGGGAAGAGTAAACACTTAACGGGTGCGTCTCGAGACTGTCTCAAGACAAACACCGCAAATACTGAACGACACTTCGAACATCCATCTACTGGTTCAAACGCAAAGTTGGCGTACTTTAAAAATTACGAGGTATTCTGATTAATTCAATTGCATGAGTATCGTTTGAACTGCTACTGCGACTACTTTGGTGGGTCGGCTTCACCCTGCGGAGTTAAAGTTGTAGTGGACCAAAAGAAAGAGGGAAACCACTGACGGTTGGACCTAAAACCCATTTCAAGAAATCTTCATACAAACCCGTCGGCAGAGTATGGGGCCGTTTTTTAATTGGGCCACTCACGACAAGCTTAACCATCCCTACGATAGAAGACAGAAAGACGACCTGAAGGCAACAGCAAATGAAGTATTCTATGGTACACTCCAGTTTTTGCAGTGCCAATTCGTGAATCATTCCCTCCCCCTCCCTTATGCATAACGATGAAACAGTGGTCAGGAACACCAGGGATAGCCATAGGCGATAAAGGCTGATTATGAATCGTAATAGCGTAATAGTTAAAAAGAAGGGCCAACGGAGCCCACTATGAAGAAAAACGGTGAGGAATAGGTCATCCTGACCATTTTCCATCACCTCAATACGAATGGAGACGACACGGTACAGCTAGGTAGGAATAGTATAAGGTATATCGTAGGATTGAGAACGTGAAATCACTTCAGGAACATGGAAATAAAGAAATTTATAACATAAATCTGGTATAAATTCGTCACGTCGTTTTTGATGTGCTACCGTGACAACTTACTGAATAAAGTAGAGAGACGATTGTTTACGGCAATGTAGAGATCGCGTAGAATTCTACACTGCGTTACCAAGAGAGTAAATGGAATTTAAATAAACGTAACAACGACAAACAACAATCACACACACAACCACATCGTTTGAATCGTACTGTGTTCAACAAGAAACGCTTGTTGTCAGTTTATATATGTGGAGAGAGACTCGGCTATCCAGTAAGCACATTACCTTTTATCACATGAACACAGTGTCTCTGTCATCTATAGTGCGGCGGTGGAGGCTGTGGAAGATGCGAGACACCGCGATAAACGTTAGAAATCTCAACCGGATTAACAGCTGTAGGCATCTGCTGATGAATATTTCCATGAGGCCCTGCGGCGGCTCCGTAACCTGCCGTGGACGTCGCTCCACCTAAGTGATGCTATTACTTCCAATCGACGAGAAAAATCGATTTGTACGAAGAATTATTGAGCAAGAAACGAAAAAGAGCGAAAATTGGCAAATCTTTATTCAATCAAGGCAGCGTACGTGGACGAGTCCTGATACATTTCTTAATTTTTGATCTGTAAAAAAGCGTAGAGTATTTGTCCACATACACTGCCTTCAAGCTAAAATCTGGTGTGAGAAAAAAGAGACCGTTATTACCTGCATAGTTTCTGTTTGATAGAACTTCCAATAGACGCTCCTTTAAAGGACGAGGATCACCAGGTCGTAGACAGAATTGAGCAGAATGCTAAATCATGATTCATCCCAAGAAGTATGGGATCAAACGGAACCAGGATCTAATTTGAGGAGCCTTCTAACTCGAAGGAAACGCTCCACATCTTCTGGGATTTTCTACGACACTGTACAACAATAATAATAACAATGACAACAAATTAAATGTCAGAAGAAATGAAAAACGCTGAAAACGGGATTTTGTTCCCGCCTCAAAGTTCACTCTACAGTAAACGGTATAAGTAACAGTATATTTCCTGAATGGATATTTCGTTATGGGAATCTCAGGAAACTCTAAAAATGGTTCAATTGTAATCAGCAACGTACCGAAAGTTTGTTTACGATAGCAGCGTCCTCAGCTTCGTTTGTATACTGAAGCAACCGCACTAAATGTGATGTGTCCGATGCATGAATCGCCGCATGTACGGCTTGCTCAATAGCTAGAAAAGTGAATTTCTTAAAACAAATAGATTATTAGTTCACAACAAATTTTTTTTAACCTCCAGCCATTCCTGAGGCAAATCCCCGATATTACAGGACTGTATATGTAGTCTGGAGTCTATTCACCGCTTTAAATCGCCGTAGCATAACTCTAGTTGGTCCCACGTCCAACCGGAAAAGGCGCTGTCGTCAACGTGTCAAATCCATAACTCTAGACAAGCTTAGTGATCATACAAAATTTTAGCCAAAAGCATTGCACAGAACGCTTACCTTCAACTTTAGTAGGATTCGTTGCCGACGGACCAACATATCCATTGGCAGGGGAATTCCGGTGCCTATCGTATTGGAGCGCAGCTGCAGGAGCTGGAGCACCAGGTGCTTGCTCTGACTCCTGTCCCTCTAGCGGCTGGGATCCTCCTCGTGGATTAATGGAACGCCTTTCCTTTCGCTGTTTCTTGCTCCACAGTTCATGACAGTCCTGAAGAAGAAATTATAGTAGAGAAAACAACAAATACGTACAAATAGAGACACGTATTCTGCTAATAACATGAAATCATAAAAACCAAAACAATGAAAGGTCTCACCTGATGCTGCGGTAACCTCAACGGCGGTACGGTGGAGTAGTCAAAGTTCTTAATCCAGAAATGATTTATTGCATCCTTCGCAGAAATGCGCCGTTTTGGATCGAGAAGAAGCATCTTGTCCATTAAATCGATAGCACCCGCTGGCACAACTCTGGAATTGAAAATATAAAAATTCCTGTTCCGAAGCAGTTTTTTAAAAAACTTACTGAGAGAACTCTTCTCGCAAACATCTGACGTGCTGTTTCTTACTCCTAAGAGTGTTATAAAGCGGCATTTTCTCAACATCAGGCCAGTTTGCGGGCGACGGAGTGCCGCAGACCTGAACAATTCTACTTATGATGTACTTGATGGCAACTGGGAAGACTATGGCTTACCCTGGTGATAAGGTCAAGTTGAGCGCCTTCATTGCTCCCTTGGAACAAAGGCTTTCGCGTGAAGAATTCTCCAAGAATACACCTGAACAAGAAGCGTAAGATACCACAAGGGTAGAAAGGTAAAGCAATTTCAAAAGAAACACCCTTACCCGATACTCCAGACATCGATAGCTGGGCCATAATGCTCATCACCAAGCAGCAGCTCCGGTGGCCGATACCACAACGTAATAACCCGGTTTGTATATAAGCGTTCCTGATCAGAGGAATAGTATCTCGCCAGACCAAAATCGGCAATTTTGAGTTCGCCTCTGTAAATGCCAGAATGAAAAAAGCAATGGCTAGGATTCAGAGCTGTGCTGAGAAATTTAATAGGTATAATATAGACAAACCTATTATTTAGAAGAATATTACTGCACTTAATATCGCGATGCAAAAACCCGGCAGCATGACAATATTCAAGACCCTGAAATAGCAATTGCTACTGCCGAACAAAAGAAAATAAACTATTAACCTCCGATGCATTACAGCAAATGTAATATAATATCCAACCCAAAATAAAATCCTAAACCCTAGTTTCCCAATAACGAAGGTTCAGCCCCTCAGGAGCTAAACCGAAACGAAAGGCCAATGAAGAGCCAGCTGACATGCCCAAGGGAGTGGCGTGCATTGTGATACGGCGAAAAATTCACCACAGGTGGCACCATCTACTTGCTGACAATCAATAATCACACCCGCCCTTTAACTTTACCTCATTAGAAAAAACGAGCCAAAGCATTAGAAGGTAAAGGTTAATATGTCGGCGTTAATCAATCCCCGAAGGACGCACCGCCGCATTTGTGTTCAATTCAGAATCGTAGTAGCTTGGTGAATGCGTGTTTGGCCTATACAATGACTTGCGGGGGCGGCCGCTATACCAGGACAGTGTGTTGACCTTCCCAAACAAGTCTGGTACCGATTTACCCGACCCCGGAGGGATGGAAGACTTGGTAAGCCCGGGCTGGGATCGATCGCTCGATCGTGCGGGTGTCAGTAGTGCCTCTTACCACTGCACCACGCGGGCCCTGCCAAAGCATTACCATGTATTCATTGCAAGTCTAAAATAACGTACCAGAATAAGCTGCTTGAATAGACTTCGAATCTGGTCATTGTGAAAATTGACGAGATGTGAAGCTTCGAGCAGACCCATCAAATCGTGATCCACATATTCGAATACCAAATAAAAGTTGGCTGAAAATATCTACCAGTTAGCGAATTATTGACAGGAAAAATAAAACATCGACGAACCTCTTTCCGTGCGCATATCAGCGGCGGACAGCTTATCCGTAACAATATCTAACAGCTTGACAACATTTGCATGATTGAGCTGTCGTAAGATCTTTATTTCACGCACAGCAGTGATTGGAAATCCTTCTTTCTCGTTTTCCAATCTCACCTTTTTCAATGCTACCTGTTCACCTACAAGAATAATATTTTGTAAATAAAAATAGAGGAGAACGGTGTTCAAAACTCACCAGTAATTTTATCTCGTGCTTTATAAACTTGACCATAGGTGCCTTCACCTACTTGATATAGAATTTCATATTTCTCTACAAATCCACTTCCCCATTCATTTGAGAGGTCAATCTCTCTGCGAACTTTATTGAGAACCCTGAAAGGAACAATAAAAATTCGCCCTGGAATTAAGGAAGAGCACTAGAACTTACGTAGGACGATCGAATCCGCGCTTCTTGTGATGATAATGTGAAACGTTGGGTATCGGTAAGGAGGATCGTCCTTGGCCAGATACCCCTGATCCAGATGGAATGGCTTGATCAACAGGTACGTTTTCAGACATGCCGTACGCAGCAGGAGGTGGAACAGGAGGAGCTGCTTCAAATGGTGGCGGTGGAAGAGGAGGCAACGGAGGAGGAACTGGTATACTGCTGAGCGAAGGTACATACATAGATGGAGGAGGAACCGCCATATTCTGAAAATTTCATTAATTCAACTAAAATAAGCGACGAAGTCGAGGCTGAAACTGAAGTCACAACACCATGTTCATGGAAATATCGAATGTTTGGTTGAACACCTCACCTTTGGATCCATCGCAGAGGGTGCTCCAGGTGGTACAGGCGGAATTGGAGGTGGAGGTAGATGCATACCCGAAATTGAAGGAGGTGGAGGAACGGCCACGGGTACAACTAGTCCACTTGCAGTGATCTATGAACAAATTTATTGAAATAAACCCCAGTACTAGACTACACTGTGGTTCAACATACCAGCTGATAATACTGAGCAGTTGCCGGATCAAGAAACGTTGGAGGAGGACAAGCGACCGGGACCGAAATCGGCACCGCAGCGGATTTCTTCTCAACTCTCTTGCCGTCCTGAAAAGGTTAAGGTAACCACTAAAAACGCGTGGAGAAAGTACTCTCACAAATAAAATAGATAAAAATAAACAAAAACGCGTGGTAACTCACATCGCTACTAGACGAACTCGAGGAACTGTCCCTCTTCCTTCGTTTTAGTTTACGATGTTTGTCACGATTTCTAATCAGAGCGTCGGCAGAATCTCCATGTTTCCGAACCAGTTCGCCGAACAACGTTGTTCGATCTCTCAGACTGAAAAAGCAGATGATTCTGAGCGCCTTTTGCATTCACGAACATTCTAGAAACTAGCGCCGGTGACGTAAGCAGCAAAAAGCTGCATTCTAAGGAATATGAAAAAACATGACAATCGATTTTACGATGACAGAAATGAAGGGAAGAAGTCTGGCAAAATACTGGTGCACGGTAAAAGTGGAATATTAGAAAGAAAGATTTGCATCAAATAACTTTTTGGTCATATATTCTTGTTGAACCATTCTTAAACAAAATCCTGAGTCATAGATCTAGAGTACTCGTACATTAACGCAGGGTATCTGGGAAAGCACTCGTATGAAACCGGTTGTACATTGACAGATCGATCGATGTGTTGCGTTGATGGCAAAAACAATATTCGGGGTTTACACAAGTCCTTATCTCCTTTCAGGTTTCTTGCTGTGTCACTTAAAAGATAGTTGTTCCCATGTTACACGTCTCATGGATGCTGTTCAAAGGGATCCCTCAAGAGCGCTTCGAAAAAACTAGCAGAACTAGGGGCAGGGGGTAAGATGAAAGCCGGCATGTGCTCTTACCGCTTCCCATCCCCCAGATGATGATGAAATGAAGGATATTGAGAAAATCAGCGTAGGATTCACAAAATTGCTCGTAAGAACTCAATTGATTCGAGCTAGAACGAACTACTAGAGAGCAGAGGTTCCTTACAGCATTAATGCCATCAATGTACTAAGAATAATACTTACGTTATCTGGTCATCGCTGCTGTCGCTACTCGTTGACCGTCTTCTTCTCGATTTGCCACTCTTCCTTCTCAAAGGTGTGCGGGACCGCGATCTGTCTCTCCTTTAAGAAAAAACTTTGCAACTATTGCTACACTTAATAAGATAGGAAGTTTCAAATATCTCGAAAGGCAAACCTGCTACGTTTATCCTTCTTGCTTTTTCGGTCGTCCCTCTCTCGCCTCTTGAACCGATCTCTTCCATTTTGGCTTCTGTCTCGATCACGTCTGGGTCGGGAGCGCGAACGCGATCTACGACTTAATAAAGACGATAAATCAGTATTCTAAAGTACAAACTTGAAAGAGGAGAGTAATTTGTTTGCAACCTAGGATAGAATTCGCGAGTACGAAATGATAAGAGGGTTGCATCACCCAAAATGTAGGAGCTCGGATGTAAGTCAATGTGGTAAATTACGAAAAAAAAGAACAAAATATTTACTGTCAAATAAACGGGGGAGAGCAAAACAATGACACGAGTCTAAGTCTGTTTTACCAACTATAAACTACAAGTGCGACGGTGAGGTTTTTACCACTTCAGACCTGACTCGCTGGCGAAATGCGTAGGAAATTATGATAGTTTCTGATTCTTATACTTTTAAAAAAGTGCATTGTAATTCATTAGCTCACTACTGATATAATTGTACCCTTACGTGAGCAGTGTTCCACAGCCTTCGCTGATAGAGTAAAAGCTCAAAGAAGGTGGAAGAGTCGAATGACAGGCCATATCACAGCACCTAATAACCAGCCAAACTGGCGATTACCGAATAGCTGATATTTAGGGTCAACTAACACAATGAAAAAAGGGATCGCTTGCGTTAGGCTGCTTTGCCGAATGAGGTTAGTAGCAGGACCAATTTGTATTACCGCTCGGTCGGAATGCCATGCCATAATTAAAAATGAAGCAGCTGCCGACCTCGCCCAAAGAAGCTACTTAACATAACCGTAACAACATACCTTGATTTCAAAAAAGATGGAATATGGAACTACAAAAATAGCAAATTTAAATCAATCACATGTTTACCTTGCACCACGTTCGCGCTCAAACGGAGGAGAAGCCGACGGAGTCCGCTCGCGTTTCTTTCTTTTATGAGATTTGTAACGAGGGCTTGGCGATCGATCTCGGTCCTTAGAACCTCGTCTTGATCTCCGCTCATGAGAAGAGCTTGGCGAAATTTCCATGGCATCTGTAGAATAATAAAACAATCTTTATATCAAAGAGAAAAATGATGGCCTACCCACCTTGCTGTTCTTTGGAGAAACGTCGCCCATTCGCCGATTTCAGTGAGGCTGCCGTAACATCATTCGAATTAGACTCCTCGCTGACAGAGTCGAAACTCATTTTGGTTTCTAATACCCGATTAACAAATCATACAGCGTTTCGATTGTCTCAGAAGAACACAAGCCAAGAATTGGTCACCTTGGCTTCTAGAAATCTGAAAACGAAACTTGATTCACTGGGAGAACTGGCGATACACGACACAAACAAATCGATTCAAAGACTCGATTATCGACATTTCACAAGCCATCACGCAGTTCGAACAACGGCGTAGAGACAGAGGAATGACCGAGGCGTGATTCTAAGGTTGAATCAAGGAAAACTAAAATGTTCGAAAGATTTTCGATCAACGGAACGATCGCACCAGCGGTCTGCGTAGCAACAATCGAGCGAGCGGATGATAGCTCCGCCTCGGTAAAGAGAATCGCTGCCGGACCCAATTAACGTCTGTTTGATTGGAGCGCGACAGCCGATAGAGGCTTCACGTTTGGTGGCTGCAAGAGTTCGGTATGATGATCAATCCCCTCTGAAAGCCCCACGCATTTGTTCGTGTTCGAAATCGTAAGAAATTATGAGGGCGTATTTGACCAATATAGTAGCTCTGGGTTTCAGACGCTGTCCAACTCAGTGTCTTCACCTATCCAAACAAGTCTGGTACCAATTTACCCGACAGCGGAGGTATGGTAGGCTTCGTTACCCTTGGCGAAAATCGATAACCCAGCTATCCTGTTTTTGGGTAGAGGCACTGAAGTCTCGTCTGAAATAGTGGAAGACGCAGCATCAGTTCTTGAAGCTTTCTTGGCCACGTTCGCTAACCGCGACTCATCAACTTCCAGATATCTAGATTCGAGATAAATTATGCTGTATCTGGCACTAAATTGACGTGGATGAGTATCGAATACCTTGCAGTGGTTTACTAACTGTCAAATGAATAAATGAAAAGACCGCTAACCGCAACGTTCCGGAATCAGATACCGCGGTAACCTTGGGGTAAGAATGCAGAGTTCGGTGACTTCACTATAACTGTGCCTCCCAACTTCGCTTTCAAACTGAGCCTTTGCCTCCTCAGAATGGCTCTTCCCATAGAAATGCTTTCAAAATCCCACTGAGCCTTGTACAGCGAGTATAGAAATCTTGGGGTGGAAGGGTAAAGGACATCGGAAACAGCTCGTTCCTGAAGAGCTTATAAATTGGGTACGGATATTGTATACCGACCCGAGGAGCAGAGTTCGGGTCAGAATGACTCTTCTCATAGAAGAGTGGAAAAATCCTTCAAATCTCAGAAATCCCACAAGGAATCCCAAATCAGCTCAGAGGAAGTTCAGCGAGTACAGGAATGTTGGGATGAAAGGGACGATTGAAGTCGAAAAGCTGAGTGCTGGCCTGCCACCATCGAACGAGCGTGATGGAAATGAAAATGCTGAGGTGGATGGCAGGCGTAACATCCCAATACCCGACAAACTTCGAAACATGATGAAGTTAGCGCCTTCGGGCTGTCTAGAAGAGGAATCTAGGACATTCTAAGAGCAATAGGAGTAGCAGCTTAGTATAGTGAACTGCAGGCTTCTGAACCTAGAGGCTAGGACCCAATAAGTATCCTGGCAACCGTCTGGCAATATCATGGGTGGTAAGCCACACAGATGTGGAACATTTTCCTTTCTTTTCTTTGACCGAGTTTCCACGTTGATTGTATGTGCCGCTAACCATCTTTTAGCACGTCTGTGAAAAAGCGTAATTAAACAAATAAATGGATAAACTCATATAAGCTCACGCAGTACAAATGCGGGAAGGTTATCCGTTGTTGAGAGATATGTATTGTTTATTGTGGATCTGTCAAACTAATCTAGAATGAACCTAGAGCTTTCCTGCACGATATTTCAGCCTCATAAGCAGGGGTGTGCGGAACTTCCGTTTCCGTGTTCTGACTTCCGATTTCCGGCCGTTTTGCCCTTCCGTTCCGTTTCCGAGTTCCGTTCTTTTTTTGGGCGGAACACGGAAACGGAAGAAGGAATCGAAGAGCTCCACAGTGAAGGCTAACAAAAGGGAGACTGAAGTTATTGTGGTGACGTCGATGATGATCCATTCGAATTCTGGAGGAATCAAAACCAATACAGCGAAGTATCCCCTACTAAGAAAACTTGCAATGAAGTATTTGTCAGCACCTGTCACATCGTCGGAATGCGAGAGATTCTTTTCTACTGCTGGATTTATTGTAAACGATCTAAGAAAAAGCCTGTATCCCGAGAATCTTGAAAAACTACTGCTTCTCCACCATATCATATTCGTTTTGGGCTTCTAATTTTATTCTGAAAGTATTCTTGTTTATCACGACAAAAAAAAACCCTAGTCTTTCTATATGTACTTGTGCCGGCTTAGGTTTATAATGAAGTTTATAAAGAGGAATGAAATTGATATGGTTTTTGTGATGTGTTTTCACCATTTACTCTGAACTATCACCAAACGTTGGACGCTTTCACCAAAATAATAGACATATTCTAGTGGGAACAAAACGAGCATTCTATGGGTGCCTTTAGAAGCAGAAATGAAAACGTTTTGTGGTCCACTTTTGGCTAAATTCCATCAATTTAGTGATTTTTGCACTATTTCCTTGTTCCGTATTCCAGTTTCCGATAATTTTTGGCCATCTCCATTCCGTCTTCCGCTTTTCAAAAAAAAAACTCCGCACACCCTTGCTCATAAGTCAGCACCTTGCACGTTTCGTCGAATTCATGTCCAGGATTGTCGCCCATTGCCCATTTTTTAATCTAATTATTATCTACGCCATACGAAAGCAAGCTAGTTAATCAAAGAAAAGTTAGTCAACGAAAGAAACAACGATAAACTTAAAACATATATAAAAAGTAAAAAGTACGAACAGTTACAATTATGACAAGTTTTTTCGGCTTTTAGATGAAAAGTTACGTAAACACCTGAACCTTTACCTTTAACCTATGCAGCAAACTGTTTGCGCTCACGGAAGCATTCCGCCGGCACCTTCGCAACAGTTCACACAGTTAGCAGAGCTGTGAAGCAACTGTTGTACATGTGCATCGTTGATGTCAATCCTTTATGCAAACTAGGAAGACGCGACGGAAAGAACGTGGCGGCTCCGTTTGCCAAAGTTTCTGCTGCATATTGCTTTCTTGAACGATTTATCAGCCCTCAAGGTAAGTGCTCACATTTGTTAGAGAAAAACCCTCCACTGCGACTTTTAAGCCCTCACATACTCTTCAGCTGAGGCCACGGATACCAAAGGACAAGCATAATTCGTGAATCGCCACCGGGTATCATCTTACCGCTTTGAGGTACCCAAAAAGCAGATTTACGTCACCACACCAAGGCGAAAATTCATGCCTTCTTATCTTATGCTGACCAAGAACACCCTCCTGAAGTAAGCGTATGGTGGATATTGCCGGGGTAAAACTTACCAATCTGGAGAAACTAATGGGAATCTCGGATTTTTTTTGAAATTTTTATTCCACGTTTTTATCCCGATCAGTTACGGGGAAGCCTTTCATGATAGTCGCCTCGTCTTCTTTCTCCTTGGTGCTGCTCCGCTTTTGTTGAGGTGCCACACTGCCATCTTGTCGCACAATCAGTCTAGAGTTCCATGTGGGATGGTCATATCGTCCGCGATCGCAGGTTCTTGAGCGCCGCTTTCTTGCATGAAACCATCGATCCGTTTTGTGATCGAGACAGTTTTCCTCCATCAGCCGACCTGTCACAAGGGCCTGACGCTAGTACCGACAACCTTTTCAGCTATTTCCAAGGTAGGCAACGGTTTCTGCCTGGGACGGGATTGAACGCTGATCATCGACATCATGAGCCTAGGCCCTTAACCTCTCGGCCATCCCGCCCCTACATGCGGGCCCTCAATGTTTCCATAGATTTTAAATATCTGATAAGGTGATGCTACAGCATCCCATACGTCTCTACTCTACAGTTGCCCACTGCTGCGCTCCTTCGCTGTCAAGTAAGAATGGGTCTTCAGGGTCGCAAAGTGTCCAAACCTCTCCTGGGTAAGGCCTACTGCTAGGATGCGTCCTCCACGTCTCTGCCCAGCACAGTATGAAAGGGACGTTAATCCTCGCGACTCATCCAAACATGTGCTTATGAGTGGCGTTTATTGCTATGCTGCGTCCTCTGCGTCTCTGTCCCACATGATATGAAAGGCTCCCTTACCCTTGTGAGCCACCCGGATTCTTATCTGTGGCGTCTACTGCTATGCTGCGTCCTCTGCGTCTCTACCTCCCAGTAACTCATTACTGTACCACCTAGTTGCCGAGTTTGAACGCCTCCATAGTATGAAAAGGTCCCTTTCTCACGCCCCCAACCCAAATACTTATCTGTGGCGCCCACTGCTACGTTGTGTCCTCTGCGTCTCTGTCCCATTCTCCGTGGGGCAAAGACGCAGAGGACGCTGCCATGCTGCCAAGTATGAACGGTTCCTTGGAGAGGAATTGCGCGCCGTTTCTCCTCTACTTTTCGGGAGATTTTAGGGTGAACATTGTTACGCTGTCGGGTCGTATTGTTGCGAATGTCTTCTTCAGCATCCTTCCGGAGGTTCGTGCTTTGTGTGGGCGGTGGCGGCGATGGCCGATGGCAGCTGGCCGGGGCGCCTGTCAGCTGTGGAGGGCGGATGGCGACCGCCCCCCTCGATGGTGTGTGATAGAGAGCCCGGTCGGTCGGTCCGTGAAGTTCTCGTAAACGCCCAGTCACCCGCACCCCGTCCTCTTCCCTGTCCGTTTCTAAACACACACACACACACTGATCCGTCTCAGACTCTCGTCGTTCATCCGTTCCCGCCGATCGATCACCAACCCGAGATTTCGAGCCCCTGCGTTCGCTCTCCGAAATTTACAAAGTCTCGCTCTTCGATCTTCACCTGTCTCAGGCTCATACTGCGCTATTTCCAGTTTCATTTAGACAATTTTCGCACAAAACTAGTCTGTTAATTTCCGCTTTTTGTTTAGCGGTTTATAGACGAGAGCTAGTTGAATGGCTTGTATATTTGGAGATGCTAGGTTATTCGCAAAACCCTGACATCGGACGGGAACTGAACCCGCGTCCTTCTGTTTCCGGAAGACTGCACTAACCGAAACAGAAAGAAAAACAGAAGGGAACAGAAAGGCGCGGGTTCAATTCCCCTCCGATGTCAATGTTTTGCGAATGACCTAGCATCTCCAAATATACAATTTTCGCACAATTTTCCTATATTATCATAATTAATTTGGAGTCAGACCATCGCAACTGTGGGCGATTTGGGGATCTTCTGACTTCTTGTGGAATCCCTTCACTGATGGCTGTCGTCCAACGATCGTCACGAAATCGCATTACTAATCGATAAATTGTTCGCATAGCTAACAAAAACTAACATCGAAGATATTCTCGGTCGAACAAGTCAATCGGTAGAAATTGCTCTTTGAAATTTTCAGTGGTGTAGCACTTGAAAATATTTTAGTTTTCAAATGATACAGGTAGATTATCCCATGGTGATCAATGCCGATGAAATGCGCCATGCGCTCGGTTTCAATTAAAAATTGTAGACGATTTTTAGAACGCGAATTTGGTCTATAGAATTAATCGTGGTGTCATATACAAGTCAGCTTTATTACCTTCTTGCCCCTCTCGGCTCATTTCATAGATCAAAATCACACTTAGAGAGTGATCATCTACGATTCTCAAAGCAGGCAGAGTGCATGGCGCATTCCGAGATCATTTTACCTAATGACTAATCGATCTCAAGTCCCGAATGAGGGTCGTGCCTAGAGCAATACGTTTGATTCTTAAGCAGGATGCGCAGAATGTAATCAATTTAAACTTGATTAAATTGAAAAACTTTGTTCCATGGGTGGCCAATAGATTTCTGCATTTCGGTGCTCTCAGGAGGAGTTTTAGCGTCAAAGAACACCTCAGAGCCGTCGTGCAATTCCAATGAGATACGGGGACCGCAGACAATTGCCCTTTATTTCAAATGGCACCGCGAACCCCTAATGCCAACCCGGAACCGGTTCCGATCGGATGTTTTCACGATCGTATCCGAGGATTCGCCCAACCCACAATTTCACACCGTCTCCGGATGAGAGAGCCGTTCGGGTGTTCCCCCGCGCCAAGTGGACCACTTTACTAAAACAATTTATTCAATTACTTGGTTATTTACATATCATTCTTCATTTAGAGTGTACTATGATTTTGTAATCAGATCGATGTTTGATCCTTATCGACATGTGTCCTTTGTGATTTTTACGATTTTAGTTAATTAATTCATTTGATTACTCGTGATTACCCCATCAACATAACTCAGAATTGTAAAAAAAACTTATATAACATGTGGATATTGGACATGAATAATGATAATAGCAATAATAAAAATATTTACAATGTCTTAATGACAGCGTTTCATTTGTGGGCTAGAAGTTACTATTTTCTCATTTATTTATTTATACCTACGCTACATAATCTTGAAAAACTACAAATGGACGATGATGGACTTCGGGCCCTTAAAGACCCGACGTGCAATTTGAGCGACAAATTAGCCGCTGACCATGAAATTGAGCGAAAAACACGGCGAAGAGCATTCTCGTCCAATGCGACGTTTGCGGCGGCCGCATTGTACTAATCGATACCGCGTTGCAACGCGCGGTCGGCCGCGTTGGACGAGAATGCTCGTCGTCGTGTCGCCGGGTCTGTAAGGGCCCTTTGCACAACGAAATAAAGCGAATTATCGAAGCAGTGAGGAACTTCTCCTCTTATCCTCTTCATTTTGTCTTCGAACTTCTAGCACTTCCAAATTGCCTAATTAAAGGTAAACATCCATAAGCCTAAAGTCGAAAAACAAGTTTTGTTTCCGCAACAAATCTAACTAATAGGAAGTAGAGCAAATCTACTTTGAAGTCTACAGCAAATCTCCAAGTCGTCTCTAGCAAGATAAAAGCAAACTTGCAGATACCGTGATTATGTGGAAATTTTTGTAACGGAAAAACCCACAGGGTTTCGTATGAATCTCCTAAAACCTCGCCGGACTTAGATCAGCTAAGAATTCCCAGCTGAGGATCGAGAATGTTCCCGTTGGTATGGAAACGTTCTCTGAGCTTCCTGGCCGCGCTTATCACATTCCTCCACCGTCCGAAGAGACTCATCATTGCCATCCTTCCACACTATAGAAAAAATCCTATAATTGTCCCAAGTCTCAAAACAGATCGCCCTTCTGTTTTGAACAAAAATTATGAAATACAAATTCAAAACAGACCTAATGAAATACGTTCACTCTGCAAATGAGAAAATAAAAAAACTTTGAAAAAAAACTTCGCCGAAATGGTGCTACGCAATATTACACACTACACAGTGTGCCCATTTTGGGCGTCTCCATATGGTACGGTAGGATTTCGTCGGATGATCCGCTTTGATTTATTTTTTTTCTTGAAATGTTTTTCTTGACTCTTTCGAGATTTTTGTCTTAGAGTAATCTTCTTCAAATAGTTTGGTCTATAGGCTCTGAAAGATAACTCAAGAAGGTAGTTTTTGAATACTATCGAAATGTTTGAGATTTTCGTCGTTCCCACTTTTCTTCAATGCTATCGTAACCACATAGTTAATCGTATTCCATACGGTTTCTTTCGCTAGACTGGTTCCGATGATGTGATTCTCCGTTTGCAAGCATTCAAACTATTCTTCATTACTCGCATATTTGCTTTTATTGTTTTGACTACATCCTGTTGAATACGATCGAAATTTCTGGAATTCAGGATCGGGTCGTAGGTATTGCATTGTTGTTTTTCTTGAAATTTCCATGGGAGCTGTTGGTGTTATTTAAGGTTGTGCTAGCCAATATCGAACTGTAGTTATCTTCTAATAGGTATTTAAATGTTTTCTACCTCATCAGGATCGGGTCGTATATGGTATTGCATTATTGTTTTTTTAAAAGTCCCTATGGGAGCTGTTAGTGTTATTTAAGGTTGTGCTAGCCAATATCGAACTGTAGTTATCTTCTAATAGGTATTTAAATGTTTTCTGCCTCACTAATCGGAAGTCGGAAGTTGCTATAAAATCTCGAGCTAACAAACTCTCGTAGAATAGGAAAACTATTTTAATAAATACTGCCATCGTTTTTAATTTTTTCCATTGCCGAGGTTTAAAGGTGAGAAAACCTCGCGATTGTTGACCGATATACGATATTTATCAATCTTTACCTAAATTTTTTGTGGACTGCTTCTTTAGTTCGAATACTTGTTCGACTCCCATCAGTGTGTAGTTCACGAAGTTGCTCGTTGAAAACCGGTTTAACTTGACTCGATTCTGAGTATGTGGGTCAATAGGTAAATGAGACCTTCATTTGAGGACGAGTTATAGGATGAGGTTCAGAACCTGGTCCTATAACCCGGCTTCAAATGGCGAAAATTGCAGAGGTCAGTTAACGATTTATTTATTGGTGTTTGCGCCAGGCGGGCGGATGCGACGCGTATGGCATCCACTGGTAATTGTTGAATTCTCGAATTATCCGCTTTGATCCGGCCGTTGAACATCTCATTTCGATTCCAAGTTCTGAATTGATGTGCTCACGGGTAGTCTGAGTTTAAAAAAGGCTATTTATTCAATTTCAATTTCAAAAAAGAAAAAAATTATTGTGAGTTTTCTTGGAAGCCCTTTTCCATTCATCGACTTGGCCGGACGAACGGCCAATATTCATTAGCTAGACGTCCCAGAATAGCCGGCTTGAGAAGCTTAAGGAAATCCGGCTGAGGTCGGTGGCCCTTGGTCGGCTATCCAGTGCCCAATAGCACTTAGGGCCGGGGCATACTAATGGCGGACGGCAGCGGACGGCGGCGGACGGCGACGGACGGGGATTAGCGATTCAAGGGAACTGGAACATTTTTGTTTGAGAGAACATATGTACATATATAACATATAACATATATAACAACATAACAATTGTCATTATAATTGTTTAACCGGATATAATGACGGCACTGGCCTGATTGCAAAAATGTTCCTTCGGTCTGTTGTTCTTACGTTGTCCAAAAGCTGGAATAATGTTTGTTTGTTTATTGTTCTTAGTTTTTTTCATTTACAAGACTAGTTATATTTGTTATTGTAATGACAAGTTGTCTGGAATACGTTGTTGTTGACGGGCGGCGACGGGCGGCGGCGGGCTATCCAGTGCCCAATAGCACTTATATCCATAGGCAACGGAGCATCTCGGAAAACATCGGTTACTTCTAACCCCACAGTACACTGCGGGGTTATAAAGCGAGTTGTAATAAAGCGGGTGGCCGTGTCGATTATTCCTTCCTGTCTGTGCTGACGGCCAGAATCTGGACAGCTCCCAGCGCCTTTTATATCTTTTCACGTGGGTCTAACTTATCGCTGAGTAACTTCATACCCAACGATCCATGTACGTAAGCCTGATGTCCAGGTTCAGAAGTTTAAGGTGATCCGGGCGAGATAGTCGACCCTTGGTCGACCGGATAAGGCCTCAGAGCTCTTGGGCTGCTCTGTGGATAGCGATAATGGTGCCTAGCTTCTTGGAAAGAATGGGTTTATTTATACCCCTTCGGTGCGTTGCTAAGGGTATAGAGTGAGTTGCAGTTTAATAACGACCCGTATCGATCGTTTTTCGCCTGCGGACGACGAGGCACCTGGATCGCTCCAGTGCTTTCTTATAATGGTGCCGTTTTTAACTGGGGTATGACTCATCGCTGGGGTAATATTATACCCTACTGCCAACATTCATTAGCTTAGCTCCACCTCTCAAAGACCGCCGGTTTCAAATGCCTAATGTGCTTAAACGGAGTTCATGACTCTGGGTCAAGATCACAATCATATCCTCGTGTTATTCAGCTTTTCCATAAAAAGTGATGACGTCACAGCAGTTTGGGATATTTTAGAACCCACAGTACACTGTAAGGGTGATAAAGTGAGTTGTAATGAAACGGGTGCAGTCTAGATTGTTCTTTCTCTTCTAACGACGCCCAACACCTGGACTGCTTCCACCTCTAGACCCACTTGCTTTCTTATATTGCTGCTGTTTTTGACCCGAGTCTGACTCATCGGTAGGGTAATTTCGCACTTAAAATCGTCGACGTCTGATTTGCTCCTGATTTATGCAGGAAATGTCCTGAGAGTGTTTCATGGGAGATGAGTCAGCTCGACGCCTGTCTCTCGAGGCTTCGTCGCGTGTTTGCCGAATGATGAGATCTTTTCGGAGGCGTGGCGCACGTACGTTCGATAGCCCCTCAACTCCCTCCGTCGTCTACCTCCCTCTAATGGGGAAAATGTCTTTGAGAAAAACTTTTTACACTTGTTTTCAATTAATTCTTAGGCCTTTCGAGGTCGCTTAAAAGAACCACATAGCGATCTGAAAGAAAAACATTTTAAAAATGCCACATTGAAAACGTAAATTTAAGAATTTGAGTAAGTAATATAGTATATTATATACCAGCTAACTACGTAAGCAACCTGGGAAGGCGTAAGAACCAGACGAAAACAAATCTACATGTAGTGCAGAGGCTCGATGGAGACAGAAGTCGGAAATTCGTTCTGACTTCACCGTAGTTTTTCTCCCGCCGAAAACGCCCACAGCGTCCGAAAAGTTTTAGAAGTTTAATTATTTATCGGTTCATTTGTTTATCATTACGCACATTGCTATCAGTGGAAATAGTTAGTGAATCGGAGCCATCTTTACATGTCTGATCTTCGAAGGTATGAGCTGAGATTGAGCCAGCAGTCGACAGCAGTTCATTTGCTAACCTTCTATTTGCATCAGTTTCTTTACTGTTGGAGTTATCTCCATCTAACGATAAGTAGGTATTTTTTGCTAGAAAGAAGTGGTAATGAAATCGAACTGAAGTTTGTTTGAATGTCAGTATTACTAATAGTCAGGTCGAAAAAAGCACATTAACACGTTGACGACAGTGTGGCGCAATGCTGCGCCACGCTCAAGCGGCCGCGTGGGACAGTGTGGCGTAATGCTGCGCCACAGTCTTGTATCGGACTTTTCTCGATACATTTCAGAATTTCGAAGGATGTTTTTGTGCCACTTTTTAGTAGACCTTAGTACATTGTTATAGGAAGCATGGTCCATGAAAATCATTCTTAGCTTCTGATTTACTGGAATTTTTGATTGTGCACTAGTTTTCTTTACAAGTAAAAACAAATAATGGTTATTGCAAGAAGCAAATAAATGCAAACAAATACTGGTTACTTAAACAAGCACATAAATACAAACAAATATTGATTATTAGAATAAACAAATAATGAACAATAAACAAATAACAATTTCCTTTTAACCTGAATAGGGAAAAAGGACATTCTAAAGGCTTCCAGCTGTTATTTTTCTATTTTCATTGCAGAAAAGGAATAGTCGCAATCCCCGATATTACGGGACTGTATATGTAATCTTCGAGATTTACTATTCACTTCCATTTTGAAAAGAATTCGTCGTATGCCGGCATCATGCCACAGCCTCGGCGCGCTAGAAAATCGGTTGGTCCCACGCGCCAGACACACGAAAAAGGCGCTGTCGTCAACGTGTTAATGTACTTCTATAGGCAATTGAATGTTAAAACCGCTTGACACTGGCCGTCACTGATGATCGCTGCATGACTAAATTATCTAGAGTGCGCTCGCCAGTGGCAAAAGTTCAAAAATCATTTTTTCGAAAACAGTCGGAGCTTGCTGGTCGAGGTCCGGTGTTTTCCAGCAACAACGATTTGGCTCATTGCCGACCGTGTGGATGCGAAAATATCCACACCAGCGCCGATGACGCATAATAGCGGAAGTTGACGTCGAGCCAGGTCTGTGTTTTCGACGTTTGAGCTCAGAAAAACTTGTATTTTTGTTAATTATTAAGTCATCCTCTCTCTTACAAGTTTTTCTTGGAAAGTCACTGCCAAAGAGCTCAAGGCAAAGGTGAGCTGATGTGACAAAGTCGTCGCGGAACTCTTTTTCTTCCCTTAACAGGTGGCTTCAGCATATCTATCAGGGAAACTGCTAGTTTTGCTAACATTGAGCTAAACATCGTTACTTTATTTGTTCATTCTCTTATTTATCGCGAATTCTTGAATGAAGAGATTTTGAAGCCATTGCCTTCAGATACGATGATATTTACCAATTTTCGATTGATGATTTTTGAAAGTTGTTAGGAGATTTTCTAAGTTTTCTCATTCACTTCTTTTTACCTCGTCTGGCGTTCGATTCAATGAAATAACTGGATATTCAGTGCTGGACAACCTTCTCTGATTCTTTGATCACGGCGAAAGTTTCGAAAATAGAATGAATTGTCGGTAGAAGTGCGGCTATTCGTAAATGAGCAGAATATAAAAGTGCCTTTTTCGCTATTTTCCGTTTATTGCCGCCGTAAAATGTTGCTTTTTTGTAAAGTCCTGCACTCTATGATTGTTTTTTTTCAGAAAGTAAGGTATTGTTCCTCCCGCACCATCAAAAAGGAGAAATGAGTGCGAAAAAGTGTGCTCGGGAGGAGTGTGGGAAGACGGTGTATCCCCTAGAGGAGCTCAAATGTCTAGACAAGGTACGAAATATTTTGATTTCTAAAAATAACTATGTGCTCAATTCTATTTGAAGTCCGTCCGGTCTGTTCATCCAGGTCTGGCACAAACAATGCTTCAAGTGTACAGTTTGTGGAATGACGCTCAATATGAAGAACTATAAAGGTTATGACAAAATGCCATATTGCGAACCGTAAGTGCTTTTGAAAACGTCGTTTTTTTTATGAATTTGTGATTTTTGTGAGTTGTTTTAGACATTATCCAAAAACTGTTGCTTCCGTTGTTATGGATACACCAGAGATGAGGAGGGTCGCGGAAAACACGAAGAATCAGAGCCAGGTAAATTTCTTTCCATTTTCGTTTACTTTTATGTAACAAAGTTGTGAGGTAGTATAGTCGCACAGTAATAAGAGGCACTGATGACACCCGGACGGTCGATCGGTCCTCGCCAGGGCCATTCAAGCCTTCCATCCCTCCGGAATTAGTACCAGACTTGTCTAGGAAGGTGAAGACACTGACTTGGTATAGCGGCTGGCACCAACAAGTCAATGTATAGGCCAAATACGCATTCAGCAAGTCTCCACGATTCTGAATTGAACACGAATGCGGCGGCGCATCCTTCGAAGCTGATCAACGCCGGCACCTTTTACCTTTTACTCTTATTTACTCTTATATCTGTTATGACAACTATGGGGTTAGTAAAAAGTCTCGACGACAGTTGCTGTTTGCTGTTTATTGGACCGGGTTTTCCAAGAAATCGTTAAAATCGCTCGGCTTACAGCGTGCCGTTGTTACAGCGCTGTGGTGCCTTCGCCCGGCTATTTCAGCGAGCCGTTTGCGAGCCGCCAAGTTTATAGAACGGCCGAGGAGATATTCACGTCGGCGCCCCAATGAAATTGGAAAATTTTCGTATAGCTGGGTCCCATCGACTTTCTAAAAGTGGTGATTTTCTTTGATTCATCATGACAACCGAGATAGTTAGGTGGAACTTTTCATTATAGCAGCCTAATAAATAGTAATGGCTCCTAGACCGCTTTATGACGCGTTTAGGAACATATCAACCGGGAAATACATAGCAATCAAAAGAATAGCCGGCTTTCAAAGATAAGGGAATTGAAAACACGAAGAAGCTGTAGACATATTCTTAACAAATTCTAAAAACGGATCGCTCTGGAAGGGGTTACGAGCAAAGACCCAGGGAAAAGCATCCCCAGGATAAAATCAAACAAGACGCGCTCTTATCGCCTCTTGCCGGCGACATTGATTGATTACCAAAAAGGTGGCTTTATCACACTTGTCGAGCCTGACAACCTTTATCATCGCATATCTTGAAAGTTAAAGTTCTTTCGGAAATTATTGGTTTTGTTAGTATTGCCTATAGCCCCAGTTACTGTGTTATTTCATATTCACACAAGTAGCACCTCTTAGTCATCAATCGCTCCACTTCGTTGATTTGTACTTGTCTCGAGTTTTATATTACTGTGGGAAGGTGCGAGGTGACCAGCCGCTCTGCCACTTGTGAGAACTACGCGATGCAGAGGGACTATTAGGTCAATGTTAGAGACTTCTTTCGAAAAAAAAGACCCAGAAGCCAATATAGCAGGTTTACTGGCGAATGGACAAGTAGTGAATTCTTTTTTCTAAATTCCAATACACCTTGAACGGGAAATACTAATGTAAGTTATCTAAATCAACAAAATTCTAGGATGAAACACGGGTTCAAGCCCTCCGTCGAAGCTTTTTTCAAGGATAGATTCGATCATTTCAGGTGCAATATCATGCCGCCTATGAGAAAGCCAAGGGCACTAAGATCGAAGTCGCCGATGATCCAGAGATGGAACGACATAGGAAAAATATGCAGGTAACATTTTGCAATGAGCAATTCCATTGTAAATTACTCAACAGCAGTACTAGCACAAATGTTTAAATATTTCAATTGTATGAGTCCGCATTTCCGCTCTGTTGATTTTTTGTAGTAGAATCCAGCGACGGAGCAGTTTTATGCCTCGTTAAGTTCGCATTCAATTGTTCCTTAAGCTGCGTATAAAAGTACAAACTATTATAGAAAGTCACCTATTTTAGCGTAAACTGCTGCGAAGAGTGGTCGATTTGTAACCCTGACCCAATTAGATTGACCGAAAAAATTGTCCTTATTCGTAGATGGAGGATTTTAATTGTTTTTGGTTTTGCAAAGTCGGTAGACGTACACCAACAAGGAGATTGTCGTGGTTGACTGGCTTTGTGTGGGTGGCTAGGATTATGTGAAGGAATAGTTGTAAAAACCCCTTCTGATTTTCGGAAAAGACATTTTTTTATTTTTTTAAAAATTTTCTTGTCTTATTGGACCAGCGGCGACAAAGTGAACATGTCGTTCAACAAAAAATCTTTGGTCGACAGCAGTCGCCTGTTGTTTGCATCACGCGTGACGGCGGGGCACAGATTGGACGGTCAACCGCTAGTGACGGCTATCATTGATCTAGCAAGCCACGGGAGAAGTTAATTATGCGTAAATTACTAGGTGTATAATGATGGCCATAAACGTCGTAGTACGAGTTTTCGTTCGATCCTCTTATGGGGAGGTATATAGTACGGTGGAGTGCAGAAATTCGAACTAGAAGTGATATGTTAACTGTATCGATAGAGTCCTTAAAAAGGTCGTATTAATTCCAGATGTGTATTTTTGTATTCACCGCGCTCTAACTCCAATCTCAACATTTCTGTTAGAAAAATTGTCCTCGAGAAATGTTTTTCTTCAGGGGCGCACCGCAACCAACATTGCACCCAAAAAATTAGTAAAGGTTGAATAATAAATAAAAAATATGGCGGTGTACGGCTCCTTCAAAAACATGGCTCTATACGGCCGCTGCACCGTTGAAATTTTGATTTTATTGTATCTGATTCGATTAAAATGTTTATTTTCTTATCATAGGAAATAGATATGTGTCAGTGGGTCGATTCATCCGATACTGTGTCTCTTTTCTTATCGGAACAAATAAATGTGTATCGAGGGTGATATCGATCATATTCCAGGCGCAGTCACAAGTAGCCTACACAGGAGAGTTGGACAAGAGAAAACGGATGGAAGAAGTCCGCCCAGCATTCGTGCCGGCTGACGCTTCTGGTATGTGAGCTCATTTCTTTTTCTATCGAGTATTTTTTTCATAACACTTCGTGCTATGTTATTTTTTGATCGTTTCTTTGGATTGAGGCTATATATTTTTATGCATTTTATTGTAGAAATGGAAAATTTTATTATGAAAGAAGTCAAAAATTACCTATAACTAACAGTAGGTACATACTTGGGCGTAAACTAGCATACTCCTCTGTTCAGGCAAAGCAAAAGAGTCGGCGGCTCCAACGAACGGAGCTGTCCCCCATGCAACAGCACCCGGCAAAAAGTGAAAAATGTTATACAGCAAATGAGTCTACGCTATACCGCTCATCGCAGTACCCGCTTTATTCGCTGCTTTTCTACTAAGTTCATACTATATTCAGCTTGACATTTTGTGATGCAATGCTACGTTTAGTCATGTAGTTGGCTTTCTTTTTGTTGGCTTTAAATTTTCATTATTTCCCATTTTACTTTATGGCATGCTCTAGTCAGTCACAGTCGTTTCTGCATTAAGTGCTGGTTATTTCGGCACCACCCTGCTGTTGTGGTATGTCCTCCGGTCGTGTGCGTTTTGCTCATCATCTTTATCACCATCTCACTGCTCAACTCTTTGAAACGGTGCCCCCATAAAGAGTTCTATACTGTTAAGTGTTGCACTACATTACAAAGCAGCTGAAGCTTTGAGTGGGTATTGCATGACACGGTATGCGAAGACACACTTTGGAGTTCCAGAAGGTGAGCAGCGAACATCCTTTTTCGCATTCCTTTTTATACCGTACATCGACAGAGACGCTGCTCACCTCGTTGTGAACCCTTGAAAAGATTGAAAGAAACGTTAAAAGTCAGCCGGTGAACTGAACAACTCGACAGATCCAGTTAAAAAGTTTAGGGTTTTGTCGATGTTGAACCCCATGTCGGAAGCATAGGAGGACCACATCCATAACCTTAGTTTCGAAAAAAGTGGTTGAGTATGCTTGCTTCTTTCAGAATGCATTTTTTGCTATATTCAGTAATGGTTGACTTTTTTGTTTCTTTCGGAACATTCCTACATTCCGGCTCAACTATTTCACTTCTTTATACGAGAATTTTTTCATGTTGGGAAAAGTCTCTGTGAAAGAATAATCGTCGTTATGCAAATCCTTAATATGAAAAATAACATGAGCAAACAGTCAATGATCTATGGCATGTTTATGAATGCGATAAATTGCACTAATTGTCGATGATTTCCGTCAATTATCTCATTGAGGTTCACGAGATTTGGCGGATTATACTGGGGTTTGCAGCTATGAGATCGAAGCATTGTCTTCTTTCATAGAAAACAATCACAAAATGCAATTAATCCGACTGATTGTGAAAGATTCTTATCATTTTCAATCGATATATTGATACGCTTTGGATTCGCTGTATTAGTAATTGCTTTTTTTGAGAAATTTCTGTTCACACAGTGGAGTTGCTGGTGTTTTTCTTTTTCTTTTTTCTGCTTGTCAGCTGATTCGCACTATCAGATTACGCAAATATCGAAATTTCGTGGTTTTTTCTGGACCCTATTCATTTTCTTTTGATAGTGCTTCTTAGAAGCTAACACTAGTGCCTTCTAGATGGTAGCTTGAGATTAGTTGGTCCGTGTGTTCCGCAATCACACACACACTTTCTAATCGGTGTATGTTATAGTTATCACATAGCATTCTGCCAAGAATGTGATGTTTCCCTTGTTTCCGGAAGCTATTCGATGCTAACACTTAATATTTCCGTTCAAGTTTATGTGTTCGATAATCTTTTCGAAATTAATTTCGCTAATTTAGTTAATTAGATGTGCATGCGATTGTCATTGCAGGGCTTGGCAGGATTGTTTGTTCTCCGTTACCGGAGAATGGTATGACCATACCTGATCATTTTGGTGTTCATCATAACACTAGCCCACCAGATCGCCATTCAGCTTTGATTTACTCAACTGATAACACCGCGGCAGGCATGTTACTTTTGCTAGTTGTTGTTGTTTCGGCTTGTTTTCATCACCAGTTATGACATTCATTTGGTAAGTTGTCAGGATTTATGCGGATTGGCGGTGCCGCCGACACAAGTTTTGAATCATTGGATAGTGTGGTTGTGTTGTTGTATTTGGCGTTTTGTGTTTTTTAGTCGCTTCAGCTTCAGGTGGACTAAGTTTCAGTGCAACAACCACAACAACGTGTCGTAGGCAGCATCGCTGACTATGATCCCCTGAACGGCAGTTGGGGCACCGCCGCACAGTCCAGGAACAGTGACAAATTGAGTGAGTTTTGCTGGATCTTCCGTCTAGAGGGTATTTTCGTACCTTGGAGTTTGGTCCTACCATCGGTTATGGTGTTTTCGTTCCGAAGTTTTATACATTTCACCCAATTTCCGCAAATAGAAGGCTATAAGTTTGAAAGGCCACCGGAAAGCAGTGAGTGGTGTAGGCATTTCTGGCTTAGTGGCAACTTAGATCTAGAATATCTGCCCCACCGCGCTGCTATTTCATTCGTAATGCCTACAGGCAGTTTTACCCTTTGGAGACTTGCTACGAAAACCCTTGACTTTAGGAAGATTACCATTTTTTGCACGTCGTTCTACCCAATCCAAGATAGATGCCCTTTTTAAGCTTATGCTTCAGCAGCTTAGATGCTTCTCCTGCGTTTGAGTAGATGCTGTCTGTGCTATTTTAGTGGATTATGCATGACTAGTGTGAAAGTTTCCGTCGTCTTCTAATTACTATAGTTGGTTTGTGTAGATTACTGTAGCAGTTGTTGTTAGTCCTTAGTCAGATAACTGTGTATCGGAGTGAGTTGAAACTGTGGTCATGGGTGTGTTAAAAATCATGCAATAGGTACTCAAAAACTATATGAATCTAACTTGAGCGGGTTAAAAATGAATTCTAGTGAAGAGGTAATTGATATACTGGGTTTTTATCCAAACTCCAGCGGTGAAATCAAAGGAAAGATATCAGTGGACGTAGGTTTAGCATTGATTGTCACTTCGTTCCCTTTTTTCGATTCTTGAAACTGACTCTTCAGGTTCTTTACTAAACTCTGAGCTCTAGGTGATTAGTTTGTGAAAGTAGTAGCAATTCTTGAACAGGTTCTGTTTTTTTGTAAGTTTGAACCTTGATTGATATAGGTGTTAAACGAAACTAATACTTCGGGGAATTGTTAGAGACTCCAAATATAAGTCGGTTGGTGATGAAGATTTCACTACAACTATTTATTGATTTATTGCGCCGTAAGAGGTGGCGCCAATTATTGTGTATTAGTTAGTAATAAATACCATGTCATGTATGAAAGAGTTAGTTAAACAACAACTGAAATGGTTTAAAACTAAAGCCAAAGAGGGTATGACAGGGCGGATAAGAAAACTGTCTGAAATTCTTTTTTTGCCCCGTTTTTTTGTGTGTCAGCAGCAGTTTGTCGCGAACACATCCGTTCCAGTACTTGGAATGTGTTCCGTTTTTAGGGTCAGATGTTCGGTACTGTGTCGATTTTACAGAAGAAATGAGTGGCCGTAATGCTACCGGTGGCGGCGGTGCGAAAGGCCAAGCTCTGTCGGCTAGCGGTGCCGCTGGGTTCGCCGTGAAGGCTATTTACGATTACACTGCAGCCGATAAAGACGAGGTAGGCATCGGTTCGACGGAGTCTGGGTCAATTCGAGACGTAGAGGCCGAGGATATAATACTCGGGTTTTAACTTACCTATTTCGAATCAACTTCATAATAGTTCAATGCTGCCATGCCGAAAAAGGCTAGTAGGTGGATCAATATTTATTGGCACGACGTTTCGAGCTTTTCATCGTCGTCAGAGGCCTGGAAATAAGAGGGAACTTGGGGAATTTTCTAAGTTCTCTCCTTTTGAAATATCGGCTTGATGTTATAAATTTCGTATGCTGTTGTGCCGAATGAGATTAGTAGGTGGATCAAACTTTATTGATGGCCTAACGTTTCGACCTGTTCGTCGTCGTCGGAGGCCTAAAAAGCGGCTAGAAACTCCTCATTTTAGGTCTGTCCGGCCAAGCGAAGTGAAGTTTTTTTAGGTATATTTTTCAAGTTTGTCAAAAATGCTAGGGATGGTCCGGCGCTTGGCCGGACAGATCTAAGATAAGTAGTTTCTAACCACTTTGTAGGCCTCTGACGACGACGAACGGGTCGAAACATTAAGCCATCAGTGAAGTTTGATCCACTTACTAACCTAGTTCGGCACAGCAGCATACGAAATTTAGAAGTTGGAAAATTTTAAATTCTGATCCGCCATTTCTGATCCAAAGGCATAACATTCAAAGATGGCTTTCTCTCACTTCATAGTGTAGAAGTAACCATACAGAGAGGGAATTATCAGAGATGATGAAGCCGCTATCGTTTGCATTATTACTAATCTATATTCTACGATTAATTTGTTGGTTTTCGTAACTGAACATTCTTGTTGTTCAACTTAAATATGCCCCTTATTCAGTAGCAGATCCTTTACAAGTTTCGATCTATTTCGGACCTTTGAAGACGACGAAGGAGTCGTTTAATGTTAGGCCGAATAAATTACCAGCATAAAACAATTGTTGTCAGTTGAAAATTTGAAAATGATTTTTTATTGTTCATTCTTCATCTTTTAGGTGTCCTTCCTGGAAGGTGATATTATTGTGAATTGTGAGAAAGTGGATGACGGTTGGATGACGGGCACCGTCCAGCGCACCCTTCAATGGGGTATGCTGCCGGCAAACTATGTGCAACCACACAAACTGCCTACCGGACTGGCTAGGATCAAGTGAAGAAGGTCCTCCATTCCTCCGTTCCTCCGTTCCTCGCTCAGCAATCACTCGCTTTCGCATTCACGCGGAGATGAAACTCAATTTCTCATGCATTCAGTGTGCTTCATCACGCTCAAGTCGATACGTCGATAAGTCTATTTCATGATCAGTTGCCTAATCAATGTGTGCTATACATAATATTCCTATTTTGTTGTTAATCAATAGCAATTACTCTCGCAATAGTAGCGGTTCGTCTTGTCCGCAGCAATAACCTCTCGTTGGAGAGATTTCTGAACGTTTCTCGCGCTTTATTGTATGTTTCTACATTCTAGTTTGTTCACGTTTCTAATTTTGTTCAAATTTTCTAGTAAGCGTATTTATTGCGCTCATCAGCTTGATGCCTAACAGCGACGTTTCGTACGATTTTGTAAATACCTAACAGTCATCTAATTTATGTCGGGTTAATGAATTTGTTGCATATTCGTTCGACCCAGCCATCATTCGATAGTGAGCGTTTTATCGGAAATAAATCACGATCAACTCCAGCGTGCGCTATTCGTGAGTGATGTCGCGCTTAGTGCCTCCTATCTATTATTCGGTGTGTGATTCTGTTCTTGTCGTTTCCTCCTTAATCGCGGTTCTATATTTCTTTTTGCAGAGTAATTATATATTCTTTCGATAAATATTGCTACTCGTTCCAAGTTGTCTCGGTGTGATTTGGTTGCTGTGTTCCAGTGAAAACTTTCGTGTCACCATTGATTTTTGATGCGAAAATCGTACTTTTCTAGTCGACACGTTGTTTAGCATTCTTTAGAAAGCGGATGTCTTCGTTTGATGACGAAGAGCGGCGGGCCAAATACGCTGTGGCGCCCAAGTCGGTCAATGATGGGAAGGTGGGGTTTCATGATGCATTTTTTTGAATGCTACCATGTTGAGGGCGAAACTTGTTGTTCTTGGTCGTTTCTCAACGTTCTTGAACACATTTTTCAAAAATTTCTCGACAAGTTTGATGTTTTGTGCGTGACCTGATCTGAAGCGTACGTTTTATGTATTCAACCCAATGTATCTTTTTGTTCTTTTTTTACTGCCCCGCGAGTACAAGTAAATAAATAGATAAACAATAAGTGAATAAATTTATGTGTATTTTGTAGTTGCTGCCACTGATGTCATCACTTGTAGCACATGATTGTCTTGAGTGTGAAGTGAATTGTTGTTACAACATCCAACTAAGTCTTACAGTGACGGTTTGCTTCTCAGTGAGTAATTGTTTTACTACGTCTGGGAAATTTTGGATTCTTGAACTATAAGGGGGTATAGGATACTACAAGATTACAAGATTCCCGGTCACAGCATGTAGGTAAGTTTAATAGAAGTGCCCGGACATTTGCGGTATGATATTTTATCCTTTTTCATTCACTTTCCTGTCCAGCGTGGACTCAGAAATACGAAACGTTCTAAAGCAGGACCGGGGGGCGTAAAGAAAAAAAATAGTCGAGAAATGAAGAAGATGAAAATAGAATAGAAGTGGTAAAAGCTGAAATATATCGTCCTTCGTTTCACTATGACCCGCTCTGGAGTAACTCGAAAATTATAAAGGAACGGTACTCCACCTCTTCCTTTAACGCTATTTTCGGAAACCTTTCATTATTGTTTTTTGTTCACCTAACAAGAATGAAAATGTAACTGATGTGAAGATCTGTGGTGTTTGAAAGGAATCAAATACTTGCTATTACTCTTTCTGAGGAGCTGATACGAACTACCAATTGAAAGAATGATCTGGTGAAAAAGTAAGAGACTTTGATTCGATTTCTCAGATAGAAGCGCATTCAACAAACAACCTTAGCCAGAATTGATTTTACTGGTGTTCATCAGTCTTGTGTGTTAGCTTTGTCGTCTAACTATGTAGTTCGAGGGTTTATGGGACGTATAAATAACTCAATTTTTCCCAGGTGGTAAAGCTGGCACCTAAAAAGCTCCAAACTAAGAAGGAGGTGCGCACGGTGCTTCCAGAGGAACAATACTTGGAGAAATTGGAGAAGATCATTGTGCGCGACTACTTTCCTGATCTTCCGAAGCTCAAGGTATCTATTCTTCATTGTATTAGCGAAATGGTTACAAACATCATGACATAGATCTTGTGGAACTATCAGCGTACGGATAGGACATATGTAATTGGGTGAGCAAGATACATAGTCTAAAATGCAAAATGAATCTTAACCCCGAAATGAAACCTTAGATAAAAAATTGTTTGCTCAGGCCCAAACCGAGTATATGGATGCGGTGAAACGAAACGATATCGCAAAAATGCGCGAATTGCAATTGCGTTATCGCACTGGACGACGGACGGATCGGAGGTATGTTCCTACTTACTTTTATGTGCCAGATGTGGAGAGTTTTTTGACCATATTTCTGGTTTGGCTTTTTTCATTCAATTCTAGTCAATTAATTCTTGATACGTTTCGATACCGTTCGATTATTCGTGACTGGATTAATGAGTTAGGTATAAAGAGTTCTTCAACTTTTCAGTTTTTTTTTCATTTTGATTTGTTTCAGAAATTTCACTGTTTACTAGCGTGTTGACATATTTAGCCATTAGTCGATGTTTTTGAGATCGTTTCAATCCGATGTAATTTTGTACTATTTACATTTACTCTGCTCCGGACCACGTCACTCATAAATAAATAAATTTTAGAACTAGTCCGTTGACGGGTGCAACGACTACTCCTGGACATCGAGCTACATCCCCGGTTAACTTTGATCCGGACACTCCAGGTCCGAGTCGACCGCCTGAATCGCTGCAAGCTACACCACTCCCGTATGCTAATCGTGAAGGTGACAATGAGGTGGGTGATCCAGGTTTTCATCTTTTTCCTTTTTACTTTTGTCTTCATAGGTAGGCTCTATTAAGGCCACTGATTTTCATAACTTTAGCTGCTTGTTAGTGGATCAAGGTTTCAAAATGACAATAGCGTTTTGTGGTTCACTCCTTCGCTGTGTCACCTACGTCGATTTTGTTTGTTTTGTAATTGTTCTACTTAATTTTTTTCACGATTTTGCCACTATTGATGGCTTTCCAGGCTCTGAAAGAGGATGAAGCGAAAAAGAAAGCGAAACCTGAAGAACTGTCCGTAGATGCGTACATGAATAAGTTTACCTCGGAAGACAATGCATCATTCGAAGAGTTGGCAGCTGTTGAGTTGGCGAAAGAACGAGCGAAGAAGGGTTGGATCGAAGTGGCAGAGGCTAAACATAACGCTGAAAAGGTACACTCGTTTCCTATAAAGTTAATAAATTTAATTTTTGATGTGGAGGTTTACCCTACCAGGATTTTGCGGTTTACTGTGTGTTTTGTCGTACTGTTTTCGTTTGATTAACCCATTGACGACCGCGCGCTCTCTGCGTGTCTGGCGCGGGGGACCGAGCACGTGCAGTGATGAAAGTGCCTCAGCGGCATTAATTGTTTTCAAAATGATCATAAGTATAATTATTCCATGTATATTGTTGATTTTGAAACTTCCTCAAGTAATCATTAGAAGTAGACGATTTTCAGGCCCTTTTTGAGCTTGCTGAAGGGTCGTTCACTTGATGAATATCTTGAAGCATTGATAAAACGGAAAATATAGAATGGGTAGTAACTTTGCCTAAATGGACACTCCTATCCACACTGTCTCCCAATAGGAAGGAAGCGTAGCCAAAAAGGTGTGTCCCACCGGCGGGACACACGGTCCACCGGGGACCACAAGGTGTGTCCCGCCGGCGGGACACGCGGTCGTCAATGGGTTAATGTGAAATGCCGATATTTCGCCAAGTATTCGGCTAAGTTCTTGCTGATGTCCGACTCTCAAATTTACCTTCTCAGAGGCATTGTAAAGCAAATAACTTTTTCATAAAGTGAGACTAATTGGCCAGGAACTTCTTATGGAAGAAGTGCAGTGTAACAGCGTCTTTCATCAGTCGGAAATACTATTGAACGTAGGAGAGGGTAGTGATCAATCTTAAATTTAATCAATGAGTTCGTGGCAGCTGCTCTAGTAGACGACCTAATTTTATAAATTGACCAGATTTGTGTTATGCTTTTTTTTGCCAACAGCTTGATCTTGGGAAAAGACTTAATTTTGTATTTTACCTTTTCAGGTTACCTACGGTGCACTTCCAGCGTCTGCAGACCTTCAGCTAGCGATTAAGTATGATCCGGAAGCCGACAAAGGTATGCGGCTGTGGTAAAAGGCTGGGATTCTAATTTAACGGTTCATAAGCTTTTTTTAGCCAAACCAAAAGAAGTGGACAATTGGACGTATACGGCTCGCAATTCTGTTCTGTTCCATTTGGAAGGAGCACCGCTCACAGCTGCCGAGCAAATGGAACGGGCGCGGAGGAATCAGCGAGTTATCAACAAGGTCGGCACAAGGTTCCCGGATGACATCAAAAATAGACCGTCAGAGGTGAGCACTTTCTCCAGGTTCTATTTTTATTGAGTTTTTTTATTTCTAATTTTCTGGTTTTTCCTTTCTCAGGCGTCAATGGCTCGAGCCAGCATGATGCAGCTGGCCAACAATGCAGGGAAGGTCGATGCCCAGGGACACGAGGTGGGATTGAACCCGAAGACACTGGGGCTCGTATCGACTCCTAGCCCTGCTCCAGGTACCTTATTTTATCTCTACGTTTCTTTAAATTGTTTTTACTTCATCTACTCGACATTCTCTAGGTATTGATGACTCGCCGTTGATGACTTGGGGAGAAATAGACGGCACACCGTTCCGTCTGGATGCAGCCGATGTTCAAGCACCGGTGGGGAATGCGCCCACCTTCAAAGTATGGAGAAGTTTTTGAAACTATTTTCATATATTTCTAAATTTTTCTTTGTACTGATCGAATAAGTCTGTAATCTTTATCATTGGTTTATGTTTTTTGTAGATTTAAGCCATGGAGCGTTAGCGGAACTGTAAATTTTGTTTTTCATTATTTTACCTCCGCTCTATTTCAAGCTTCTCAGCTTTATTCTTCTTTCTGAATTGATAACAGGAGTATGCTTGGAACTGTTCTAGTCACCTTAATTTATTTATTTTTTATTTATTATGTACGCCACAAGGTGCGCCCAAACTACAATTAATAAGCAGTCAACTCAAATCAATTGCTTAAATGGTTAAAGTGGAGGAAAACACAAAATAGAACAATGTGAAACTTAAAATTAACAGAACCTAAAAACAAGTCTGAAAAGAAAAAAAAAAGTAAAAAAACACACAACTCAATACGACGGAATGCTACAAGCAGAGCCGTTTTAGGAACACTGCTAAACTTCAAAAGTTAGAAACGGACATTACTAAGACTAATTAAACACAATCCCCAAAAATGTCCAATCAATTCGATATACTCGAGCCATGTAGCTAAGTGATAGGCAAAGTATGCCGCCTGTCAGAGTTCAAGGATAAACTAGACACCTGTCACAAATAAGTGGCCATGAGTAAGAAGGGTAGTTATGTCCACCACCTTGTCTTATGCCAGTTAATACTTGCATTTTTTTACAGATGCCCGATATACCATTCCGAGAGCAAGTCGCGCAAGGTATCACCGATGTGATAGCGAAGCGATATCGTGATAAACGTCGAGAAGCGATGAAGACCGCGGAGAAAGCTCAGTACGTTTTGAAATAAAAAGTCTGAGGTCCATTCCAATCTTTCAGTCATTTTATAATCCTCTTTATTTCCAGTAGAACACCACGATTTGGATCGGCTCGTTCGTCAGCATTGTCGATGGCCACCCTTTCACCGGCTGCCCGTCGTTTGGCGTCTAACAAGCTCGGCATCCGTCTGCCGTCATCAGCAGCACATCTGCGAGTGTTCACACCCACAAGGTTGTTTGTTTGTTTATTTGCTATTCTGGCTGTTAGAATTGCACGGCGCGCGTAGTGCAGTGGTAAGCATCGCTACTGACACCCGTATGGTCGAAGGATAAGCAAGCCCTCCATCCCTCCGGGCTAGGTAAATTGGTACCGGGCTTGTCTGGGAAGGTAAAGACACTGACGTGGTATAGCGGTTGGCCACCGCAAGTCATTGTATAGGCCAAATACGCATTCACCGTGCTTCTTCAATTTTGAATGGAACATGAATGTGGCGGCGCGTCATTGAGGTTACCTTTACCATTTTCGATTGTTGGATGAAGTGCTATTAGGCATGTAAGGGAAGGTGAAGCTTCATCGCACGGCGATCTTTAAAATAGTGAATAATTTACTTTTTCAAATCACCGTTCTCCTTTTTATACTCGCTGGCATTTTCTCACAGTAACGCCACGTCCGGTCGATATTGAAAGTTTTTTTTGTTTATTGTAGACACGTATGTTTCCACATGTGTAGGAAATCCAGGCAAAAAAAAAACAAAAATTCAAAAAAGAAAACGGAAACTACTACTAACAAAGGATAAAGGACAAAAGAGAAAAATCAAAACAAGAAAGAACTAGAAGGGATTACAAAACAGGAAAGAATCAAAATGAACAAAACAATACGCAGGGAGATAAATGAGGGAAAACAGGAACTAGTAAAATAATGTGAGCTGGGAATCCTAAAGAAAAGGGAGCTTCAAACTTCAAAACGCAACATGTCAGCTAAGGGAAGCATCTGGCAACCACTTGTACGATTGTTCTACAGATATTTGACGGTAAAAGTGATGGTAAAGGTCAGGGTGTTGGCGTTCATCAGTTCCCCCCCCCCCCCCCCCCCCAAAGGCTTCGCATTCGTGTTCCATTCAGAATCGTAGAAGGCATGATGAACGCGTATTTGGCATACGCCATTTCTCGTAGGGCCGGTCGCTACACCATGTCAGTGTCTTTATCCTTCCAGACAAGTCTGGTACCAGTTTACCCGACTGCGGAGGGATAGGAGGCTTGATTAGCCCGGGCCGGGTTCGATCGCTCGACCGTGCGGGTGTCAGTAGCGCCTCGTACTACTATACCACGCGCCCATATTTGACGATGTTCTTGCTTAATATCGTGTTTTTCAGATCGATAAGTTCGAGCAGTCGATCTGGTACAACTACCCCAACACCATCCAAGGCCGGCGGTATTCCGACTCCACAACTGGTCAAGTACAAAGCGGCCTCGTCGATAACCGACAATCTAATGCCGGTGTCAACCGACGAATCTGGCACTGGTACGTCTTCGACAAATCGGCCAAGCGCTGGGGACTTTTTCTGATTGTTTTGATACTAGCTTAATTCTTTTTTCTTTTTCAAGTTGTAAGCATATCCCGATCCTGTTGCTTTCTATTTTGGTTTCTGTGATTGGTTCCCATCTTTCGTTTCTCTTTTGCCGTGTTGCCGTAGTGCAACTATAGATGTTTATTTGAAAGAGAAGATACCTGGCATCTCTAATGTCCTCGCTTAATAAATTCACTTTTTCTGCCGGTCTTGCCTGACTCCATTGGCATGCTTATCTCTTTTTTTCTCTCTCCTCTTTTCTTATTTGTCTTCTTGCTCCCGTAACAGCGTACTTGTGGTCGATTTGGCGTAACTGCGTTTCTCCAAATCGGATTTCGTTGTGTTGATTCCACTTAGTCGGCACTGACTCAGCGCTATTTGTCCCACTCGACTGCCTTTTCTTATCGAGTCGAGTGCCGGGTGTTAGTCATTGTTAGCAAAGAGTATTCGTTTTTTTTCTTGGCCTGCAAATAAACTTTTCTTGTGAGAACGAGGTGTCAAACTGAGTAGTAGAAGCGGGAATAGGACGGAGGAAGATGCTATCAAGGGTTTTTTAAAATGCACGTTTTGCTGAGCAGTTGTATTTTTGCGAAATTTATTAGTTTTTGACGTTGTCACCGGACTCGACATGACGATAACCGTATAAAGTTACCGAAAGGGTTCACGATACGAAGAAGTAACGTTTTACGTAACGGCCGAGAGTATCATTCTCGCGTCTGCAGTGGCCGTGAGCGGTCCTGCTCTCCCATTATCCGTTCCTATCACCTCGGTTTTTTTATTCTCGACTTTTATCATCCTATCACCTTCAGTCCGTCTCCTTTAACACGTTGACGACAGCGCCTCTTTCGCGTGTCTGGCGCGTGGGACCAACCGATTTTCTAGCGCGCCGAGGCTGAGGCATAATGCCGGTATATGGCGAATTTTTTTCCAAAATGGAAGTAAACAGTAAATCTCGAAGACTACATATACAGTCCTGTATCATCGGGGATTGTAACTATTCCTTTTTTGCAATGAAAATAGAAAAATAACAGCTTGAAGCTTTTAGAATGTCCTTTTTCCCTATCCAGGTTAACAGAAAATTGTTATTTGTTTATTGTTCATTATTTGTTTATTCTAATAATCAATATTTGTTTGTATTTATGTGCTTGTTTCAGTAAACAGTATTTGTTTGCATTTATTTGTTTCTTGCAATAACCATTATTTGTTTTTACTTGTAAAGAAAACTAGTGCACAATCAAAAATTCCAGTAAATCAGAAGCTAAAAACCATTTTCATGGACCACGCTTCCTATAACATTGTGCAAAGGTCTACTAAAAAGTGGCACAGAAACATCCTTCGAAATTCTGAAATGTATTGAGAAAAATATGATACAAGACTGTGGCGCGGCAATGCGTCACACGGTCCCACGCGGCCGCTTGAGCGTGGCGCAGCATTGCGCCACACTGTCCTCAACGTGTTAAGGTATGATAGGTGATCTCTAGTGACTGAAGAATGATTTTATTATATTTTATTTTTTTTATTTTTCTACTTTATTTTTTGGTGGTACCAATGCCGTTAAGCTATCTATTTTGTCCCTACCTAGAACCTATCTGTCATCTACCTAGAACGTGGGATGCTGTAAGAGGCGCCACTGACACCCAGACGGTAAAGAGATCGATTTTGCCTGAAGCTAACCAAGCCCTCAAAATCTCTTCCTGCTTAGGTCAATTGCATTAATTGATCTGATAGGGATGCTGCTGTGATAGATAAGCCTTCTATCTTCCCAATCGAGTCCGATACTTATTCGTTGGATTCTGATGGTGTGGAATGCTCGAATGGGGCTGGCTCGATATACAACCGTTCTGGCCAAAAATTTTCTACCCTGAATGAATTTACTCATAATGAAAGAAAGCGTCATCACCTGATCGTTGATATATTATGAGGATAGTCACCTTAGCTAGTTCGATTCCTTAAGGGTAATAGGGCTAATTTGGAGCGACAAAATATGGAACTGGTGAATCAAATCAAGACCCGCTGACGTTTTCTAGCCTTTCGCGGTGACATTTTCGCTGATTTCTGATTCAATTGCCCCTCAGGGCATCGTTGAGAAGAAGCTGGGCCGTCTTTCCATTTATTCTATCATCGTGACGTTGCTCAAATAGCTTTTTTGAGCGGTTCCAACGTCACGTTTTCAATGTTACAGGAGCTCTGAACTTGGGAAAAGAACTTGACTGGGATCGGGCTCTTCTATTAGATTGTTTCATAAATTCGGGCCGTTTTTTTCAAGCGACCCTTGTAAGCTTGTTATAGAAGCTTCAGAAGAGATCGATATAGCATTCGAAAGAAAATTACCTGAGCTTTGGAAGGTGCTCTAACTGTTTGTTGAGTTCTAAAATTATATATTTTTTTGGCCTATAAAGTGAAAAAAGAAAACGTGTAAAATTGTCCTGACCGACAGCGAATTTTTTCTATTCTGGTGTTGAACGTTATTTGAAACTTAGAACACTACTAGGAAGAGGATAAAATTCTCTATAAGATGGTGTACTCATTGTATTTTTTCGCTCCACATTTTGTGAACTTTCAGGCCACTAAAATGAGACCTTCAAAGAACAGCCAAATTTTTTCGATGCTGCTCTTGCTCTCATTGTGAACGGTGAACATGAAGTTCGGAGGTTGTTCTAGAGAGAATTCCTAGCTCTATCTGAGTGCATGTTTAGTTTTACAGAATACTGAATTTTGAAGCATTTTTGAAAGAAAAACATCTTCGTTTTCTTCGGAGAGGAAAATTTCCAGTTCCGATCGTTTTCCTAAATATCACATAGCTTCTGAAAGGGAACGATATGCTCTACAAGATGGTGCAGGAATCGCTCTTGAAGGTCTTACTTATCCGTGATTTTCAGGCCATCAAAGTGGACATAGACGAGCACTTCTGGCCGCGCCGCGCGACGAGCGCGGTACTTGCGCGCAGTGCCGTCCCGCTACTGCTGCGTCGCGCTCATCGCGCGGCGCGGCGTGGGCACTGCCAGTAAGTCCACTTTGATGGCCTGAATATCAGTGATAAGCAGAACTTTTAAGAGCGATTCGTTTACCATCTTGTAGAGCGTATCGTCTTCTTTCAGAAGCTGTGTGAGATTCAGCAAAAGGATTGAAACTGGACATCTTCCTCTCCGAAGAAAACGAAGATGTTTTTCTTTCAAAAATGTTTCAAAATTCAGTATTCTGTAAAACTAAACATGCATTCAGATAGAGCTAGGAATTCCCTCTAGAATAATCTTCAAACTTCATGTCCACCGTTCACAATGAGAGCAAGAGCAGCATCGAAAAAATATTGCTGTTTTTTGAAGGTCTCATTTTAGTGGCCTGAAAGTTTACAAAATGTGGAGCGAAAAAATACAATGAGTACACCATCTTATAGAGAATTTTATGGTCTTCCTAGTAGTGTTCTAAGTTTTAAATAACGTTCAACACCAGAATAGAGAAAATTCGCTGTCGGTTAGGGCAATTTTACACGTTTTCTTTTTTCACTTTACAGACCAAAAAAAATTATAAAGTTTTAGAACTCAACAAACAGTTAGAGCACCTTCCAAATTTCAAGTAATTCTCTTTCGAATGCTATATCGATCTCTTCTGAAGCTTCTATAAAAAGCTTACAACGATCGCCTGAAAAAAGGCACGAATTTATGAAACAACCTAATATTTCCTCCTTTGTTTATTTATTTATTCAAATCTCCAGTCGCCAATATATAATACTTGAGAAGGACTTCATGATTGCACCGGCTCGGCTAATACTTTAGAGAAATGCAAAAAAAACTTCAAATACGAAGTCGAATTCTATTTCAATGCAAAAACAATAATTATCATTCCTAGCTTTTCCACTGGATATATCACGCCCTCCTGATTCGAGACGTCTTCACAGTTGATAAAAATAATAGAGAATTCTGGTAGAACATCAAGGCCAGCTCAATTTGTACGGGCTAAACATAGCACAAGTAATGACTCTCACAAATGAGTGTCTGCAATGCAACGTGTTCAGGTGGTCAAACAACTACTATAAGCATGTCAGCGGGCTTGCATTGGGCCAGCGTCTGGCTCCGGTTCTAGCGATTGCGTTCATGTCCAAAATTGAGACCCCTGTTCTTGAACGCAAACCGTTGCTATATTGCCGCTACATCGATGACTGCTTCATTGTGTGCGCCACGCAAAACGAAATGGATCTCTGCTTCGAACTGCTTAATAACCAAGCAGAGAGAATCAAGCTCACTAGGGAGAAACCGACCGGTCGCTGGCTGTCGTATCTCAACGTAGAGGTCGGTCTCACAGCGGGCAAGTTCCACACGAGATGGTATCGAAAGCCCAGCAATAAGAATATCATCGTCCATTTCAGATCTGCCCATCCGTCGCAAACAAAGAGGGCCGTTGTCAAAACATGTTCCGAACGGCAGCCATGGTATCCTCGAACAGCGACCTAAAGACGAAGTCATGGCAGATGGCCAACTGTATTGCCATCGAGAATGGGTACCCCGACCAAGACATGCCAAGAGGCCATCGGACTCCGGCACTCTGGCATCAGGACGTAGACAGCGGAACGATAGCAAAATCGTTTTCAAGGTGCCCTTCGTCTCAGGCAAAGTCGGTACTGAGATACGAAACTGCGTTCGCAAGGCTGGTCTTGATAACATGATCCGTGTTGTCGAAGTGCCGCCCTCCAATCTCAAAGCACGGCTCGTAGGGAATCGATTATACGATTCTGTCTGTAGAACACGCCAGTGCATAGTATGCCCAAACGGGAAGAAGGGAGATTGCATGGTCGCGGGAGTGGTGTACCTCATAAGATGCACGGTCTGCAACGGGGAGTATATTGGCGAGACGAGTAGACCCCTTGGGGAGCGCGTTAAAGAGCATTTGGGCACGCTGCGTAGGTGCGATATATCGGAGCCGCTGGGTGAGCATCGGTTGCGGTGTCACGATGGCGCGATGGTGGAGGTGGCGGTAGCGATACTGTCACGCGAATCCGAAATCTCGGCGCGGAAGACCCTCGAAGCGCTGTGGATTGCCGTGAGAAAACCCACGATCAATAGGAAGGAAGAACGCGTGGAGGTGACACAAGAGCTGGCAGCATTCGCTGACCTGTGCGGGCTTGACCCGAAGGACAGTCGGCCAGAGGCTCGTTAGGGTGGCCGCATTACCTTATGTATTGCCGGTAACTTGTGGTTTGCATTGGTGTCCTACTTGCCCAGGTCTGGTTGTGTTTACCCTATCCGCGATTCGTCTTTCTCTCTTGGTGCCTTCTGATTCACCGCTGAAACTTGAAATTGGTCTTGAGCGAATGATCTCACAAACTCCTCTTTTCTCTTCCAGGCTCTGACGAAGGCGGACTCGCCGAAACGTTAGCCAAATAAACTTGTACCATCTTGGCTATTCGGCTTCACTCAATCTATCACGTGCAACTATATTCGACATGCCAAGATTCAACGACGGTCGATCATGGGATAAAAATAATGTTGGAGAGAGCTACGGTAGGGAAACGGTAAAAACGGTCTATTTAGTTTAGGATGTTTACCGACGTTGTTGCAGCTGCCTTGAGGTGAACCCGAAGTTTAAAGATATACTGGAAATGGAAAGTAAACAAAATTGTAGGAATATTATCTATCTACTTATTTATTTATACAAGATAGGTCCCTATGGGATTTTTTTCGAAACAAAAAAAGGCTTTTCGTCTCTATCTTTCTTTTTATCCTCATAGCGGAAATTGAGAACAGATGTGGTGGAGGCACGCTCTTCGCATCCCAAGGAACTGCGATACTTAATGTTACAGGGGATATCTTCTAGTTACTGCTCAGGACTGAAGAGACCTATCGTTAGTGTTTTGACTAGAATATTGTTGAAAAAAGAAGAGAGACGAGCATGAGCTCCAGGATTTCCCAAAATTCTGCTTCGTTCTAAAAATTTCCTAGGTTTTTTTTATTCAAAATCGCGACTCAGAATCTAAGCAGGGTCCTTACCCGTATACCATTGTGCTACTCCACTAGCCTTCTACCTCTACAGAGTAGTTCTTGCCTCAACCAGGACGCAAACCCTCGATTAACCATGGGTCTCGGATACCCTGAGCTTACCACGAATTTGTAGCGGTCAGTGTCTCACGTTGAGGTATCCGACACCTAGTGTTGGGCTGACAGATTATGATGTGCTGATACTCTGAATGGGTGTATTATACTTCAGAAAAAACCCGATTACACAGTTCTTCTGAATCGCGGTTTACTTACCGATGGGGTATATAAGAGAGTTATTAATAGGCTCCCTAATCACGAATCTGGGCCCACATCGGTATTGGCTACATACGTAGCGGGTTAATACTCACTAATTTTCTATAATTCGACAGGATTCCGTGATTCATCTTCTTATTTGTTGATTTATATATTTATTGATTTGGTGAATAGCACAGCCCAGCTCTATTGAAGTGTCAGAGGTTTTTCTAGTCCCTTTGATGACATACCGGCAAAGTTGGAGTGCGCAAAAGGGCACTCCAAATGGAGCCCGGTAAACAGGTGTTCGCTGAAAGGTGACTTAATCTCACCGGTAAACATTACCCACACCTCCTCGAGTGTCCTACGCAGGGTAAACGATCCCTTATCCACATACTCGGGAAAAACGGGCCACAGTTTCGGAATTCTGCTATCAGATCGCGTTTACAGCTCCTTCGAGGCGGGAACCGTCCTCTTGACTAACAAATGATCTCAACTATGTCGTACTAAGCACACTATGTAATAACATGCTTAAGTGTCAAAGTTAAAAGCATTTTTCAATTGATAAGGTCCGCGTGGTGCGGTGATAAGAACCGCTACTTCCACCCACTCGGTCACGTGATCGATCCTCACTCGGGCTAACGGAGCTTTTCATCCCGCTCGAGTAAATTAGCACAGGATTTGTCTGGGAAGGTGAATACTGATGAATAGGTAAAGGTTAAGTAGTCCGTTAGACCCCTAAGTTTACGCCACGCATTCGTATTCTATCTATGACCGTAGTGACTGGTCCATGCAACTCATTATATGAACCAAGCACACCTTCACCGTGCCTCTTCGATTCTGAATAGAAGACGAGTGCGTGGCGCGCGTCCTTAGGAGACTGATTAGCGTCGATCTTTCCATCTTTATGTATTTATCAGTGTTTTCTCCTTACCAAAGAAACCTGGTTCGAATTTAGCTGACACCAAAGGGTTGAAAGATTATCCCGGGTGAGGATCGATCAATTGACCTGATGGGTGGAAACAGTGGCTCTTGTCACGAATAAATGAACTGAAAATGTTTCAAAACGATACTCCAACAGGCTCCATTGGTGGTCTGGCCAACAAAATGTCCGATGCGAAAATTATGAGCCGGTGTTTCGATCTGAATCGGCAATCGATTAAGATCGATTGCCAGCCGACCGCAATCATCGCCGCATTTCCCTGTAGGCTCGTTTAGACGCCACACGGCGAAAATGCAAAGTTGAAGCACAATCAATAATTAACTTCCTTGATCAAATTTGCTCCTTTGCATTAGTGTAGCAGTCCGGTGGTGATCATATAGGCAAATTTACTTGTTGTTCGGGTTTTTTAGAAGGCTGCTATTCCTTACTAAAGGACACGGTGACGGAATTCTTTTTTCGTTTAATTTCATTCCTATGTGATTATATGCCTAATTTTTTTGCTTAGACGCGGCGCCACCGGACTGCGCCACTAACGCAAAGGATCAAATTCGACCGCGCGGCGTCTAAATGCGCCCTTTGGCATTCATCGACGTTTCCTTTCTTCTAGGCAGTCTTATTTGCCTTGCATTCCATCAATTTGGCTATTTACCCTTTTCAGCTATTCGTAGTGATTTTATTCTATTCGTAAATCGTAGAGTTGCTTGCTTTCCTTTTTTCCGGAACCTTTCAAGCGGACATTTTTGGTTTTCTTTCGAAAACATCGATCACCTAATGGAGCAGCTCCACCCGGGCCATTGTTCAAGGCAAACACACACAAACATTCAGCTACCTGGGTGGCCTTGAATGGATGTGAAAAGTGTTTGATGAATGCAGTTGACTGCTTTTGGCTTTTAGCACAGAATCGCATGAAAACACCTCGATTAAAAAACAGATTGCAAAAATCAGCGACTCAGCTGGGATTCGAGCCCGCATCTGACACATCCAGGGCGTTGTGATGAGACTAGACCACTACACCATCGAGCCATTCGTTTGGCTACCCTGACATCTCTCTAAAGTTGTGCCCACCTAATGCTTTCTCGCAAAAACTTCTATGACACGTGGTGAAGTGATAAAAGGCGCTACTGACACCCACACAGTCGAGCGATCGATCCCCATCCGGGCTAACCAAGCTTTCCATTCCTTCGGGATTGAGTGAATTCCAGACTCCAGACAGCTGCTGATCGCCGCAACTCGATTTATTGACAAGTTTCATCATGCCTCTACTTTTTTGAAGGGAACACGAGTGCGTGGCGCGTCCATGAGGGAGTTGTCAACGCTGGTCACTTTACCTTTACCTGGGTTTCTACACGGCTATTATTTTCTCGTCAAAGTACCATACTTGTCTGGGAAGTCTGGGAAGCAAAGGCACTGAAGTCATCATCGTGGATCACGTTTTCGTTACCCTTTACTATTCAGCAAATATCCGGACAATTTTGGTCCCTTTTCGTGATGGTTGTTGTTCAAAATTACCGTACGGAAATGTCAAAAGAAACGACGAAGTGTGTCGCCGAGATAGTGTACCCGTGTTGGGATCGAGATCCAGCCCGGAGGCTCGAGATGTCGGAAATATACTGCTATTAGCGATCGACAGAAGAGTTACTTATACGAAGACAGTAGCAACATACGTTTACCAATGACATGACTAATCGTTCATATTGACTGTTGTGACTTTTCATTAGTAAAAGTAGTTATCTTGGAAAGGGATTTCTCCTGCGTAGGGGATACGTCACTGTTTAGGTCCAACTAAATTCTGACGTACTCTGGTATCAGTCACTGTGGCGGCAATAAGTCTCTCATTTTCGAGGGTAATGAAGCGATCAACTATAAAGATCCCGTGAAGGACGTTCATGGTGACGATGATCGGAATTATCGGCTCATTTTCCCTACAGAGAGATCTCCGGAGAATAAATAGTTCTTTGAACGTTTGACCAACAAAACAATCAAGTTAGGGCAGTTTGGATTCATAGACAGCACGTACAGTGGCGGCAATATATTTACAGACGCCTGCCCTCTGCGTGGTTTTTTGGCCATAACTTCGGAACCAGAGGAGCACTAGAAGTACTGATCATAAATTTAGCATCGCCGAAAAATTTCCTACAAAACACACTAAATAGCATTTAACGTCTTTCTGAAATTATAGAAAAAATCGAGGTAGAATAAATTGGTCATGAGATAGTAAATGGTAAACACATTCTCAAAATCACAATAAATCACAATGCATCATCAAAACATGTTTATTATAAAAGAACAAGTCAATATACAGTAAGATAGCCCTTGCTCTTGATCACAGCGAAACAGTTCGGTTTCACATTGAGTCGACGAACTTCATACATCGCTCCACAGGAATAGCACTCCACGTTTCCTTGCTGATTGCTTCCAACTCGTGAAGATTCTGTGGCGTCGAACGCTTTCATTCTGAATCCTATCGAACATCTCCTGAATGACGTGGATAAAGTTTTGAAGCGCTTGAGCCATGAAATCTTGACGAGTTGTAAGCAATCATCAAGGAAACGTGGTGTGCTATTCCTCTGGAGCGATGTATGAAGTTGGTCGACTCAATGCGGAACCGTTTGGCTGTGATAAAGAGCAAGGGCTATCTTACTGAATATTGACTTGTTCTTTTATAACAAACATGTTTTGATGATGCATTGTAGTTTATTGTGATTTTGAGAATGTGTTTACCATTCACTATCTCATAACCAATTTATTTCCACTCGATTTTTTTCTACATTCTCAGAGAGACGTTAAATGCAATTAAGTGCGTTTTGTAGAGAATTTTTCGAGGATTCTGAATATGTGTTCAACATTTCTCATACTCCTCCGGTTCCAAAGTTATGGTCAAAAAACCACACAGAGGGCAGGCGTCTGTAAATATATTGCCGCCAGTGTACTCAATAAAATGAATCGTTGTTGCAGGTGTAGCTTCCACCCTTATCGTCGCGATCGATCCTCGCTCGGGCCGACCAAGCCTCCATCCCTGAGAGGTGGTGTAAATTAGTACCAGACTTGTCTGGGAAGGTAAGGACACTGAATTGGTGTTCCGGCTAGCCCCTAAGTCATTGTAACTGCTAAATGCGCATGCTCGTGCCTCTGCGATTCTGCATAGAAGACGAATACGCGAGGAACTTAAGGAACTAATCATCGTGAATCACTTTACCTTTACCCTTCACTATTCAGCAAATACCCGGACAAGTTTCCTTCCCTAGTTGTGATACCTGATACCTAATTATTTGGGAGGATTAAGCTCAAGTCCATCATATACTGTTCTCTTTTCTTCTCCCGAAGCAAGGTGGTTGTTCATCGAAGCGGACATTTCAGTTGTGGCGGAAAAACAACAACTAATTGTCGATCGCGAACTTTGCTGTTCATTATAGTCTGTCCCTCGTCACGAAGTGACGCCTTGCAAGCCCTAATGACGTAACTTCTGCGAGGTGAACGATCATCGGGCAGAATGCATCCCCTTGGCTTAAAGAGAACACCCACCAGCTCTCTATTTCCTACTTTTTTTTGGAATAACAAACTTATTCTTTGTAAGAAGTCCGGTTGTCGAAGCAAAATCAAGATTGATATAGCAATTTACTCGGGCTAACGTTTCTGCGTCCTCGTCTTCTTCTGAGCATGGAAAAAGTCGAGTTCAACATGAGAAACTACCCACTCAACACCGCATCAAATTCTCCAAAAAGTAAGAGAAAACTGAATGACCGTTGAGCAAATGAAAAGGCCCAGAAAAGGCTTACCTCTTTAATTGCGGAAAACTTACTCTTTGATGGCGCGCATGGTAAAGTGATAAGAGGCGGAACTAACACCAACACGGTTGAGCGAGCGATCCCGGCGCGGACTAATCAAGCCTTCCACTCCTCCGGGGTTGGGTAAAATGATACCAGACTTCTCTGGGAAAGCAATGGCACTGACTTGGTGTAGCGGCTAGGCCTGAGCAGAATACGCATATGTCTCTACGATTCTGAATGGAAGATGAATGCATAGCGCGTCCATATGAGCTGATCGATGCTGAGCACTTTACTTTTACCTTTACCTACGTCAGAATCCTCGGAAACCATCCCTAGTCGTCCATTTTTCTTCTACCATTCTCTTCTGTTACGTAGCTGGTGATGACACGACATGGGTTAAAGGAAACCGAATCCCGGCTACCAAAAAACTCCTTCTAACCCAGATCTTGAAAAGAAAGGTGCTACGTAGGTTGTGGTGCAGCCAAGGTAACAAATTTTTGGAGATCGTATTTTCCGCAGGATCTTGCCTAAAGATGCTAGAGAGTGGAGTATTTCAAAAAACGCATTCAAAGTAATTCGACATTTTTAAAGATTCTAGAAGTACCAGAAGTATAATACTTCTGCTGGTTACACCCCAAAATCCATAGATTACCTCGAATTTTCCACAGATACATACATTTAGCGAACTCGACTAGAAAATGGAAAGGTTCTGTCAATATCTTTCTTCTAATCGGATATCTATTTAGTATCAAGCCTAAGCCTAAGCCTAAATATTTGTCAATATTCGATAAGAGTTTGGAGAGCTCCACTGCTTGGAGAATATTTGCAGAAGAAGCCATACATGGTTATTACGCTCCCTCACGCAGTAATTACAGCTCAAGAATGAGCGGCTGAACAATGTAATATGAAGCCTGTTGTGAGAGAATTCTTGTTTTGACGAAGCTCCACATCAAACCTGGTGCTTGATGAGCTTCTTCTCTTGAGGAATATTTCTTGAAAAACCCAGACGTCCCTACTCTCCGCTTTTAACCTCTTCTCTTATATTATTTTTCTAGTTATTGGCTGTCGATACTCGCCTACGCTAACCAAGCCTTCCATTCCTTCGAGGTCGGGTATATTGGTACCAGACCAATCTGTGAAGATGAAGGCACTGACTTGGTGCAGCGGTTGGCTGCGCAACTTATCATTTACTTGTCCTCTACGATTCTCAGTGTAAGACGGATGCATGGCGCGCTCTCAAGGGATTGAGCAACACTCACCAGTTTACCCTTACAGCCTTAATGCTCCTATTTGGCACGGTCGAAATAGTTACTGTGAATCAACCCGATCTAATACTTTGGATAATCTCATTGATGAATCACGGTTTGCTCGCCATTATGGCTATATTTCTGGGCTTATGTCTGGTATTCACTTCATAAATCTCTGTTCTTTTTCACCTTTATGTCCTGCTGTTGATTGCGTATGTTCCTAAAATTGTGCTATTCGCCTGTTTTCATTTTTCATGATTTTTCTTTGGTCTAAACCACCTGGGATGGGAGAAAATGAAATGTTCCTATTTTAACTCGTCATAATATTACCACGCCGTCCGTAACAATTCATGCGTTTCAATGAAAAATTGTGGCGACGAAAAACTTGCCGATATTCGACGAAATGCTTTTAATTTAACAGCAGCTGTTCGCATACATGAGGTGTTTTTTTGCTCGACCTCATGACCATCGGAGAGCATTCGAGCCGAAAATTCGTTGAGAGAATGGGGCGGCTGCTTCTGCGTGAATGACTTCTGATCGTTTGGAAATGATGGAATCACCATCATCTACTCTTCCTTTCATTAATGTTGATTGCGCCACGTCGTCGTCTCGCACTTCTTTTTTTACCTTCGATTCAATGCATAGCTATTGGTCGCCACGGAAAAAGTAGAAAAAAAAGGAAAAAATTAAAAATTAAAAAAGTTCGTTTTCACTGAAAACATATTATACACTGCTCCCGTATTCAAGTTTCAGACTTATAAGTTAGAATTCTGTTGGCTGGTCGATAACCTAGTGTTTCCCTGATTTAGCGCCACGTTGCAGTGCAGTTTATCAACTTTTGAAGGCTAATTTTCTGTTTTGACCTCCCTCACGCGAACGCATGGTTACTCCTGGTGGGCCAACCCCCGGACCCCGGGATGCGAGCCAGGTTGAAGAGATGCTTGAAATACAGCATCCTCTCCGGTTTGGCGTTGCCGTCGTGTGCCTACTAGTAGTAGACAACCTAGCACGTTGACGGAGAATCTTCTTGCTGATTTGGTCTTCTCTATCTTCAATCAATTGTGCTCTGCACATTGGTCTGGATATCTCTGAGAACTTTGTCCTGATTAGATAGCTATTGTTGTTCTTAGCTCGAGTGAAGAGACAAATTGCGTTGCCCCAGTTGTGTTAACATGTCATTGTGTCTGCTATTTTTCTATTTTTTTTAATCGTAATCGCTGATTTGCTAGTTTTTACATATTGCCTATTGTGAATCGTTTCTTTTTGTCCTCATGTTGTTATTGGCTAAATAAATCCAAAAAAGGTAAAGGTGTTGGACTTGACCAGTCCCTTGAGAACGTGCCATGCATTCGAATTCCATCCATAATCGTAGAGCCATGGTGATTACGTATTTCCCCAAGCAATGACTTGTGGGGGCGAGCCGCTACTTCGTCAGTGTGTCTACCTTCCCAGACAAGTCTGTTATCACTTTACCCGATCACGGAGGCGTGGAAGGCTTGGTTAGCCCGTGCCAGGAATCGTTCGTTCGACCGTGTGGGTGTCAGTAACACCTCTTACCATTGCACCATGTACGCTGTGTCTAGTTAAAGTAACTGAAAATTCATCCTTCGAGTAGTCTGTGTTGTTCACCGTCTCCATTAATATTTACGTATAATAATACTAGCTACACGTTCTCACTCTTGGAAATGTCCATAAAGCTCGTAAGATCGAATGGCATCCTCCAGCAAGTCGTATTCTACGTTCGCTAGGAACGATACTCTATTCAGTATTGCAGATTTTTTGCGAAATGACTGGTTTTATCGGTTAAGAACACGACCAACTATTACATTTCTAATCATCACCCTGTTCCTGAAGTAGTTTCGGAAATGGTTGGAGCTGGAATTAATAGGGTGGTAAGAAAGTCCTGAGCCGTTTGATGTCTACTTTTTCTTTGTTTTCTTATTCAGTGCACAATGCATTTCACTCCACGATTTAATCACCATTATTAGCCAGAACCACAACGTCCCTGATAGGCAAGTCAAATATCTTCTACTTGCAGAACGGAGCAGTCTGGAAGCCAAAGATGTCGCTGACTGCCCTTATCACATCATCGACTTTGGTGGCTCTTTTCTCCGCTAAAAAGCAAGATGGAAGGAAGATAATTGATAGCTACAGGATACAATATAAGTGCAATAAGATAATTACAAAATCGTGCGCCAACCGCATTTCTAGAATTTTTTATTAGTCTCTTTATCGTCATAGGGTGCTGCTGCATCACTGCGTGTGTGCACCGAATGCTGTCGGCCGGGACGTCCGAGCTCAATCCACCCAGCGTTTCTCTTTAGCGAGGGAATGGAGCTAACTGGTAACAGTAGTATGAGTGTGTTATAGCCTCCTCGCAAGAGTATGAGTGGTTTTTTCTGGATCCGCTGCGACAGCTTCGAGAAAGACAGAATTTTCAACCACAGGAGACCGTCTCAACCAAGGCTTGTCTTCGAAGCCGGAGTCTCGAGCTGTAAAGCGAGATAACCGGAGCTCGACGGTGCTAAGGGTTGTAGTGTCTTCTGCGAATACAGCGTTGATGTTGCGAATGGTTTCCATCATTCCAGTGCTGTGCCACCGTCCGTTAAAAATGAAGGTTCAAATATGCTCTTGTGCAAATGACATCTTATCTGAAGTTAAAGAAGAGGGTTTGGTTATTTATACCCATCATAACACTGCTTCGTGAATGGCTAACAACTATCACATGTTAGGTTATGGTTACAATCCAGAAGTCGGAAGTTCTGAAACTTTCAAGCAAAGTGGCTCAAGACTTTCTTACCACCCTATATATTAGAATTTCAAGGTTCTGGCACAATATTTATTGTGGGCGCTGAACCGTTGTTCGATTTCTTCTCAAGGCAAACACTTGAATTAGGGCTGATTTGAGCCTCTTGAGTTTCGACTCGTTATGTCCACTTGTTGTCTCCTTGGTTTTAGAGTAGATGGAAACAAAGTCGAAAACGAAACGAGGAAGAAAAAATTAATATAAGAAATTAGAAAATAAAAGTTGATATAAAGTATGAGTATTGGACATGATTTACGCGAATCGTCTTGTGTTCGATACAATGAGGTGATAATGATAATTTTACTCTGTCAGAGCTCGAGTACACCCTAGAGTACCTGGATGATGGACCACTTTGATATAAACTCTTTTCTAGAGGTTTCCAGAGGTACTCAATCACTCATATCGATTTTCTACAGCGATCTTACGAACAATCCTGTTGACTATCGGAAACTAATGATGATCAGTTACTAAGCATATAGTAGTCTTAGTCTATGTGGTGATAAAACATTTTTCCTTTCAAATTTGTTGTGTTGTTAGTATTTTTTAACTATGGGTTTGTTGCCTAGATCGCTCTGTTTCATTTAACTATTGCAATTGTTTTTTAAGCACGTCTATGGTAGGCGTAAATAAATAAATAAATAAATAAATAAATAAATAAATATTTTGGTGCCATGAAACCTCTTAGGAATGTCTTTTTTTAAGATAAAATATTTAGAGCGACCTCGAAGTGGTCTACTACACTTCCTTCTATTGAGTAGCTATAGTCAGTGTTTATGAAGTGAGTTTGAACGGATAACTCCATAAAAGAACCACAACTTGTCCTTGGACTTTTGATTTTGATGAACACGAACAAGTAAATACCTTGCTTATATTCCTCCTGCAAATTTTTACTAAGTGTATTGTATTTTTTGCCCATCCCTTCGTTTAATCGTTGTATTTTGTTCTGTCCCTTGGTATATTTTGTTTTATTTTTCACCCTATATATTGAGCGTTTCCCTTGGAAAGGTCGATGTCATTGCCGCAGCAGCCGCAGCAGTCAACGGGACAGCATAATGGCGTGCCGTCCCGTAAACAACAACTCCTTTAATGTTATGACATTTCCCATATTCACTCAGCTTTTCCCTCCTCCTCCTCCTGAAGTTAATCGAATACTTCACCTGCTTCCGCTTCTGCTTGATGTTATTGTCGGCTAGGAATATGCTTGCCAAAAAAACGTCCAGATATAGAAAAGTATTAGCAATAATTTATTTATTTGCAAAAAAATACATTCAAATATAAAAAAGTACCAGCAATAATTCATTCATTTATTTATTTAATACACAAGAAAAATTGTTCTGTGAGAAAAAGCGAATGAATACTTCTCTTCGTTACTCCGTTGAAAGTATTTTTGATAGAGAAGTGATCGTAAAGTCGTTTTGTGAAGGTTTTTCAGGAGTAACATCATTAAATCTCTGTGGAAAAGTGCTGTTTGCTATTTTAGCCCCTATACCCATGGTTACCTTCTTAGTTGCGGAAAGAAGGTTTTAAATAGAAAGCGGTAGGAGGGTGACTATGGTATAACCTAACCAATTTTTTACCCAGCTCTTACGACAGTCAGTAAAGGTAGAGTCGTCCGTACCACAATGACAAACAGCCGTGTCGTAGCATCACTGGCTTAGAGGAGCTTATGGGCTTCTATCGTTTAGCCAGCTCTACCTATTACGTTTTCCCTCCGCTTCAACTATACTATTCTTATCTGAGAAATTTATTGTAAAACGGAGGGTTCCCCAGGATCTTCATAGGTCGGCCAAGAAATCGTAACGTCTATCGTATGATCTCTGGGGGTCAATCGTGAAAATCTTCTAAAAAAGCGGTCTTTTCATTCCGCAGGCGAAAAACGGTGACTATGCTTCATACGAGACGATATTTAAAGTTTACCGTCATCTTATCCTCATATAATTTGAAACTTATTTAAGAATTGTCTCGCTAGTCCCAATCGATTAACATTCTCGGGTGAGGTTGAGGTGAATCCGCGGTATCATAGACTTAACTGACCGTCTCTTACTTCTTATTGAAATCGAGGTATACTGCAACGTATATGTATGTGATATGCTACATGTACATGCCTCGATTCCTATACGGTAAGAACCTGGCGTGGAATTCAAGTGGGTTTCGATTACCGTGAGTATTCCATACCACGTTCTAACCGTAAACGAGTTGAGATTGTCAGAGTGTTCAACCTGGGAAGAAAGGGAAACCAGACGGAAGCAAAAACATCTAATCCGATCATCTAATGGGTTTAAATCACAATGAAAAGTCAAACAAAAAGTATCGTTGAAGTGACATTGAAAAGTCGTTTTCATCCCATTACTTTTTCTTTTCTTCGAGCTACAGGCAATGAAGCGATTCTATCTCGATTTCGCTGCGTTAATCGGTTCACGCCCTTCCAAACGTTCTTCACGGATTTTTTCCATGCGTGGGTCGGTCGTGGGGCGTAACGTGCATGAGACGAGCTGATGTGGAAATCTGATACATTTCAGTCGGTGTAACCAAGGAAGCCACACTCGCTCCCCCCAGCACTCGAGCGATCGGGCTCGTCTCTCAAGGCCATTCCGTCTAGTGTCATCTCTCCATCGTCGACGACGATTTCTCGTCGAACAACTCCTCTCATCGGCAGAAAAAACGCCGTTCAACTGCAGATGTGTCCGCAATTACGACTGGTGGACACGTCGATAAGTGCCGGCCAGACGGTCCGCCCTCACACCTGTGTCTGTCCTGTTGCACTTTGACTACGGTAGGTGACACCCACATGGTCGAGTGATCGATCCTCGCACGGGTTAAGGATCCCTTGAGACTCTACTGGGGTAGCAAACCAGATATTTATAACTTTGTTGACAATAGGGATGGTTTTCGCCCACAAACCTTGAAGCGGAAATCAGATTCGTGAACAGCGCTATCGATAACCTCACTAAGCGAATTCTCAGCGAAAAATAATTTGATCGAGATCTGATCCGATTTTGAAATGACGTAGTGCGTTGCTGCAGCAGTAAAGTGTGAAGAGGCCTTAACCGAGCCTTCCTCTCATTCGGTGACAAGTAAATTGGTACCAGACTAGTCTGGAAAGCTAAAAACACTGACTTGTTCCAGTGACTGACCCCCGCAAGTCGTTATAGAGACCAAATACTCTTTATTTATTTATTTATTTATTACATCAAATGACGCGCCTGAAACAAATATACCACCGGGTAAGAAGAAAGACAACAAATGAAAAACCTGAACTCAAAACACAAGAAACGTTCCAGAACTTTATTTATTTTTTTATTTATCTGTTTATTTATTTATTTATTTATTTATTTACTTAATGGACGCCCACTAACGCATGCGTGTAGAACAATGGCTAAACAACTAAACACATGACAATCACGCTCGAGGGATGCCCTTTTAACAGGCAGAAAATAGCTAAAAAGATTACACTTAACAGTAGCTAGCTGAAATTGTGAACCGAAAAAAATACGAAAAGAAAGGAAAATTCGAAAGAAGAATATTCATCATGCCCCTACGATTCTGAATGTAAAATGGCATGGCCCTAAGGGAATGACGACCCAAGCCTTCGCCCTCTCACCTTTAAAGGTGACTCGTGGAGAGCTAGGAGATGTGTTTGAATGACTCAGAAGGTCTATCTGATTCCAGTGGAATCTGGATGGTTCGACGAAGGGTTCTCTTCTATTTCCCCGCCCCCGTTGTCCCCTTACGCCATCCCCCATCCCAGTAGGTATATTCCCGTGAAGTGGTGAACCAATGGTTCCTGATGGCATCGAGGTTGATGCTAGTTTTCAGTTGATTTTAGTCACCTCTAATGATTTCTGCTTTTAGTAATGGTATCGATGTCTATGAACTTTCGAACTTTAGTGGTCAGGAAGTTCTTCTTTTACTTCTTTTTGGAGATTTCGCGTATGGCACCTTTTCGCAGGTCTTCCTTTCTCTTAACCAGATTTTAAGGATCATATACCTCATTTCCCTCCCTTCTCTTCCTTCCTCGTTCATACTAGTCATCAGTCTTATTGTTGTCTGTGTGGCGGACTACTCCACGTTACTTGTGAGGCTGCAAGAGGACGACATGGATCATGAAGCCCCACAAAGTGTAATATGTGGGTGTTAGCTGACAGAATGCGGATCGTATTTGTCGCTTGCTGTTGCAGACTCCGAAAGAATGAAAAAGAGGATGGGTCATTTGTGGCAGTTTACCCTCCGTTCCTTCCGGTTTCCTGTTGCTAAGATCTTCTGAAGTGCATCGGAAGGTGATAGATCTAGATGCCTTTGTTGACACAGTTATAAACAGCTCCAGGGAGTATAGGTTCAAAATTCTTAGAAGTTCCATCTGCAGCTATTAGAAAACGCCTATAGAAATTAGTTTGTAGTTGCCCTTAGACCTTTCTAGCCGCTGCATGCCCTTGAACCGATTTTGCTCGTCCATGGTTCGTTGGTGAAGAGTAAAACCTGAATCGGAACGTAGTGGCTATAAATGAACTTCTTCGGGAATTGAAAAACAAATTCTTGTCCTGGACTGCAAGATTCATTGCCATTAGTATACTGCGATACTGAGAAGTGACTTGGAGATTTCTTTTTAATTCTTCAAAAGTTTATTTACGTGTGGCGCATATCATGTGCCACACGTAAATAAACTCTTCATGTGCCACCTCACAGCGGTGAAGAGGTGAAACGTCACTTTTAGTGATGGCCAACGGCACAAATGGTCACGTAGTACGCGATACTCTGTCGTGTATGGGCGGCTCCGTGTATCCCTGGCTAGGAACATGTGAGAAATCAGACCACCCTATCGGCACAAACAACCAATCCTGTGCCCCAGTCCTCCGCGCGCCGGAGATGCTCTTCTACGACGTCAGAAGAATCCACTTCCGGCGAGGGGCCATCTAATCTCGGAGTTAAACTATCTGGACGTCATTGGATTCGGAATACCGGAAACCCACACCCACCACGACACGGAAACTGCCTGTTCGTCTGCACCTACAACTGTCGTACGATCGCTTCTGAGCAGGATCTTCGGACCCTGTTACACAGAAGCCGCAACATCAAATACGACATCATTGCACTGCAGGAAACGAAAGGCAAAACGGAAACCATACGGAAGACTGACCACAACGAGCTTCTCATCATCGGGGCAAAGGTGGACAGAAGAAACATTGGCGGAATTGGATTCCTCGTCAATTCGACAGTGCACCACCTGGTAGACTCTTACAAGATCATCAGTCCACGAATAGCCGTTCTTCGTTTGGAAGTCAAAGACCAAGGAAACATCTCCATCATAAATGGATATGCTCCAACATCTGCGGCTACAGACGAAGAGAAAGAAGAATTCTACGAACTACTCGAAAGGACTGTCAGCGACGAAAAGAGCTACTACAAAATTGTTGTTGGTGACTTCAACGCCACCGTCGGTACCAACGACGGCGACGAATGGAGGCTTGGGCCGCATGGATCTTCCTCAAGGAACGACAACGGAATGCGTCTGATAGACTTCCTGTCCGCATGCCGCCTCTTTCATGGAAATTCCATGTTTGAGAAGCCTTCACACCGACGATGGACCTGGGAGAGCCCAAATGGAGAAGTACGTTCGGAGATCGACCATGTTCTCGTTAGCAGACGATGGAGTCTGTTCGACGTCTCCGTTCTTCCTTCGTTTGACACCGGTTCGGATCACCGTCTTGTCCGTGCGAAGCTGACTCTCAAAAAGAGGATCTTCAAACGTGACACGCATAAACCGGCACCGTTGAGGATCCCGTCATTCAGTTCGCAGGAGTTGGAACATGCCATAGAGTCCTATGATTGGAAATGTCTCGAAGATCCATCAGAAGACTACGATCTCCTCGTCAGCGGACTGTTGAGGTGTGCTAGCAGCTCGCGTCTAACCACGTCGTCACTCGCTTCAAGACTTGACGCGCGTGCGATGGAACTTCTGGAGCAAAGAAGAGCTGTCAAGCTGGATCCTAACGCCTCCCATCTCGAAAAAGTCACCATCTCCAAGGCACGTCGACTTGCAGTGAAGGAATCCATACAAGCCTACAGAAGACTGAAACTGTTAGAAGCTGCTCAGAAAGGCTCAAGCATAAAGCGCTGCAAACGAGATCTCCGCGATCAGAAGGCCGTCATGTCAGCGCTAATGGATAAGGACGAAGTAACGCAAACGTCTCGAAGAGCGATTGAAGCCGTCGTTCAAGACTTCTACACGGATTTGTTTCGCTCCTCCATCCCTGTCGCAAAATGCGTGATGCCTCCGGCTGAAGAACCACCTCCCATTCTGGAGTCAGAAGTCGCTTACGCCATCAGAAGGATGAAGCCAGGTACTGCCCCTGGACCCGACGGTATCTCTGCCGATCTACTTCGGGCCGGTGGTAGCGCCCTTTGCTCACTCCTCACCAAGCACTTCAATCACTACCTCCGTCTAGGTAGGATTCCGAACGTATGGAAGGAGTCGAGGACAGTTTTAATCTTCAAAAAAGGCCAGCGGGAAGACATCGGCAACTACCGACCCATCAACCTTCTCTCGGTTGTCTACAAGATCTTCACCAGGATACTACTTAATCGGATGGAGCGGATCTTGGACGACAATCAGCCCGTAGAGCAAGCAGGGTTCCGCAAGAATTTCTCCTGCATGGACCAAATTCAGACTGTCGCACAGCTCATCGAAAGGAGCCGCGAATACCACATTCCACTTGTCCTTGTCTTCGTGGATTATCGGAAAGCGTTCGACTCGGTGGAAATCAACGCCGTTCTGAACGCTCTTGTGCATGCTGGTGTACCACCGCCCTACGTCCAACTTCTTGACGAATGCTTCTTGAATACGTCAACTACTATCCAGTTGTTCGATCGGAAGCTTACAATTCCCATCGAGAAAGGAGTACGGCAGGGAGACACGATCTCCCCGAAACTATTCACAGCAGCACTTCAGGATGCCATGAAAAACTTGGATTGGGACGCCAAAGGCTACCCTGTAGATGGTAAACGGATCAGCAATCTTCGCTTCGCTGACGATATAGTTCTCATCTCTAACAGCACAGCAGAAGCCGAAGAAATGCTGAGCGAGCTCAATATGGCAGGTAGGAAGATTGGATTGGACATGAATATGTCGAAAACGCAATTTATGGTCAACCAGTGGTGTGACACGGGACTCGTGAAGTTGAACGGAGTCGCTTTGCAACGAGTCGACTCCTACGTTTATCTGGGACGAGAGCTGAACATGGAGAACGACCTGGCTCCTGAAATTGCCCGCAGGAGACGCGCAGCATGGGCAGCCTTCAGTTCGATCCGCGAAGTCACCAATCAGGTCAAAGATGCCGGCCTTAGGGCCTCAATATTCAACGCCTCTGTACTGCCAGCGATGTGCTACGCGACCGAAACCTGGCCTGAGAACAAAGCCGTCGCCAAAGCCATGCAAACCACGCATCGTGCTCTGGAGAGATGCTTCATGAAGATGAGCCTTCGCCAACAATGGAAACAAGGCATACGAAGCTCAGAGCTAAGGGAGAAATCGCAGCTAGCAGATCCCCTACAGTACATGAAGAAGTCAAAATATCGTTGGGCTGGACACCTGCTTCGACGGAAGGACGATAGATGGAGCCTCCGTGTCACAGAATGGCTCCCAAGAGACCATAAGAGACCACTGGGACGACCGCCAACAAGATGGGCAGACTCATTTGCAAAGTCTTTCAGAAAACGGAGTCTCCCACACTGGATGCAAGTTGCCAGAGATCGAGCGGTCTGGAAGAGTTGTGGTCCCCGCTGAGAAGATCTCCAGCTGAAGAAAGGACCATCAAAGTATCAAAGTAAGTATCAAAGTGGCGCATAAAATGGGTCCCTTGATCCGGTTGAACATTTCAAACACTAGAAAGGTGCCGCAAGAGAATAGTCCGAAACTACAGCTCCGGACGTGACGCAACGATAAAACGGCGGCACCGGCGCTTTTTTGCGCCGAAAAGTGCCGTTTTTAGGGTCAACGCGTGGTGACCTGGGCCGAGCCTACCCCAATTCATTTACGCCACGTGCCGAACGGGGGTCTGCGCGGACGAAGGAGGTTCCTCGTTGAGGGATGAGTGTCCAGACAAGGGACCGAAAGTGGAGGGGTCAAAAAATCGCCTTCTAACAGGTTCTACGGATAAGGAAAAATTGTACATGAAAAGATATGTAGAGCTTGAGCTGCTGAGTTCAAATACGTGCCTGTTTTTCCATGAATTATTCAAATCATCACAAAAATCACGATAAAAAAATCAATCATTTCAAAGGAAATATAGAAAAGCGGCGGTTCCCGTTTTTAACTCTAAACTTTAAACTCTAGGAATTCGAGAACAAATGCGATGAAGGGTGTGTTGACAGCGGTAATGATACCAACCAGCTACTTCTTGGTTTGTTGTTGTTGTTATGGACTGGGTACTCCGACAAGTCAGGGTAGCTCGTCAAAGAAGAAGTGGTGTGCCTCCCAGTTGTCATCATTCACAGTTGCTTACACGACGTCTCTAATGGATGGCAAGAACTCATATCGCGCTGTCCGTTATATACAAGCGCTATCACTCTTATTTCCATAACCTAAGGATTCACCAACAAGGTTAATTTTCCTTTTCATTCAGTCCTTGTGGAGGATTTGAAGAGGAAAACATAAGGAGCACTGCGACTCCTGATCATCTGCTTCTCATTTATTTATTACATGGGGCACTATTTGGTATGAAAGGATAAAGGAATGCGCGCGTAGGTAATAAGGAACACAACCGCAGATAAGTAACTAACAGGCAGTGAATATAAAAAGTTGTAAGTAAAAGCGGCCTAAAAAATATGAAAGAACATAAATCGATGAGGAGACAATAGAAAACGCTAGAAGAAAACAATCCATTAGAAAAACGCTACAGACGGGCCAACCGCGAGGATTATGTAAAGCAAGGGTACAGAGAGAATCAATGCACATGCACCATCAATCAGGTCCAAAATTCGAAACCTCAGTCGAATACATGGCGCAATCCTCACCAAACACATACCAGAAAATTTTTCTCTTAGCTTTCATCCAAGCTATGATTCGCGGAATGACTCTGTTGATGAAGAAATGCAAGCTGCAGGTTTTTCTAGCCATTGGGAAGTCCATTTTGAACGCTCCTCCTCTATAGATAGATGCCCTCCGGCATACACCCCGGTGCAAAATTATAGGTTCACCCCGCGATTTGTCCATAAGTTATGGGCGTAGAGAAGCATCTCTAGCTTCTAGGTGATATTTTCCGATGCGAAAAAGTGGAACCTTGATAGGCCCGACGGCTACAAACACTACTGGAGAGATCTAAGAAAGGAGAAGCGAGTATTCTCTAGACGCAACTTTGGTGGTGGAAGTGTTATGGTTTGGGCTACATTTTCCGGACATGGGCTTGTTCGATTCCAAAAGAATCCAACTTTTAGCGCGACCCAGTTGTTCTCTAGACCCGAACCCGATTGAAAATTTGTGGGGCACTCTTGTTCACAATGTTTACAAGAATGGCACCACTTACACCTCGATTTCTGATCAAAAGCACGCCATTCTTGATGCTTGGGCTCATGTGGAGCAAACTGTTCTTCATAATCTTATTCAAAGGTCTGTTTTTTGCCACATAGAATGTTTGATGTTGTTTATAACAAAGGTAAAGTAACAAAGTACTAAACTCAACCTGAATGTTCATATTTTTAAAAACAGACAGTTTTTTAATGAAGTGAACCTGTAATTTTGCACCGGTCACTAACTCTGATTTTTCAATGAAAAATTGTAGTATCTTCCAATGACAAAACATTCCGCCCAGAATTTGTCAAATCCCGGGGTGAAGCACCGTGGTGCAGTTGACTAATATCAAACCCAGCTTGACCATGTTGTATGTTATGAAAAAGTATAAGGTCGAACTTCTCCCTTCTCCAGGCGAGTGAGCGGAAACCGACGTTAATATTGCGTTCTTTGGCAGGTGGGATGCAATCATAGCGAAGACCAACTAATCTAATCCGTTGGTACTAGGAATTAATTGCCCTTTACCGTAGTTCGTACTACGCCTTCTATTTCTAATTCTTTATAAGAATGAAACAATCAAATCAACGCCTTCCTATTCACCCTAAAGAACTTGAATCCAATTATTGCGACGCCTTATACCTGCCTAGCCACCCACGTAGGTGTGTAAGAACGTTTTACCTACAATTAGACTAAAGACGTCAGGCTGGAAAAGTTAATGAGGCTGTGGGCTGTGACAGATGCCCTCGGGGTGACCCGCTTCTATTGCTGGTTTTTGCCGATTTTTTTAAACAGTCACTCCCCAGAGGCAGCTGCTCGATGTTTAGCTGGGTTTTTTCATCGAATTCTGAATGATTGAAACAGGAGATTTCTCGAAAAAAAATCGACCGCCTGACTGATGCAGGTAAGAAATATGATAGAAATGAGCTTACGGCAGAGGACAATAGCCCATTGAATTATAAAAAAGAATGATGAAAAAGAAGTGACGTCTTTTAACTTTTTTTCCAGAATAAAAATGTCTGAAGTAGGCGTTAGTAATATTTATTTACGAATTGTTCGAGATGCAAGTTCTGTCACGCGAGCTGTCGCGCAGCGTCGCTCCCACCCGTGGACCAAACACTTGAGAAACCACGTTTGCACGTTTGCGAAATGATGGAGCCTTACCCACTTGGTCTAAGGCCCTTGCTATAGGTTCGCTCGCGATGAGCGTCTGCGACTTGCGAGCGGTGATCGCGTGCGCCGCTAACCTCAGACGCTGAGCACGCGACGCACGCACGCACGCGCCCGAAGCATACAGAGCAATGCGCGAGGTGATCGACCCACCCCCAGCGAAACGGTCCTTCGCAGTGGAAGACGCAGCGACGATAGCGTGGAAGGTTCGCGAGCGTGTGCATAATAGCCCGTGAGCGTCACCACGCCAGCGTCAACGTGATAACTGATACAAACGTGTCTGGCCCCACGCGGTCTGATGCTGATTGGACGAGTTACGCTGGGGTGCGAGCGACCTAATAGTCGAAATATGCCATAAATGATGACTAGTTCTGATTCATCATCTAGCGTGGCGAGGTTTATTTTGTGGTTTATGCGGGATCTGTCTCACTCCATTGGGACCACGAGGTTTTGGAGATCTCAGTGTGGTAACGGCGCAAAAACCGTGAATAAACGCTTAATAAACCTCAAGGACTCGTTGGCGACCCAAGGTTTGCTCACCGCTCGCGCGGTGTGTTTAGTGGGTTAATGACGGGTAGCGGAATATCATTCGTGAATTTGGGCCCGGTTTTCGGGGAGCACGCACTTAAGTGATTCATAAAAGTTCTAGTGGCGTTGTATGAGCCTCAACGATTGGTTCTTTTTCTCCGAGTTTCACGATCGCGTCAAACAATAAACCCATCCTTTAATTGCCCAAAGGGCAGTGACAGGCGAACACGAGCCGTTTGTTCTTTAGAATGAGAACAAGCAGGAAAACTCGTGGTCGACATAGCGTCGTAATTTCAATTGTTTACGACACCGAGAGACCTTTAAGGCGAATGTGAAGGTAAAGGTAAAGGTGTTGGAGGTAACCAGTCCCTTGATGACGTGCCGTGCATTCGACATCCATTCATAATCGTAGAGGCATGGTGAATGCGTATTTCGCCTATGCAATGGTTTGCGGAGACCAGCCGCCTTTCCAGACAAGTCTGGTACCATTTTACCCGACTTCGGAGAGATGGAAGGCTTGGTTAGCTCGGGCGGGGATCAATCGCTCGACTGTGCGGGTGCTAGTAGCGCCTCTTAGCGCTGCACCACGCGAGCTCTTCCACGTCCTGCGAGAATAAATAAATAGATAAGTAATTGAGGCCAAGACGTAGTCACACTATGACGTACATAATGACTGACACAATTTCTCTGATTGTTTTTATAGACCCGGAGGAGTATGGTGGCTGTTTCTGACACAAACAAAACACTAACCGCCTCAGGCGAAATGGAACACAGTCACGTAATGTTGCAATCTTCTCAAACAGCAAAAAATCTTCATTTCTCTACGAACGAAATGTTGTTGACGTTGCGCACGAGACGGCGAAATGTGTGAAACCGCAAAAAAAACGCAGAAAAGGGCAGCGATTCAGTTTTCTCGGTGACGGAATCAATTTATCGAAAAAAGTTCACTGTGACCCTTGACGGATTTCCTTCGCTAGAAAGATAGTCGATTCATTCTTCAGTTCATTAATTGGTAGATCTAAGAGCGAAGCGATCAGCGTTGATCAGACCACTCAGGACGCCGTGCCCTCGTCTTCCATTCAAAATCGTAGAGGCATGCTGAATGCGTAATTTGCCTTTAGAATAGACTTGCGGGGCAAGCAGATGGTCACAACAGTGTCTCTACCTTCCCAGACAAGACTGGTAGCAATTTATCCGAGCCCGGAGAGATGGAAGGTTTGGTTATCCCGGGCGGGAATCGATCGCTCGACCTTGCGGAGGAAGTAGCGCATCATACCATTACACCACGAACGCTTTCTTTTTGTAGACACTAGTAGGTATTCTGTACTATTTCATTCCGTAGCACCCTTAATTTGTGTGTGTCCAAAGACCACTTTAAGTTAACTCTACCTATCCTTTCTGAGAAGTAATGTTCTGCAGGAACCCGGCAGAAAGTTTGCTGTGCGGAAAGGCTACAATTTGATACCAAACCGTCCTCGAAGGTTTTTTTGTGGGCGAACAAAGGGTTGGTGCAAGCGAATTGTGAAACCTGACCTGGGTAAAAAGCAACCTGCACCTTGATTCCTGTAATCACGCCCTATTATAAATCTGTCACGGTTCGGCGGCGACAACAAAGAGCAGGGTTAGGGTAAAAAGTTCCTTTCACATTAGCAAACCAGTCGAAAGGTTTCAGTGATCACTTAGGTGATGAATCAACAACTCTCAGAAGTAATCTCTATGCCTTTACAAGAAGAGGTAAAGGTAAGGGTAAAGATGCCGGTTTTGATCAATCCACTAAGAACACGCCACGCATTCGTGTTCCGTTCAGAATCGTAGAGGCATGGTGAATGCGAATTTGGCCTATAAAATGACATGGGGATCAGCCGCTATGTCAAGTAAGTGTCTTCACCTTCCCAGACAAGTCTGGTACCAACTTACCAGACGATGGAGGAATGTAAGGTTTGGTTAGCGCGGGCGGGGATCGATCGCTCGGCCGTGCCGGTGTCAGTATCGCCTCTTAACATTGTTCCATGCACGCATTCAAGATACTTGAGGTGGTGGTTATTGAGGCCAGTCCATTGAGAAGTGGAAGTGAGTCCTCACATCACTCTGTTTTCGTTGGTTTCGAATTTGTTTATATGAATAGTCGCACATCTGGTCGGTTTTATTCGTCCGGCTTGAAGTGGGAAGTGCTGAGGGCTGGCGAACGGGCCGTTCGCCACCCCACTAATCCCTCCACTCGTCTGCTGATCCCCCGTTCCCCACTTCTCCATTAAAGAGCACAGCCGTGAGCCGTTCGTCAAACTCGTACTCTCTGCTGCAGCAGGATCGGACCCCCCACTCATCGTCCGGGCATGTTCACCCGGGTGACGGGGGGCGTTACCTCCACCGGTCCGCCCCCCACCCCGTCAACCGACATCAAACATACCTCGATGAACGCGCTCCTTCGCCATGACTTCGTTACCTCGGTGGTATCCTGGACTTTGGAGCGGTTACCCACGTCTATGCACTATACCTTTCAAGCTCACTTTGCATTAAATTACCAATGAATTTATATGTACAAGCTCATAGACCTTTGCCAGTTCTTCCGTCACCTCATTTTTCGATTTATTGAATTTTTTTAGACTTTCTGTAGCATTATTTTAATTCTCGCTCATTTTCCTTTCTACTCATTTTTCTCGTTCCTTTTTTTATAGATCTTTATTACACCAATTAGTTTACCTTAATTGTTCTAAGTTCTCTTTAGAGTCGGTGACCACAGAAAGCACAAGAATAGCTGAAATTTGAGTAGAATAACTGGAATTTTTTGGAAGACATTTTAATTGACCGACTTCAGGCTATAGGTAATTAGTGCTAGGTTGATTAATGAGAGATTTCCAGAGGTGAAACTCATGCTGCTCTTGGCAAGGCGTTATAGGATTCGTTCGTCGTCGTTCTAAACGTGAAATTGACAAAGATGGGTTTTTTATTGTATTATAACTTGAGGGCCCGCGTAGTGCAGTGGTTAGAGGCGCTACTGACACCCGCACGGTCGTGCGGTTAATCTCGATACCGGATAACCAAGCCTTCCATCCCTCCGGGGTCGGGAAAATTGGTACCAGACCTGTGAAGGTTGAATCACTGACTTGGTATAGTGGCTATCCACCCAAGTCACTGTATTGACCAAATACGCATTCACCATATTTCCACGATTCTGAACGAAGCACAAATGCGTGGCGCATCCTTAGTGGACTGATCAACGCCGAAACCCTTAGTTTTCTACCTTTATATATTTCTTTATTTTAACTTAACCGCAGCAGAACGTCCTCGTGGTCCAAAACGATTAAATTTTGCAGGATGTAATATACAGTTTCAACGCGCCCTTACCTCTCGTAGATAGTTCAAGTCGGACTTCTCTATTGTCTTATATTTTTATTTGTTTCACAAATTGTTGTCTAATTATGCCGAACGGTTTCTGTGTCGGTCAAGCACCTTTTTGTTGATTTTTGGAATCGAAGATGGCGCCAACATTCGTCCTGTTCCGCTGCACCCTTTGCGGTGCTTTTCGTCCACTTGAAAACCGTGGGTTATGATGGCTTATCAGGTTCAGGTTTCTGGGTGTTTTTCACGATTTTATTTTATTTAATTTATCACGCACATAGGCGTGCTGACTCATCGCAACTTTGATGGGGTAGTTATTTTTTGCAGGTACAATCGAAGTTTCTTATCTGTGACTATCCGTAAGAGCCAATTTAAGGAAATGGATATTTCCGAGCCTCTGGCCAAACTTGATCCGAACATCACTGCGAAAGTGACCAGATTCAGATTTAATTCTACCTCGACTTGTGATCAGCGTTCATTTAATTACCTGTGCAAATGCCTTCCTTCCTTACTTCGTCCTTCGTTGGTTTTTTATTCTAACGAGTTTCTATCAATTTTCTAATCAATTTTTCGTCATCCTTTGTCAAGGGTTACTCTCGCCAAGTCCATCTCCTCGAGGAAACTTTACCTGTCTTGATTTGATTGATTGGTTAAATAGTTTTGCTTTTCCTTTACCTTTTACTCTACTACTACTAATCCTTCTGCTAGTAATCTCCGTCGAGTTTTCGGTCTCGAACGCCTTCTTCAACCCTCATTTGTTCACGGCAAAAGTTGACGTCTGAACGGAGGCATGGCTCATCCTAAGAAAACATCCGTACGAGGAAGTCAATTAGATGTGAGATTCACGCGTGGAACTGATGACATCTCATTAATGTAATGCGATGAGAGTGTGCAGCCAGGAATGAGTCAACACCACCCTTATGATCTTCCTTCGAACTCCTTATTTACTTAATATTTTTTATATTTAAGAGGCGCGGAATACAGTGGTGAGATTCGCCGCTGATACCTGCACGATCGAGTGATCGATCTCTGCCGGGCTCACCTAGCATACCATGATTAAATTGAGGCCAGATTTGCCTGGAAAGGTAAAGAAACTGACTTCCATGCGTAAATTGGTAGCAGATTTGTCTGGGAAGGTAAAGAAACTGACTTGATATAGCGGCTCATCCCGAAAGTCAATGTATAGGTCACATATCGCATTCACCGGGCCTCCACGATTCTGAATAGAACACGAGTGCATGGCGCGTCTTTAGGGAACCGATAAACACCGACATCTGACCTTTACCTTTTTCAAATTCAGGACGAGGTCTGAGTCAATCCTCAAGAGTCGGACGTTCATACCTTGAAAATAAATAGGCATATTGTGGAAAAACTATCTTTGAACTTTGTCGTCTGAGCTTGCTTTCTAAATATATCTCTTAATTACATTTTATTCTTTTTCTTTACTTTTCACTTTTTTGTTTCTTTTCGTATTTTTCCCGCACTTACTCGTTTTTCGCCATTATTACAGTTACAGACATGCTCTGAACTTTGCTCAAGAACAAGGAAATAATTTCAAGTGGCAAACAGCTGCACTCTATTGCATTCTTAGAAGTTTGCAAAGGAGCTCTCGAACCTTCTAGTGGAAAAATGGATGAATTAATAAATAATAAATTCAGTTGGACTCCTAGGGCTCAATGGAATAGCTGAGATGAATCTTTTTGTTTAGAATGCTTCCGTTAATTCCCTTGATCCTTGCAGCATTCTTATTCGAAAAAGATAAGTCGGGAGACGACGGAGCTAATGACGCGCCTTGGCCCCGCCCACTTCAATCCCCATCTTTTCCCAGCTCATATTGACACCCTCTAGACGTCTGAACTACATTGTATTCCTTTTCTCTCCTTCAACTACCAGGGGTTTCTCGATTCTTTCTCATAAATTTATTATCAGGATTTTGGAAAATGGCCTATTCATGGGAGACTTTTTCTAGCGGTCATTGCTTTCTGGGGCTATTTGTAAAAACGCCATATGTATATGTTAAATGGGCGTAAATATGTACTTAGTTCATTCGGGAAACGAAAATCTAAGCCACTCGCAGCATTAAAAAGTATGCAAAATGTTAACGAAGTCTAGAAAAGGTAAAAGAAAACGTTTATACATCGAACGTGCATTGGATTTATTCGTTTCTTCATGTACTAAAAAAGCGAGCTTTTGAAGTTCTGATTTTCCACACTTGTAAGCACTCAATTCGAATTTCGACTCTAAACTCTTTGCTTCGACTCCATAGGTAAAGGTGATGCTAAAGGTGCCGGTGATGATCAGTCCCCTAAGGATGCGCCATGCATTTGTTCTTCATTCGTAATGGTAGAGGCATGATGAATGCGTGTTTGGCCTATACAATGACTTGCATGGGTCGTACCCGCTATACCAAGTCAGTGTCTTTACGTTCCCAGACAAGTCTGATAGCGATTTACCCAACACCGGAGGGATGACAGGCTTGGTCAGCGCGGGCCACGAGCCGTTTGTACTTTGGAATGAAAACAAGCAGAAAGATTCGTGGTCGACGCAGCGTCGTAATGTCAACTGTTTACGACGCTGAGAGACCTCTAAGGTGAATGTGAAGGTAGAGATAAAGGTGTTGGAATTTCGCAGTCCTTTGGGAACGCGCCATGCATTCGACTTCCATTCATAATCGCAGAGCCATGATGAATGCGTATTTGGCCTATACAATGACCAGCGGGGGGAAGCCGCTACACCGAGTCACGGTCTTTATCTGCCCAGACAACTCTGGTACTACTTTACCCAATCACGGAGGCGTGGAAGGCTTGGTCAGCGCGGGCCGGAATCGATCGCTCGACCGTGCGGGTGTCAGTAGCGCCGCTTACCGCTGCACCTCATTAGTTTGACTCCCATTCCTTTAAAATTCCTATCATCAGGAAAATGCGCAACTGACGTTCGCAACGAATTACTTTGTGTGACAATATGACTTTTATGAGATGTTCCCCCTTGGAGAGGGTCCACATCTGCTTTGAATTTCTCATTCGAAGATTGATCAGATCGATCCGCCTCCCGACTGACACGTTCTCATTGAAGCTATATTATACATGTTTCTATACTTGTGTTTTTATTTGTTTATTCATTTATTTATTACGTTAAATAACGCACCTGAAACAAAAAATAGCGCAGGGTAAGAAGAAAGACAACAAATGAAAAACCTGAACTCAAAACACAAGAACACTATCCAGAAAGACTATGCAGGCCTATTAATTAGTTGGCTAACGCGTAACCTTGACAATTAAATTCGGAGGATTTCACGTGGGAAGAAGAATCCAGCGCCCTCAAGTATATTAGGAAAACCATAAGCGTAACACGGTATTCTGAGAAGACAGCGGAAGACGTTTTCGGTTTTTTCTTCTCCCGAAAGCTGCTCGTCAATACATTGTCTTGCGAAAAATTGTCGGTCATATTCAGCGAGTTGTTATCCCTTCAACAAGGAATTGCGTAAAGGAGAGGAGTTGCCCAACGAGCGAGGTTGAGCGGAACTTCTTGTGATAATAATCGATCAGAGCTTTTCTGAAAGAACAACACCAGCAGTGTTTACAACTCTTGTTACAACTCTTTCTTATTTTGACAAACAACTCTGCTCGTTTTGCTTTTCCTCCGTCTCTTCTCCACACAGCTTTTGTCGTTGCTGGAATCTTACAGTTTAATGTCACAGTTTGTTATTTTAGCCGGGAATTTCTAATTTTTCCGTCCGATGTCATATTTAGTTACTTAAAAATATTTTCGCGTCGACTTGTCGTTTTTAGGTTAGTTTCTGTGATTTTCCATCCCCTGAGCTTAAGTGATAGTAGAAAGATTACATTGGACCCGCGTTAATTCGTGGATTCCTAAGATGTTTACCCATATTCGTTACGTCATTCAGGCACCGAACTCTTTGGAACATGTTATGACAATACTTTGTTAAAGAAATATGTGGTATGGAAGCCAAAATTAGCCGCGGTTCGCCTACTAACCTCGTTCGGCAAAGGCGGATCTAGTGCGGTGATCATCCTCTAGTGTTCCGCATTTTTTGCTTTGAAATTTATTTGAAGCAGAGATTGTTTGTTCATTTGAGGTGGGATTGGAATTTAAAAAAAAGTTGAGTTGAAAGGAAAAAAATAATACGGACGTTATCAAAAACGCAGCAATTAATCTGCTAGTACCGGGAAATGTCAAGGAGATGGACTTTATTAGACCTATTGATTCCTCTTTTACCGTCTTTTCTTTTTCTTTACTTTTCTCGTCTTTCACTACAATATGCTGCTCGCTAAACTCATGAACCTCACGGATGCGTGGCGCAACCCTGAGGTACCATTTGTTCGTTCCGTCCTCCCTGTTCCCCAAGAATAACTTTATTTCCTGTGCTTCTTGTATTCATGTCTTTTTCTTAATGGTTTTCTTTAATTTGCATTTTCATAGCGTTTTTGAATGTTTTCTGATGCTGTACTTTGTTGTTGCTGGCTTAAGAGCCTGGAATATGCCTAGTAAACCGACGACTTCTCTCATTTCGGCGTTCATTAGTTCGGAAAAGAAATTCAGAAAAATTTCAGAAAATTCATATGGATTTTCGGGAGTTGCTGGTCTATTTGGTGGTGTTCTGTTCGAGTTTTGCCGAAGCGATCCGCTGCAAATGCACTAAAGAGTCGGAGACGGTGACGTGCGTGGACGGCATTTGCGAAATGGAACCCGGCTGTGAGTGACAAGACCTTCAATTGTTTTCGAATTTTTTCTTTTTTCGACCACTCTTTATTTCCGGAAAATAGTTCAGATCTAAAAAATGAAATAGCAACTAGAGGAAGAGCTGGAACTCTATTAATAACCTGTGTGTCCTACGCTCATTCGGAAAGGCGCACTATTCCTAACGGAAGCCGAACGCATGGCGCATACAGCTGCTATTAGTCATTGTCGAGCACATTGCTTTCACGTTTTTAATCGCATTTCAGATTTTTATTTATTTTTTGATCTTCCTTCTGTTTGAAAAATTTCATTCATGTTCTAAGCTGTAGAATTTTCTGTGCTGGCGATTTCGGACCTTACCTCTTAATAGACCCAGATTTATTCCATGGCTGAGTTGGCCCGTCGGGGGAATAATCAGGCGACCCACAAGTATGTAGAATCCTCCGTTTTATCACTTGCTCCAGCCTGCCGCGTCATTTACGGGAAGAAATGAAGTTCTATCACATCATGTTGGTTCGCAGAGTGTTTACGAATCCACTTCTGTACTTTGATTATCGGAATGACGAGAGCATTTTAAACAAATTAAAGTAATGGTAAAGTGGTCGGCGCTGATCAATCCCCTCTAGATGCGCCACCAATTGGGGTTCCATTCAGCATCGTAGAGGCACCAATTTACCCTTCCCAGGAGTTATGGACGACGGTTTCCCCAGATGAAGATCGATAGCTCGACTGTGCTGGTATTGGTGGAACATCTTGCCACTTTAACACGCGTGCACTTCTTTGAACGACTTCTTAGACTTGTAATTTCGGAACATTGGCAGCTACGCACCGCGTAGCTCCTTTGACCCAACTTAGTACACTTAACCTAGTACACTTAAAGGCCCTCGTGGTACAGTGGAAAAAAGTGCTGTGGTCGAGCGATCTATCCCGGCCCGGGCTAACCAAGCCTTCCATCCCTCCGAGGTCGGGTAAAACGGTACCAGACTTGTCTGGGAAGCTAGAGACACTGACCCGTTATTGCGGCTGATCCCTCAGGTCATAGTATAGACCAAATACGCGCTCACTACGCCTCTACGACTTGAATGAAACACGAATGCGGCGGCGCGTCCTTAGGGACTAAACAACACCGGCACCGTTACCTTTACCTTTACCTTTGGCACACTTAAGGCCCATTCATACTCTGCTGCGGCGTCAGAATAGCAACGGAGACACTTAAAGGTGCCAGCAAAGCCTGAGGCACAGCGCTGCCGTCGCGCTCACACTTTTGTTGTGGTGTAGGAATCAGAGTGGGGTGTAAGGACAGAAGATAATATTATCCAAAAAAGAAGGACAAGAGAACGCCTGTTTCGCCTGCTGGATCCAATGCAGGTAATTAGGAGGTGAAACACTCCTCGAGGCTCATCCGTAAATGAAGTAATGTGTGGTGCGGCTAGGTGGTAATGGCGGTTTATGTACGCCTAATAGATCAAGGTGGAGGCTAGGAAAGAGTGATCGGGTCAATTTTTAATTTTTTATTTCATTAAGCCATAAAAGGGCGCGCTAATTAAAGTGTCGTGGTTAATAACTAGCATACCATGCTAAATGCAAAAGGATTAGTGAACAATAACTGAACAATGAAAACAATTAAAACGGTTAGATGACCAACGCGCGAAGTTTTTGCAAAGCGGATAAGCAAGTCATTCTGAATTCGTAGTACAATGCACAGGTGGATGTCTGAGCGCGGGTCATACTCACCGCTCCATTGAAATATTAGAGGAAAGAGAACACGCTTCATCTCACAGTGGTCCCAAAACGAAGCGCTATTCGCTAGTTCCATCCAGAAAGATGCGATTCCGCAAAAGCACTGTCTCCATGGGGCGCACTAGTTGCAGAGGTATGTACGTTCAGCCTCCACTTTTCCCGTTACTGCTCTACTCTGGGCTTATTGCCACAGTAGAATGTGAATGGGCTCTGAGCGCTTCCCAGTTGTAGTTCACTGGCTTCCTCCCGTAGCCACTAAAGTGGGTTTCACAAATTCGGCCAGGCGATGCTAGTAATTCGAGAACGTGCTAGTGAATCCTTCTCTCTCAGCCGCAAAATCGGCGACGGCCGTTCGTCTATGAGAAACAGCTGCGAGCGGGTGTATTTGTCTGTGTTGTGTTGGTGTGTGCATGTGCGGCGGAATTTCTGCATCACACTCACAGCTGTGCTTTCACCCGAGGGGTATTTATGGTGCGGATGACTCGATTTCATGGCTCAGCAAAGGGGCCGAGTCGACGATTACCTGGCCGCCAGCAGTTGGATTTGGAAGTCGGCTGTTGTCGGCTAAATGTGATCAGAACCCCCTTGAGAAACCCTTGAGAAACGGGTTCGTAATTGCGCAAATAGACTGCCGGCGATGAGGCGTTTTTCGCTACGAGTTCGCAACAAACTCGCGGGGGAGAAGAGATGGATAAGCGGCTTCTATCGTGACATAGCAATTTCCAATGCGAAAATAGCTCCTTTTCCTTCTATAAATCTGTGTTTGGACCATAATTTGCCCTTCGATTTAATGTATTTCAATGGAGTAGTGAGCATGACCCGCGCTCAGACACCCTCCTGTGCATTGTACTACGAATTCAGAATGATTTGCTTATCCGCACTGTCAAAACCTCTCGCATTGGTGATCTAACCGCTTTAATTTTTATTTATTTATTTATTTGTATACGCTGTTTAAGACAGACGTAGGAAAGTGTAAAACAACAACATCAACACATAAAACATAAATGTGCCTAGAACAATCAATTAGTGAGAACAGAGTTTGCTGCAAGGCGTCTGAAAGAGGCCTCAGAATTGATTCGTTGTTTTGTTATTGTTCAACAATCCTTTTTGCCTTGGCATGGCATGTTAGGTATTAACCACTGCACCATAATTGGCGCACTCCTTTATGGCTTAATAAAATAAATAAAATAAATAAATAAAAAATGCAAAAAGCGGGACATTAGGAATATGGAATGCCGAAGTCTGGAAGTTTCCGTGTTGGCGAAGGTCCGATGAACTTTAAAAACTATAAGTCATCTGATAGTCATCTTCAATAATTAACATCCGAAGTGTGGGCGAGTTCACGTGGTTTTTGTCCGGCGGAACGTGCTCTGGTGCCCCGTCTCGCCTTTTTAAATCAATTCCTCGAGTGTTGTTTGTCAAATTGGAAATTTTCGGTAATAACTCTACCATAATCAAGTTCATTGTAGAGAAGAGAGAAAATGTGGGAAAAAAGATTGCACATTTTATTATCTACCTAATCCTCTCAATCGCAGAAATTGGGTTCCCCTAAAGAGGCGAAGGCGCCTTCTTAGGATCGAACCTCTTTTAAACCTCCTCTTTCCTTCGATCTTACTCTATTTACCCAGCGCTCCTGGAGATGCGCTATGCATTCGTCTTTTTTGAGGAAATTTTCCTTCCAAATGGTACTAAAGGACTTGTTTCTTCGTCCATTTCTCGGTTTGCCAGCGTCTTGTTCATTTTTCTTTTCTCTCTATCGATTTCATTCCAGCAATATCTGCATTAGAAGACGAACATCAATCATTTGGGCTATGCGTCGGCACGGTAAAAACGCCATTCCGCTTAGAACCGTCAGCTCAGGGGATCAGAGTGCAGCCGTTGGCTATGTTCTCTTTCGTATTATTGCATAGAAGAGCAGGCCGCTTAGAGGGGCCAAAAGGGTGCCACGAAGGGGCCAAATATGTAGGGGCAACGAGTCCGAGGTGAAGGAAACATTCCCGTATGAAACCTATCTCTAGAGTAATGCTCTTCCATAGTTCATCTAGGCCAATTTCTATTCGAGTTTTTCAATTAAAAACTCCATCTAGCTGTTTTCTGGGTGATCAGAGTTCTCCTCGCAGTCTTGTGGATCCAGCCGGCTGGATAAAAACAGGAAATTTGATGTTTTTCTCGAATTTACGCCGCACTGGATCATTCCACCTAGCAGCAGTTATCGGAGGAATATTTAATTCATCAGAGAGGGCTCTCTAAAAGAATATGATAAAACCCTTTCCTTTTTCCTTCCTTTTATCTTGTCCTGATTTTCCTTCCTTTGTTTTTTATTTCTATTTCTGTGGGTGAGGCTCGGAAATCCGGCGAATTGAAGGGTACGGCTGACCGTGACGGGCCGAATGGATTACTCGGACTTCCGGGCATTGTTTAGATGGTCCGCCGACTGTTATTATGGCACCCAATATCGCTTTGCTCGGCTACATTCTCGCGAATAGTAATGAGGGATTTCGACAGTGCTCCACATAATTTTATTCGACTGTACGATGCATTGCAATATTCATTGCTCGTCGTTCTTGATATTTGAAGGCGCACATCAAGTGTACGATAAATAAATAAACAAGTAAATAAATAAATAAATAAATAAATAAATAAATAAACAATATTTGCTTCAAAATTAGCACTGTTTCAAAGCCAGGTGTAAGCTACCTTAATCGTTTTGGGCATTAAATGTCCAATTAGTGCCGAACGGTCTGAATCCTACGGAAAGCCTAAGGAATTCACCAGCAATTTGACGAATCTGACCTACCCGATTACCCATTTGGAGTTTCCATAGAATCCTATTAATGTTTGTGGTTTTCGGTTCAACGAGGTACGCAAAACAACGGCCTAATTGCCCACAGCAGGTGGGGCAAGTATTGTTCTTCGGGTGCCCCTGAATGAGAAGGGCGGTGACCGACGGTCGGTGATGGAAAGGGCCCTTCCGAGCCGTTGTTCAAAGTTTTTCATTAATTATTGCAAAGGTAAAGCAAAGTTAAAGGGGTCGGCTTGGATTACTTACCTAAGCACGCGCCATGCGTTCGTCTTCCGCGTAGAATAACTTGTGGGGGCGAACCGCTATATCCAAGTCAGTGTATTTACCCTCCCAGGCGTGTATCAATTTACCTGACCTCAGAGGGATGGAGGGCTTGGTTAGTCTGGGCGAAGATCGATCACTCGACCATGCTGATGGAAGTAGCGCTCCTTGCTACCTCACCATGGACGTTATTATGATTGAAGGAGTTGTGACATTGCTAGTGAAGCTGAAATAGCAAACATTGTTCCTCAGTGGAGCATTGTAAGTCTAGAATTGGTCTGAGTGCACCGCCTGTTTTCGGTTAGTCCTATGGATTGTCGAACTATCTCTGTGAAAAGGAGGCAAAAAAGAAAAAGAAAAAAGAAGATAACGTAAGATGGAGGAAAAAAGGAGCAGGTTTCCGTGGGCATTTTTAGGTAGAATTACATATATGGCGTAATGGTGGTGCCTGGATCACCGCGAAAGGTTGCTGCTCAGGCGGGACTTCATTTTATATTATAAATCTGTCTTTTTTGCTAGTTAACCCTAGCATTATCCCTTAATTGCACCTCAATCCCACCTGAAACGGTCTCCGTTAACGGCGACGAAAAACCCATTTACAGCCGTCATTTTACGGCCGCCATCAACCCTCATAAGGGCGTTGTTCCGTCGGCGAACTTCTTTGCCACCCAGACAAGAGGGTGCGGACTCCTTTCTGGGACCTTCGGACCTTCATGTGATCCAGTGGGACCTTGTTTATGTATGCTGACCCGTTCAGAGTGACCTTCATCGCTAGCCATCCGCGAACAATCACCAGGAGGTCGCTCGCTGCCAGCTGGTAGTTGACTGCCGTCGGACCATCGGGACGGAGCGGAGAGCCGGGAGGGAAGTCGAAGGGGTGCAATCCAGGTCAAAATCACCTAGTATTGATGGGGAAATCCCGGGGAAAAAATTAATTAATAATATGATGGTGTTGGCATCGATCAGTCCCCTGAGGATGCGCCACGCATTCGTGTTCCATTCAGAATCATAGAGACATAACCTAGACATATAGGTAACGGTAAAGTATCCTCCGTTATCCTGTCCTCTGAGGAGGAGTCATGAATACGCCTTTCATTCAGAATCGTAGTGACATAGTGAATGCAGCCGCTATACCAAATGAGCGTCTTTACCTCTCTAGACAGGTTTGGTACAAATTTACATGACTCCGGAGGGAAGGAATGCTTGGTTAGCCGGAACCGGGATCGATCGCTCGACCGGGTGGGTGTCAGCAGCGCCTCTTGCCACTGCATCACGCGTGTCTTACGAACAAACACAAATAACATTAACCAGCAAGGGCGTGGTAATAAAAGTAGAATTTTAGTCATCAAGCATTATTTAGCTTAACTTTTGCAATGTCGAGTATGGCTTACCGGCTCATACTCATACCTCGGGTCCGGGGCAAAAACCGTCTCTCTTAAGGAAGGTTAAGGGGAGGTGAAAATAGCCAGCATAGGTGTTGGTCCGAAACGTGAGCTCGAATCCCGCCTGAGCCGCGATTTTTGCGATGATCCTAGCAGTGTACGTTGCAGCGTTTGTTTCCACCGATAGAAAACGAGTGCATGGCGCATTCTTAAGAGAATCGGTAGTCGGTACTCGTTGCCTTCTACATACCGTACAAGTGGTGAACCACTTTAACCTTCGACCCCTTATAATTCATTTTTTTCAGTTTCACCCATAGAAACGTGGTGGAAAAGTATGAAGAATCCCATTCATCCTTATCCTTCCTTCTCTCCGCTTCTTCATCATTCCTTCCTCTATCCTTCTATATTACAATGCCCAGAAGGATCGTAGGAACCTCTTCTTTCGCCTCAATTTCGTCCAGTCGTTTCTCACGACGCTTATATTCTCCAGCTCGAGTGCGGGGCGCTTTCAATGAAGAATGCCCTGCCATTAGGCCACTCGCCTCACTTGCCTTCCATCGGGCAGCTTCTCATGCGACAATGCTCCGAATACCCAGGATTAAGCCCCTTGGAAGGTTCTGCTTGCAAACGGAAGGAGCTGACCAAAGAGATGAAATTTAGGGGGTAAAATGAAGCGTGAAGAACCCTTCTGGTCAAGGCAAGTGTGGAATTCACATCAGGATAAATTCCATATCTCTCCAGTTTTCAGTGAGAGCCGGTCTCATTCAGGGACAGGATTAATCTGGAGATATCTGGGACCAAATTCATCATTACTAACCCGCGATAAGCCCCAAGATGTTCCCCGAACGGGGGTATACTCGTCTACTTTGTCTACATTAAACTTTCTATGTTAAACGCAATCTCTCATCGACTCTGCCGTCTGGTTCTGGCTGCACCGCGGTATCGGAGACCGCTTGTCCGTTCATGAATCTGGGCCCTGGTTACCCAATGAGTTTGCCAAACCGATTGGTGCTGTGGCTCTTTCTTCAGAACGTAATATCACCTTGAAAGTCCTAACAAGCAATTAATTATCCGCGGAACTTACTAAACAAGATCAACCGCAACGCACACGCGCCGCAGCGGCATATCTCCTGTCACGGAGCTTTTTCTGTTATTTTGATTGGCCTTTTTCGATTGAAAATTATTATATTTTAGCGTGTCTCATGCTCGACCATCCGACTCTCGGCGTTCACTACACGTGTCACAACAAACTCCAAAAGGATGGTTTCTGCCGTGAGAAGACGTCGAAAAGTGGCGCGTTGGTGAAGATCTGTGGCTGCAATTCGGACGATTTCTGCAACTACTCATACTGGCCGGACAAGTGAGCATTTATATATTTATATAGTTTCTATTAACCCGCGTGGTGCAGTGGTAAGAGGCGCTACTGACACCCCCGCACTGCCGAGGGATCGATCCCGGTCCAGATTAGCCAAGTCTTCCATACCTCCGAGGTCGGCTAAATTGGTAATAGACCTGTCTGGGAAGGTAAAGACATTGACTTGGTATAGTGGCTGGCCACGCAAGTCAATGTATAGGGCAAATGTGCATCCACCAACGATTCTACGATTCCGAATGGAACACGAATGCATGGTGCGTCCCTAGGAGACTGATCAACATCGACACCTTTATCTTTACCTTTAACACGTTGACGACAGCGCCCTTTTTCGCATGGGACCAAGCGATTTTCTAGCGCGCCGAGGCTGTGGCATGATGCCGGCATACGGCGAATTTTTTTCAAAATGGAAGTGAATAGTGAATCTCGAAGACTACATATACAGTCCTGTAATATCGGGGATTGTGACTATTCCTTTTTTTGCAATGAAAATAGAAAAATAACAGCTGGAAGCTTTTAGAATGTCCTTTTTACCTATCTATGTATATTAAAAGAAAATTGTTATTTGTTTATTGTTCATTATTTGTTTATTCTAATAATCATATTTGTTTGTATTCATGTGTTTGTTTCGGTAACCAGTGTTTGTTTGCATTTATTTGTTTCTTGCAATAACCACTATTTGTTTTTACCCGTGGCGTGGCATAACGCCACACTGTCGTAACGTGTTAAACTTCAAAGACGCAACATATCAAGAGGTATAACGGGCACAAAAGGGAACTGGCGATCATTTGTCTAGTTTAGATTTTCTTTTTTTATTCGTTTTTTCCAATTGAAAAAATTCCATCTAGGTGTTTTCTGGACGATCAGAGTTCTCTTCACGGTCTTGTATTAGATCCAGCCGGCTGGATAAAAACAGGAAATTTGGTGCTTTCTCGAATTTACTCCACACTGGATCATTCTTCATAAAGTCGAACCCTTACTAGCTAGCAGTTATCAGAGAAATAATTAAGTCGTCTGAGAGGGCCGTGTAAAAGAATATGATAAAACACTTTAAAATCAAATCACCCATGGAAACCTTCCCCTTTCTCCTTCCTTTTGTCTTGTCCTGAGTTCCCTTTTGTTTTTTTAAATTTCTCTTTCACGATACTGAGTACCTATACCGCGGAATCCTTCTCCTTTTTCCTCCCTTTCGTCTTGTCCTGATTTCAGTTCCACAATGATTAACATCCGAGGTGTGGGCGAATGCACTTGGTTTCTGTCCGGGGGAACGAGCTCTGGTGTCCCGTCTCGCCTTCGTAAATGAATTCGGCAAAATAGACCTGGAGTGTTATTTGTCAAATTGGAAATTTTCCAGTTCAACAAAAACTCTTGAAATCGTAGCATAGTGATCGACTTTTTCATTTTTGTTGAACGGTATTGTTTTTATTGTTTTGTAAGCGAGTTCGACCTTTCGGGTTGTCCTTCTCCACATTTGGGTGTATTCGCTGGCGGCACCAGCCTGGTTAACTAACCCGGCTCGTAGGCGTTAAACACCCCGAACGGTCACCGGAGGGACAGGTATCCTAAAGGCTTGTTTACAGTCGTGCTGCCAGCAGCAGCAGCAAAATGGGGGCGGGGCGTGGGCCCAAAATTCTGCTGGAATTCTGCTGGAAAGGAATTGGTCTAAAACAACCGAGGGCGAATGAATATGGCTGCCTGCGCCCCACTCAAAATGGCGCGCCAATCGTACGGTATTATTCGCGATGGGACCCCTGCTGCTGCTGTCGATACTTGAAACACCCCCCTGCTGTCGGTCTGCTGCCGGACGCTGCAACTGCGTTAAACCCCCTATCCTCCACTTCTGCTGCTGCTGCCGGCAGCAAGACTGTAAACAGGCCTTAAAGAGAGTTTTACATTCGCTCATTATAATATTTTATTGTGAAATAAGCGACATACATATACTTGATTATTTTTGCATTCCTATTCACGAACGACATTCCACGCAACGTTTTGTCGTGCATTAGAGCAGATGAATTCTATTGTTCCACTGGAAACATTGCCTATTCGCCTCAGTGGGCAGAATTGCCCCAGGGCAAGCAACCAATTTCGCTCATTATTGAAACATCATTGTTGTACTTATTCAGCTGGCATTTGTCAAGGATGGGGGGTGCCAATAAGCTGCGAATAAATGGTTCAGACATTAGCGAACGCTAAAGCTAAAGTGGTCAGTGGTTTTTGAAGAACGCGCCGCGCATTCGCCTACCATTCAGAATCGTAGAGGCTTGGTGAATAAGTTTTCACAAAACATAATATTTAGTATAAAGGAGTTTCACATGTACATCTTGACTTATTCTCTGTTTCTGTCTTTGCTTGAATGATATGCTCCTTAAGGATTTAGGGCTCGTAAGGTGGCTTAAAGAGAAGATGAGCATCCCCTCAGGGTACTTGCTTAGACGCCCTCACTCAGTCCCCTTCAGTTTCCCCTTCATCCAGATTGTGAATTTTGCCCTGAGGCCTTTCTTTATTGAGTATGGCCAGATGATCTCATTCCGAAGGTGAAAACAAGTCTGACATCTGGTCACGAATCGGCTCAGATGTCGTGAGATAGAGGGGTTTTTGGTAGGAATCAATGGGAATGCGCTGTGTTGTCGAATAACATAGAATTTCCCGCAGTGAATGCAGTTATCGAAGCCCATTCAATAAGTTTTCTGGCGTAGAAAAAACATTTCTCGTTGACGATCAGCTAATACTTCTGTTTGTGAATGGCACCGCGTTGCCTGACGCCTGAGAGACGAAGGCCATTGAGCACCGGAGGCTAAATTGCCACATGGGACTTGAAAAAAAAACCAGATTCTCCTCAGAAACCGAATTTTTTTTAAATCTACAAATTTTCTCATCAGTTCAACAATTTCCTAGTCGTCCCATAAGTAGACCTCGGTATAGTTGGTGGTGATTTCAATATCATAATCTTATGTGGGGCAGCGTGATGCAGTGGTAGGTGGCACTACTTCCACTCTCGCGGTCAAGCGATCGATCCTCGTGTGTATTAACTACGCTTTCCACCTCAAGAATGGACTAATGAAGGATCAAAGGAGGAATCAAGGTAGACAGAAAACGGAATCAGAGGACAAGGAGAAAAAGCAAAGGAAGAAGACATAGATTAAGAACTTATATTCATAAGTACATAGTTCACTAACCAATATTTTAATGTTTTTGTTATGTAAAAATTCATAGTATTTATTTATAATGTATACATTCTTATAAGACCAGAAGCAATAGCTTTGTAAAGAATATTGTTATTATAACTTAATGATTATAAATTATCGCAAAGGATGTTGACGTTATTAATAGAATTAGAGTATTTGCTACATTTTTAGCGATTCTAAGAAACTCACTATAAATAATGGCTTTTTCAATGGAGTAACTAATGTTGCTGTTGTAATGGGAAAATCTAGTAACTTTTAAATTGAACTGATCCGTTGTACATATTGTGTAGATTGGGAAATATTTCAATATTTTCAATATGAATGGAATAATCGAAAAAATTAGTAAAATAGTTATTAATATGAGGTTTCCTATTTTTAAGAAATTATTATTGTTTAAGTGTTAGATGAAATAAATAAATTGGTACCAAACTAGTCTGGGAAGGTACAGGCACTGACTGCATATAGTGGATGGCCTCCTAAGTCATTGCATAGGCCATATACGAACGAGTAACATATTGAAATTTCTTGTCAGCCTCTGAAAACCGGTCTTCAGATGCTCGAATTTCAATCTCTGTAAGCTAGAGCAAGACCCGGGTGTCCCATATATCGATGTTGGCGGTTTTGATTCGAAAGTTTTCTATGATTCCGATTGCAATTCGTGTGCATGGCGCATCCCCTCGGCGCCATTGATTCCGAACTTGTTTTTATTTTCCCTTATCTCTATTAAAATTTTCTATTTTTCTTCAAGTATTTCGACAGTATCATTTCCACTGCGCAAATGCTGCAAATCCGACCAATGTTTGCTCATACAGCAGCTGAACTAATGTAGCGATTAAAGGGATCCAGCTAGGTCGTAGTTTGCAACCAGAATGAGATGAGCGGGACTTCCTCCCTTTTTCTTTTTTATTTTTCCTCAGAAATTAGCTGGATGAACTGAATCTCTCAAGAAGGGGCATTTTTGTTATGTTTTCATTAGCGTGCCGCGTCTAACTACTCGACAATTCATGAAATCTTAAGTTATCCATGAAATTCTCTCGGAATAATTACCCTGACAGGAGAGGAATGTTTTCATGCTGAAACTCCTATGCAGGGGGTAAATCAATGGAAAGTTGTTGGTTTTAGTACATGGTTACTTTGACTTCCTAGTAACCCTTGTGGAGAAGTGGTACGAGGCGCCGTTCTCACTCACACAATGGAGGTTCGACCCCAATTTTGGGAAAAAAGGAAATTTTTTTTTCTACTCGAAATCTCTACGATTTCGAGTAGAAAACGAATGCATGGCGCGTCCTTGTGGGACTAATCAACGCCGACAGCATTCCCTTTACAAGAAAGACTTGGTGTTTTCTCACCTATAATACCTGCGTCTTCATTCATTTTACTGATAAAAATTTCTGCCGGGTCAAACGTTACCCACTTTTCGCAGACGATAGAGAACGCTCGCTCCAGCAGTTTGCAGCTTATTAGGACACCCGTTTTTTCAAGGTTTCTATTTCAGAACGGGGCATTCAGCGTTCGGAAAGGGCAATGAGATTTATTATCATTTGCGGGAGAAAATTCAGCTCCTCGTGTCGCTCACCATAGATCCGTGTTACCTAGATACGAGGGAAAATATTTTGTAATATAAAACTCCGACTTGCATTGCAAAGAGCCCGCGTTCAGTGGTAAGAGACTCTACTGTTACCCGCACGGTCGAGAGATCGGTTCCAGCCCGCGCTAACCAAGCTTTCCATCCCTCCGGGGTCGGGTAAATTGTTATCAGACTTGTTTGGGAAGGTAAGGGCAGTGACTTGGTAGAGCGCCTGACCCCTGCAAGTTATTGTATGTGGCAAATACTCATTCACCATGCCTCTGCGATTTTGAATGGAGAACAAATGCATGGCATGTTTGTAGGAGACTGACCAACGCCGATACCTTTACCTTTACCTTTGCCTTTTACCTTCATGAAATTCCGATTAAACTAAGCTGACGTCTGTGACTAAAGAAAGACGAATGTGAACGAATACGAATATCTTCTACCATCTTAAGTACATTCGTATACTACATATTTTTTATTGATTTATTTTTATTTATTTATTTATTTATTTATATTTACTTATTTATTTATTCATATATTGCGCTGCATAGAGGCGCGGAAATTACGGAAGCAGAGATTAACACCCAAGCAGACCATCTGTCATAATTCGAAAAAAAGGAAATTCAAACGACTGAATACCTAGAATGGTCAAAAAAAACTAGTTAAAAGGCTAGAGCCGGACGGATTCGCATTTTTAGTTTTATTTGAACTCTTTCTCCGAAGCAAAATCATCAGTTTGAAGTCCTTTGGGGTGTTGCATGTGCTGAAAACTCTCTGGAAAACCTCTAAATCATTATGTAAGGTATCTAATTCATTGTGGAAACGGGACACAACCAGCACAATCACGGGTACTGGTTGCTTTGGTGAAAGGATATCTCATCGAAAGTGTCCCATTTCTGGCCTAGAAGAGCAAAACTCAAAAGATTCCGTCGGAAGGCAATTCCACAAAGAAAATAGAAAGAAGGGAAAAGGAGAACCCGAGGGGGTTGTTTCTTGGGAAAAAACAACTTGTTGCGTACCTCGTCTGTTCGATGATCGATTCTGTCCACAATTAGTCAGTCGCACGATGCAATTTCCATTCTGCAGACACGGTGACGATCACGTTATTTGCTCCTTCGCCGCCTTTTTTGCCCTTCTCGGATAAAAAGGACACCATCAACGCCATCAATCCCACTCACTCACCATCGAAAATGGCTGCGATGGGAATTTGCGGCCAAAAAACGGAAGAAAACACCCTACAGAGACGCGACATCGTGAAGGACTTCAAATTCGCATCGGTGGGGGAATTAAAGTGGCGTTTTGTTTTTCAAGAAAAATAGGAAGGCACGGCGTATCCAAGTTGACCTGGAGAGAGAAATTTGGCATACTACTGAGTCTTCACCTCTAAATGGCATATGGACTACTGCTTCTGGCCGACAGGGTTTCGGAGACCGCTTGTCCGTTCATGGATCTGTTTCTCGGAAAAGTGAGATACATGGAGCGTCCTAGGTGTCCCCTCGAAGCTTAATTATTTCACCAACTTCAGGGCCCAGATTCATCCGGAGTAAACCCCGATAAACCCCGAGATGAACCGCGAACGGCTCGCAAACCTGGATTCGTGAACGCGCGTCGAGGTTTAATCGGGGTTTATCGCGGGTCTATCACACATCGCTATGAGTTTGGGAGACCTCGCAGTATCGAGCGGGTTTCTTGCCGATGGGGCTTAGGAAACCGCTCATCCGTTCATGAATCTGGGCCCAGGTTTCCAAAGCGGACATGAACTGCAGTCGGTGCTGCCGTTGCAAACTTCAGGAAAAGAAAAGTGCACGGCGCATCCACTACCGCCATGTAACCTGAAACTGAGGTCTTCTATGGCACTTTTGCGTTTCCAAAGGGCAAACTAACCCAGATTGGTATAGTGTGCCGTTGGGCGTTCACTTAGAGTCCTTGACGACGACCGGAAACAGTGCGAACCAACAGACAAGGCCATCCATCCATCAAAGGAAGTGTCGAATTTCGCCTGGAGGCTTTTTTGCGGTAGCCGGCGGGATTCGGTTTCCTCTAACGTATGACCTGTCATCACTGGCCACGCAACGGCAGAGAATGAAAGAAGAAAAATGGATGATTAGGGATGGTTTTTGAGGTTTTTGAGAGGGGTAAAGGTAAAGGTAAAGTTCCCAACATTGATCAGTCCTCTATGGACGCGCTATGCACTCATCTTCCATTCAGAATCGTTGAGGCATGGTGAATACGTATTTTGTTCATACAATGACTTGCGGGAGCCAGCTACTATACCGAGTCGGTGTCATTACCTTACCAGACAAGTCTGCCACCAATCTACCCGACCCAAGATTGATGGAAGGCTTGTTTAGCCCAGGCTGGGATCGATCGCTCGACTGTGCGAGTTTCAGTGACGCCTCGTACCACTGTACCTAGTAAAATATTTCATAATTTCTGTTGTTTTTCAGGTCATCACCAGCAGCACCGTTGCAGCAACGACAAGCGGACATGGTCGGCAGCGAGGAGCAGAGTTCTGGCCATCAAATCCCGCTGATAACCGCTGTTTTCGCTCCTTTGCTAGTGGCCTTCTACTTGTAGCGTTCGATTACGGTTTGAGTGTGGGTATGCGTCGGTCAATTGTGCCTTATACCCTGGGTTAGGAGCAGAAAAAGGCCTAAGTTGGAGCCAAAAATCTAACCCTTCCATCATCAAAGTTTCGAGTATCTTTAATATCTTTTAGTAAGCCTAGGGTGCGGAGAATCGAAGCAAAACCGCTGAACTTCGGTGTCTCCAACTAGCGCGGCGGCGCGGACGACCGGCGGAATCTAGCGGCATTTGGGGTTTTTGTCGGAAATTCAAGATATCAGAAGGGTCTAAAGGATCACCATCGCTACTATACACTTGAAATCTCCAGAATTCAAGGTTTACTCGCTAATTATACCCATTGGGCGAACTTGACCGACGCCTAACCCTGACCCTGAGTTCCTGATTGTGCTCTTGTCGTGCTCACCGCCGTCTTTTCTATCCTGAAGACGTCTGTACATACCCATCCACAGACCTATTCATACCCATATAGGTCAAAATTTACCCGACCAATCGACCACCACACGTCTTTCTCGTGCCGACCAGACGAGATTTCTCTGCTGCTGCTGATGTGTTGTCGCTAGAGAATTTTGAATTAATCCGTTCGAAAAATTTGTGTGATTTTTCTCCTTGTTCTTTTTTCTTTTTATTATATTATTATGTGCGTTTGAACTGCTTTCTAATACAAATGCAGATTATACGGATTCATGTGTTCACTAGAATAATTCTTTGCAGTTGTGCGGAGCCTAAGCTGAAAATGATTAAATGTCGATTGTATTTGTAATTGTATGTGTAAAATTAATTTTCAAGAGTATAAAATTGTATCATGTGTGATCGAGTGGTCGGTATTCACCCAAGGCTATCCAGCCTTCTACCCTTCCAGGGTTCGGGTAAATTTTAACCAAACTTACCTGAAAAGGTGAATATATGTATTGACCTCTACATCTATTGACCGAGAAAAGCCGTTCTATAGGCTTACTTATGTACCATATGCCTACAATTCCAACGCGAAGATGAGTGCATGGCGCAACCCGAAATACCCGTGTATTCATCTACAGTAGGCTCGGATGGCGGCTCCTTCAAATGCTTGAAGCATCTTTATTAGGTGAGGGTTTTTAGTATTTTTAATTTTTTTCAAATCTGAACTCTATCTTGCAACATACCCTTATCCTACCAGGTGAGTTTTGGTATAAATTCCAATGATTCATCCTGAAGACGATTTTTTTGCACCTGAATTTGCAATTTAAAAGTCGAAAATCAACAAAGAAAACGTTTTTAAAAGGCTTTTGAAAAATTCCATATTTGCATTTTTATTATTGCTAAAAAATAGAGTTGTGAAAGTCCCATTCATATGTCTACACCCAAAAACAACCCTCTTCCGAGCTAGTTTACCCAGCCAGGTTGTAGGTTGGAAGCAACCTGCTCAGGTACTCAGAAAATAAGTATTTATTCATTCCTTCGGGTATTGTCGGTAATTGTGTGAGGAATTGTTCGAAGCAATAACAGATTCACTATGCGTTTTACCTCTGTCCGGGCTAACTGTCCAGGCTGGAACCCCATAGACCCAGCTGACTGCAACTTCTTACCCTTTTACCCCATTAAATTTTTCCATGGGTATACCAAATTATTCCCTATAGTAAAATTATAACTACCGTTGCGTAATTAACGAAGACGGTCTAGATAGGTTCATCTGGTGTGGTCGTTGTTAAAGATGCCACGAAAGAGCCATTTCAGATCTAAAAAATTCAAATTTTCGCGTTTTTACAAAATTATTACAAAAATAAATCGTTATTCTGATGAATTCGAACACAGAGCTTCGAAAACGCATTACTGACGGGTACAAATCCGGCTATTTCGCATTTTTTGCGATAGGTCCATCTCCAGCATTAACGTCAATACTTCTACTAGACATATTGAACCTAGACGTATTGGTAGTGGTAGAGTGTCCGCCATTATCCTGGCCTCTGAGAACGAGCCATGAATACGCCTTCCATTCAGAATCGTAGACATGGTGAATACGTATTCGGCCTACACAGTGATTCACGGAGTCGGCCCTATACCAAGTTTCACCTTCCCAAACAAATCTGGTAGTAAATTGCGCGGCTCCGGAGGGATGGAAGGCTTGGTTAGTCCGTGCGGGGATCGATCGCTCGACCGCGCGGGTGTCAGTAGCGCTTTTTACCAAGACACCACGTGCGTCCTGGTGTTATTAGCAGGTCCATTTCTTCTCATCTCTTTTTTTCTGTGTCTTCGATCCGGTATCTCAGCTCAGTTCACGTTATACCGCCCAACTCTCCTGGGTTGTGGATGTCAAAGCTTGGTAAGTGATCTCCGGAAAAGCCACGTTATTGCTTACCTCCTGTAGCTCCTGATTTAGATTTTCATCAGCTGGCTCTTAGAAATCGGTGGCTGGCAAATTAATAATTAAGAGCTTCTTCTAATCATATTCCGGTTGACGTCACCAGCAACATCTTCGGATTTGGAACAAACATTGTTGGCCGTCTAATGAAATCCACCTCGTGTCCATATTGGCCAGCAGGAAACATCAATGTTCATATATTTCCGTCAATTTTAAAGTCTCCCTCAACTGTTCCTAGTTCTTTTTGCTGTTCACTATTCACGTCCAGTAGCGAGTAGCGGTCAAAAAGATGTGTCACATTGCATTTTCGTTCAGCGATTTCACAGTCATTTTCATTTAAAATAGCATATGAAAATCCATATAATACAGGGTGTCCCAAAAAAATGTACCCACTGTTTGAAATGCCATAACTTTGGCAAAAGTGAACCAATCGAGACGAGTCGTGGCTTGAATGAAAGCTAAGAAAAAAGAAAATTTTCTGGTATGTGTTTGGTGAGGATTGCGGCATGTACTCGACGGTGGCCTCAGATTTTGGACCTGATTGATAGTGCATGGGTTATGTGCTTGCTCTACTTTGGCTGTAAACAGGTGATATTGATGCTATTAGTTACTTTTGACGCAGTTGACATATCGGCTTGCCGTAGCTTTTGGTTAAGCATGGAATAACATCAATATCGATCAATAATTGTAACCATCGTTTGAGAAGCCAAAACTCTTCCAACAGTGATGCAGTCATAAGAAAAGAGTTTACAGGAATGTAAAATGTATGAACTATAAAGATTGCGCCATGCACCTGTCTGAATCGTCGGATTCTAGACCTGATTGAAAGTTCACGGATAACATGCTTGTTCTACTTTGGTCGCCAACAGGTGATATCGCTGATACGCTTTCATCTCGATGAGGGAAACATAAAAACATCAAAACATAACAAGTTTAACAACATAACAGTTGCTATTACATGCTCAGTACAAGAGTCCTGAGATTTTGAGCAGAGTAAGCAGTATTGTGCAAAAGCATCTTAAAGTGCCCGTTAAACTTGTTACGTTTCGATAATTTTATGTTTACTGCATCAAGAGGAAAGCGTATCAGCGATATCACCTGTTGGCGACCAAAGTAGAACAAGCATGCTATCCGAACTTTCAATCAGGTCTAGAATCCGACGATTCAGACAGGTGCATGACGCAATCTTTATGGTCCATACATTTTACACTCCTATAAACTCCTTTATTATGACTGCTTCACTGTTGGAAGAGTTTTAGCGTCTCAAGCAGAGGTTACCATTATTGATCGATATTGATGTTATTCCATGCTTAACCAAAAGCTACGGCAAGTTGATATGTTAACTGCGTCAGAAATAACTTATAGCAGCAATATCACCTGTTTACAGCCAAAGTAGAGCAAGCACATAACCCATGCACTATCAGTCAGGTCCAAAAATCTGTGGCCTCGGTCGAGTACATGGCGCAATCCTCATCAAACACATACCAGAAAATTTTCTGTTTTCGTGGCTTTTATCCTAGCTATAATTGGTTTAGATCGGTTTATTTTTGCCAAAGTTGTGGCATTTCAAACAGTGGGTACATTTTTTTGGGACACCCTGTATATTTCAAAAAACACAGTATTCGAAAGAACAATGTTTCCAACATATTTTCATTTAAAAAATTTCTTCGTCAGAACAATCGATTGGTGTCAGATTATTTTCGATTTGAGCTATTTGTGCATAAAAATGAATAGTGACATATATTTTTGACTGCTAGTGCATATCCGAAGGTAATCCGGAGTTGTTGGCTAATGCATTTTTGAAAAACTTCGATACCCCGAGTGCAGATGATTTTGAAACCCCATATGCTAATATTACACTAATGAGTGACTCAGTTTGGTTTCATAATGACAAAATGCTCTCCATGCTGCTGAAATGGCCGCGCTCTGGTAGTGAGACACCGGATGGCATAACTTTGGACTTCATCAAAAAAGTGGCCCATGTTATAGTGAGTCCACTAAAGTTTATTTTTAATCTATCTCTTATGACTGCTGAAGTTCCGGTTCGTTGGACTCAATCGATAGTAACACCCGTGCCTAAAAAACCTCCGTTTTCTGATCCCTCCAATTTTAGACCCATCAGTACAATACCGCTCATAACTTCTGTCCCAAAAACCGTCCGGAACGTTCCGGAACGTTCCAAAGCGTTCCTTTCTTTCCTAGCCTTTCCTAGTGGGTTATTTAGAAATTTAAACATATCAGTCGATTCGTCTATCAACACTGAGTTCAGAACTGACGTTATTTTCTTATTTCAAATTGAAACAACCCAGTTACAAGCCATTATCTTCCGAGTGGCGCTAACCGGCGCTAATTGGTTTACGACCCCTCCGAATGTTGCCATTGGAGTCTCCCCAGGAGATATTGTTATCACGAAGCAAAAAATTCCGGAATCATAACTTACTCTGAATGAATTCGAATTCAGCTTCCGATTATCATTATTTTGGTACATGATATGCATTTTATTCGTAATTTCGAAAAATTTTTGTGTTTTAGGCAAAAATGAAAAGTTCCTGATTTCAACCACTTTCTTCTGGGAAACCGGATTATATAGTATAAAAGCGTCCCATTTTTCGCATTCCGCATGAAGGACACTAGCACAATCCACCAAAATCCCAGTTGTAAGTGAAAAAATTAGCGAGATTCTGGAGTGAAAAGTTCACCACATGCAGCAGCTTTGTGTGCAACGTATAATTTTGCTCAACTTTGACAGGCAGTGGCGAAGCTGAGATAGCAGAAGAGATCACAGCCTTTTCTCCGTCCGTAGAAGTATTCCCTACGCCAAGACAGTGATGTTTAAGAGCAAACCCAAATGCCTTTGTTTTCGAATAATATAGAGCTATTTTAAGGCAAAATTCTCGCAAGAAACTTCAAAGTCGTTTTTCTTCACTCGAAGAGAAGCACCGAAACCTTGCTTTTGGCAGCACTGAACATCAAATTCTCATCTATATAATAACGTAAATTTGCTGGCTTTCAATAAAATTCAATTTTACATGCCTATCATCCGCCAATGGATGACGCAGGTATCGTGACTGTGTGCTTGGATTCCTCCATCCAATAGGTCGAGCGGGTAACACCGCTCAGATATCCTACGGAGGTAATTAGCGCCTGCCGTTACTGCTCAACGGCCGGTTATGGTTCCGCTGTAATGCTTGCTTGTGACTGTTTTTGAAAAAGTTTAAAGGGCTCGAATTTCTCATTTAGCATGAAATGCAGTACCACATCTCACAAAAATCTAAATCAAAAGTGAAAAAATCGGAGCCCTCCTTGGACCTCCTATGCTCCATCACATAATGTATGCGCTCAATCCTCTCTTGGGCCGAATAAGGCGCTGAACACAAGTTCAGAAATAACTCACTTTCGTTCAAATGATTTAATACTTGCTCTTACATGGTCTATATATCATCAGGTGTTTGTGTCGAATAATATACAAAAAATTGATATAAAACCCAAAAATAACTCATGATATGTATAAAGCTTCAAACTTGAAGCTTTTCTTTTCCGTTTAGAATTCTTGATAATGAAAAGAATTGAGTACCGCCCTGTAAATGGTCGAGATTTTATGATGGCTAGTTTGAAATATGAAAGTCCTCTTGGAACCATAAACGAAGCTGAGCAGTCGCGACAAGCGCTAATTACCTCCGCAGGATATTCTAGCGGTGTCACCCCTTCGCCCTAGTGTATGGAGAAGGCCAGCCACAATGTAACGGAACGTGAGTTTTCTTCCAGACGATATGACTTAGGATAAAAAATTGAATTTAACGGACATCTGGTAATTTTACATTGCTGGATAGCCGAGAACAAGCTGTTTAGCGCTGTTAGAAGGGAATTCGCGGTGCATCTCTTTAAGAGGGGAAAAACAGCTCCGAAGATTTTCTCGAAAATTTCGCTCCGAAATACCTCTTAATACCACGAAAACGAAGGCGTTTAGGGTCAATTAGCCAAAAAATGTGGGCTAGACTGCCATTTCCGCCATGCTACAACTTGGCAAAGCTGGACAACATTACAGAATATGAGCAAAAACGTTGCGTGAAGTGATTTTCGAAACCCACACCTCTCGAAATGTTTCTCATTTGATTTGATTCATTGTGATATGTGATACTGATTTTCATACGAAATGAGAAAAACCAAGTATTTCTATAGCTGCTCATCAGTGCCCCACAGAAAGAAATGGTTAAGTTCCGAACTTTTTGTTTTTGCTTGAAACACGAAAATTTTTCGAAATTACAAATAAGGCGCATGTCAGGTACCAAAATAATGTTAGTGGGAAGCTGAATTCGAATTCAATTGGAGTAAGTTATGACTCCGGAATTTTTCGTTTCGTGATAACAATACCTCCTGGGGAGACTCCAATGGCAACATTCGGAGGGGTCGTAAACCAATTATCGCCGGGTAGCGCTAATCGAAAAATAATGGCTTGTAACTGGGTTGTTTCAAGTTGAAATAAGAAAATAACGTCAGTTCTGAACTCACGAGGGAAGGTTGTTAGGTCTAGGTGACGATTCGTAACGAGACCCATATGAGCGTGTAGGGCTTCGGACGAGGAATGCAACAATGTGTTCACAAGTTGCTTAGGACACCTGGTTGATCTGAAAATGGCCTGTGAATTTTTGCACTGACGCATGCGTAGGCTAACCGCCAGCGGGAGTAGAGTGGGTGAGCTACTCCACCAGAGCGACGAGTTGGCCTAGTGGACAGCATAGTGGACTCACGGTCGGATGGTCGGGGATCGGTCCCTCTGTCAGGTTTTTCTTTTGCATTTATGCGCTAGATTCCAAATTACGCTCCTTTTGCAATTTTATAGCAGCTGCGGGATAGAATCGCGTTTGGGACGATAATGGCCAACAGAGTACGCACAGAGGACAAAATCTACTAGCAGTTATGTACGTGACCCGTAATTACCGTAACCAGCCCAAGTCCATCCCAAATTCAGAAACTGATGTCATATTCGTGATCAGCGCCCCGAATAACCCCCATAGACACAGTTTGGGCTGAATCGGTGATTTCAACCTAACCAGCCTTACTAGTGTCGAGTGAGTGGTTGTATGAAGGTCCACTTGTTCTTCCATATTCTTCATTCTATTGCTCCACTTTTTCGATTCTAAAGAACAGGAAGTCCATTCTGGATGAGTTTCTTCTCATATTCATCGAGAAAGATTACTTGGGCTGCTGACAAATCCACAGTTCACAAATCTGACATCGACTTTTCCCCATTGTGTCTGACGTGCACTTGCTAGAGTTCGTAGCAACAAAGTATGGTGATTGGGTCGAAATCACCGATTTAGCCCAAACTGTGTCTATGGGGGTTATTCGGGGCGCTGATCACGAACCTGACATTAGTTTTTGAATTTGGAGTGGATTTGGGCTGGTTACGGTAATTACGGGTCACGTACATAACTGCTAGTAGATTTTGTCCTCTGTGCGTACTCTGTTGGCCATAATCGTCCCAAACGCGATTCTATCCCGCAGCTGCTACAAAATTGCAAAAGGAGCGTAGTTTGGAATCTAGCGCATAAATGCAAAAGAAAAGCCTGACAGAGGGACCGATCCCCGACCATCCGATCGTGAGTCCGCAATGCTATCCACTAGCCTAACTCGTCGCTCTGGTGGAATAGCTCACCCACTCTACTCCCGCTGGCGGTTAGCCTACGCATGCGTCAGTGCAAAATTTCACAGGCCATTTTCAGATCAACCAGGTGTCCTAAGCAACTTGTGAACATATTGTTGCATTCCTCGTCCGAAGCCCTACACGCTCATATGGGTCTCGTTACGAATTGTCACCTAGACCTAACAACCTTCCCTTGTCAGTGTTGATAGACGAATCGACTGATATGTTTAAATTTTCAAATAACCCACCAGGAAAGGCCAGGAAAGAAAGGAACGCTTTGGAACGTTCCGGAACGTTCCGGACGGTTTTTGGGACAGAAGTTATGAGCGGTATTGTATAACTTCGGTTTTCGCAAGGTTGTTTGAAAAAATTGTGAAGGAGCATATATTGGAGCACCTCACTCAACACCGTGTTATTTCGCCCAACCAACACGGCTTCCAGAGTAACAAGTCCACGGTTACCGCAATGATCCAATCTCTCGATTTTTGGACTAAGGCCATCGATCAAGGCAGTAATGTGGACGTAGTGTACTTCGACTTTAGCAGAGCATTCGATAGAGTCTGCCATGAAAAACTGTTTCACAAAATGTCTTCAGTGGAGATCCACCCCAAATAATTAGTTGGGTTAGATCCTTTTTGAACAATCGTAGTTTTAAGGTGCGTGTCAACAACTGCTTTTCTGATGATCAATATATAAGCTGTGGCGTTCCCCAAGGAGTGGTCTTATCACCGATTCTTTTTATTCTTTATACAACGGATCTTCTCAATATGCTTTCCACGCATCAGGTTGAATTTTGTGCGTTTGCGGACGATCTCAAAATCTATGGGTTAGCGGATAGTGCTATGCAAACTAGTACCCTTCAATCGGCAATAGAAATTGTTCATAGGTGGTCGGTACAGTGGAACTTACCGCTGTCAAAGGAGAAATGTAGAGTGCTGCACTTGGGCAAGAAAAATAGTTGTCATCCTTATACGATTGGTGGCGAGGTCATGGAAGCTGTTGAAGAAGTATTAGATCTAGGGTTCCTCGTCTCCCGTGATCTTACGTTTGATAAGCACTGCGAAATGATTACAAAAAAAGGAACTCAGGCAATGTACAACATGTTTAGGGCTCTCACAATCAACGATCCTGTTGTACTGCTTCGAGCTTACAAGGTCTACGTGAGGCCTATTTTGGAATACGGAACGCCTGTGTTTAATCCTTATAAGAAAAAGAGTATCTTGGCACTAGAAAGGGTTCAAAACAACTTCACTAGGAAACTAATGTTACGAGGACTGGGGTTTTCATATGATCGAATACCCCACAGTATCGAAAGGAATTTTAATTTTGGCTTGAAAACACTGGAGCATAGAAGGAAAAGAAACGATTTGATACTTTTCCACAAAATTATTCATCATAGTTGCGGTATCAAGGCCTCAGACTTATTGAAATTGAGGACAGCAACCACGAGGAAAGGATGTGTAAGATATGATCCTGGTAGAGCCAAGCTTACTTGCAGACGGAACTTTTTCACCCATAGGGCCTGCTTAGCTTACGGCAACCTCAGCAAAAAAAGTGCCATCCCACCTAGGTTATCATCTTTCAGATCATTTCTTAGTCGCTGCTCCAACCTTTAAGTTGTAATCTCAAATGTTTTCCGGGTTTTGTTAGCTGTTTATCTGGCTCATTTTCGCCACTGTGTACGACTTTCATCAATTGTTCAACACAATTCAGATATTTTTAGCGTTGTCGATATTTGTACTATATCGTGTTCATTTTTTGGTTTCATAGGTCCCAGTGTTGTAACCCACACGAGCCCACTCGTGTATCAAATAAATAAATAAATCCTTCTATGAAGGTGTGTTCAAATATGATGGTTTGCGTGGTGCGGTGCTAAATGGCACAGCTGACACCCGCACGGTCCAGCGATCGGCCCTGGCCTGGGCTAACCAAGCCTTCCATCCCTCCGGCGTCGGGTAAATTGGTACCAAACATATCTGGAAAGGTAAAGACACTGACTTGGTATAGCGTTTGGCCCCCGAAAGTCATTGTATAGGCCAAATACACTATGCCTCCACGATTCTGAATGGAAAACGAATGCATGGCGCGTTTTGGGGGGACTGATCAACTCCGATACCTTTACCTTTGCTCTTATGTTAGAATATCTTTTTGAATGATTCGTTTGAACATAGCCATCCAACCGAAACCGGACCACTTATTAGTTGTTTACGCTATTGCCTGCACTTAAAAGAGACGCGAGGCGGCTCCAAGATGACCAGTAAGATCCAGTTTACGCTCGTTGAGGTGATCGCTGAAGGTGGACAGGGAACCGACTATTTTGATAGTAAAACCCCAGTACATCGAGTTTTAGAGAGAGAAAGACGCAGCGTTCGAGTCAAGGTTTTAAGGCTCTCATTTAGTAAAGTCGTCAGAAATTCACACTTCAAAACTCTTTGACCACTTTCATCAAGTTTAAGGCGCCAGAAAGAAGGAGACATTCATGAATATTCGTGAGCACCCACAGGGGAAGAATTTTTAGAATTAAATATTTCGGCTGTCTTTTTTTAAACTGTAGATTTTTTTTTTGTTTACCCTCATTTGAAGCCGTGCGTTTATTTTGGAAAATGCTGTTTGTTTTGGAAAATGTCTCATTTTGGCTGAAAAACATTTATAAGATCGCTTCATTTACCATTGTCACGCGAACCACATGAAGTGGATGAATAGGCAGCAGGAAAGCGCCAGAATTGAAAAAATAGTGAAAGAAAAGAAAAGTGGGCTTAGTCCTGTTGTTCTTCAAATCATCGCAAACCATATCGAGTGAACAATCATGTTTGTTACCCATTTTGGTTACTGTTGTTGAATCTTACTGAGTATTACTAATATTATTATTTTTGTTATTGCCATGATTTTACCCCTTCCCGCCGTACTTAAAGGGAAACACGACAGCCGAGGGTCACATTGTAGCCTTAATTAACTGGTGGTCAAGTGGCCAGTGACTCTGATTAGCTCGGAGACTGAAGAAATTGCTCCCCTGTGGGATACTTCATTAAATTTCGTACTCATTATCTGAGCTCCGATAAAATTTCTAGTACGATAGTAAGAATGAATTATTTTTGCCGTTGATGCCGTTGTTCTGACGCTAACTCAGAAATTCTTCTTTTTTTCCGCGAATCGTATCCGATATCAGTTTAGAACGTGAAGTTCGCTAATCTTCCGGTATTGATTAACCGCTCTAAACTGCCCATTCGACTTAATTACTTTTTTTATTATGACATGGTGTTTTGTTTTGTTAACGTTTGCACTAATGATTGGCGCGTCATTATGTGGCGTAGCAAATAAATAAATAAATAAATTCTCGTACTATAGCGGGCCACTTTCATTCTGTTGCCCACAGGGACCACCGTCCAAGTTGAATCAGGCTCTTTTTTTGGCTGACAAATGATAAAAAGCTACAGATAGAATTGCTGATATTGGAGAATTTCAGAGATTTGCCTCACATTAGACTACTAGAAGGTTAGGTGATAAGAGACGCAACTGACACCCACACAGTTAAGCGATAGACCCTCGACCTGGCTAAGCATCGAGTAAATTCACCTGTTGCCCCGCAGGGCCACCAGGCGATCCCGTCATTTTACAGGCCAAATACGCATTCATAGCGCCTCTATGATTCTGAACGGAGCACGAGTGCATGGCGCATCTTTAGATGGCTTATTAAAACTAACCACTCTACTTTATAACTATCAAAAATTCATATATAACACATTATAGGGCTTGTGTTCCATCATTGGAGTTGAACCTTCCCTTTTCCCTCAATCGAAGGGAATGCGTGGCACAGAGGTAAAAGCCGCTGCTTCTACCCGCACGGTCGAGCGATCGATCCCCTCCCAGGCTAACCGAGCCCTGCATCCCTCCGTCGTCGGGTAAATTGGTACCAGACTTGTCTACCCAAATTCGCATTCATAATGCCTCTATGATTCTGAATGGCGCATCTTTTGGTGGTTTTTTAGGTCTAACCATTTTACCCTTACCTTTTGAGCCCTCCGACGAATTTCTCACGATGCTCATTACCCATTTGCCCCAATCTGGCTCTCAATTTCATTCGAAAAGGTCATTGTCGCCCACGAAATGGGGACGTTCCCGTGATTTCCTGCATACATTTACTCGCCCACTAATCGGGACTTTATTCATTGCCGTCAGGCCTGAGTGACTTACCCATTCAGTGACGTTTTCCTCTGTTTACCTTTCACTGCAGCACGTCATTGGCTTGCAAAAATTCACCTGTTTCTAAAAAATTTACTAATGAACTGTGCGTTTGTTATTGCTCACCTTGGATACGCGGCGAGTACGAACCAAGCAGCTCATTTCAGCTTTGAAATCTACAGATTCTTCAAGAAGAACTTTTTAGTAGGTCTGATCAATCAATTTATTGATCAAATTAGATTAAAAGGGATATAGTGTACTGACAAGAGACGCTACTGGCACGTTTATGGTAAAGCGATCGATCCCGCCCCGGGCTATACTAGCCTTCCATCGCTCCGGGGTCGGGTAAATTGGTACCAGACTCGTCTGATAAGGTAAGAACACTGATTTGGTATAGTGGCTGGCTCCCACAAGCCATTGTGTAGGCAGAACACGCATATACGTTTACGATTCTGAATGGAAGTTGAGTACAGAGCGCGCCCTTACGGGATTAATGCAGAGCACTTTACCTTCATCTACACCTTTACCTCTCTCAAAAACCTCGGAAACCATCCCTAATCTTTCATTTTTCTTCGTCCATTTTCTGCTGTTGCGTGGCCAGTGATGACAGGTCGTAGGTTAAAGGAAACCGAATCCCGGCTACCGCAAAAAGCCTCCAGGCGAAATCGGCACTTCACAAGCACATCATACCCTCCGATATGCATACCTTTGCCACTTACCTTTCCTCGGGCCAGGTTTGGTCAAACCAGATAACAAGCCATTTAGAATAGCCGCTGCCTTTTGAAAAGATATCTGAGAAGCGACAGGAATTATCTAAAGATTGCTCAAAATTTCACTTCTTCCGTATAGATTGCTGGGTGGAACATTGCTGTTGTTTTTCCTTTTTGTTACTTTCCATTTTCTGATAAAATAAGAAAATATCGAAAGAAATGTGTTTTGCGCTCAAGAACCATAAACCAAATCAATTTGAGCTCATCTTTTGGTCTGAGAGGTTGTTGTGGACATTGTTTCCCAGATGGATTCTTTAAATGTCATTGCATTTACTGAGCATGATGTTCGCTCTCGAATGTCCGTGGAGATGTAATTCCATATATCTTTGTTGAAAAATTTTAATTTCTCAATTTCTTTTGATTTTCTTCTAATACTTAGTATATCGTTTTGTATTAATTCATATTTTAATCATTTAGTTGTGAAGTTCCTGACAAAGCGGGCAACGGAAGTTGTTTGTTCGCGCAACTTTTGCAACCGTAAATTTCTCCTGAATCTTGATGTCTTATTCATTTCTAGCAACACTAACATATTAAGTTATTCATTGTAATGATGACTAAAAGTGACCGCGTGGTGCAGTGGTAAGAAGCGCTACCGTTGCCCGTGCGGGCGAGCGATCGATCTCGGTCTGTCTAACCAAGCTTTCCATCCCTACGGGTCGGGTATAATGGTACCAATATTGTCGAGGAAGGTGAAGACACTGACTTGGTATAGCGGCCGTCCTTGACGAACTGATCTACATTGAGGCCTTTACCTTTTACCCTCCAATGATGACTAATTGGGAGTTGGGTGGGGTATTGGACCTGAAATCTGCGACCAGATCAGTTTCCCTGTCACACTCAGTGGTACGATGAAAAGGTTGGGTTTCGTTGTCAGGGTTCACACTCGGTTCACTCCTTTTTAGAAAAATAGGATTATTCCCCTGGTGAAGTGAAAACCTTGAGGAACACGGTCCCACCATGTAAAATATTCGGTGGTTCATGGCCACTCTGGTGCTCTGACTTTCACGGGCGAGCAGCAAATCTTCCTCTTTGGAAAAAAAAACGCTCGATGTTTGAACCTCGTCGTTCTCCTAGCCGGGTCAATTCGAAGTTCGAGCATAATTTTAAAGAATAAAAAAAAGAAAAGTATGCTGACCAAGGTTCGTCGGCCTTACCAATCCCTTCCCAGGAAGCGCCAGAGAACACACAAAACCCCAGGGCAATCGCTAGCGGAACACTGGGCGATATTTTTAGCAAGAAATTGCACGTTCTGGAGCGAAATCGGAAACGGAAGCGGGTAATCGCCCGAGGGGTTGGAGTGTCGTCAGCAACACTTTGCGTAGGTTCTCGGTGCCGGTTAAAGGACATATCCAGAACTTTTTCTGCAAATAACTCTGTCGGGACACATACACGGTTCACCTGGTCTTTTTGACCTTCACCTCGATTGACACCAATTACACATAGAAGTGAATAACGACGTGGAAAGAAAAAAGAAAAAGAAAGATAGAGAGAACTTTTTGGGTAGCTTCTTCGGCACATTATTTTAATCCTTTCTTGTATTGGCAGATAGAATACAGTACCGTCGGTAAATTTTCGCCAAATTGCGATATAAACGATATAGATCGTTCTTACCGCTCACCCACCATAAATCACTTTAGAGTTTTTTGTATTGAATAAAACACATGGCCGTAATCAGAAGAGCGTGATCTATCCAACGGTAAGGAAACTGTAGTGAAATTCTAAAAAAAATTTAATTTTCAAGTGTGTGTTTCTTGACTTCATCAACCGACGGCCACGCAAGGTCAACGTCGTTAGGCCGTGGATAAACTTTTCCTCAAAAATTTATCATTTTCCATCAAAATATTTTTCGTGGTACATAGGGCGTAGGAAGGGGTGAGAATCTCCAAATAGGAAGCGAACAGCGTAGGCGTTATCGGTGCTTTTCAAAAATTTAAAAATTACCGAACAGCTAGTTAAAAAATCAGGGTTTCCACGGGAATCAGTTGGCTATCGTGCCTGAGGCGGCGCAGAAGCACAACATCACGCAGGCGGTGATGTTCGAGCCCTCAAATCAGCTATGCAGCAGCAGGTTTTTTGAAAAAAAAATGTGTCGTAATTTTCCATGACAAGACATTGGGGAATTTAGTCCCATCATGTAAAACAGAATCAGAGTCCTCCTAGTTAAATACCGCGGTTACCGTGGAGGGGTAACATTTACCCAAATCTGACCCAAATCTGATCGCGTGTGGTCCGATCCAACTTCAACTCGCGTTTCGGATTTCTTCGAGTCCGAATAATTGATTATGTTTTTCGAAACTTTGATAGGCGGAACCAGGTTGATTCGCTCCTATATATACCCATGTGAGTTACCCGTGTGCAATTGGACCGTTTTTGTTTTCAACCCTTAACTCACCTGCTCCTCGACATTTTAGTGATTTTTCTAGGGTATGTGTTCCGCACTAGACGTCTAATACGTTGTTTATCGGTCAGAATTAAGAAATCGAAGCATTTTCTCGTTTCATATAGAATGCGCAAATTATAGTAATCGAAATTAAGGCCTACGAAAGGTTTCTGGTGAGTTTAACCAGAGATTTATTGTAAATACTGAGGGAAAAATTTCTTTGGGCAACGTTCCCTTTATGTCTTTTAGAGCTCCACGCTTAGCTTCCAAAAAAGCTGAGGCTAGGATAAAGGTGTAGGTGAAGTGACTTGATCAGTTTCCTAAGGAATGCGCCGTGCATTTGAGTACCATTCAGAATCGTACAGTCATAGTGAATGAGTATTTGGACGAGTTGTGGGAGCCAGCCGCTATGCCGAGGCTGTTCTTAATGGGGGATAAGGTCGCGCACTGATTAAGAGTATTTTTAATGAATTGTTCTGCCATTTCCGACACAATTTATACATCTTGACGAAATTTGAGGTGAACACGTTCCTGTAATAAAGTAAATTTGAACGCATAAAGAAAGGATCGATCGCTATTAACATATTTCGTCTACTTCAGTCGTCCTTTCTGCTTTTTCCTCTCGATAGTCCCTCCTCTCCCTTCCTTTCTCATCTATTTCACTCGTCCTTTCTGCTTATCACTCCTAACAGCCGTTCTTTTTCCTCTTCTTTTTCATCTGCTCCGGTCGTCATTTCTGTCCATTTCTCATAAAGGTCGTTTTTCAGTTGTCCTTTCTGCTTATTACTTCTGACGGTCGTTCCTTTCTTTTCCTTTTCTTGTATGTCATCTTTTACTTCCTCGCTCATTTTTTACTATTTCTTTCTGCTTATTCACCCTGATGAGGCGTTCTTTTCTGCTTCATAGTTGATAATTCACTCTTGTAAGTTCTGGAACCTTTTCTTTCGTTCAGTCAACTGACGTCATAGTTCAGAATTGTTTTCCGAGAATCCATCCTTAGCAGCCTTTCCCAAGCGTAATCGAATTCGACACCGGTCATTTTTTTCTTTTTCCTTTGACAAAGTAATTTTTGGGGGAAGAACACTGCCGCTCACTTCGTTATCTATCGCCTTGCAACTGGTCATTTCATTATATTGCCAAGAAGTGACGCTGGCCCTCTAGGTATGATATTTTACTGTGGTTATATCTGGAAACGAGGTCAAAAGGTAAAATGTAAAGTTGATTAGTCTTCCATGAACGCGCCATGCATGCGTCTCCCATTCAGAATCACAGAGGCACGATGACTGCGAATTTTCAGCGACTTGCGTTGGTTAGACCGTATAAATTGCTGGCTTTACCTTCCCAGACAAGCTAGGTATCAATTTACCCGATCCCAGAGGTGTGAATGTCTTGGGTAGCTTGGGCGAGCATCAACCGCTCGACCGTGCAGGTATCAATTGCGCTTCTTACCACTGCCCCTAGATTGTACAATACCACCCCCAGACCTCGATAGGAAAAACGTCGGCGACGTGCTCCGACGCTCGTTAGCGTCCAATTACTTCACAGTGAACTATTCGGGAATTTAAACATATAGTTCGACTCGTCAGCTCGCGCTGATTACGAAAATGTCTTTAATATTTCTCCACCGATAACTTGTATCTTAGTTATGGACCATTTTTACTGAAGCATCCATAACTGTTTTACGGCTCCTCGACAGATGACATTGGGTACTCCTTAGGATATGTTCCACAAAACGAACAGCAAATTTCAGAATCAGGAGATTTATGTGCCAAAATCGACTTGAACGTCTCATTCTCATCTCTTTGACACCAAACAACCTCTTTTTAAAAAAATTGGAAAATTATTCGGTCAACACATGAAAATTTCTCGTTTTCAGTTACAAATTCGAGGATTTCAATACGATTGTTGTCGACGTTCTTCATTGAGGGTGAGACATATTGTGTAAGTATTTAAGACATATTGTGTAGGGTGTGTAAGTATTTGATTTAAAAGAAACCAAGTTGACGTGAAAAGCCTTCAAGGAGACATTCAGTCTCAAAATCCGCTATACATAACATTAGCGGCTACGCTACGTGCTTTTTACTGCATTTGATCAGTTGTACAGTGAACATGGTACGAGAGGATGCCTCAAATTTTCAAATTTAACCTCTAGATCTTGTGTTTCTTAACATGCAGTAGCCGAGATAAGCTCAAAAGCTTTACTATGTAGTTGTTTTGTTTGAAGTTCAAAATGTGCCAAAATTTGGGAAAATTTCTTCGGGCAACATTTTCTTCTTTCAATTCATGAAATATTAAAAATCATCTATGTGTAATTGACAGCTAATGTTATGTATAGCGGAGTTTGAGACTGAATGTCTCCTTGAAAGCTTTTCACGTCAACTTGGTTTCTTTTAAATCAAATACTTCGTCTCACCCACAATGAAGAACGTCGACAACAATCGTATTGAAATCCTCAAATTTGTAACTGAAAACGAGAGATTTTCATGTGTTGACCAAATAATTTTCCAATTTTTTTAAAAAGAGGTTGTTTGGTGTCAAAGAGATGGGAATGAGACGTTCAAGTCGATTTTGGCACTTAAATCTCCTGATTCTGAAATTTGTTGTTCGCCTTGTGGCACATATCCTAAGGAGTCTCCACTGTCATCTGTCGAAGGGTCGTAAAACAGTTATCGGTGCTTCAGTGAAAATGGTCAACACAAAAAATGAAAATTTCTCGTTTTCAGTTACACATTTGAGCTGTAGCGGGGACGTGGTGCCAGGCTAGCGTGAAGTTCTTTGGATACCAGCAGAACACCTTACTATTCTCAACTATCACTCGATGAAGCGAAATTCAGAACCACGCGCTTCGTGAAATCCGGGGCCAATTTTGAAGCAAAATTCGCATGTGATTATTCAATCCCTTATTTCTTGTCTACGGAAGATTTACATCCATTTGTACTTCTACAGCGATAACCAGCGCAAAACCGTGAATCCAACGGTGTATAGCTTTCGCATTTCGGTGGAATTTAATTTTTTTCGTCCATGTATAGCTGTTCATATGGTGGGTGCGACTCGAACACTGACCATCATGCTCGCCGGCCTGTGCTCAGCCATTGATCGGTGAACCGTCTTCGATCTGCGACGACACCGCTGCAATATCTATTGGGGGTAATTAGCACCTGATGAGACTGCTGAGAGGTCCCTTCCTTCCCTTGGAGTCCTCTGTCGTTCATTAATGGCTGTCGTAAATCAGCACGAGACCTGGAGGTTGAATTTGGAAATTCGAGGTGTCTTCTCGTTCCATGTTCACTGTACAACTGATCAAAAGCAGTGAAAATCACGTAGCGTAGCCGCTAATGTTACGTATAGCGGAGTTTGAGACTGAATGTCTCCTTAAAAGCTTTCACGTCAACTTGGTTTCTTTTAAATCAAATACTTCGTTTCACCCTCAATGTGAAACAATGAAGGATGTCGACAACAATCGCTCTAAAATCCTCAAATTTGTAACTGAAAGTGAGAAATTTTCATTTTTTGTGTTGACCAAATAATTTTCCAATTTCCTTAAAAGGAGGTTGTTTGGTGTCAAAGAGATGGGAATGAGACGTACAAGTCGATTTTGGCACTTAAATCCCCTGATTCTAAAATTTGCTGTTCGCCTTGTGGAACATATCCTAAGGAGTACCCAATGTCATCTGTTGAGGAGCCGTAAAACAGTTATGGATGCTTCAGTGAAAATGGTCCATAACCAAGATACAATTTATCGGTGGAGAAATATTAAAGACATTTTCGTAATCAGCGCGAGCTGACGAGTCGAACTATACGTTTGAATTCCCGAATAGTTCACTGTGAAGTAATTGGACGCTAACGAGCGTCGGAGCACGTCGCTGACGTTTTTCCTATCGAGGTCTGGTGATGGTAGTGTATTCTCACTTCACAATCACGGTTTATTACAGATTACGGTAAAGTATGACAGAAGTATTAATGTTCAAGTTGATGTTGGATCACTCGCAAAAATTGCGACTCAGGCGGGATTCGATCCCTCGTCTCAGCGACGGACGACATACTCTATTCTCCGTTTATTCCCTGTTATTCTCGGATGAAATGTTGACCTTGAACATACCATTTTTTAATTCAAACAACTTTCCGTTCTTTCTTTTTTTCATTCCTTCACTATCCCATCTTGCATAGAGGAATGACGAAAATCCGCGTGATTCGCGCGGAATGTACGTCATTGTTTTGCTGACGAGATTAGCACCAATTAGGCGCTAAAGGAATCAATCGCTTTCGTTCTGGTGAGAATTCCTTTGAGAGCGATTTAGAAATTTCATTGGTTATTGTTAGCCACCGCGAATTAATACCGGGCGTCGATAGTTGTTGTTGACGTTTCGACGATTTCCACCCACCCATTTCCAGCTTGCCGTCGGTTTTCGTGCACCGATAAAAAGCGCTAATTTCACTCACATCGTCGAGGGATCGGTCCCCGCTTTAGCTAACCAAGCCCTCCATCCCTTCGAGGTCGGGTAAATTGGTACCAGACTTGTCTGGGAAGGTAAGTACACTGACGTGGTATAGTGCTTGGCCGCGGCAAGTCACCGAATAGGCCTAATACACATTCACCGTGTCACCACGGTTCCAAACGGATGACGAAAGCATGGCGTATCGTGAGAGCACTCTCTAACGCCGAGTACTTTACCTTTGCCTTTTATTTTAATCTCAGCTAATTACGAAGCTAAGCTTTGGGGTTTGGAAGATATTTATTTGTCTATTTACCATTTATTTATTTGTTTGTTTGTTTATTTTTTTTATCACAACATATTATATACGGAACGGATACTATGGAAAGAAGTATTTTTCGTGTTTGTAAGATAGATCTACCACGCGGATTTTTACTCAAAACTTCTATTCAGCTGCTTCAGCACTTCAAACTTGGGTAGTAAAACCGTTATATAAGAAACTGAAAATAACGCTATACAAATTTCAAGTTAACACATGATTACGAAGAATATAGGAGAAAATTGACATCATCACTCGAACGTGCTACGAGTGATGAGAGTTATGAGAGTTAAGTGATAAAATATGGATGCACAGCTGAAACCCTGAAATAGAGTTATAAGGCAAGTGGGAAGGCTAATTTTATTGAAGCACCAATACTACGAGAGAAGAACGAATAATCTCAACGCGAAGAAGCGTCGGTGGAAGGGGCACGCGATCAAATGAATGCTGAGATCTCTGCCTAAGCCTGCAAAGAAGCTGTGCGGAGAACTCGCAACACTATTATCGCGTCCTCGATCAACCACATCGCCTCTCCGCAAGTACAATGTGTATAAACATAGGCTTCGATCGCCATCAACATCCCGAACTTTACATCTAACTGAGCATTACATGACAAATCAGTTGAATATGTCAACAGAATAGGAAAAGAAGATATACTGAAATTACGGTATTTTGGACGACTTTGTCGTCACTCTTCCCGAAATGATGAGTTCAAAGGAAGGTTGATGTTGTTCGTGGTCGATCAGGACCAGCGGTTGTCTTTGTCCTCCACTCGTCGTCCATCGTTCAGTTGCTTGTTGCACGTTGCTGCTCTGAGTTCCCTGAGTTCCCTTGTTCTATCCAGTACAGCAAATGTTGTCCTTTGCTCTCTTCCAACACGCTTTAAGCTTTTCAACTATCGGTCTAGTTGTTTCTTCATTTCGTTTCTACGCTTTTCGGCAATGTGCTTTTTGTCTGGTATATTGCACAGAGCTGTGGGATGGCTACAAACGAAAGGTATGGGATTAGCGAATGATGTATTCTGTACGCGGTCGCAGTAGAAACAGCGTTTGGTTTTGTACGTGCAGTTCTCACGATGATATGGCCTCAAACAGTGTTGGCAAAGGAGTTCATCATTAATGATCTCCCACCTTTCGTCTCCGTTAGTGATCACCGGGCAGCAATCCGAAAAGCGTTCTCCAAGGGCACCCCAAAACGCCCATTTCGTTGAAGGTTTCATGTTTGGTGATCGATGTTCTCGTTTTCTGAATGGGTAGGTCGTCAATTCTGCCGTCATTAATTTTACCTCCTCTTGGTAACGTCCTATGTTCTCTTGAGACAGTTGTTCCTCTTCATTTGAGTGATTCAGTTGTTCTTCTAATTCCTTGACACGTAAATTATCTTGTTGTAGTTGATCGTAGTATGTCAACTTCTGCATCTCGTTGGGCTCTACCATTGGTTCGTCTTGCTGATTCTCGTCGTCCGTGGAATTTTTTTCGCCAAAAACATCCGTGTCGTTGTTGTAGAAGTTGTTGTTGTTTTTGTAGTGGTTGTTGGTGCGTACGATATTGACGTAGCTGGACTAATCAATAAAGCGCTACTCGAACAACTCGGCTGGCAAGATGCCGCAGGGGTCACTATTTGGATTTCGGGTCCGTCCCCGGAGTCGGTGGCCGTCCGATCCGGCTCTGGACCGCTCGTCTGAGGCGCGTCACCTAACAAGGGAGCATCTGACATTTTAGTCTTCTCAGAGATTTCTCCAACTGATCCCTCGACGACAAACAATTAGATCTAGCGATACCCCTCTAACGTTCTTTCTGAACCCTACTTCCACTCGACGAAAACCATCAAACTTTACTAACAGAAAAGCAAAAATAACAGCTTCAAAACTTCAGAATGGGTTAGGACAACTATGTGAGCACCAGTTTCAATTCACCTGAATAATACGAGTATCAAAATAGCACCTGGGTTAGTGAGGATCAACAGATACTCGAATTCGATATTGAGAAGCGTTCAACCGTCTTTTATATGCAAAAGATAATAATGGAACGCCCGTCGCACAATCGACTCCTAAGCTGTGTCGTTCGGATAGCCTGAGATGACAAGCAGAGAAGAAAGGAAAGACGTAGGAAGAGACGTGGCTCTATAAGTCCTATCGCTCCCCGATACCTGCTACTCAATGACTGGAGGTGCTACCGCGACCCGGTACAGAGTTCGCATGCAGCGCGTCCCGCCTAAATCCGGTATAGAAATAAACGTAGGCACTAACCTGCAATAGCGAATGGCCCGTCACCAGATCCACAACGGTCCAGCCAGGAATCCTCCGCGTTGGTGGGTGCACTCGTTCCAGACAATCTCCAAGGAAACTTCCGATTCCGACGAATCACACTACGACTCGACTATGTCTACGACGATAACTACTCCGAAGTGCGGCACTCAACGATGACTCCGACAATCGCCAGGAATCACGACCGACACGACAATATAAACGTCCTATTCGGAACTCGTCAAACAATCACGCAATCGGGAGCGACGTTAGCCCAATACGAAGTAGAAGAAACGACGATCCGGAAGAAGCGGACGAAATTGGAGTAGAGAAAGACTCGGATTCCAACTGGAACAAGAAGGAAAACGAGAATAAGAACTAGAGCTAGAACTCCGACTCGGCGAAGTTACACAGCAATCTCACCAGGAGTTAGTTTCAAGATGAGGCCACGAAGAGTGTAGGCCTAAGACGAGCAAGAACCGAGAACCTAAACTTAGTCCCAAGGCAAAAGAGCATCACAACGTCAGTTTGGTTCCTTATAAAGGCGCTTGCCCGCGCGATCATTTTTGATCTTGACGGTTGATACGAACTCAATATCGAATCCGATACACAAATCAATGATAAGAGATAAGCGAGATGTGAGAGGAGGGCGACGACATGACGAAACATTTGAATCACCGAGATTTCTCGAAAGTCGCGCTCCGCACACATCATTCGACGCACAATTACACCATGTACGCCAGCAGACGCGCAAACGGTTCTCCCGTACTAACATCCGCAGTATGCAGGAAATCTGGCCATCTGATTTCGCTGTACTCGATATCTTTCGCTCCAACCACGACTATTGGATTGCTTGAGCCGTATGAGTATATTTGTGCAGTGCGCACCTTTCAAAGCTTATGACTGTGCTTCCGTAGCACACGTTACATTTGAGATGAGATGAGCTTGTTACAGTGCTGCGTAAGCAGCCTTTCATGCGAAGAGAGTTGTGATGCCATTCTCCTTTGTTGATTCTCCTCCTTCTTCAAAAAGGATGGGCGCGGGTGTGATGATTCAGAGTGTGAGCTACGATCCCGAAGAACAAAGAAAGACGCGATCGGTAGAAACAAAGCTGTGTGCGATTGATTCGACTAAATGGCGCCTAAGCGAAACGAACATCCAAATGTAATTGATTGAAGTGACTGTAACCACTTGATAAGAATTGAAGAGAATGTAACTGCATGAGTGGAGAAACGCTGCTCCGTTCAGCTTGTCTCCCGCGCCAAACATGAGCTGATCAACCATGTTGGACCCTTCGGGAGCTGTATATATCCCGCCTAGCGCAACAGACTTAGGGCAGGGTATTAATATAGTGATGACCCTACAACTTTGGTGGTATCAGGGCCGCGAACTTCGTGAACAGTTCTCTCTTGTTAGTGCATTTGCAATTGCTCGGAAGTTCTTTTCATGCACTCGAGTCATATAAGTGAACTTGGCGTTGATGTACAGAATCAAGTCGTAGGTCGCCGTAAATGATGGCCTCTTCTTTACGAAGAACCCCGTCTCACCTGCGAAAGCTAGTAGCAATCGAGGGTGTTCTGTCCTCCAAACGTTGAACGGGCAGTCAGGGTAGGGTTGACCGCGCTCTAACGTAAAAACCTTCTCGTCCTGTTCTACCAGATATGTTATGCGGTCACGATATTCATTGCCTGATTTGCTCTGATTACCTTCAATCGCGCTACCTTCATACAATATGACGAAGTTATCTTGAAAGCAGCCATCGAGAGACGTGGATTTCCAGTAGGTTTCGCCCTCGTTGCTGTCCATGCAGCTTCCTTTTGACCATATGCACTTCATATTGTTCCGAGGGTGCACCACATCGGTTCTCGTGTTGACGCGCGCTTGATCGTGTGTTCATAGATTGACGCTTGAGTCCATCGAGGGATGTACTAGTCGATAGTGACACGCTTCCGGAATCGTATCATGGATAATAAGCTCGAGAATATACTCCGCAAAGCCTCCCATGACCGCAGAAGTGTGGCTGTGCATGCCGCAGTAATGGATAATAAGGGACACAGCGTCGAAACATGTGGTGGCCCCACTACGGAGCTCTTCGTTTAACTGTAACAGCTGTAGGCGGATGATTTTCTCTATAGTGTCTTCAATGTTTTCATCGCAACCGCTCACTGATACCATATCGATTTCTGTCACGTTTATACCCGGTGAAAGCAGTCTTACGCGACTAAGGATGTACCTGGGATAGCTAGCCATCCAACTGTCAACACTGGCAGTTCAAGCAATCGCCACCTCAGTGCCCAATGAAGAAGTGGCGCAGGATAAACTCTAGGCACACACAAAAGCGCACAGGGAAAATGAAAGATCGGTGGATTATGACACAATGTGCCGTTCATGCCCCATTTCGCGGTCGATGCACCGATTGAAGAGAAGTATTTATCGTGCCTGCCAGATATATTTGCCACGCGGACTTTCACTCGGACGCTCTCATCAGTTGCTTCAGCACCTCAAACATGGGTAATTAAATCTTTATATAAGAAACTAAAAATAACGATGTACAAATTTCAAGTTGACACATGAATGCGAAAAATATAAAAGAAAATTGACATCATTACTTGAACGTGATACGAGTGATGAGAGTTATGAGAGTTAAGTGATAAAATATGAATGCACAGCTGAAACCCTGAAATAGAGTTATAAGGCAAGTGGGAAGGCTAATTTTATTGAAGCACCAATACTACGAGAGAAGAACGAATAATCTCAACGCGAAGAAGCGTCGGTGGAAGGGGCACGCGATCAAATGAATGCTGAGATCTCTGCCTAAGCCTGCAAAGAAGCTGTGCGGAGAACTCGCAACACTATTATCGCGTCCTCGATCAACCACATCGCCTCTCCGCAAGTACAATGTGTATAAACATAGGCTTCGATCGCCATCAACATCCCGAACTTTACATCTAACTGAGCATTACATGACAAATCAGTTGAATATGTCAACAGAATAGGAAAAGAAGATATACTGAAATTACGGTATTTTGGACGACTTTGTCGTCACTCTTCCCGAAATGATGAATTCAAAGGAAGGTTGATGTTGTTCGTGGTCGATCAGGACCAGCGGTTGTCTTTGTCCTCCACTCGTCGTCCATCGTTCAGTTGCTTGTTGCACGTTGCTGCTCTGAGTTCCCTGAGTTCCCTTGTTCTATCCAGTACAGCAAATGTTGTCCTTTGCTCTCTTCCAACACGCTTTAAGCTTTTCAACTATCGGTCTAGTTGTTTCTTCATTTCGTTTCTACGCTTTTCGGCAATGTGCTTTTTGTCTGGTATATTGCACAGAGCTGTGGGATGGCTACAAACGAAAGGTATGGGATTAGCGAATGATGTATTCTGTACGCGGTCGCAGTAGAAACAGCGTTTGGTTTTGTACGTGCAGTTCTCACGATGATATGGCCTCAAACAGTGTTGGCAAAGGAGTTCATCATTAATGATCTCCCACCTTTCGTCTCCGTTAGTGATCACCGGGCAGCAATCCGAAAAGTGTTCTCCAAGGGCACCCCAAAACGCCCATTTCGTTGAAGGTTTCATGTTTGGTGATCGATGTTCTCGTTTTCTGAATGGGTAGGTCGTCAATTCTGCCGTCATTAATTTTACCTCCTCTTGGTAACGTCCTATGTTCTCTTGAGACAGTTGTTCCTCTTCATTTGAGTGATTCAGTTGTTCTTCTAATTCCTTGACACGTAAATTATCTTGTTGTAGTTGATCGTAGTATGTCAACTTCTGCATCTCGTTGGGCTCTACCATTGGTTCGTCTTGCTGATTCTCGTCGTCCGTGGAATTTTTTTCGCCAAAAACATCCGTGTCGTTGTTGTAGAAGTTGTTGTTGTTTTTGTAGTGGTTGTTGGTGCGTACGATATTGACGTAGCTGGACTAATCAATAAAGCGCTACTCGAACAACTCGGCTGGCAAGATGCCGCAGGGGTCACTATTTGGATTTCGGGTCCGTCCCCGGAGTCGGTGGCCGTCCGATCCGGCTCTGGACCGCTCGTCTGAGGCGCGTCACCTAACAAGGGAGCATCTGACATTTTAGTCTTCTCAGAGATTTCTCCAACTGATCCCTCGACGACAAACAATTAGATCTAGCGATACCCCTCTAACGTTCTTTCTGAACCCTACTTCCACTCGACGAAAACCATCAAACTTTACTAACAGAAAAGCAAAAATAACAGCTTCAAAACTTCAGAATGGGTTAGGACAACTATGTGAGCACCAGTTTCAATTCACCTGAATAATACGAGTATCAAAATAGCACCTGGGTTAGTGAGGATCAACAGATACTCGAATTCGATATTGAGAAGCGTTCAACCGTCTTTTATATGCAAAAGATAATAATGGAACGCCCGTCGCACAATCGACTCCTAAGCTGTGTCGTTCGGATAGCCTGAGATGACAAGCAGAGAAGAAAGGAAAGACGTAGGAAGAGACGTGGCTCTATAAGTCCTATCGCTCCCCGATACCTGCTACTCAATGACTGGAGGTGCTACCGCGACCCGGTACAGAGTTCGCATGCAGCGCGTCCCGCCTAAATCCGGTATAGAAATAAACGTAGGCACTAACCTGCAATAGCGAATGGCCCGTCACCAGATCCACAACGGTCCAGCCAGGAATCCTCCGCGTTGGTGGGTGCACTCGTTCCAGACAATCTCCAAGGAAACTTCCGATTCCGACGAATCACACTACGACTCGACTATGTCTACGACGATAACTACTCCGAAGTGCGGCACTCAACGATGACTCCGACAATCGCCAGGAATCACGACCGACACGACAATATAAACGTCCTATTCGGAACTCGTCAAACAATCACGCAATCGGGAGCGACGTTAGCCCAATACGAAGTAGAAGAAACGACGATCCGGAAGAAGCGGACGAAATTGGAGTAGAGAAAGACTCGGATTCCAACTGGAACAAGAAGGAAAACGAGAATAAGAACTAGAGCTAGAACTCCGACTCGGCGAAGTTACACAGCAATCTCACCAGGAGTTAGTTTCAAGATGAGGCCACGAAGAGTGTAGGCCTAAGACGAGCAAGAACCGAGAACCTAAACTTAGTCCCAAGGCAAAAGAGCATCACAACGTCAGTTTGGTTCCTTATAAAGGCGCTTGCCCGCGCGATCATTTTTGATCTTGACGGTTGATATGAACTCAATATCGAATCCGATACACAAATCAATGATAAGAGATAAGCGAGATGTGAGAGGAGGGCGACGACATGACGAAACATTTGAATCACCGAGATTTCTCGAAAGTCGCGCTCCGCACACATCATTCGACGCACAATTACACCATGTACGCCAGCAGACGCGCAAACGGTTCTCCCGTACTAACATCCGCAGTATGCAGGAAATCTGGCCATCTGATTTCGCTGTACTCGATATCTTTCCCTCCAACCACGACTATTGGATTGCTTGAGCCGTATGAGTATATGAAAGGTGTGCAGTGCGCACCTTTCAAAGCTTATGACTGTGCTTCCGTAGCACACGTTACATTTGAGATGAGATGAGCTTGTTACAGTGCTGCGTAAGCAGCCTTTCATGCGAAGAGAGTTGTGATGCCATTCTCCTTTGTTGATTCTCCTCCTTCTTCAAAAAGGATGGGCGCGGGTGTGATGATTCAGAGTGTGAGCTACGATCCCGAAGAACAAAGAAAGACGCGATCGGTAGAAACAAAGCTGCGTGCGATTGATTCGACTAAATGGCGCCTAAGCGAAACGAACATCCAAATGTAATTGATTGAAGTGACTGTAACCACTTGATAAGAATTGAAGAGAATGTAACTGCATGAGTGGAGAAACGCTGCTCCGTTCAGCTTGTCTCCCGCGCCAAACATGAGCTGATCAACCATGTTGGACCCTTCGGGAGCTGTATATATCCCGCCTAGCGCAACAGACTTAGGGCAGGGTATTAATATAGTGATGACCCTACAACTTTGGTGGTATCAGGGCCGCGAACTTCGTGAACAGTTCTCTCTTGTTAGTGCATTTGCAATTGCTCGGAAGTTCTTTTCATGCACTCGAGTCATATAAGTGAACTTGGCGTTGATGTACAGAATCAAGTCGTAGGTCGCCGTAAATGATGGCCTCTTCTTTACGAAGAACCCCGTCTCACCTGCGAAAGCTAGTAGCAATCGAGGGTGTTCTGTCCTCCAAACGTTGAACGGGCAGTCAGGGTAGGGTTGACCGCGCTCTAACGTAAAAACCTTCTCGTCCTGTTCTACCAGATATGTTATGCGGTCACGATATTCATTGCCTGATTTGCTCTGATTACCTTCAATCGCGCTACCTTCATACAATATGACGAAGTTATCTTGAAAGCAGCCATCGAGAGACGTGGATTTCCAGTAGGTTTCGCCCTCGTTGCTGTCCATGCAGCTTCCTTTTGACCATATGCACTTCATATTGTTCCGAGGGTGCACCACATCGGTTCTCGTGTTGACGCGCGCTTGATCGTGTGTTCATAGATTGACGCTTGAGTCCATCGAGGGATGTACTAGTCGATAGTGACACGCTTCCGGAATCGTATCATGGATAATAAGCTCGAGAATATACTCCGCAAAGCCTCCCATGACCGCAGAAGTGTGGCTGTGCATGCCGCAGTAATGGATAATAAGGGACACAGCGTCGAAACATGTGGTGGCCCCACTACGGAGCTCTTCGTTTAACTGTAACAGCTGTAGGCGGATGATTTTCTCTATAGTGTCTTCAATGTTTTCATCGCAACCGCTCACTGATACCATATCGATTTCTGTCACGTTTATACCCGGTGAAAGCAGTCTTACGCGACTAAGGATGTACCTGGGATAGCTAGCCATCCAACTGTCAACACTGGCAGTTCAAGCAATCGCCACCTCAGTGCCCAATGAAGAAGTGGCGCAGGATAAACTCTAGGCACACACAAAAGCGCACAGGGAAAATGAAAGATCGGTGGATTATGACACAATGTGCCGTTCATGCCCCATTTCGCGGTCGATGCACCGATTGAAGAGAAGTATTTATCGTGCCTGCCAGATATATTTGCCACGCGGACTTTCACTCGGACGCTCTCATCAGTTGCTTCAGCACCTCAAACATGGGTAATTAAATCTTTATATAAGAAACTAAAAATAACGATGTACAAATTTCAAGTTGACACATGAATGCGAAAAATATAAAAGAAAATTGACATCATTACTTGAACGTGATACGAGTGATGAGAGTTATGAGAGTTAAGTGATAAAATATGAATGCACAGCTGAAACCCTGAAATAGAGTTATAAGGCAAGTGGGAAGGCTAATTTTATTGAAGCACCAATACTACGAGAGAAGAACGAATAATCTCAACGCGAAGAAGCGTCGGTGGAAGGGGCACGCGATCAAATGAATGCTGAGATCTCTGCCTAAGCCTGCAAAGAAGCTGTGCGGAGAACTCGCAACACTATTATCGCGTCCTCGATCAACCACATCGCCTCTCCGCAAGTACAATGTGTATAAACATAGGCTTCGATCGCCATCAACATCCCGAACTTTACATCTAACTGAGCATTACATGACAAATCAGTTGAATATGTCAACAGAATAGGAAAAGAAGATATACTGAAATTACGGTATTTTGGACGACTTTGTCGTCACTCTTCCCGAAATGATGAATTCAAAGGAAGGTTGATGTTGTTCGTGGTCGATCAGGACCAGCGGTTGTCTTTGTCCTCCACTCGTCGTCCATCGTTCAGTTGCTTGTTGCACGTTGCTGCTCTGAGTTCCCTGAGTTCCCTTGTTCTATCCAGTACAGCAAATGTTGTCCTTTGCTCTCTTCCAACACGCTTTAAGCTTTTCAACTATCGGTCTAGTTGTTTCTTCATTTCGTTTCTACGCTTTTCGGCAATGTGCTTTTTGTCTGGTATATTGCACAGAGCTGTGGGATGGCTACAAACGAAAGGTATGGGATTAGCGAATGATGTATTCTGTACGCGGTCGCAGTAGAAACAGCGTTTGGTTTTGTACGTGCAGTTCTCACGATGATATGGCCTCAAACAGTGTTGGCAAAGGAGTTCATCATTAATGATCTCCCACCTTTCGTCTCCGTTAGTGATCACCGGGCAGCAATCCGAAAAGTGTTCTCCAAGGGCACCCCAAAACGCCCATTTCGTTGAAGGTTTCATGTTTGGTGATCGATGTTCTCGTTTTCTGAATGGGTAGGTCGTCAATTCTGCCGTCATTAATTTTACCTCCTCTTGGTAACGTCCTATGTTCTCTTGAGACAGTTGTTCCTCTTCATTTGAGTGATTCAGTTGTTCTTCTAATTCCTTGACACGTAAATTATCTTGTTGTAGTTGATCGTAGTATGTCAACTTCTGCATCTCGTTGGGCTCTACCATTGGTTCGTCTTGCTGATTCTCGTCGTCCGTGGAATTTTTTTCGCCAAAAACATCCGTGTCGTTGTTGTAGAAGTTGTTGTTGTTTTTGTAGTGGTTGTTGGTGCGTACGATATTGACGTAGCTGGACTAATCAATAAAGCGCTACTCGAACAACTCGGCTGGCAAGATGCCGCAGGGGTCACTATTTGGATTTCGGGTCCGTCCCCGGAGTCGGTGGCCGTCCGATCCGGCTCTGGACCGCTCGTCTGAGGCGCGTCACCTAACAAGGGAGCATCTGACATTTTAGTCTTCTCAGAGATTTCTCCAACTGATCCCTCGACGACAAACAATTAGATCTAGCGATACCCCTCTAACGTTCTTTCTGAACCCTACTTCCACTCGACGAAAACCATCAAACTTTACTAACAGAAAAGCAAAAATAACAGCTTCAAAACTTCAGAATGGGTTAGGACAACTATGTGAGCACCAGTTTCAATTCACCTGAATAATACGAGTATCAAAATAGCACCTGGGTTAGTGAGGATCAACAGATACTCGAATTCGATATTGAGAAGCGTTCAACCGTCTTTTATATGCAAAAGATAATAATGGAACGCCCGTCGCACAATCGACTCCTAAGCTGTGTCGTTCGGATAGCCTGAGATGACAAGCAGAGAAGAAAGGAAAGACGTAGGAAGAGACGTGGCTCTATAAGTCCTATCGCTCCCCGATACCTGCTACTCAATGACTGGAGGTGCTACCGCGACCCGGTACAGAGTTCGCATGCAGCGCGTCCCGCCTAAATCCGGTATAGAAATAAACGTAGGCACTAACCTGCAATAGCGAATGGCCCGTCACCAGATCCACAACGGTCCAGCCAGGAATCCTCCGCGTTGGTGGGTGCACTCGTTCCAGACAATCTCCAAGGAAACTTCCGATTCCGACGAATCACACTACGACTCGACTATGTCTACGACGATAACTACTCCGAAGTGCGGCACTCAACGATGACTCCGACAATCGCCAGGAATCACGACCGACACGACAATATAAACGTCCTATTCGGAACTCGTCAAACAATCACGCAATCGGGAGCGACGTTAGCCCAATACGAAGTAGAAGAAACGACGATCCGGAAGAAGCGGACGAAATTGGAGTAGAGAAAGACTCGGATTCCAACTGGAACAAGAAGGAAAACGAGAATAAGAACTAGAGCTAGAACTCCGACTCGGCGAAGTTACACAGCAATCTCACCAGGAGTTAGTTTCAAGATGAGGCCACGAAGAGTGTAGGCCTAAGACGAGCAAGAACCGAGAACCTAAACTTAGTCCCAAGGCAAAAGAGCATCACAACGTCAGTTTGGTTCCTTATAAAGGCGCTTGCCCGCGCGATCATTTTTGATCTTGACGGTTGATATGAACTCAATATCGAATCCGATACACAAATCAATGATAAGAGATAAGCGAGATGTGAGAGGAGGGCGACGACATGACGAAACATTTGAATCACCGAGATTTCTCGAAAGTCGCGCTCCGCACACATCATTCGACGCACAATTACACCATGTACGCCAGCAGACGCGCAAACGGTTCTCCCGTACTAACATCCGCAGTATGCAGGAAATCTGGCCATCTGATTTCGCTGTACTCGATATCTTTCCCTCCAACCACGACTATTGGATTGCTTGAGCCGTATGAGTATATGAAAGGTGTGCAGTGCGCACCTTTCAAAGCTTATGACTGTGCTTCCGTAGCACACGTTACATTTGAGATGAGATGAGCTTGTTACAGTGCTGCGTAAGCAGCCTTTCATGCGAAGAGAGTTGTGATGCCATTCTCCTTTGTTGATTCTCCTCCTTCTTCAAAAAGGATGGGCGCGGGTGTGATGATTCAGAGTGTGAGCTACGATCCCGAAGAACAAAGAAAGACGCGATCGGTAGAAACAAAGCTGTGTGCGATTGATTCGACTAAATGGCGCCTAAGCGAAACGAACATCCAAATGTAATTGATTGAAGTGACTGTAACCACTTGATAAGAATTGAAGAGAATGTAACTGCATGAGTGGAGAAACGCTGCTCCGTTCAGCTTGTCTCCCGCGCCAAACATGAGCTGATCAACCATGTTGGACCCTTCGGGAGCTGTATATATCCCGCCTAGCGCAACAGACTTAGGGCAGGGTATTAATATAGTGATGACCCTACAACTTTGGTGGTATCAGGGCCGCGAACTTCGTGAACAGTTCTCTCTTGTTAGTGCATTTGCAATTGCTCGGAAGTTCTTTTCATGCACTCGAGTCATATAAGTGAACTTGGCGTTGATGTACAGAATCAAGTCGTAGGTCGCCGTAAATGATGGCCTCTTCTTTACGAAGAACCCCGTCTCACCTGCGAAAGCTAGTAGCAATCGAGGGTGTTCTGTCCTCCAAACGTTGAACGGGCAGTCAGGGTAGGGTTGACCGCGCTCTAACGTAAAAACCTTCTCGTCCTGTTCTACCAGATATGTTATGCGGTCACGATATTCATTGCCTGATTTGCTCTGATTACCTTCAATCGCGCTACCTTCATACAATATGACGAAGTTATCTTGAAAGCAGCCATCGAGAGACGTGGATTTCCAGTAGGTTTCGCCCTCGTTGCTGTCCATGCAGCTTCCTTTTGACCATATGCACTTCATATTGTTCCGAGGGTGCACCACATCGGTTCTCGTGTTGACGCGCGCTTGATCGTGTGTTCATAGATTGACGCTTGAGTCCATCGAGGGATGTACTAGTCGATAGTGACACGCTTCCGGAATCGTATCATGGATAATAAGCTCGAGAATATACTCCGCAAAGCCTCCCATGACCGCAGAAGTGTGGCTGTGCATGCCGCAGTAATGGATAATAAGGGACACAGCGTCGAAACATGTGGTGGCCCCACTACGGAGCTCTTCGTTTAACTGTAACAGCTGTAGGCGGATGATTTTCTCTATAGTGTCTTCAATGTTTTCATCGCAACCGCTCACTGATACCATATCGATTTCTGTCACGTTTATACCCGGTGAAAGCAGTCTTACGCGACTAAGGATGTACCTGGGATAGCTAGCCATCCAACTGTCAACACTGGCAGTTCAAGCAATCGCCACCTCAGTGCCCAATGAAGAAGTGGCGCAGGATAAACTCTAGGCACACACAAAAGCGCACAGGGAAAATGAAAGATCGGTGGATTATGACACAATGTGCCGTTCATGCCCCATTTCGCGGTCGATGCACCGATTGAAGAGAAGTATTTATCGTGCCTGCCAGATATATTTGCCACGCGGACTTTCACTCGGACGCTCTCATCAGTTGCTTCAGCACCTCAAACATGGGTAATTAAATCTTTATATAAGAAACTAAAAATAACGATGTACAAATTTCAAGTTGACACATGAATGCGAAAAATATAAAAGAAAATTGACATCATTACTTGAACGTGATACGAGTGATGAGAGTTATGAGAGTTAAGTGATAAAATATGAATGCACAGCTGAAACCCTGGAATAGAGTTGTAAAACAAGCGGAAAGGCTAATTTTATTGAAGCACCAATACTACGAGAGAAGAACGAATAATCTCAACGCGAAGAAGCGTCTGTGGAAGGGGCACGCGAGAAAATAAATGCTGAGTTCTCTGTCCGAGCCTGAGAAGAAGCTGCGCGGAGAACTCGCAACACTATTATCGCGTCCTCGATCAACCACATCGCCTCTCCGCAAGTACAATGTGTACAAACATAGGCTTCGATCGCCCTCAACATCACGAAATCTACATCTGACAGAACATTACATGACAAATCAGCTGAGTATGCCGACAGAATGGGAAAAGAGGAAAATATACTGAAATTACGGTATTTTGGACGACTTCGTCGCCATACTAAAACATGGGCGTGCTACTAAATAAATAAGGAAAATGTGTTAGTTAAGCAACAGCGATGTTCAGATATGAAAAACAACAAATTATCAGAGAATATACATGAACACAAAATATAAAGGGGAAGCTTCTCCTTAAAATTTTTGCCTAGAAGCACTTCAATCCCTCGAAATTTACAGAAATCCACTAGCGTTATTTCTAGAGCATTTGACCAAAATCTTCAATGTGACTCTCTCCTTCATGGAAATCTGATCATGCTTTCATCCATTCATCAGTTCATACCCTTCAGACAGTTTGGCAAGCCAGATTCTTCTACGACTCCTACTTCCATGTAGACTGATCTGATCATCTAAATCCTTGCAGTGTTCAGTCTCAGACGTAGCCTAAGCGACTTTCAAGCCCAGACTGACGAATCCCTGGATCCTGAGCTTTTCGGCTCGAAGGCCGAAAGCTTCGCCCCCATCGAGAGCTATTCTGGGTCCCGGACGAGTTTCCCACCGTATCAATGCCGGCCGTGACGTAGTCAGCTCGGCCATTCGTCGTCGTGTTCAGTCGTTCCTCTTCCGTCGACGACGACGATCATCATCGGTTTCACCTCCCTCCATCCCCTGCGTGCATGCGGGACCACGCCTCAGTGCACAATCCGTTCGCCCCACTATTTTCGGCTCTCCTGGGCTTTCGTACGTCAGAGGACACACGGGGGACGCGTGACTCCTGCAAAATAGTCGGCCCTTTGTCCCCCTATACCCCGGCCCGTCTAATTGCGCTCAGGTGCTTTTTTGGAGACGTCGCGTTGGTCTTTGAGCCATTCTTCCGGTGTGCCGCTGCCCACCGGCGTCACGTTTCCATAGGAAAGCCCTTCAAAGGCCTCAGGTACGGTGGTCGGTTGAGTTTTCTTTCACCTAAGCTTCAGCGAGTTTCTCAGTTTAGACTTTGAGATGAACTCAAGAGAACGGTAGCCTTCCATGGTGCAGTTTTTTGGGGGATTTTGCGACTTAAACGTCAAGGGCGACCAAAACGATAAATTCCGAGGCTCTTGGATCTAACCCTTGGGAACTCTTTAACTTTTCGACATCTTCTCAGTCTTCAGGTTCCTTTAAGTCGCCGACCGCGATAGTCAAGATCCGAAAGTACAGCAGATTTCATAGAAAATGAATTTTAAAAGTTTTATTCCGAAACTTAATTGGGCGATTATTTGGAGATAAATGAAAAAAATGAAATTTGAGAGAATATGGGACTTGTTGCAAATGATTAGCAGAGAACTAAAGGCGATCTTCAGTGTTGGTAGGTTTGTCGTTTGGTGAATTCTTCGGCCAATTCTTTACCCAGTCTGAGCTTTTTTTCACCAAGGGCACCATGCGTTGCGACATAAGTTCTTAGCTCTCACTCAATGATTTCGAATTCATTTTCCATTTTCAGTGTCACTAGACGATCGGAAAAGCTCTCCCACGCAAGCTTTTCCAGGAATAGAACAGCAGATAAAAAACACTTATTTTTGCAGAGCTTGAAAGCAGGCATATATCAAAGGGAAGCATTTGTAGGTAGATGAAAAATTTCTGGAAGATTTTTGGCCCCCTTTTCAGCAGATTTCTATCGTAAACATCCCATATTTTAACGTGAACTGTAAAAAAGGCTAACTTCGCCAGAACTTTCTTAAGAACTACAGTACACTTCCGGTGGAAACACCTGCGATTACGTTGTTCTTATGGATGTCTTTTATGTCCCTCTGTTTCTCTAAAGACAAAGTAGTGCGTAGGAAGAAATGAATAGATTTTCTCATGTTGGCTACGGCTCATTCTCTTTCTTCTCTTAACCGATTTATTTCATATTTGCTAACTGTTGCACATCATTCCTTATGTCCTACGTCCACCTTTGGCCGAGTTTTGGTTTCCAATCTATATCCTGAACTATTTGAATGAATCATCACTGGAAGGATCCCACTTCCTTCAGTCGTTTTTCGTCGGAAAGAGGGTGCTTTGACATCAACAGCAATCGTAATCGTGGATTAATTTTTCTCGCCCATACTGAACTCTAAAAGTGATCGTCTCGCGAAAACTCGCAAAAAGAGGATTTCGAGCCAGATCTGGAAACTTGCCTAAATCCGGGAAGGATATATAATACTGATTTCGTACGAAAGATGTCATTTTCCTTGTTGTGCTGTTCATGGCTCTGTTTTTCACCGTTTCGGACTGTGGTGGTTATGTTCTGTTTGTGATTTGTTGAGAAAATTTCTAGACATTCAGAACTTTAATACGTACCGCGAAAACGAGAGCTGGTTGTCCCAGATCGCGCCATATACCCAAACAATCGTGAAAACTACGAAGTGGTTCAAGAATGTGCTTGGGCGAATGGAAATACCGGTGATCACATAGTTCTCTTGAAGGCCTTTTACCATTCTCAGTTTCTCACAAGGAACAATGCAGTCCGTAGAAAAAAATGAATTAGGATTTCTATTGGAATCTATTGAATTCTTTTTTCATAACTCTTGGATCACTTCTTTTAGAGATATGAATTGCTGTCCAGTGCTGCTATACGCTGCTATTTCTTCTGTCGAACGCATGAATGCGCTAAACTATTATGAGATAATTCGGTTTAGCACCCGTTCTCTCGTCAACGACCGAATTAGCCGATAGTACGAGCACCCTCATGTGGGTGTTTATTACGAATTCTCTGGCGGAACAAGAAATGTATTTATTTATTTATTATTTATCTATTTATTTATTTATATTTAATTATTTATTGCACAGCATGCCCTAATGTTAGGTGAAGGCGAATCACAAGGTCAATGACACTGGAGTTTATGTTTTCTTATCTTTTCAATTGTTTAAATATATCCTTGTCGTTTTGTCCAGTGACGTCGAGGTAACTCGTCCGATACCGGGCTCTTACCATTGTTTCCTAGCTGTATATTTTGTCTGTGGACGGAAGTATCTTATTAGAGCGGTGTCCAGTAAGCTAGGATCCTGTTCAAACGACAATTATCTCTGATTTTCTGTTCTGTTCTAAAAATTGGTCTAATTAGCTCGAGGTAACTCGTCCGATACCGGGCTCTCACTGTTGATCCGTAGCTGGAGGTCTCGAATGAAGACAGAAGTAACTTAGAGCGGTGTCTACCAAACTAGGATCCTGTTTGAATGACAACTGTTTTAGTTTTTTGTTCCGCTATAAAGATTGGTGCAACGAGATCGAGGTAACTCGTCCGATACCGGGCTCTTACCACTGTGTCCTAGCTGTATATCTCGTCTGTGGCCGGAAGTAACTTGGAGCGGTGTCTACTGAAATGGATCCTGTTTGAATGACAACTATTGTAGTTTTTTGTTCCGCTTTAAAGATTGGTGCAACGAGATCGAGGTAACTCGTCCGATACCGGGCTCTCAGTGTTCCCGTTCCCTCGTTGAAGGTCTCGTATGGAGACAGAAATGACCAAGGCAGAGGTAAACTATCTCATCACTGGGATTCCGTTTGAACGACAACTATTTTTTTCAACAACTGGGAACTCCTTTTTCACAAAAAAAAAAGCTAAAGGTAACGATGCCGGCGCTAGTCAGTCCCCTAGCGACACGCCATGTCCTTGTCTTCCATTCAGAATCGTAGAGTTATGGTCAGGGTCTTTTTCGAGTGTGTATTGACTTGATGAGCCAGTCGCTGTCGCACAACATTTTGTCTTTACCTTCACAGACAAGTCCGATACCAGTTTACCCGACTCTGAAGTGATGGAGAGTTAAGTCAACCTAGACACATAGGAGCAGGTATTTGAGAGCTCCTGGGTAACCGCTACGATTTCCTCTTTCCGATCTGTCTTCGTGGTACTGGTTTCTATTCAGAACACTCATGATCTATGTTTTACTTTTTTCAATTTTTTAAGATTTAATGAAATTATTTGTTAATTTTTCACGACCCCAGAGTTAACAAGGCTTGCTCAGTCCGGCCGAGGATCGAACGCTTGATCGTGACGATGGCAATGACACCCCTTTGCGCTAGACCAAGCGCACCCGTAAACAACCCTAAATACTAATTCCGTGCTCCGCATTCCAACGAATTCCGTGCTAAGCTTGTATTAAACTTGGCTAATTGGCTTCAGTCTATGGGTTTATTCCTGCAAAGTACCTGTTACTTGTGGAATGTGTGGATTGTCACCCGTTTCGTGGGCTTCTCTGACTTCGTTGAACTCCAGAAGCTCGTCACGTCACGACTTCTTCCTCGAAGAACTCTAATTTCTAATTTCGTGGAAAATGCCAGGTGACAGACGAGTTCTGACGTCGACGGACGAGATCTCCGAGACGTCTGACGTCGGCAAACTGGACAGGACAGACCTGTCTCGTGTGCTCTTGTTTTTGCAAATAAAAAGCTAATATCAAAAGTCGTCCTAGAATGTAGTGATGTGATCCTATCGCTCGGTGACGAAGATTAGCGACGATCGTTGTAGAGCGGAAAGTCGAAGTGGACTGTTGTCCTCAAAGAATGACAGAAAAGGGCAAGCCCTAGTACAGTTAAAAAAACGCGAAATAGGTTGTGTAGGTTTGAGAGAACTTGGAGAATGATAGAAATGCTTGAAAACTGAGCCTGTGTAGTTGCGTGATCGAACCCTGGAGTGCTCCGACAGACAACATTAGCTGCTATCATTCTTTAGTGCGCCACTGAACTCTCGAATACTCCTGCATGCCGAGAAGCTCGCATTTTGACCACATTTTTTCTAAACGTGTTTCACTTTTTGGCCGGTTTCCCTGCAGCTACCTCCTTCATCATTATCATCGTTTATTACGTATTAGGTCGTTAACTAATTATTTGCCGTTTTTTTCAAGCTTCTGTTGTGTGCCTGGTAGAGAAGCTTTCGGAAACGTCCAGATAGCACATGATAGAGAATTATTTGCTTTTTCACGACATGTATTTGCTATTTACGAAACATTGAAATTTTGATAACTTTTCGACCATTGAAGTTGAAATCAAAAGTGAGAAAAATTGACCCCACCGACAGTGAATTTTTTCTGCTTCGTTTCGAGTCCTCCTGCAAAACTGTATATACCATCTGGAAGTAGACAAGTTTTTCTATAAAACGATATACAGCTTGTTTTGGTTTTCTTTGGTTTTTGTTTACTTACAGAGCGTCAAAATGGGGTATCTCAAAGGGAACAATATTTTTGGATGCTTGTGCTGTCTTTCTGCCGAACGTTTTCAATCAGCTCCGAATACGTCACGAGAGAGCATTTGGTGCTCTATCAGATGGTATGTTTATTTTTCCATGCTAGCCGTTTTTTAAAAAATTTTTCATGAAAATGTTTTTAAAATTCCTCGACGAGTAAAACTTTTCGTTGGAAACCTTTTGCAGAATTTCAAGTATCTTTCGAAAGAAGAGGATTTGGGCTATAAGAAGATGCATCAAAATTTTTCAATCGCACCAGGTTTTGTTAACTTTCAGGTCGTCAAAGTGGAGACTTCGACGGCTCGCGTGGCCGCGCGAGCGGCCAACGCGGCAGCGCCTCAGTAATTGCGTGGCGGCGCGGCCGTCGCGTTGGCCGCGCGCGCGGCTACGCGAGCCGTCGAACTCTCCACTTTGACGACCCAAAAGTTAACAAAACCTAGTGCGATTGAGAAACTGTGATGCATCTTCTTACAGCCCAAATCCTCCTCTTTCGAACAATACTTGAAATTCTGCAAAAGGTTTCCAACGAAAAGTTTCACACGATGAGGAATTTTAAAAACATTTTCATGAAAAAAATTTTAAAAAACGGCTAGCATGAAAAAATAAACATACTATCTGATAGAGCAATAAATGCTCTTTCGTGACATGTTTAGAATTGATTGAAAACGTTCGGCAGGAAGGCAGCACAAGTATCCAAAAATTATTGTTCTCTTTGAGATACCTCACTTTGACGCTCTATAAGTAAACAAAAACAAAGGAAAATCAAAACAAGCTGTATAGTGTTTCGTAGAGAAATTTCTCTACTTTTAGAGCATACATACAGTTTTGCAAGAAGTCTCAAAACAAAGCAGAGAAAATTCACTGTCGGTGGGGTCAATTTTTCTCACTTCTGATTTCAACTTCAATGGTCAAAAAGTTATCAAAATTTTGAAGTTTCGTATATATCAAATACACGTCGTGAAAGAGCAAATAATTCTCTATCGAACGCTGTCTGGATGTTTTTGGAAGCTTCTCTACCAGGCGCACAACAGAAGCTTGAAAAAAACGGCAAATAATTAGTTAACGACCTAATATATATAGGACATACGTCAAAAAAAGATAAAACACAACGTTCATTTGCAACTTCAGTACAAAAAAATTGAAATCAATTATCCAAGAGCTTATTTTCAGCGAAACGTTTGAACGAGCCAAAAAAGCGCGGGCGAGCAGAATGTTATGCTTATTGCTTAGATAAAGCTATGTTCCTTGCTCTACACGTGAAATTGTACAACCTAAGATTTTTTGTAGAAGTTAAATTTTATTTATTCCACCTCTTGCCAGGGTAGTATAAATTATAAGCTAGGTGTATGAGTGGAACTCAAAAAACATGAGACTCTAGGTGTCTAAGGATTGCTTCTAGGTATACCATATGAGATTTTCTCCGAATCGCCACGAGTTTAAGAAGGCATTAGTGTGAACAATTTAGAAGTCTCAATGTCCATCCATCTCGCCAGCATTTTAAAAACCATACAAACGTCACGAAGTTTACGACGAGAATAAAGTGTGCTCAATTGGAATCCTTGAGTCCTGTGACTTATTAATTTCCTAATACGCTGTTAGGTCCATTTTTTCTTTTTTTGCGGTTTGTTTATTTAGTTTTGTTCTGTTTATTTTGGGCTGTTTAGTTGGTTTTTATTCAGTCAATTCCTTACTACCAGTGGTAAAAGTACGACTTGTGCTTCTTCCTTATGAATCTCTGAACGACGACGGGCACGAGATGGTCTCCGGACGTACAAAATAAAGAAATAAATAAATGAACTTCACATTTCCTTATTTCTTGACTGTAGGTGAATAAGAAACTAACAATCGTAAGACCGAGCCTGAGTGGCAGGCCACCCTATCGCCCACATTGGTTTAGTAGTGGCCCGGCCGAGGACCTTCATTTCCATAACATTTTGGAAACGCGAACAACAACGCCGGCCACTGCGCCCTCTGGCTTTTCGTAGTTCCACTCGTAGGGTAGAAGTTGCACGAGTGCCAGGAACCCGGAACTATGGCTACTTTTAGCTGCTTTTATCACTGATTAGCTTCATCATTTGATGAGTCAAAGGGCTATCCCTGAGGGCGAGTGGGCACGATTCACGTGACAGATTAGGAGTTGTCCGATGGGCAAGTTTTTTTTTGGCGTATCAAAAATTACAACTCTCTTCTGGGTTGGTCTACGGACTTTTGTATCGAGCGACGGTCTCGTCTAGGTACATAGGTGTCCGAGAATTTGATTTTTTGCTTTCTCCCTATATTGCGAACCCAAAAATTGCTTCTTTTCGGGGCATATTTATAGAAAATTCACTTTTCGAGGGCTATTTTGATATTATGCCACTGCAACTTCAATTCGATTTAATTAGGGGCGAGTCCTTGAGCTGCTCGTTTCGGGTTTCACCGCCCACAGAGGACTTGAGCTTTTTCTTCGGGCCTCATTCGTTCTCTGAAGGAGCGTTCTGCGAAGGCCTTCCCCGGTCTCTCTCTTTATAAATTTTCTTTTCCTATATTTTCATTTATTTAGCTGCTTATTACGTCTGATTAGAGTCTCACCACACCTTGGGCTCGTCGATGCCTCCAAACGAGCGGGTAACCGCTTCACCCACCTGTTTCTCCTCCTTCAGTGCGTCCATTCTTCATTACCTCATCAAGTGATCGACTTTTCCTACTTTTTCATCTCTCTTTCGTTTCCTTAAAGACTGATGAGTGGTCCGGGCTTCCCATTAATCTTCGTGAATGATGCCTCCGCAGATTTAGGCACCTCGCCTATCCTCGATGATTCTAGATCTAGAAGATTTGATAAATATCCGACTAACTGTTCGTTTATCTTCTAGGCTCAGGCTCGGGTCCAACAGTGCCCCGAAAGGTTAAATGGCTGAAAAAATGGGCTTGGCTTAGTTTTGCGTTGGCTTGCTTTGATTTCTCTGATATGATTCCTGAAGGGAGCTCAAAGGATCTATGGAACCCATGTACAATTTGAAGACCGATACGTATCCACATTTACAAGGCACTGATAAATTGTCTAGAATGATCTATTCACTCCTTTATTATCTGAGGAAAACTTACTGGTGGTCGAAATTCAGAGATTTTCATGTAAAAATCTAAATGGCGAAGTTTTCATGGAATACTTGACTGAAAAACCTTAGAAGCATACTATCGTGATATTTCTGTTAAGCCGTCTCTTCTTGTGAATACCTGCTCTAGAATAGGATGTTACAATGGTGGTGCTAGGTTCATCGCAAAAATCGCATCTTTGGCGGGATTCGAACCCGCGTACCAACCTATCCGGGATTGTGCACTAACCGCTATGCTACTGCGACGACCATTTGCGAAACCCTAGCACCTACCTTAAGCCCGAAGGCTTTTTAATTCAATTTAATTTTTAATTTTAGTTTCACGTTAATATCTGCCCTATCGCCACTTAACTGTCTGTCGTTCATCCGTTCATTCTGTCATCTATTCATTGGTTCTTACGTTTTCGACGATTTTGGAATGTGTGAAGGCCATCAGGGAGGCGGGTTTTAGGGCGGTGCCGACGGCGATTCCGGTGCTTGACGTTGTTGACTGTTTGGCCTGACGTCAACACCAAAACAGCCGCCCTTTCCACACCTCGACTTCACTCCAAGTGGACCTTTCATTCTGTAAAGTTCCATAAATAGCTCCACTACTGAATAGCCTAAATTTTTTCACTGTTTAGTTGTTTATTTTCCTTTGTTTATTTATTTACTGCAGTCACAGCGGCACCAACTCGTGACAACTACTGGACAACAGAACATCAGCACACAAAGTAACGTGAATATAAAATTTAAGAAAAATCAAATGTAGGTTTCCAGGAAAGCTCAGACACGCCTAGGTAAAGAATTGGTTTTTGAGAAACTTAGTTTCATTTACATTTATTCGCCACAGCTCTGACACCAAGGAAGTTCTTTATTCTTTATTCACGATTATCCAATCAACAAAACGTAGCAGAATGTAAAAGAACACTTATACAACATAGACTATTGGACATGATGGCATTAATATAAACATAAAAATCAAAATAGGATCAAAATTTGGCTCGTAATAATTCTCGATTCCGTGAGGTCGTATTGGAAAAAATAAAATAAAATAAATAAGTAATTAATAAAACCTGGGTATATGAGAAGTAGGGCCAGTCGGAACACTAAGAGTTCTGGAAGTCAACATACTCGAGGGTGTGAGTGCAGTGTAATGCGTGAATATCAAGAACGGTCATTGATGTAATATAGAGTGAGCAGGCCTAGCATGCTACTGCAAACAAGGAGCCTAGTTAGAACCTGTTGTTAAGGGTTCTTTCGAACTGGTTGAACTTGGCAGACTTGTTAGGAGGTCCTAGGCCACTCGAACCTGCGGTTTTTAAGAAGTCATCGAAAACCTCTTAATCAGCAGTCACAATCGGTATCAAATGGCCGTAGTTCTCAAGAACGATCCTTTATATAATATAAAGTGAGCTGGCCTAGCATACTAGTTCGATTGTTCCATAGCAGCGGGGAGGTTTTCACAATCTCTTTTCACTCAACGGTGTCTATCATTATTTGTTTATTCATTTATTTAGGGTGTGGACCAAAGCCGTGAAATGTAAAAAAGTTACAGACAGACAAGGTAAAAGTAAAGGTAAAGGTGTCGGCGTTGATCAATCCCCGAAGGACGCGCCGCCGCATTCGTGTTCAATTCAGAATCGTAGAGACGTGGTGAATACGTGGGGGCCAGCCGCTATACCAAGTCAGTGTATTTATCTTCCCAGATGAGCCTGGTACCAATTTACCCGACCCCAGAGGGAGGAAGCAAAGCTTGGTTAGCCCAGGCGAGGATCGATCAACCATGCGGGTGTCAGTAGCGCCTCTTACCACTGCACCACACGCGCCCAAAAAAAGGTTGCAGACATACACATTAAAACCTTTAAGAGCTCTGAAAACAATGATTCACTGTAGAAATGTCAGGTAGCACTCGTTCAAAAACGATGTTTTTCCAATTTTGCAAACCACGCAAGGAAATACCACGGACTTTTCTTATCCCTTATTCTCTTCCTTCTCTTATTATCCTGACTTTTGATTCACCGTTACCTAATCATTTATTTCAATATTTGCTCCCAAAACGAGCGGCCAAATGAGCTGCTTACTCAGAAATCGTTGTTATGGTTGAACAAACCCAAGAAACTAGAGCGATTTGCCGAAACCCGATCCGCATATTAGAATAATTAAGTCGTCGGAAACCAAGTCACGAATCATAATGGCAAACAAGCTGCTGCTGGATCTCTTCTAGTGGCTCTTACCCATTTCTTACCCATTTCTTGACCCGTCTTCTAAAATATACCTGGCTGAGGTCAACTTAGACCATAATATTGTGTCCTCAACTGAGCGCTTCCATAAGAACCTGCTAATCTGTTGAAGGAGGGAAGCTTTTTTGTTCGTTTCGTTAAAATATCCGTTTCTCTTTTTTCTCTTTATTATTTATTCTTTTTGCCCATAGTTTTTACCCATAGGTTGCAAGACGATATTTGGCGTTCGACGGCAATCTTTAAAGAAGTGCCGCCGAAGCAGCGCTGTTTTCCGGAGGCTCATCATTCAAGCCTTAGCTTATTTACTGAGCTGAGCTTATTTACAGCTTCAGTTCGGTTTTTAAGCGGTTTGGAAACGACGATTAGACGGGATGCTTAGGGAGGATCATCTCGGGAGAAGGTGGGAGGCCAGTATGATCTCTGATGAATTCCACGAATTTGCAAAGTGAAATGAGAAATTGAATTAATCGGAGTGGAATCCTGGCATCAGCAGAAGAGTCTGCAGACAAAAAACGTACAAAAATGGCGGAAATTATTCAAAAAACCGATCCGTTTCCTCGGAGCTAAATGTGAATGGAATGAGCAAAACAAACGCTGGAAAAAAAACTATTAATAGTCAAGATTAGGTAGTGAAGAAGGAATAGGCATCACACTGCAAAGTCCTGACTCCACTTACACGTGTATGTTTGGAAACTTTTTTCAAGAAACTTTCGAGGGTTATTTGAGGTTGTAAATCTTGCTAAAGTTTATTTTATTTCTTGAATTATTATAAGGCTTGAGAGAGCGATTTTCAGGAGAAGATAACCATATGTAGGTACCAAAAGAATTCATCATCAACATTCCTTATTTATTTTTGATTCCTTATAGTTTTAGACTTTATTACCATAGCTGAATTAGGGTAACAGGTGTGGAGCAGCACCTGTTCTCCGCTTTTGTTTTCATAAGAAAAACTACGAGTGGGCGGGGTAGGTTTATAGAACCGTGCCAATTATAGCTGGCTCCAGTATGGCTCCACCCTTCTGCTGGATTCAAAAGCTCCGTGGTGTCTCAGGCCTTCCGCGTCTGTATTGTTACCTTCCACTTTGTGCCTTTACCTTTACCCTACTGGCTACCACTCTCAAATCAGATCTCCTTCCGGGAAGCGCTTACCTCATCCGAAGCTGGTCGGTTAGCTTTTGAGGTTTTTCTTTTTCATATCACCTGTATCACCTGTCGTCCCGTTGATCATCGATTTGCTCGAGCGGGCGCCAGTAACGTCTCCATTCGTCCCTGTTGCGTGCCATGGTAGACCAGTGGGTCCTGCTCGCTCGAGGAACACGAAGAGCATCGAATCGATCGTTCAGGGATTTGACGAAGAAGTCCGACCAGCGCAAAGGTGGGCGACCTGGTGTTCTTTTGACGTCCCGTGGAATCCAGTCAGTAACGGCTCTCGTCCAACGGTCATCGCGAAATCGCATTACGTGTCCGCCCCACCTGATCTTCGACAACTTGGCCCATGCGACTGCGTCTCTGATCTTCGACTGTCGACGTAGCTCGGAGCTCCGTATGCCGTCTCTCGCTTGGACGAAGCGAGTCACTCCGAGCATCCTTCTCTCTATACTTCGTTGCGCTACGCAGATCGCATGTTCATCCTGCTTGCGTAACGCCCAGGATTCTGAAGCGTACGTCAACGCAGGAAGAACCGTAGAGTCGAAGAGATGGGCGCGGAGTCGGGCGTTCTTCGTCTTCCTCACTACTTCTTCAACACTCTTGAATGCGCCCCAAGCCGCTCGTTTCCTCCTGCCCAGCTCTGGACTCAAGTCGTTGGTCATGTTGACTTCCCGACCTAAGTACACATAGCTGGAGCATTCAGAGATATTCGTTCCGTTGAGCGAGAATGGGGCATCAGAAACGTATCCGTTCTTCATGAACATCGTCTTCGTCAAGTTCAGCTGCAAGCCGATCTTCCCACACGCATGATCGAAGTCGGCCAGCATGCGTTCTGCCTGGGTGATAGATGGTGTTATGAGTACGATATCATCCGCAAAACGAAGGTGGTGTAATTGCCGGCCGTCGATCTTCACTCCCATGTCGTCCCATTCTAGTGTTCGCATGATGTTCTCGAGAGAGGCGTTGAACAGCTTCGGTGATATGGTATCACCTTGGCGTACACCCCTCTTCACGTTGATACGAACGTTGTTGTAGAATGGTGTGATCACGGTCGTGAATCCCTTGTAGAGCTCACTGAGGATCTTCACGTACTGAGTGGAGACGCCTTGTTTGCAGAGAGCCTCAATCACCGCTTCCGTTTCGACAGAGTCGAAGGCCTTCTTGAGATCGATGAATGTGAGGCACAACGGCGTCTTGTACTCTCGGGACACCTCAATGAGCCTGATCACAGTGTGGATATGATCGATTGTGCTGAACCCTCTTCGAAACCCGGCTTGCTCGCAAGGCTGTCCTTCGTCCATCGTTCGGTCGATCCTATTGAGAATGACGCGTGTGAATAACTTATAGATTACAGACAGCAGGCAGATAGGGCGATAGTTGCCGATGTCGTACGGATCTCCCTTCTTATACAGCAACACAGTCCTGCTAGTTTTCCATATTGCTGGTACTTTGCAGTCCGACAGGTATCGTGTGAAGAGCCTGGCCAGGTTGTTGATGAGGACTGGCGGTAGGTTCTTCAGGTGTTCGGGTTGAATCCTGTCGGGACCGGGAGCTGTGCGATTCTTCATCGACGAAATCGCATGACGAATCTCGGAAGGGAGGACCGCAGGGATGACATGTCCATCGTTCGGGATTGGGTATTCGGGAAGATGGACGTGGCTATCGAAGAGATCGGAGTAGAAGTCGTGGATGACCTTCTCCATAGCCCTTCTGGAGGACGTGAGGGTTCCATCCGGGCGCAGGAGAGCTGTCATCGTGGTCTTGTAGTTGATTAGGCCTCGACGAGCATTGCGTATGCTCTTGCCCGCTTCAGCCGCATCAACAAGCGCAGCTACTCTTCTCTCTTTAAGGTCTTCCTTTATCGCTTCTCTGCACAACTTTGCGAGTTCGGACGTTCGCAGGTAGTCGCCTTCGGTTCTTGCCACTCCGCGTTGGCGAATCAGCTCGAGAGTTTCGTGGGAAAGGCGTTTCCTGGTATTCTTGGGGCTCTCGGCTTCTTGAGCACAGTCACGTATGTGGGCAATGAACCTGTTGTATTCCTCGTCGATGTTGTCCTCGGCGGAATCTTTCCAGCAGCTAGCCAGCGAGGAGAAGAGGTCCCAGTTCACGAGTGTTCTAGGGGCTCTCTTCTTGAACTCCACGGATCTCCTTCTTTGAAGGTTCTCCTTCAAGAAGGATCCCCAGCCGGTTGGTGGCGAGGCTACGTGGCGCGACCCCAGGTGGCGGATAGGGGATTAATCGCGGACCAAAAGCCACCTTATACTTGCCGTGAGACGCGGGTGGAATCAGTGTCGAGCAAGCTGATTCTACTGTGCCAGACGGTGACACCTCCTCACGGAGGCTAACTGTCTGGCCTAAAAACTCGCATTCGGTAGACACGGAAGTATAAGAGAGGCGGTTCAGGGTCGCCTCTAATAAATAAGCCCTTAGCTCCAGCGGGATAGTCTGGCTAGCTACCCGCCGTATCCAGCCCGTACGGCAGAGCCTGGCAAGCTGCCCGTACGTCCCCCCTCATATGCCAAGAACAGTAACAGTAACAACTTGAACCACCACCCTCCAACCAGTTATTCTTCGTGCTGGGTTCAGCTTACCCCTACCGAATCAGGATTAGCAACCAATAGTCAGCAGTTAATTGAAGTTGTCCAACCATATTCTAACTGGTCTAACTATATTGACCTCACATAACATACCACTGAACTTTGCGATTCTGAGTCTGGGTTATTTAATCTCTCTTAATGGTTACCCAGACCCCATACTAACTCTACCCAAGTCAGAAGGCATTCGAAGTCATCCAGGCTTTTCTTTATCATTTTATGCACTTTCTTTTTCTCACCATGACATTTTCGTTTGTTCATCACGTCGTAAAGTTACGTTTTCATGTCAAATTTAATGTCGTGCCTTTGTTTTTATATCAAAACTATTATTTTATTTACCGTGAACGACATGTGAGGCGAAAAGATTAGAAGATGGTTAGGAAAGCATAATTATTTATTTATTTATTTATTTATTTCTTCGCCATATCAGGGCTAGCAATAAAACAATAAAACAACGAAAGGAGCAACGGTAGAGGATTTAGTAATACAAATGCATCAAAAACCTTATATTACTAAAAGGGGAACCAGCACCGTTAACTCCAGGCAAACAAACATGCAGATCACATCCACCAGCATGGAATACGGTAGACGTCATGAGCGGTTGGATACAGTTTCTATTACATATTGGGAATTTCTGTCCATAAAATCAATTCGATAGAAGTTCTCAATGTTAGCAGCTTCGAGGTCCATGAGTTACCCAAGCTGATTTTGAGGATAAGCTTAATTTTTGAAAAGAAACGAAGTTAGTCTAACTTGTCTAGAGCACGCACCTCTAGGGAGCCTCTTTTACCTCAGGGTGGTCTAAGGAGGCGTTAAATAATGGGTGGTTTTCAGAGGTGTAAGATATGGCACCTCCATGACGCCCCAATCAAACGTTTTCTACATTACAGTTGTTTTCAGTAAGCAAACAGACTAAAACAACGACCGAACAGTGAAAACGGTAAGGAAACCAATCTTTATGAAGGTTGGACATGATAGAATACTAGACTTCGGGATCGTCTTTCTATGAACTTCCGCATGTCTTTATCTTCAATATTCAAATTTTCATTACAACAACGACCTAAACGGGTTCCGAATGAACTGATACTTCCATCTGAGGTCTCGAGATCGAATGTTCGTTCGGATGGGTTTCATTCATCCGCTGACCTCTACAGCCGAGCATTAGGGTAATTGGTGGTCGACACCACCGGCGAGGTTGGTTTACCGTCCTGCTTGCCATTCCTGTCGGTTTTCACGACGACGAGACGATTGTTAGTGTTTGTTAGTGTTTGGGCAGCTAGGTGGATTTTATTCCACAACGATTTATCCCGACCACTTGCGTATTACGTCTTTCATGATAGCCGCTCCGTCTTCTTTCTCCTTGGTGCTGCTCCCGCTTTTGTTGAGACACCACACTGCCATGCGTGGTGCAGTGGTAAGAGGCACTACTGCCACCCGCACGGTCAAGCGATCGGTCCCGGCCCGGGCTTACCAAGTCTTCCATCCCTCTGGGCTCCGGTAGATTGCTACCAGACTTGTCTGAGAAAATAACAACTCTTACTTGGTATAGCGGCTGGTTCCCGCAACTCATTAAAGGCCGAATACACACTCACCATGCCTCTACGATTCTGAATTGAGCACGAATGCGGCGGCGCGTCCTTTGGGGACTGATCAACGCCGACACCTTTTCCTTTACCTTTTACCACACTACCATCTTGTCTCGGTCTTGAGCTTCATCTGGGGCGGCTATATCGTCCTCGATCGAAGGTTCTTGAGCGCCTTCCATGCGACTAAGTTACGAATGCCTTCGAGTTTACTCTGACGAAGGCGACAATGCCGAAACGTTAGCCGGACAGGTCTGTTTAAAAACCTCAGGTGTCGCCGAGAAAAATTTGATTATCGAAAAATACTAGACAATCTATAAGCAAGCAATTCGTGACTCAATGCATCTTTTGTGGATTTTCGCGAGCTCAGGAATCCCTGGAGCTGGGAATTCCCATAAAGAATGGCGAAACCACTCGATTTGCCGTTTGTTGTTCGCTCCTGCAACATTTGAAGAGCTCAGTAAGCAGATAGCATTTCATCGCAAACGTCATCGCTAATCAGCTAATTCGTTTTGTTGGCCGAAGAAGCGCCCGGGAAAGATCGTGGGAGAGGAGCTCGAGAGAAGTTCAAAAGCTCGACAAACGCTCATTAACATCAACGTTAAGATTCGTTGCTTCCTGTCTTTCCTGTCTTTTGGTCTTGAGCGAATGATCTCACAAACTCCTCTTTTCTCTTCCAGGCTCTGACGAAGGCGGTCTCGCCGAAACGTTAGCCAAATAAACTTGTACCATCTTGGCTATTCGGCTTCACTCAAATCTATCACGTGCAACTACAGGGTGTCTCAAAAAAATGTACCTCCTGTTTGAAGAGCCATAACTTTGGCCAGAGTGAACCAATCGAAACGAGTCATAGCTTGAATGAAAGCTAAGAAAAAAGAAAATTTTCTGGTATGTGTTTGGTGAAGATTGCGCCATGTGCTCGACTGAGGCCTTAGATTTTGGACCTGATTGATAGTGCATGGGTTATATGCTTGCTCTATTTTGGTCTTAAACAGGTGATATCGCTGCTATGAGTTACTCCTGAGGTAGTAAACATATCTACTTGACGCAGCTTTTGGTTAAGCATGGAACAACATCAATATCAGTCAATAATTGTAACCACTGTTTGAGAAGCTGAAACTCTTCCAACCGTGATGCAATCATGGGAAAAGAATCCAGAGGGACGTAAAATGTATGAACCATAAAGATTGCGCCGTGCACCTGCCCGAATCGTCGGATTCTAGACTTGATTGAAAGTTCACGGATAACATGCTTGCTCCACTTTGGTCGCCAAGAGGTGATATCGCCGATACGCGTTTCTCTTGATGCAGTAAACATGAAAACATCAAGACATAACAAGTTTAACATGCACTTTGAGATGCACTTGCACAATACGACAATGATTTTTTATTCAGATCAAAATGAACACTCAGTGATTGATGGTGATGCTAATTCGTCTTTAACCAAAAGCTGAGTTGTTTTGTCCGCTGCCCCAAGTGTAACGCAATGATATGACCCGTTTGTGACCAAGGTAGAACAAGCATGTTATCCGAGAACTTTCAATCAGGTCTAGAATCCGACGATTTGGACGGATGCATAGCGCAATCTTCATGGTTCATACATTTTACATTCCTTCTAATTCTTTTCTTATAATTGCATCACTGTTGGAAGAGTTTCGGCTTCTCAAACAGTGGTTGCAATTATTAACTGATATCGATGTTGTCCCGTGCTTAACCAAACGCTGCGGCAAGTAGATATGTTTACTGCCTTAGGAATAACTGACGACAGCAAGCTCACCTGTTAACGACCAAAACAGAGCAAGCATATAACCCATGCACTATCAATCAAGTACAAAATCCGAGGCCTCAGTCGAGTACATGGCGCAATCTTCACCAAACACAGACCAGAAAATTTTCTTTTTTCTTAGCTTTCATTCGAGCTATGACTCGTTTCGAATAGTTCTCTTTTGCCAAAGTTATGGCATTTCAAACAGGAGGTACATTTTTTTGAGACACCCTGTATATTCGACATGCCAAGATTCAACGACAGTCGATTATGGAATATTTTCCTGTCTTTCCTCCCTTTTCTTCCCTAAGACGTAGGCGAATTTTCGTCAGATTCTTAGGGACCATAAAGCACAAATCTGGCACTATCGCATCGTAATTTTCTTGTTTCAGGATGTTCATTTATCTGTTTTTTCTCATCTCGTTCGGAACCGCACCAGAACAAATCATTTTTGAAACTGGTGTGGTAAATATAATAGGAAACTTGTAACCAATCAACTAAAAATAACGTACAATTAACGAAGTCCTCTGGCTAAGGTTTCAAGGATGGAGACCTCTTCACCCTTCTCATTCTCTGCTTTGTCTTTCTCTAACCAGCCATTCAGCGGCTTGCCGACCGACAAACGATTGCTAAATGCATAATAAATAGAAACAAAAACTAACCACTAATAGACTGAATTAAAGATTCGAAATAAAAGCCATGAACAAATAGCAAAAGACGGCGAGCTGAACTGATGAAATGCGTCTCTGGGAGTACGGTAACGGGCAATCAGGACGGGACCCATATGAGCCACCCATAACAAACATCGCGGTCTCGCTGATTATATAGTAGGATCCTCAGTAGGTTCATCTCTTCGTCGTTCAAATCTTCCTTGTCATCTTCATCCTGTTCATGTCCCCACCCTTCTCAGAATGGCTTCTTTCTCTCCGTCATCATTTTTCTCGCCCTCCTTCCTCGTTTTCCTCGGTAGACTGAATTAAAGATTCGAAATAAAAGCCATGACATTAATTATAGATCATGTATGAATAAACAGTAATGCTAAGAGTACAAGACAGAAGTACACTAGGAAGAACTCCCCTCTAGTGCATCATATTAGGATTGGCCATCTTTAATATGACATGGAGGTCCCGTGGTGTAGTGGTTATCACGTCTGCTTCACACGCAGAAGGTCGCCGGTTCGATCCCGGCCGGGACCTCCATGTCATATTAAAGATGGCCAATCCTAATATGATGCACTAGAGGGGAGTTCTTCCTAGTGTACTTCTGTCTTGTACTCTTAGTATTACTGTTTATTCATACATGATCAATAATAATGATAACAAGGAGGAGTAAGATGGAGAAGCTCCCATCGCGGGAGGGTCGGCCGGCACTCACCCGTGCGGGTCTTGCTCGGTGGGCGGCTCGTCCTTATCAGAAGCCCACAACGACCAGCTTGTGTATTCTGATCGGACACGACACCAGCTACCAGCATATCAACAGCTCTCTCTGCATCAGAACATTCAGTCGTAGGTCACGCCTACATCATAATTTCGTCCATTCTCTCGTTTTCACCATTTTCCGCAAGCAGTCAGTAGTATCAGTCGTAACTAGGAAACTAGTTCATTGATAAGCTGACAGCAAGGACCCTGCCAACACTCCAACTTCATGGCATTCTTCAAAATGGGTCGGGAATGGCGACTAATGGACGTGACGACAATCACCCAAGACACCATGAATCGATCCTGGCTCAAAGCTCGAGGACGAGCTTTATTAGAGGAATGGAGATGTCGTGTCCGATCAGAATCCACAAGCTTGAGTGGGCTTCTGATAAGGACGAACCGCCCACCGAGCAAGACCCGCACGGGGCAGTGCCGGCCGACCCTCCCGCGATGGGAGCTTCTCCATCTTCCTCCTCGTTATCATTAATTATAGATCATGTATGAATAAACAGTAATGCTAAGAGTACAAGGCAGAAGTACATTAGGAAGAACTCTCCTCTAGTGCATCATATTAGGATTGGCCATCTTTAATATGACACCCTTTCACCAGCATCACCTCATCATTTCATTTCTATTCCGCCCACTCTTATTGAAAGCATCCTCTCGGGGCAGATCTGCAGTTATAGCCGCGTTGCTTGCTTTGTATTTTGTTTCCAACAAACTGGAGGTGCCGAAGCACTCCAAATAACCGGCGCCACTACCTGGCCAGGTGCCGCTGGCCGAGACCTAAATAGCACAATGCCGTCAAAATGTCGTCAATTATAACTCGTTTACGCAATCACCACCGCCGGCAAAAACCCTCAGTAATCGCTCAAACCAGTCGTGGCGACAATTTGTTCGTTATTTTCAGATGTACTTTGCAGTGCTTTCTGCTCTTCTATGCATTTCAAGCGGGGCGACATTCATTGAAAATTCGTACGCGACCGATCTATCCTCAGGTTAGTGCAGCTAACACGTCATTCTGAATCACCAGCGGTTAATCTGTAGGGTAAAACGAGAACGGGTTAATTTTCGGGTGACACGTCAAACGGGTGTAGTTAGACTTCATCATGAAGTGGTACACAGGGTGTCCCAAAAACGTGTATACACTGTTTGGAAAGCCATAATTTTTTTTCGAAAATAAAGATACTGAAAAACGCTAAATTTTGTATGAAAGCTAAGGAAAATAGAACTTTTACAGCGTTTGAATGGTGAAGATTGCGCCATGCATTCGTTTGAAATCCCACATTTTGCACTCGATTGATGGTGTTCACCTTATGCTCCCATAATTTTGTATATTGGTTTGGAGCCCACCCTTCTTCAGGGTCAGAAGAGTCCAGAATATAGAAGAAGTTGATAGAAATCAGAATTTTTTTCTTTTCCCACCAGGTAACGAAGAAGCGAAAAGGTTAGAGTTTAACCGATGAAACATCGAACCAACCAACGAGTTCAGAAAAGTAAAATACTAAGAGTTCAAATGAATCCACAACGAAGATCCTATTATACCTTGGTTCATAGAAAGCTCCAGAGTCCGGTGTTCTAGTCAAAACTCCTCATTTCTTTCCATCCGAGACCCCCTCACGTGTTGTAGTCAGGTGTCCAGGTGCCGCCCCTAGGTGGTGAAGGAGCATTATTATGCTCCAAAATGGAAAAATGGAAATTTCATTCCGCCTTGATATCAAAACTCTACTAAACTGAAATGTTCCTGAAAAGTAAGACTAGTTGCAGGTGCTCGACCACGATTGAACGCCAACGAATATCCAACTTCAGAGGAGAACGAAAAATCGCTGATCGTTGAGCCACCGTTGACGAAGCGAGGTTCGTTTTGAGAGAGATCCTGGGGAGATTTATTTATTTATCTATTTGCTATGTTTTGCTATGTCGTATATAGGGCGGAAACTGATAACAACAAAACAGAGATTAATATACAAACGGAACGTATCATATTTGGAAAAAAGTTCAGACAACTGAACAGCTAAAACGAGACTAAAGAAATCATGTTCTAGAAGATGACGTCAAGAGGGAGCCGGATGAATATAGAAATCTGATCTTCAACTTTTCCCCTTGTGATTCCTTTTTAGGACAAATATTTCGTCAAGGACAAGAAATTGAGCCGAAATTGAATTGAAAAAGCACAAAATCTAGGTGAAATGAACGAGGCTTTCCGATGAGGTGTTCAAAAACGCAGAAAGGGAAAATTGCATTTCGAAGTCGACAAAAAATTAGACAGAAAATAACCCTTTTTTAATTTTCCTCTGGTCAAAATTAGAAACACCCAGCAGGTAGGCTAGCATTATCGCCTAGAGAAGAACTTAAGGTGATCATGTGGGAGACTGTAGCGATCTTTAGCGATGGTTGCTAGGAGAAGCTCCGAATTAAAAATAGTGCCTTCATCGACGTCAGCACGATCATCGAAGCATGTGTAGTTGTTATTGATAACAAAGTAAAAAATGGCAAAATTCATGTGTTTTCAACTTTTTCCTTAATAATAGTACACAGTCGGTTTTGCATTCTTGCTCCACATCTTTTCACGTCCAAATCCTCAAAACCCGTCAAAAGTAGAATACAAATGGAATGGTTCACAAAGGGTGCAGATTTTCTCAATGAACTAAATGAATCGAACAATTCAATATGAAATGTTGATTATCATTATCAATTTTGATATCTTACATAAAACTCAAGCTTTTAGCTGTCCGCTTTTCAGGTTTGGATCCTCTGATGATTCCGTCGGTGATCCGAGAGCCGCCGTTGAAACGTGGTGACAAACGGGACTCGTCCGTCTATCCAGCGACGAGCTCGCAACTTTCCGATCGAGTTCCCCTCAGAGAACCGCCGTTGAAACGAGCCGACATTGACGAATACGATGAGAATGATGAGCCAATCGGTGAGCTCTTTCATTTCCTCATCGGGTCGTAGAGCATCCTTCAGTTAGATTTGCTTTCTAGTTTGATTACCACGTTTTTTCCCGGATAAGCTGGAGTCGTGGGTTCAAATCCCAACTGAGCCTTGAATACATATAATTTGATCCACCTTACTAACCTCTTTTTGCACAGCAGCATTCAAGAAGTTTAACTATGGAAGTCATTTTACGTTTATGTTTGGGTGGTGCTCTTTAACCGATTTTTTTCCCACGACACGATCTTTTAATGGAGAAGGAAAAAGAAAAAGGTAAAGGTAAAGATAGAGGTGTCGGCGTTGATCAGTCCGCGAAGGACGCGCCGCCGCATTCGTGTTCAATTCAGAATGGTAGAGGCATGATGAATGCGTGTGGGGGGTCTGGCAATCTGGCCTATACAATGACTTGCGGGGGCCAGCTGCTATGCCAAGTCAGTGTCTTTACCTTCCCAGACAAGTCTGGTACCAATTTACCCGACCCCGGAGGGATGGAAGGCTTGGTTAGCCCGGGCCGGGATCGATCGCTCGACCGTGCGGGTGTCAGCAGCGCCTCTTACTGCTGCACAACGCGGGCCCGGAGAAGGGAAAAGCTGTAGCGAAATCTCTAAAATTCTAAAATTAAGATGTGATCAGCGAATGGAGCTACTGACACCGATTTTTCAACTTTTCATTATCATTTTGCGACATGCGAATTTCGCGATGTTCCTGGCACCACCATTGCAGTATTCTCCTACTCTATTTCTATTCCGTAGCTTTGCGCGAGAATGACAACATGTTACCATTGGCTGAGCTATTCACCTTATCATTGCTTACTTATCTACTCATTTGTCGGTGAATTTCCGGATGAGTCTAAACGACACGTTCAAACATTGGTTCTTTTCGTAGTATCGCAAAATGATCTGTTGAAAATTCGGTGTCAGTGGCTCTATTCACCTCAATTTTTTTGTATTTTGGAGATTTCTCTACATCTTGTTCTGCTTTATTAAATGACCGCGTAGTGAGAAAGAAAATAGGTTGAAAAAACATCACCCAAACATGAACGTAAAACGGCTTCCATAGTTTAAGTTCTTGAATGCTGCTGTTCCAAATGAGGTTAAGGTGGCTAATTATACTCGGATTTAGTAAGCTGAATCAAAGCCGAAATAAAATTTGATCCACCTTACTAGTCTCCTTCGGCATAGCAGCATTCAAGAAGTCCAACATCATGCTGAGGTTCCAAGAAGAGAGAACTTAAGCTTGCATAGAGTTAGAAGAAACGTAACACAAACACTACAAAATCACGATCGGCCTGATTCCAATTAAAAAACGTGTTAGTGAAATAAAGGCTCGTTTCGTCCCTTAAAACTAGACGAGCAAAGTGAAAGAACAGTAGGGTCTCTCCCCCGGGACTCATCAGTAATTAAGGGGGACCTATAGAGGAAAAGAAAATGAAAGACAGAAACCGAAATTAGAAAAACTTCATCAAATATCAAAAAAAGGAAAGCCGATCTGAATTGAACAAGATAATTCATGTATATAAATATATACTACACTCCTTTTATTCAAAGTATAGTCCAAGAATAATAAGATTGAATACAAATCTCAAACTTGGGTAATTACAAAATTACGAACGGCCTGATTCCAAGTAATTGTACAGCAATCTGAGGAACTGTTTGAGGTCGTACCCAGCGCTGTGAGTAAAAAAGTGATATCTAAATCTGACACTTGCTTTTGGAAGCATTAGCTTGCGAGGATCACCGCAGCTGTTGGATAGCGTTTCCGCCACAAAATATTGAAGTACTAGATCACATTCGCAGTAGAGAATTCTAGGCAATTGCAAATTAGATTGAGTTACTTTCTTCGGTGTTCTATGTGGATGATTTCAGTGGCTCGAGTGCCGGTCTTTTCGGACTTCTTCTGGTCACGACGAGCTGCACCCGAGTACAGGATAGTGGTGAGTCGACCGTCGAAGCGACTCGCTGCCGACGACGACGATGGTCTACGATTTCGAGTGCTCCGACAGATGGCTCGATTGTGGAATTGAATTCCTGAGCTGATCCTCATCGATGAGCTTCTTCGAGCTGGTTGAGCTGAGCAACTTTAGAGTAACATGCAGCGACTCACAGACAAAAAAGAGCTAACAGAACTGGTGCCGTCCTCTCCTTCCCATCGTTATCTTTATCTTCTAGTCCAAATATACATATCATCCTCCGGGAGACCGGAAGCTAGTCCGAGTCTAAATTTCGCAGTCTGTTTGCTAATTCGCCCCGAAAACTTAGAGAATTTGAGCTTTTCTCGGACAGAAACCCTTCTTCGCTTTCCCTCTTTCTTCTCCTTTTTGTCGATCATCACCCCATCGACGCTGCACCTTCTTCATGTCACCAACATCTCGAGAAATTGACTCGTTAGTGTATAGATGAATGAGTTGTGATGAGAGCTGAGAGCTGTCTCGAGGTCTATAACAAGATGTGTTTCTTCACCATCTATAAATATTGAGTGTTGTTTACTGTACATAAATTTCTTTGAACACGTACGGAATATGATGTCACACTGCGTTATGAGCAGAAAAGAAGAAAAGTATGGTTAAATTGTCATCACATCTATGCGATGACGAGGCATATGGCTTATAATAGATTCAAGAGTCTGCGATGTATCATTTGCAGGTACAAAAAATGTTGAGCACAAGCTCCCAAAAACCGCATGCCCGTGAATCATGAATATAACAATTTGCTATCTTGCGCCGTACAACCATCGAGTCCTAAAAATAGTTCAACATAGGCTAAATCGGGTGGGGCGCCGAAAATCGCCAAGATCTCTACCGATTCCGCTCAAAATCGAGCCGTACCTCCGCTGTGGTGTAATGGACAGTTGAGTATAGATTAGCCCATGTTGACCGCGCTGAATTTCCTCATGTTGGGTATGATGTACCACCCTTGTGGTGTACGTCGAATCTGAGATGTCTACAATGCGAGAGTCGTATCTCACTGAACCCTCCGCGGACCAGCTAGCAAAAGCCTTCGGCAAAAGCCATCTACTAACTGGTGCGTGTGGGCGAGGCGAGATGCGACCTCTCGCATCCAGGAGCCTCGCCGGAGCCTCACCTGGAGCCCAGTCCTCCCTTGTTTCATGATTTTCCGAGTCCTCTCTTCCCTTCTTTCAGGGTTATGGAGTGAGGAGTCGGCGATCTGTGCTTACCAGACATTTCTCGAGCTATAGAGCACGTGAGGCAAAATTTCAGAACTTTATAAGGCTTATGTTTTTGAGTTTGGAACCAGGACTACTTTCACAGCAGTTCACGCACTCCAAAAGCTACTGGATGAGGTGGTACAATGCGGAAATACCAAAGCCGCAGACAGAAGAACTCAGCTTTGATGACCGCTCGTTTGGCTCAAATGCGCACAGCATGCTCACAAAGACCGATCGTGCGTGAACTATCAATATAACAATTCAAAATTCTGCGACGTACAATTTGAGGGCCGAGAGAAAGCCGTTCAATATAGGCTTGACTTGGAGATTCGCTGAAGGCGCAGAAATTCACCAGCTAATGAAATCAGGTCGCACCTTATGCGGTTAGTTTTCGCTCTGATAACTTCAATATGTGTTTCTAAGCGACCGATACAGCTACACTTTACGTCAGAATCTTTAGCGGTTCCTATGGACATGAATATGTTTTGAAACCATCCAAAAATGGAACGGGCAGGTGTTATTTCAGTCGAACGTACTCATTCGACATCAAAATCCATCACACCAGGTGAAAATAGGCTAGAAATGACGAAAAGGTGGTAATCAATCAGGACTAGAATTGTTGAAACGCAGTAGTGTCGCCCTTCAGCGTTATTAATGAAGGGAGTGACGAGGATGATTGAGAAAAAGGGAAAAAGTGATACGCCATGGCGATGTTTGACCCTGGATATTTTAATAAAAGTCAAGTTTTTTGGAAAAACCGCACTAATGTGAAGGTATTCCGGGTTCGAACTCAAAAACACACCACTCAATGGAAGCTCAGGATAATTTCTCTGCTCCAAGGATCGAAAATGTCTCGGGCAGAATACTGCCACGAGGTTACCAAATATCGAGTGCGCGATAAGTTCGGATAGAAGCGACTCTCGCATTGTAGCCCTCTACAGATGCGGCGTACACCACACGGGTCGTACATCGTAACCAACATGGGTAAATACAGTGTGGTCAACATGGGCTAAAGTCTACCCAACTGCCCATTACCACATAGTTCAATCACAATCGGTTTGCGCGTTCTTTGCGGCAACCTCAGCAGTAGGTCACGTCTCTTTAGCCTTATCTTAACGAAGCTCATAAGTTTGTGGATTTTTTGAAGTCTCTCTTGCCGGTAATGATTTCGTACATAATGTGAAGAAAAGGAAAAACAAGCCGATTTATTATGTACTATGGGAAAATACAAAAATGTTTTCGTTCGAGAACATTTTCAGATCTTCTTTCCACCGGTGGCAACGTCCTCGTAGAAGAGATTTCCTCGTTCGTTCTGTTCCAACTCGATCGACTCGAACAACGCCTTGAAGTTGCCGGCACCGAATCCCTGCAACACGTCTACTAGAAGCTCTTCCTTCGGATAATTCAGTCTTTCTTATCTAAGTTGACAATTTTTTGAAGTTTCCACTTCTAATTTGTCATTTTATACTAAAATCAAAGCCCATGAAACTCAGAAAACGGGCGCCGATGCCTACTGTCACACGCAGCTGTTCAACGACGATTTTAGCAATTATCAACTGGGTAAGCGGTGAATGTATAGAGAATGTAACAGAGAGGACGTGCTACTCGAGCGAGAAGGTGTCAAGCTGGGTTAAATGCTGGCTAAAAAGAGGACTGGGTATCGGGAATCCAATGGAGGTAGACATCTTGCGATGATAGGTTAAATTTTTCTATCGAGAAATCACATTTTTTAAATCGCTTTTTTCATCGATTCTCGGCGCTTTTGCAACCATTCGATAGATTTTGATGATTTATGTCAAAAACCCACGCTAACGTTAAGAAAGACTCGCTCTGAGGCGCGAAAAATCATCTCAAAAATTCTTCGATCGAAAAATCACATTTTTTGAAAATCGCCCATTTTCATAGATTCCCGGCGCTTTTGCAACCATTCGATGAAACTCGAGTTTCTGACACGTGCGATTTACCGCAAGAATCCATTCAGAACAGTTGCTTTCGGAAGTCAAGGAGTCCGGATTCAAGCACGGAATTATGATTCAAAAACCAAACCAAAAAAGGGTATATGTTACCACACGGAAGCACTGGAAAATGACCCGTCAGTGGGGAATCGATATTATCTTCTATAATATATAGGGTACGTCAAAAGTTTTTGGACGCGCTGTTTGAGGATCATTATATATGAAAAGCGCCTTACAGCCATCCAAATTTTCATGCGTGACTATTATACTAATCTTGCCCTAAAGTATAGTAAGTTTTCCTTGCTGATCGTTAGCCTGTTTGAAATGTCTGGAGTAAAAGGTTTGCGCACTGCGATGGCAAAATGCACAAGGAGGGAGTGTCAGGCGCGGACAGTAAAATCTTTCCTACCTGATGGTTGTGTCGCTGGATGATTTCAATGAATAGAGTCGGTCGATCTTCGCACGGTTTGCTGAAGATCTGTAGAAGGTAACCATTCTCGTCGAAATCCACCAGAATATGCAGCCTTTGCAAGTGGTCCATGTCCTCCATCACCTGAAAATATCTTTTTTAAGATGTAACAGGAGTAGAAGTATAGTTCGATCAGCCCATCTGAGATGCGCCACGCGCCCAAATTCTGTCTAAAATCCTAGAACAAGTTTTGGAGATTCGTATTTCGAAAAATGAAACTAACAAGAGAATTCGACGGTGGACGAGTTTCACGCGCACATCGACGTCTAACTCGTCCGTGAGTGGGTCCGCTAGCGATTTTTTAAAGTGCAATTCACCTCAAATTGAACTTGTGGAACTTGACAAACCTCAGTTTTGCTCTGACTGAGCCTATTCCTCAGATTCTCATAGTACGACTTGGGAATGGTGAGGAACTCCACGCCTCTTGACCTCAGCGCCTCGATGGCGGCGATGATGTTGTTGGTGTTCAGGGCAATATGTTGTACACCGGCTCCACCGTAGTAGTCTACGTACTCCTGAAGGACTTGTCTTTGAATCACATCATTAATAAGCCAATCAATCAATCAATCAATCAATTACCTGAATCTGAGAGACGGCCTTCTTGCCCATGGCCGGTTCGTTGATGGGCATCTTGATCGTCTCCTCGTAGTTCGTCACGACGATCGATCTCAGCGCCGAGTATTCGGTGTGGATCATCGAGTCATCCACCGACCAGAATCTATAATTCAAGCAGTAGATGTCATTTAAATGCTAACTGAATTTTATAGAAAGAATATAAACAAACAAATCCGATGTAGCGGTAAAAGGTGATCAATTCTCGCCCAGACTAGCAAAGCTACTCATTCCCTTGAAGTCCGGTATATCACTACCAGACTCGTCTGCGACTCGGAATCATATATCTTGCCTCGTCGGTGAGTTGCGTTATAACCTCGAAATAAACCCTTCTGCATGTTGATGAATAGCGGTGAGCTGGTTAATCGTTGTACAATTGAAGGTTGGTGGCGGTTAAGTATCATTTTCTTCCACAGACAGATTCACAAATTTCATCGTCAAGCGCCTCCATTTAAAAAAATATATGGTGCTGTGGTGCTGAAGTGAAAGGAGCTATCGCCATCCGCACGGTCGAGTGATCGACCCTCGTGTGGGCTAAGCCAACCCTCCATACCTCGTAGGTCAAGTAAGTTGGTTCCAGACTTGTCTGAGAAGGTAAAGGTACTGACTTCTACAGCAACTGCTCCCGCAGGTCACCGCATGGGTTAAAACACATTCACAGTGCATTTCTGATTCTAAATAGAAGTCGAGGGCATGGCGCATTATTAGGGAACGATCAACACCGGTCATTTTATCCCTTTATTTTACCCTTTACTTTTAATATGTAAAAAAATGGAATATGAAAACTGACCGATGGAAGCACAACGCTTTTTCGTACCACTCGACTGCCGAGTTCATCTCCAAATCCGGCTGGTTACCAACACAGTGATCGATGAAGTTCAGACCGACCTGTAGCAGAACAATCTGTGGATCTGACAAGAATCAATCAATCAATAACGAAGGATCTGCGACCCACATCGGGAAGACTCCTGAAGAAAGTCTGATCCTGTGGATGCGGCTTGAATCCGGGCAGGAATGTCCCGCGGTAGTTCTTCCTCTCCAGCAGGGTGTGCACGGTGTCGCCGTACTAATTTTTTTACATTTTTTACCGCATTTTTCCATTTGAATTATTTCAATTTTTAATTTTTCAAATAATTTCTATTCTTTTCTGTAATCCTGTAAGTATAAGAAAATTGTAAAAGAAAAAACAAAATTAATGACAGGAATTATGTCCAATATTGGTAGGTAAACGACTCGAGACACCGAAAGAGGAATCAGAAAAGGAAAAGAACTCGAAATTCACCAGTGAAACCGAACAACGCCCCGGATATTCGGGAGTGAGAAAAAGTAATGAAAATTTTAAAAATTCAAATTTCGATAAATTCCAATTCGTACCGTTTGGAGAACGGCGTATTTGACAGAACCGTTCTCGTCGGATTCCTCGGTCACGTCTTTGACGACCTTGGCGCCAGATTTCTTCGCGTGCTCGACGATCGACACCACATCGTCCACCTGTATTCATTCATCCTTTTCTATTCATTTATTTATCTGTTCACCTGAACTTGAGGCCCATGTTCGAGAAAATAAGCCAGACAACAAAGATAAATATCAATAATCAGTAACACAGCAAAATAACGCTTTTAATCCCGCTGATTATCCTATCAATTTATCATTTTATTTCAACTTTCCTCTAACCCCCGTTCTTCTAAACCTTACCCCCTCGTTCAAATGCATTCCGTGTGTTTCTTTACTATGCACTATCATAACTGTTTACCAGATCGTAAAAGTGGATAAAGAGAATTCAAACCGGTTTGAAAACCGTTCGAGAGATTAGTTCTCCAGGAATCAAATAAAAGAAGGTTTTCCAGAAGTTTTCTGCCATGTTTTCGCCCACGACAAGTTTGTTGACCATCACCCCACGTCATCGCTATTTTTGTTGTCTCAATCTGTCTCTAAGTACTGTAAATCTCCAACCAGCGTCAATGGTTGATAGGCTTTTGCTCTGTACATAAGAGTGTTCTGGAAAATATTTATAGAGATTCCCGAAAGAAAGAAGCTAATGGGACGGGTCGAAGAATCTGCGGTTCTTAACTGCGCCCAGATTCTTTTTATTTACTTGTTCATTTAATTTTATTCATTCACCTATTTATTATTTACTACGCACAGGTAATTAGTGGAAAATTAAAGTAATTTGACATATTGTAATAAAGATCTTATGGGCTGCTTCTTGTAGGAAACCACACCGAAGTAGACCGTATGAATCATTTTAAAATGAAAGAATCCTCAAAGTTTATTTTTGATTTTTCTTTATTTTCATTTTTTCGGTTCTGCCAGGCCTTTCTGTACGTCTGGTTGAACAGTGTCCCACTTGACGATACATTTTAATGAGTGAATAATTTATTAAAATTAAAAATTGACCTCAAAGCAGACGTCCTTCACACCATCGCCATGCGTCACCAGATGTCGGCCAATTTCCTCGTTTCCAGGTAGCAAAGCTGACTCGAATACAAAGACTATCTGAAGAGAATACAAAAAATTGGAGATCAATAACGTAAATCAAGAAGATCAGCGCTGATCAGTTCTCTTGGGTAGCGCCATGCATCACATTTTAACCGGAAATCCTTTAGGAACTTTGAGTGTACGTGGTCAACGAGAGGACTTGTGCGATGGTCAATCGAACAATCAGCATGTAAAGCATATAAAAGTTACGTATGCTTACAAAAATCTATATTGCGCTAAAATCTCGTTTAGATATAGATTTTCGAGTCTCCATATCTTTGAAAAGAGCACTATAAGTGGACCGATCCACGCTGACCAAATTTCCGCAAATTCAAAATTTCCAGCTTAAGATCCCAATTATACAGCTAAACTGCCTGAGGCAGTGATTATTTTTATCGATATCTTACCTACCCATCTATGTAAATAAATAAATCAATCGATAACCTTGTTCTGTCTGATAGCGTGCTGAGCCACATGACGGCTTCCGGTTTCAAGTCCACGATACGCGAATGGCTCAAAGCCGAAATTCGCGCAATACCAGTAGGCCGCCTGAAAAGCCATTTGAAAAATTACAGAAAAATTTGAAAACAATGAAAATGGATTAAATCTAGAAGTTTCCAAGGCCCGTTATTAAGTGGAATACAGAAGTAGGTAATTAGCAGCTTCTTTATTAGCAGCTTCGATTAAATCTTTTCTACTGAAGCTAGATAGCGTGAGGGCAAAAAACGCATGGACGAGAGAACAAAATGCCACATACATAAATAGGCCAATAATATACGAACAAAAAGGGTAAAATTCATGGCACGAATACGCATAAATATGTTGGAAATGATTTGAGTATGAATAGGCATGAGTAGAAATTCTAAATTACCCATTTATTTATGTATCTATTTATTACGTCGTAAAATGACGCGGGATCCATCTCATAAAATTTTTTATATTTTCACTTGTTCATTAGTTTTACATCCTTTTCTGATATATATAGCATGGTTTAACTGAATATGAATCTCTGCTTCTGTAATTGATGGAATTTTTAGTATTAAACAAAGAAATAAATAAATTATAATAAAGGAGTTAGTAAACAAACGGACCATGCCTTATGTAACAAGAAACAGAAAAGCAGCTAAAATGGTTACAGAACCAAATAATAAACTGCGAGAATACGATTTGAGCATGATCAGGTATCTATAAAATTTAAAATTTATTCCTTTATCTATGTGGGCTGGACCGGGCGGGATAGCAGGCCATCCATACGGTAGAGTTACGATGACAAACTATTGACTTAGATTAGACGGCGTTTTTGTCGATGTCCACCAAGCATAGAATGGGTAAAATTCTACCCTAATACAGTATAAAAGATTATTTTCAGCACTGACCTGCTTAGCATTGCCGACAATAAACCGAATATGGTCGAAACTGATGAAAGTGCCATTTTCTGGCTTCACCTTGGGAGCGTCCGCGTACGTGGTCTGAAACATCGACTGCCTGAGGGTATGTCGGCCGACAAGTCTACTGAATCATGAATCACTTCTAGTACCATTCAAACAAAAGCAAACATGAAACGAAACAATAGAAAACAGTACAGAAACAGTCAGAAGAAGCTGTTGAAATGGAAAAGAAAAACGAAAACGCTCACCATGTTGGGCGAATGCGATCAGCACGATTACCGCCGGCCGACACTGTCTTGGGGATGATAACGGTGGGCGGCACTTTCCCACGTGATACCCATGTCATCGAAATGAACAACCACCGAAACGACGACCTCATGATACGGTCAGCATGGCACGGTAGGTAAGGCAAGGGTAAAAGGTAAAGGTCCTCTCCTCTCTCTTCTTCTCCTTGTTGTTTGTACGTTCGTAAGCAACTCCGCAGCTGAAAAAAAACGCACAAGAAAAGAAAAGAAAAATGGTCAAGAAAATTAAAATAAAAAGGTAAAGGGGCTCGATCGTGGGCTCGAACGTCCCCCAGGGATGCACTGTGCACTCTTGTTCCGCTCAGAATCGTAGAGGCTCGGTAAATGTGTATTTGGCCTATGCAATTACTTGCGGAGGCCCGCCGCTATACCAAGTCAATGCCTTCACCTTCACAGACAAGTCTGGTATCAATTCACCCAACCCTGGAGGGATGGTAAGTATGGGTAGCCGGTGCGCATACATACTTACACGGATGGGAGAACTCCTGGGTAACCACCATGATTTCTTATTATCCGATTGAGCTTCAAGGTTCTCGGTTTTATCCAAAACTCTCCCCTCGAGCGCTTCCATGATGTTAGGGTAAAGAATCGAAGTATGGTTTGCTCAGCAGTGGGTAATCTGATGGCGAATTAGCTGTTCCAACCGCTGCAGTACATACAGATATGCTTGGCGTTTTGATAAAGCCAAGCGATGGGTAGAAATTGTGGATCAGAAAGAAGGATTCAGGATTAATTGGACACCGACTTTGGACCATCAAACTATGGGAAGGTATTATTCACCACTACGGGAAATATCTTATCCCTATGGACAGCTCCAATTTCCTGAATCAAGGCGTCATCAAGATCGTAACAGATGGGGGTTTACTCTAGACGTAAGTAATAGTTTTTCTGTTACCCAGAGTGTTGCAATACCTTCCAGGTAGTTACCGTCGCAGCGATTTGCGTCACCTTGCGAGCGGAACTGATAAGAAAATGACACACATTGAGATGATTCTCTCAAAAACAGCACGAGATGTTGCAAACATCCGGTGGCCAATTGCAGCTGTTGGAGATAAGAAATAAGCGCGAAATTCTGTAAGTAGCCAAAAGAAAGGTTGTATTTACCTAATGAACTGGAGATGTTAGGTAAAAGGTAAAGGTAAAGGTGCCGGCGTTGATCAGCCCCCTGAGGACGCGCTGCCGCATTCGTGTTCCATTCAAGTCGTAGAGGCATAGTGAATGCGTATTTGGCCTATACAATGATCTGCGGGTGCCAGCCGCTATACCAAGTCATGGTCTTTATATTCACAGACAAGTCTGGTACCAATTTACCCGACCCCGGAGGATTGAAAGGCTTGGCTAGCCCGGGCCGGGATCGATCGCTCGACCATGCGGGTGTCAATAGCGCCTCTTGCCACTGTACTACGCGGGCCCGGAGAGATGTTACGTAACTCGCAAAAATGGCGACTCAGGCGAGTCTTGAATGACACTTGGCCATTTTACTTTTTTCTTTTACTAATTCCTCGTAAGGTTGCAAGTGTTTCCTGTAAATTTTGCTCCTTCTAACCCTCCAATGACCTTCTCGGTTCCCCAGTGTTGGGTTGATTAGGGTAAGTTGCATGGCGAGCCTAAGGCGTTTATTTCTTTCCATCGGAAAATCTGATTTGATAGTATATTTTTCTTAAATCTTATCTGTGTAGGGTTCTCTGTTAGGTTTCTGAGCTGTTTTGTGTTGGAGTTTGGCTTTTTATAGTGATGTTTCTGTTTGTTTTTTGGCGCGCTCTTGGACATAGTTAAATCAATAAATGAATTTTCCTCATCCTGAATGCTGTCCTGTACACTGGTAAGAGGCGCCACCGACACCCGTACGGTCGAGCGATCCATCCCTGCCCGGGCTAACCGAGCCTTCTAGCCCTCTGGGGTCGAGATGACTGGTACCAGACTTGCCTGGGGAGGTAAAGACACTAGCTTGGTATAGCAGCTGGACGCGCAGGTCATTTTATAGGCCAAAAACGCATTCAGCATCGCGTTCTTCGGGGACTGATCAACGCCGACACCTTTTCCTTTTCCTGTGAGCTGTTCTCTAACTAGCCAGTCATTAACCGCATCTCTACCCACTTTCTGGGTAAATTTACCCCTTACTCGTTGGTTCTCGTGGTTTTTTTTCACCGTCGATGGGTCGAGTAGCTCTACTGCTGGCGTCTGCCTGGTCAGAGCTAGTTTCTTATCACATTTATCATCACCAAGTGTTTTGATTTTGGGCTTGCACTTGACGCTGACGAACGAACACCGCGACCAGTGGACGTCACCTGATCTACGGCGACGGCAGCGACAAGTAAGGGGCCTGGTAGAGGGACGATTTCGTGGACAGACACCGAGAGACCACGGGGGACGATCTGCATCGAAACAGCGCCCAAATGGCGTAGGGTAGGGCGAGAATGTCAGCGACGTCCCGCGTCCCGACGCCATTACGCTACGACAAAGACCATCACTACCGACGACTGAACAACTGATACGGAGTCGTTGAAAAGGTTACGACGACGACGCACACCTGCAATCGACCACTTCTCTCTCCTTGAAATGCTTTGAAAAAATCGTAAAATTTGTCCACGGAACGTCGGCGAAACAATAAAGAAAAATCTGGCTCCGCCTAGTGATAAGACGAGAGCGCAACAATCATCAGGTACCATAAGAGGTAAACGTAATGAGGTTCGCGTTGATCAGTTCCCTAAGGACGCGCCACGCATTCGTGTCCCATTCAGAATCGAAGAAGCATGCCAATTGCGTGTTTGGCCTATACAATGACTTGAGGGACAGTCGCTATACCAAGTCAGTGTCTTTACCTTCTCATACAAGTCTAGTTCCAATTTATCCGGCTGCGGAGGGTTAGCCGTGGTAGGGATCGATCACTCTACCGTGCCAGCAGCGCCTCTTACCGCTGCACTGCGCGCGAACCCCAAATTATATTGAAATATATAGATGATATTTAGTCCTTCTATTTGTCAAAGTTTGGGTTTCCATTACTATTGTGGGTATCGAATACCCCGACCCACGTGAATTAGATGGATCAAGGCAAGTTCGTCGCAAAAATGGGTCCAGCAAGGTGTACGAAACACCCTATTTCGTTGGTAAATCTGGGCCCTGACTCTGGCCTCTGGCCAGAATTACGACAGCCTTTACAGCACAAGCCATGAACCTACCTGAGGGTATCGGATACCCGAATCCCCAGTGAATCAAGTGGCTGCAAAGAAGATTCCGGTCTAAGAGGGCATCCGAAACACCCTGTTTCGTTAAGAAAGATCTGGGTCCAAGTCACTCTCCCCTAATTTTCCATAACCGACTTTTTCTTTATATCTGGATCGGGTATAAAACTACGAATGAACGTAGTAAATCCAAAAACCACTAGAAAACAGTAACGGATTCTTTATTAAACACGTTTACTTTCATTATCAACTCATTATTTTTAATTAACACCACATTAAAACACCGAGAGAGAATTCGCCAAACATAATCCAAGGACCAGAGATCGCATGTATTCAACGGGCTTAGCAACACTCACATCACTTACTCTAATCATACTCAACATTATTCGAAGATCAACAAAATAATCGACATTATCAGAAAGATGTGGAGTGCATGGCGTACACCCACACCCACACAATATGCGTATATTCAAACCCGAATTCGAGAAAAGACTAGCTCTGCTGGATTAGGTTATTATAATAAAATGTAGAAAATCACGCCGTAGCTCTGAAAATACGTATATAAGACACAAATGGCAAGTGAAGACGAACAAATCATGGTCCTGAGTGAACCTGAATAGAGCAATTAAGGGTACAGGGTAAACAAGGCGAGGTTTAAAAAAGATATAGATTAATTCACAACAGCAAAGTAACAACAAGTTGTTTAGCATATTCTGAAAGCTCAGTACTGCTGAAGACGTGCGAGCAGCTCATCCGTCGTCGGTGATCCTCGTTGATTCTCCTTATGAGTTGGTGAGGTTTCGGCCGGTTTCAGGGTGACCTGTAGGTAAGAAAAGTGTTTTAAAAAAACTAGTTCAGAAACTGTGAAAAAACTAGTTAAGAAACCGTTTAGAAAACAAAGAGAAAGAGGGAAAGAGCCAGGAATATGCAAATTGAACATCAGTTTGCAAAAGTTCTGCGAAAAATGCTTTGTTTTTTGGCTTTTTTCATTTTTCTTTACAAAACATGACGTTTTTTCATTGAACGGTCCTCTGAGAACGCGCCGTACCTTCGACTTCCATTCAGAGTCGTAGAGGAGCCTTGAATGCGTATTTGGCCTATACAACGACTTGACGAGGGCAACTGCTGCCGAAACCAGAACCCCCCTCCCCCTTACCAGGCGGCTCTGGTACTAGTTTACCCAACAGCTGGAGGATGAAAGGCTTGGTTAGCCTAGTCAAGGATCGATCGATCGATATTACAAATGGAATCAGCGCCTATCATCATTGTATCACACGCGCCCGGTGAACAAACTGAACGTAAACAACCAAACGGATAGAATAATTCGAGGAAAGACACAGAGGAAATATCAACCCTGGAGTTCGATGACAAATTAATGAAGTAGAAAAAAGCAAAATATAAAACAATTAAAAAGTAAAAATAAATTATATTAATTAGATAAATAAAATAAAAATTGAACTACACATTGAAAATTAAAAGAACAAAATCGCTGAGAGGTTCAGTTTTGAAGCAAGAACTACAATAACTACAATAACCAACAATAACCCAAACAATAACTTTCTATATAGTAAACCAAAGGAAAACATAAGGCAACTAAATAGTTTGTACGGTCTACTTATACAATTATACATGTAATTTATTCAAAAATGTCTTAACAAACACCTGACAAAAATTCCCACCGATATGGACTTCAGTATTGGTAATACAAGCGATACTTGGTTAAATTTCTTGGTTAAATTATACTAAGCTGCAGTTCTTCGATGAAAACTCGGTAAGTAGGCGCACCAAAATGGGCAAGCAGAGAGAAAATTTCTCTCAAAAACTCATTTCATAAGCATAAAAATCCTGGCATAAAAAGCATAAGAACGTTTAAGCAAACAAAATATGGTAAACTAGAAAGCAAATTGTTGCAAGATAAAAGTACAAACCTCAACGGTAGGCGCGCCTTTGCGACGAATCCTGACCTTGTCGGGAGCTGGAGGTAAATTTGAGAGAGGCGATCGGTTGTTGGATCCCAGGCCGGTCTCGATCAGCGCCTCACGAAGCACCAGATCCGCCCCACGAGAGCGCTGCCGTTGCAGAGCAGCTCGTCCTGAAAGCCCGTTGAAACCGAGTAAGCAACTGGGTTATGCAAATAGAAAATAAAAACTGAATAAAAAACAAAAAAGAAAAGCAGCTCCAAATCAAAAGTGAACCCACACCAAAAACAATTTTCATATTTCAAAAATAAGAATGAAAATGTAAAGGTGCCGGCGTTTATCAGTTCCATAAGGACGCGCCACGCATTCGTGTACCATCCAGAATTGTAGATCGGTGAATGCGTATTTGGCCTATACAATGACTTGCGCTATACAAAGTCAGCGTCTTTACCTTCGCAGACGAGTCTGGTATCAATTTACCCAACTCCGGAGCGATGGAAGGCACGGCTACCTCGAACGGGGATCGCTCCGCCGTGCGACCATCGGTAGCACCTCTTACCACTGCACCACGCAGGACCCAATATTTTACAAAAAAATAGTAAAAATAAATCACCCGCACCTGTCTTGGTACGACCCGCCGCAGAAGTGCGTGGTGTTCGAGAGCCTTGAAGCAACTTGGCCAAACCACCGCCAGCCATCATCTTATCGAGCTCGTCCAGTACACCAGGAGAATCGACAGCTAAATATACCGCCGAAAATAAGTACGAAGGGGTAAGTTTTCCAAGTGGGACAGAATACCTGTCTGAAGTCGGCTCGCGGCAAGAGCACGACGAGCCGGATGCTCCTTGTCGATCGGTGGTAATACCTTGTTCCGTTTCTTTTTCGAATCTTCTCGTTGCTTTTCTTCACGGGCTTTTTCCATTTCAAGTTCACGATAAACGGCCTATATGGAAAACATTAATTGTTCTACCTTGTTCTCTAGTTCTAGTTTGTTCTTTAGTTTCTAACGTTGTTGTTCCTTGCCCTTGAGCGGCTGTAATTATTGTCTACTAGCCATCGACTGTGGTTTTACCATCTTGTCACAAAATTATTTTTCTTTCTCATTTTAGCTTACCTCCTATGACTTATCTTTTACCTTATGTCAAATGGTATACTGGTGGGTCCTGAGTGACTACTTGAATCTGGTCCTCCCAGTGTGTGTAATTATGTAGTTCTACCTTGTTCTTTAGTTTCTAATGTCCAGCAGTGTTTCGCTATTGGTTTTTACTGGTCTTCTTTGTTCTCTGTTGGATTTCGAAATGAATAAATAAATAAATTGTAAACGAGTCTTGATCCTAAGGATAACTGGGCTTGATCCTAGGAATGCGCCACGCATTCATCTTCCATTCGGAATCGTAGAAAATTGACACCCTTGGGTAGATCAGCTTCTGCATCAGGCTAGTGTATTTACCTCCCCAGATATGTCTGGTGTAAATTTACCCAACCGTGGAGGGGTGGAATCCTAGGTACGCTCTACCGACGAGGATCGATAGCATGACCATGCGGGCGTCAGTAGAGCCTCTTGGCACTACAGTACAGGCGGCCGAAAGATGGAGCTACACTCATAAACCTCACATTTCCTTCCCTCAACAAGTAAGAAACTCACTTTCTCTACAATTTCAATTTTCCGAGGGTCACGGTCGACTTTCGCAACGGTGGAGTAAATTGATACCCAGTAAAGAAAAATAAAAAAGGTGCAATAGAATCGGGTGTGCACCTACCTCATACTGCTCCTTGAACGTCTTCATATCGACAAAGAATTGCTCCAGGGGATATTTCTTCTCGTCGAACGCATAAAATTTGGTGAAACTCGCCCAGTCGGATTTCATTTTACTATGCATCTAAATAGGTCAGAATAGCCAAAATGAAAACCATTTTCAATAATTTCTCTGAGGATTCTCTCACCGTTTCTACTGTAGCCAGTTCACTTTGCGCTTTGACGAGGAACGGTGTCATCACCTCTATGAATTCGTCCTCTTCTCCTTGTTGTTTGTACGTTCGTAAGCAGTTCTCCAGCTGAAAAAAAAACGCACAAAATTTAAAAAAATAGTCGAGAAAATAAGAATGAAAAGGTAAAGGCGTCGGCGTTGATTAGTTCGCTAATATCGCGCCGCGCATTCGTGTTCCATTCAGAATCGCAGAATGGTGAATTTAGCGTATGCAATTACTTGTGGAGGCCAGCCGCTAAACCAAATCACTGTCTTCAGCTTCCAAGGCAAGTCTGGGACCAATCTAGCCGACCCCGTAAAGATGGAAGACTTGGTTAGCCCGGGCCAGGATCGATCGCTCGACCATGCGAGTGGCAGTGGCGCCTCCGAGCACCGCACCACTCAGGCATAAGAAAAAAACGTTAAAGAAAATTCCAAACCTTGGTGACATTCTGTCGCAGAGAAGTAACCCCCTTGGCTAATTCATCGGCATTCACTCGGGCCGCCGCCACGCAGTGGTAGAAGTCTTCGCTGGCAAACCTGAACTCGTGGGTAGATTTATACCCCCCAATGGTCACCGCCCCACCATTCAGCCGTAAGCTAATAACTCACTTGGCACGACTTGGGTTGGTCTTCCTCATGCAGTCCACCATATAATGGAGAAGGGTGAGTTTATTGTCCACGTCTTTCGTGTCCATCAGCTGAGAAAATCTCTAATTAAGTAAAAAAAAAACAAGAAAAATTGAAAAAGCGAAAATCGAAATTGGAAAGCGGAGAATAATGATGAAATTCCCAAGAAATTCGACAAATTTCCGCTATAAGTTTTCATTTGCCACCTTCTTCAAGGGATAAGTGGCAGTAATTGGAGAAAAAATAAAAATTAAGGTATAAGATAAAAACGGTAAAGGTAAAGATAAAGGTGTCGAAGTCGATCGTCCGCCAAGGATGCGCTGTGCATTCGTGTTCCATTCAGAGTCGTAAAGGCAAGATAAAATTGTACTCGGCCTATACAATGACTTGAGGGGCCATCCGCATAACCATGTCAGTGTCTTTACCTTCCCACACGAGTCTGATAAACTAACCCAACCCGGAAGAGATGAAGAGCTTTGTTAGCCGCAGGCAAAATCAATCGCTCGACCGTGCGGGTGTCAGTAGCGCCTCTCACCACTGTACAACGCGTGCCCATAATCGAATAAGATAAAACACAAACTATAAGTAAAGCAGAAAAAAAATAAATTTCCAAAAAAAAACAGTTATTGTGATTTTGATTTTTTTACAATTTTCGAAAATCTGCCAAAAAATGTCTCAATTATAGGGGATTCCCTGTGACAGTATGCTCACCTTCGTGAGAACGTTCATTTCAAAGGCAAACGTGTCCTTATAGGTCTTCGACGACTGTCCCATATAGTTTCCAAACAACAACACCAATTCCAAGAACACCTTGAAACCCTTCGATCGACGAATTTCTTCACACGCTTCGATCACTGACGATATTCCCTAAATAATGAAAAATAAAAAACATGGAAAATACATCCTCTTTCCAGCCAAACTGACCGGTTTGATGTCGTTCAGAATCTCCTGGAATCGCTGCTTGAAGATGATGAGGTCGAGTCGGAGCGGGAGCGCATTTATCGAGGCTAACGAGGCCAGAAACTGAACAGAATATTTCACAAAAACTTTTAGGAATTCAAAAAATTAATTTAATTCTACCCGTTCTCCCTCAGGCATTTCCTCCATGACTTGCGCGTCCACTTCGGACAATTTCTTGATCACATCCATTGGAGGTAGAGCAGTACGGAGTTGTTGTAGGGTGTTGGCGGAAAGCACAGATTCGTCCACCTTAACAAATCAATCAATCAATCAATCAATGAAGACATAGATTTCGGATCGCTTACTACAAAAAGTGAACGCGAAAGGGAGCGAGTCTCCCCACTCGATTTCCAAATTTTGATCCTTTTGTATTCTCCTAATTTTCTTTATTTTCATGTATTCACATTATTTCTCTCATTTTCCAAATAAAATTTCTAATTTCCATTCTTCTATTTTCAGTGTTCAATTTCAATTTCCATGTATTCACATATAAAGCGCGACAAACCTTCAACAGACCCTTTCGCCACTGTTTGAACGACAGTTTGACTGAGCCTTGCAGAATCGCTGAAGCAATGAAAATTATTTGGTATTTTATAATTTTTTCAATTTTTCAAAAATTTATCGCATAGAAAATACACAGCATAGAATTCCAAAACCATACCAAGCGCTTGAAGAGTCTTCTCGTCCTTAACTATTTGGGCTTGCTTAACCTTCTTGACCGGTTTGGAGAGGGATAGAGTGTCGGTTGGCTTCGATCCTGGCTTTGATGAGGCAAATTTCTCCTGGAACATCAAATTTGTGGAAAATTCTATAAAACTAAACTTTCAAGATCAAAAATAACTGGGAAATAACTAGACAATCAAAAAGAACTGGAGGTGGAAATAACCTTGAGCTGATTCAGAAGAGCATCGTTGGCCAAACTGTCTTCCGACGTCGTCGCCCAGAAGCAGTCACGGTGCAGAGTTCGTGGATTAATCTTAGAAATCGGTCATTTTCGATGAAAAAAATGAGAAAAAGAAAGAAAAACTTACGGTGCTGCTTGTCCAAGGGAACTTACGCATCGGAACGTCAACGACTCTTTTCTTCTTCGCTGGAAGAAAGTCCGGTATGGCTGGCTCGACATGAACTGCCGAAGGGGCACCTCCGAAAGGTGGCGGTGGAGGAGGAGGACCTCCACCACCACTTCGCAAGAGGTTCGGAGGCGGAGGGGGTGGGGCAGGTCCGCCAACCACTAAAATATTTTATAACACCTTAAATTAAAAATCAAGCTTCTAAAATTGGATACATGGAGAACGTTTTCGGTTAGCTTCTGTACTGTTTTTATTTTCATTTATTCAGGTCGCCAACATAAATGATAATTAAGAAAACCGTCGTAATTGTCCTGACTAAAGTAGGACTTTATAAATCGCAATATCCCAGGAACGAAAAACCGAAAGGCAATAATAAAGAATAAAATGATAATAACTTAACCCATTGACGACCGCGTGGCTTCATGGCAAGCCACGCTCTATTGACCGCGTGGGAACGTGTGGCTTGATGTCAAGCCACAGCTTAATATTTCTATTTTCTAGATGGTGTCGAAAGGTTCGGGCAATCTTTCCTATGCGATATATTGTTCACCTTCAAACATTGCTTTGAAAGGAGTGGTCCATGAAAACAGTTATCAGTTGCTGATTTACACATCAAAAAATACAAGTAATGAAGTAGATCAAAATAGTACAGGTCTTCTTCGATACTCTAAAGGAATGTTGATCGCTAGAAACGTTTTCTGGTGTTTTCAAAGATGACATTACACACGAATGAACCGCAGATATCAGCGATACTACTGAAATATGGGACGCTGGAAACATTTTCTGTGTTTAGAAAGGAAACAACCGAATCCATTTCAAGAACGGTGACCTTCTAGCAAAATCTGGAAGAATTCTGAGAAAATTCTGTAATTGAGAAAGGTGCTATTACATAAGGATATCGCTAGGACTAAAGATCCCGATTTCTCGTTTTTTTCTTTTTCTTTTCAGTTCTACCACGTCTCGAGCGCGGCGAGAAATCGATTGGTCCCCCGCGCCAGACACGCAAAAATGGCGCGGTCGTCAATGGGTTAAATATCTTTGTCAAATTTGTGTTGTTTTTTTTTCTTACATTACGAGGTCATGTACTGAGATCGCGTTGCATACATCACATCTCATACATGCACGATTACAGAATAATTAAAGTGCAAATTACTAAATTTAACAAAAAAGAATGAAGGAGAATTTGGTGGCACAAGATTCCAGAAAAAGAAAACAAAGATTCATTGACTCTTTGACAAATTAGGCGACTAATTGGGGATCAGACGACTCTAAGGGAGAAAACCCTAGAAAAACTTCAAATCTTCGAAAAATTTCTAGTCAACTGCTATTGAAATATTTTAAAAAATTAAGTAATAAATAAAATGGAAATAAAAAGCCCACATCCAGGTGGAGGTGGAGGTGGCGGAGGAGGACCACCACCGACCCGAGCAGCTCCCGGAGGAGGCGGAGGTGGAGGTGGAGGAGCAGCAGGACCTCCGGTTACTGGTGGTAACCGGCTGTTAGTGGAAGACGTACCTGAATTTTATTGATTAATTGATTTATTGCACCTTTACGTCTGGATGAGCTCGAAACGATGAAAAGTGTGGCGGTGAACTGCGCGGCTTCAAACAAATGGAGAAGTGGACTAAATAAGCTGACAAAGAACAAAATTTCAGAACATTTCACGTATGTTCTGCAGATTTTCTTTTTTTTGGGTAGTTTTTTATGAAGTAAAAATTAGAAAATAATCACCATTACTACTCCAGCTTCCTGGCAGATGCTCCACTGGTTGTTGCAGATTGCAGACGGTCGGTGGAGGAATGGGCTGGCTGGGATTTTCTATCTGAAAAACACACAAGTAATATTGCTCAAAATTTTCAAAAATAAGTATTTTGATGTAAAATTTACATGCTTCCGCAGAAGCTGTGCCTCGTTACGGAACTCGTCGAGCTTCTGCCAGTATTGCATCTGTTTAGCGACCGCTTCCTGCTTTGCCTGTACGGTTTGCTCGAGTTTACGGGAAAATTCCGCATCTTGAAGTTGTTCTGAAACTTTAGTGAATAATTTTATAAACTTCTACTGAAAATTTTGGAGTTTTCACTCCATCGGACAAAAGACTTCTTAAAGAAAATTTAATCCAATTAAATTTAATCCCACACCGTACAAGGCAGTCAAACAAAGTCATTGATCAAATAGAATGGAGACATAGATGCAAATATTAATTAACAGCTTTGAAAGGAAGACTGATTCGTATTGATTCGATTGATTTGATTTGGTTTTGAATTGGAAATCAATATCGACTCACCGACGATCTCGCTCACGGGCGTCTCAAAGTGAAATTGCGAATCAAAGTCCGGATCCACACCGTTTTTATGTAGAACTATCTCGTTCACACAGCTCTCTATCAGACGGAAGTAAGACAACCTAAACAATAGGTCACACTTCCTGATCAGTTTATATTGTGCACGGTGCAACTCTAATCTTTGGCAGAAGCAGGGACACAAAATTTCGAGCTCTTTTATCTCCTAAAACGATACATTTACTAAAATGTTGTAATCATATAAAAAAGGAAGTCCACCCGTGGAATCTTTTTTCTATCGTTCGCAAAACATACAGTAGCGGTCAAAAAGATATGTCACTTTTCATTTTTATATACAAATAGCTCAAATCG